>JACSVZ010000014.1:70635540-71306731 GCA_014706295.1 Lycocorax pyrrhopterus obiensis | reverse complement strand
TATGACAGCTGAAATTTCTGAACTGCTGTCAACAGCAATGACTAGTCATTGTTCCCTGATAGTATTCATTTTTTTTAGTTTATTCTTTAAAGAAAATGCTAAGAAGGTGTTTAGGCAGACGAATGTCTTGAACATCTTTGTGCCGTGTTTTCTTTTGTATGTGCTACCTGGCTGGGTTTTTTTCCCCACTGGGAGCAATGCTAATCAGTCCAGCTCCTGCCTAACTCCTGAAAAACCTGAGCACCTGAATCTGTTTTAACTTGGTAAACTGTTTTTAACTAATGAATAATCAGAAATTTGTCAGCTGTTCCAGGTGTTCTGTGAAAGATACTGGCTTTCTGAGTAGCAACTTCTAAGTGAGGGGTAACTCTGAAGTACCAAAGATTCAGACTGTTACATCTGCTTGTAAGATGTAAATTAGTGATGTAATTAAGATGCAGACAGTCATAGCCTGCTCTCAGTTTTAGAATTTACACTTTCATTGCTCTTTCAACAGAATTACGCCAATTACAAAGCATTAGTTGAGAGTTGTGCATACTTTTTCTTAGTTTCCATACCTGTCACCATCCTTATTCCAGCAGAGGAGGACGAGTTTACAAAATACTGTCCAGACTGTTCTTAAGAGGGTGTTATGTACAGTAAGATATTTTAAAAGTCATTACCTATGGTACTTCCTCCCTTTAGAGTTGCTTATTTCCCTGGCAGGAAAAAAAAAACTTGAAAACTGTCCGACTTGGCAGAGGTGCTTTCCAAGTTCGGTACTAAAACCTCACTGTGACTCGGAGTTCATGAGCAAAGTTAGAAATAGCATCCCAGCCTCTCTTGACTAGTGGTTTTTTGAAAAAATGGTTACAAACAGTAGTCAGTGTCACCAGCTTAAGTCAACAGTGGGTGAAAACTTATTTTTCCTCCTGTGTATTTAAGTACTGAAATACTCCAGAATCTCAGTCAGGCAACCAAATTCAAGGCTTTTCTGGATAAAGGGTTTATCATAAGACTGTCTGGTGTCCCTGGACAACAATATGCTTAAAGCCATTCAGTAGAGATTTAGGTGTTTTGGAAAGGAAGCTCAGTCTTCTTGATCTCTTTCACAACTGTGTAGATAAAAGCATTAAAAGATAAAAACAGTTTATCGAACTGCTGACCCGTAGGCAAAACCTGGGAATTTTATGACTGCAAACATCAACATGCTGCAAAAGTAATGTTTAAAGAGCAGATATGTTTGATACGGCTTGGTATCCTTCAGACAGCATTTAATACCTAGCTTATTATTCATTATCAGACAGCATCACACTTGTACCAGTACAGACTGTTTTCAAAAGTCCTGTTACATCAGAGGTAAACATAGCAGCAGGATTATTCTGTGCAGTTATTCTATGCATGAAATACATCCAGCACTTCTAAAATCTTTCGTTCAGCTCCCTAGAAGTGTCACAGGGGGTGGGAGCAAGAATCTGAAAGTTCGTTTGCTCTTTCAAGAAAAAGATCTTAGGTAGTGTTTAAAAATCCTTTGAAGTGGCTTCATCATTTGAGGCAAAATGTTTAGTAATTCTTACATAACTTGTTAACTTTCTTTATTCTGTCATTTTTACTTTATCTATGCTCTGGCTAAAGTATCCTTTAATTAGAAAAGCAAAAAACAAATGTTCATAAGCTCCTTTTTCCATGTGTGTTTTGAGCTGTGTTAATTCTGAAAGGAACAGGTTTTGTAGCCATAGTCTTAATACTGTGCAGGTCTGGAGCTGGGATATTGGAGAGTATAATCTCTCCAAGTAAGGATTCTTCCTCTGTTGAGACAGCTGGCATGCTGCATCTGGATCAATACATTTTACTTCTTGTTTCCTTCCAGAATAAAGAATGTCTTAAAGTGGCAATGTCTACAAACCTTTGGGAGATGGAAACAAGAAATTGTGATGGTAATGGGTAGTGAACAGGTTGGCAGTAGTGCTGTGAGCCGCAGTGGAGGACTGCAGAAGATCTGTGAAAGTCTCTCACTCTCGTGAAGAAGGGTTCCTGTGAACGTCTCCAACCTCAGGGCTCCTGCTCCCGAGGCTTTGACTGGTGAGGGCATAGACCCGTTAATGCATAGATTTGTTCTGTCAGTACCTTTTGGGCAAAGGTGGTTCTCAGGTGGCTTTCTTTATTTTTTTTGTTCTCAGTAAGCGTGAGCAAACTTTGCTTGGTGTCAGAATACCTAGGTACAAAGCCGTTTTAAGTGTAAGCAGCTTGATTAAATGTAGTGGAAGGTCATTTTTATATTTCCTTGCAGAAGGTGTAGCTTGAAAAGATGAGACTCTTGATTTTGTTCAGCACTATGATTATATAAACTATTGAAACCAGCTTCATTTCTGTATCCTGTCAAGATGAGAAGAAGCTGCTGCTGTGGAGCCTTTCTAGGGAGTTTGTGTGAGAAGAACCCCATATTACATGGCACGTGCTGAACCTGTAACTAATCAAACTTGAGAAATGGAAAAAGCAGTTAAACATTGTAGTTGGAGGTGCTTCTCTGGCCTCCTGTTTTTGCACAGGACTAATAGCAATGGGAGGGATTACCTAAAGAAGCCAGTGACTCCTTGGAACACACCAGATCAGGCTGTTCACAGTGTTAGCAGTCTGCCTGGAGATCCAGCAAATAGTCTTAACATACAAACTTGTTGGTGGTCCTGCCCTTTACTTGTGGCTTCCAAGTTGTGATTCTTGAAACGAGACTTCGTATGTGTTTATTCTGGTACTACCTCATATGGTTCAACACAGCCCAAGTATGTTGTCATTAAGATGAGATATAGATAAGTTCACCAAAAAAAAAAAGCTGCATGACATGCACCACTATCAAGAACTCTTAAATAAAGCAGTTTTTACTGAACTTTTTGATGCACCAGTGTATTACAGGCTGTGTGTGAAAAATCTCAGATCTCCTCTACCAAAATACCATGTATTTTCTCATTACTGATCTACTTCTAATAGATGTGGAGGCTCTTCACAGTTGGCACAAATAACTTATTGTTACTTATTGCACTGGAGATGAAATAGTAGATTATCCATATTTTTCATACTGTGATACAGCAATGCAAAGTTCTGTGTAGGAGCAGAAATTAACTGTTTATTCTCTGAAGTCCTCTCAGTGTATGATAGAATTGTCAGCTTGTAAACATAATCTTATTTTTCCTCTTACAGCACAAGTGAACGCCATGGCTGAGTATTTTTGGACTGATTATTTAAAAGTTGCATTTATAAGACCATTTCTGATCTGAAATGCTAAACCCCCTTTTCTTTCCCCTTTTGTTACACCCCCTCCAAATCCACAGTGTGTTAGTGTTCTTTACTGTTTATGAAGATCTTATCTCTACATGTGTTGGCTGTTCTAAAATAGTGCTAGTGCAGTTTTTTCCATTCAGTGTCTGACTTGAGTAGAAGCATTGTTTCCTCATGAGCATGAGCATGAAAAATACTACGCCTGCTAGATTTACAGCTGAGACCACAGTGGTGCTTTCTTAATATCGCCTTAGAGGGCTGAACTTGGAGCCTTCTGGAGTGAAATTCTTTTGTGCCCACACTCAGCAATATCTGTTCTCAGTGGTGCTTTATTGGGCACCCACCAGCACTAATAACCAAGAGTAACCTTTCAGTTATTACATTTTGCTTGTGCCTCAAAATATTTTCCTAGGAAATATTGCACGGTGTGGAGAGACGAGACACACAGAACAAAACTTTCCTGTGTTCACAGTGTGCATATCTTGGAGCTGATCTGGTAACTGATAACTCCGAATGCCGGTTGTGAGGCATTGTCTCCTCCCCGGAACACAACAGGCTGAGCTATGGGCTTGTTTGAGCACTACAGTAAAACGTGTAGCTGCCACATGGTGGTTGAGGTTTTGAAGTGACCTTTGGGGATCACCTTGTCGATCTGTGCAGGTTTTACCAATACTTGGCCAGCCATGTCCACGTGATAAAGTATGTGACTCTTTTTAGTCTAGATGCTAAGGTATTTCTCCACCTTCTTATAAAAGCTGAACTTGCAGCAAACAAACTCCAAGCTTGTTAAAAAAAAAAAAAACAAACAAACAATAACCACTTTAGTCGCATTTCACTGTTTTAAGACATGAAGATACACATTCCTCCTAACCTTCCTTGATCCTCCCTGACCAGTCTTCTCAGAGAACAATTTTGTTATTTCTTTCTACAGACATGATGCATGTTGTCGTAATAGCAGAAGATGCTATCTAATGTTGGCAAGATTTTTTGGCCAAAGCTTAAAAATTGCTTAGATAGTTTGAATGTGATTCCCTTTATGTAATAGTTTAAAATAGAGTTTGTTGCAAGTATAATGGGATGGTTTTCTGTGAGGAATAAGAATGGGTTTTGTATGAAGAAGCAGTAAGTGGTTACACTGTCTCATGCTTGATTGGAGGTTTTGGCGTAGCTGTGAACGTGTTTATAATCTACCCCTTTTTTAAATGCATCTTTTTTGTCTTTGTTTCCTCCTCACTTCTGAAAGAAGTCATAGAGGGAGACATGAATGCTTAGAGGGATTGTTAAATTTTATTCTGCACTTCTAAGCTATTGGAGCAGGGTAGGTGGTAGGCTCATCCTCTTCTGGCGTGAGCCTCAGGCTTGAGTAGGAGATGTTTCCTTAGTTCTTGTTCAGGCAGATCAGCATTTCTCAAATGTAGCAGCATTGTAATTCTCTTTTTTTTGATCCTCACTGTTATTCTTACCACTCTAAATGACCACGCACCACTACTTGGTTTGGCTTGAGTGCCTGAATACAGATAATAAGCCATCAATAGATTCGTCTGGTCAAAGGCTGTGCAAATCTCCTAAGAATAGAATTACAGCCATTAGTTCTATCCAGGAAAGCTGCAGTTCAGCGAACTGGGTGACTCCTGGTTAGGTTTCTATTTGGGTTTAGTGTATAAAACACAGTATATAATATATGTACACACATACATGCGAGAAGATATAAGTAACACATAGATGCTTTTTTTTTTTTCTTTTTTTTTTCTTTCTCCCTCCTGGAGACAATAAAATGTACTCTTAAGGAGAGTTAGCTGTTAAAGGTAATGATCTGGAAATTGATCACGGTTCTACCTGACAGTGGAAGGCTTGTGCTTTACAAGATCACCAGATGTGTTGCAGGTGTATCTGTTTGTATGAGAATTTCATAATTCAGCATCAGTGAGAGAAGCACTGACGTGAATCTGTGCTATTGACCTTTGGATAAGGTTGACATAATCTGTTTTTTTTTAAATCTGCTTTGTATGTTTACTGCTGATTATAAGAGGATGTGGATGACACCCTTCATAATTGACAGGTGTAGAAGTATTTCCTCTGACCTATGTGCTGAGGCTGTATCTGGTATTAATGTATCAAGAGTAGAAAGAATTTGGTAAAAATACCAAAATACCAAATCTTTCTTAGTCTTTCCCTGCATATACTCGAAAGCATTATTTGTGTCCACTCTATTTTGTGTCTTACTTCGCAAATGTGGGTTTTGCCCTTTACCTCATTGGGATTGAACCTCTAATTGTTTAAATGTTTTCCAAGCCCTCTGGGATGCAGCCTGCTTCCCAACATACTGTTTGAGCTGGTTTGTTGAATGGTGTTCAGGGTCCTTCTAGTGTATCCATTCTTAGTACTTGTTGCCTTGGATAAACTAACATACTTAGCTTAGAGTGCTTCTTGCTTTCTTACAGCCAGTGTAGGAAATGTTTGAGTTTAAATGTTCTGGTTCTTGCCTGCTTGGCAAAACAAAACTGCCTTTTAAGCAAGCATATGTGTGTGTGTATACACATGTATTTTCAATTTATATTTAAAATTGAGATTTTTTTGCATTTTTGAAGTTGAGGGTTGAATTGTAAATAAAAGACATAAGTTGGCCTTTGTCCATGGGGCTGGTGTTTTCTCCATTTGTCATCCTTCCCGTTTAAATGGGGAACAGTGTTTGGGAAGAGACTTCTCTTCCCTCCTTTTCCCTGAAATGCCGATCTCCCATCCTTCTTTCTGGCAGCATTACCTTGCAAAGAGTAGTAGAATAGTTTACAGGGAAATTAATAATTTATTTCCTGAAAAATTGATCAAATGACAGCTAAGTCTGAACAACAGGAAGTGCTACAGCAGAGACCAGTAACTTGCAGTAGAACAGTCTGTGCTTTCAGGTTAAGAAGTAAAATTTCTTGTGCATTTGAAATCTTACAGCTCTTTTTCTACAGACCAGGTGTTTGATTTTTTTAGGGATATAGAGCTAATTCCTGAAAATGCTTACCACACTGGCTGCTAACAGTTTGCTCTTGTAACTTTGTTTTACTTTCCTTGAAATCCGAGATGTGCGTCATGCAAGGGACATAAAGGAGCAGCTCAGAGCTTCTGCCGTGTCATTCTTTTAATTTTTCTGTTTACACAAGAAGATGGGTGTTTTTTTACAACATGCCCATTCTGCTCTGTCAGTCACACATAATACAAACTTTTTTTGTGTTTTCCAAGGAGCCTTTTGAGGATGGCTATGCAAATGGTGAGGAAGGCACACCAGCTGGGGATGCAGCTGCTGCTTACACACCTGACAGCAAAGGGGTGGTCAAGTTCGGCTGGATAAAAGGTGTACTGGTAAGTTTCATACATGATTCTCCCTTTTCTTACAGATGCTGATATATTCTTACAGATCTTTCCAACTACCTTTTTTTTTGACAGGCATTGTGATGGTGTAGTATAAGGATTATATGTATGAGAGGTGTGATAAATGCCATGATTTTAGGAAGGATTGCTCCTATTTCAACTGAATTTTAAGAAAATAAGTACTGAGGGCTTAAGGAAAGACAGCAAGATAATTTCAAGAACATTAGACGCTGAAGTGAAGAATTAGTGAAAATGACTGCAGATGCAAGAACCAATCTATGTGAAATTTCTGTTTTATTTTAGGTACGATGTATGTTAAATATTTGGGGTGTGATGCTCTTCATCAGACTGTCATGGATTGTAGGACAAGCTGGGATAGGTATGGCTACTAAATCTGTAATTTTATTTCAGTAAATTTCAAGTGTGGTCCACAAGAGGTGTTGATCCTGAGCTTACACTTCAAACAGGAATAGGAGTTTACCTTAATATTGCCAATTTTTATGGTAATTTACCCCTATCAAAAACTTCAACCAGTTACTTAGACTTTTTCATTTAGTTATGAGGCAAGTATTTTAAAATTGACATTTGTAAGTCTTCAGTGAACTGCAGAGATAAACTTTTGATCTCTGGTTGTTAAAACCTGCATATGGACTGTGTAGTATATAAGCAATTCTTTTGAAAGGCTTAACTTAGTCTTGGACTGCAGAAAACCTCTGATCTGCAAAAGGCCTGTGTTTCCTTGACTCTCTAGAATACAGCTCTTACTTGCTCATATTAGGTACTTTACTACTTGGTTGTAAAACAGGAACGAATTATAAATTCTATTAGCAAATTTGCTGTAATTCCCACTCTAGTGTCTTTACAGTCATAACTTAAAAAAGCCTCCTAAGCCATTAAATGGCATCCAGAAGTTACCTAGAACAGCAGAAGATAAATTGCCCAGATAAAACACAGTCAGTTCTTCAAACTTGGGATTCCTTGGAATTAAACATAAACAGCTACAATCATTGGTTACTCACCTCAATCAAAGGAAATCCTTTGCAGGTTTGCAGCCAAGAGACCAAAATTTAAGTGCTTTGACTATATTACCTTCTCTACAATTACACATTTAAAATATAGTAGCAAATGCCTTTGGCATCCACTTCCAGAGATTTCAAAAGAGATTGCATCAAACACTGAACATTAATGTTATCTTAAGCTGAAATTAAAGAGTGTTGTACTGTGATTACAGCAGAGCAATTTTAAACAGAAGAAATTTATAGTTGCAATTAACATGTCAGCTGAAGGATTAGCTATGTGTCTCTGCCATCAGCTTATATTTCTGTTTTGCACACTGCTTTTAATACAGAAACCTTAGTGGGGTTTTGTGTGTGTGTGCATATATATATATATATATATATCTGTTGTATATATAATTATTTAAAAAGCCATTTTAACTTCAATTCTTTTAAAGGGATAATCATCAACTCGTCCTCCTAACTCTTACATGTAGTATGATGTATTAATAAAAGTTAGCAACACTTAATCAGGAAACTTACTCAGGCAATTGATTCCAGCTTAGGAATAAATCCTTTCTTTCAAGGTGGTACACTAACAAAGGATAGAAGATTTGTTTATGAAGATTAGCACCACTTTTATGTCTTGTACACAGTTTTCTTGACAAATCTCTAAGATTAATACATGAAGCCTACATCCCTTTGAAGTAGTTTTTACGTGTGATAAAGCAGCAAAGTTTTGTTGACATTTGCAGGTATGCAAGAGCAGTATCCTATCAGAAATATAAATAATATTTGCTTTCCCCCCCTACCAAAAACATTACTTAAAGAACGAGAGTACTTTGCAAAATAAACTTCCCCACATCTTTACATCTTGATTCACACATCCCTCCATAAGCACAGGATGGTAGGAAAACTCCGGGCAAGCTGATCATGAGAATTACAAACAAATGAGAAAAGGCCTCTGTCCAGTAGCTTTGCAGTGTGGAAGACTCACAATGCTTATGGTCTACAATCTCAGAAATTTTGTATGTAAAGTCAGGCCCTCTTGTCAAGGAACAGTTAACATGGTCTGCCACTGTAAAAACAAAACATAACAAACCCCCAAAAAACCAAACTTCCCCAAAGAAGCCTGAACTTCCTTTTCCAGTCTCTCCAGTTGTGGTTAACAGAAGGCTGCACCACTAATCCAGTCAGCAGGAGGCATGACTTTCCGCACACGTGTAGGGGCAACCAATCCCTTCAGTTTACGGGAAAGAAATATTTATAGTCTACTTCACGCCTCAAGAATGCACCTTCATTTCTGCACTGATGCATCTGACCCCTTCTAGAACCACTACTGCACTCCTAACGATTTACCAAAGTAATTATTCCTTACTATGGATTGACTGCAATATCCCTTTGGACATCCACTGTCCTGGAAGGAGAAACCACACTTCACGGGAAAAGTGGATCCAGGCTCTGAACACGGGTAGTTTTCACATGAGTATCTGAAACACATAAGCCCGGTACACTCCACAATGAAGCAGATGCAGCACTTGATTTTGTAAGAGCTGAAGTAAATCCAATTAGCAAGCCTCCTGCAGAGAAGCTTTGCATACTCAAGTGTAGTCCAAGAAATACACTGTTCTGCTATTAAGTACAAAAGAAAGTCCATTTCAGTCTTGTCAAGAAGTTGTTTTGGACACATTAGATTTCCAAGTCATAGTTCAACCCCAGCATCCCAACCCCAAGCAGCCGCTGGCTCGCTCCTTCACCAGTGGGACTGGGGAGAGAACTGGAAGGGTAAAAATTCACAGACTGAGACGAAGACAGTTCAACATGGAAAGCAAAAGCTGCACACACACAAGCAAAGCAAAACAAGGAATTAATGCCCTGCTTCCCATGGCTGGCAGGGGTGTTCAGCGACCTCCACGAGAGCAGGGTCCCATCGCTGTATCTAACAGTGACTTGGGAAGACAAACACCATCACTCCCAATGTCCCCTTCCTACTTCTCCCCCCATTAAACACTGAGCATGATGTCACATGGCCTGGAACATCCTTCGGGGCAGTTTGGGTCACCTGTCCTGGCTGTGTCCCCTCCAAACCTCCCAGGCACCCCCAGCCTCCTCACCAGCATGGCCGTAGGAGGAGCAGAAAAGACCTTGGCTCTGTGCAAGTCCTTCTCAGCAACAACAAAAACATTTTTAAATTATCAACCCTGTGTCCAGCACAAATCCAAAACAGAGCCCCATACCAGCTGCTGGGAAGGAAAGTAATTCCACTCCAGCCAAAACCAGCACACAAGTCAGCTTCTATTCTCCACCCCCAATAAAAAAGGTTAATTTGAGGCATTCTTGCTCTTAACAGCTTTTGGTTTTCATCTACTTCTGCAAAACATGGTGCACTTTCTATTCAAGTAGGAGACAGGATAAATGACCCTATGCAGCAATAGTAAAACCTTAATAAAACATCCCATTTCTATAAAGTCTAGTTCCAATGTAGTAAGTTCCTGAAAAATTACATCTAACCTGTTGGCTTACAACAGACTAAAAAGCCCATTGAAATAATCCTAAAAATACCATTTAAGTACTGCCTGAATTTTTAATGCCGTGTTCTGAAGTGGTGAATGCAGGTACAGCACAGCCCCTGAGCCAGCACTGAGCAGGGCTGGTACGGTCACACAGAAAAGCACTCACTTGCACTGGCACAACACCACATTTCAGCCAAAGTTGCCAAACTGCTTACAGTTCAAAAGCAGTATTACTCAGAATAGTCTTAGGAGTCTCTGCCATGTAGACTGTCAGACCAAGCTGAAACATTAATCTAGCATCACAGCTCCTTCACAGCTGAAGCAGACACAGCTATTTTCTTTGAATTTAAAAAAACCCAAACAACTGAATCATCTGAAGCAGGAGCAACTGATTCAAAGAAGGGAAGTTAACTAACAAAATGAAGATGTAAGAGATAAGCCTTCTTATTAAAATGGAATTTTAATTTAAATTTTTCAGGATTTCTTTACTCTTTTTATCACCTTATCCTTACATCAGGTAAGTTTATAAGGCACAGACAATAAATCCAAAGTTAGTTTCTATGCATAAATGAAATTTCAGTAAGTTTGTCAGGTATAATCAGTATGGAAAGTGCAGAAATAAATGAAAGACCATGCACTTACACTGCAAAAACTGGACAGCTTCCAAAATACTGAAAGGCAAACAATTTGAAGTCAACTATTTAAAAAAATTCTTAGTAGTGACAAATAACCATAGTGTGACTGATATTATCTGTACCAACAAGTGGGGAAAATGGGTTTGTGGTCACTCATGAATGAGTATTATATGAGGCTTTAGGAAAAAATCTGAAGAATTCAACAGAAGATGTAATACACTGCTTTAAATTACTCCAAGATATTGATCTTGCCAAGCTCCTCCCCTGCAAGAATGTTCTTAAAGAATGAAAATCATCTGAGGTCTAATCAAGTGTGGTACCAAAATAGAAAAAAATTAATCTGAAGATCAATTCTGCAGCACCTTCCTCTTTAACCAGTTCGGAAACAGTCCACTGGGAGTGTGACAGTATTTTTTGTTATGCTAATAAATATAAAAAAGAAAGTGCTAATTTGTACTATACACAGTATTTGTATAGTAGAACATGTGTATAAAACTTTTAAGTAAATGAATATATGTATTTATATGAGGAGAGCCCACTCAAACGTTTTTATTGATGCCTGTGTGCAGTGAGAAAACTGTGGAGATCCCTTAAGTATTGGATCAGTGAACTGAATCATAACATGCAGTGCAAGGTTTTGCAGTTGAAGGGGTGCTGGCTTTCTGTAAACCAGATCAGATCCATATCAGATCCAACTAAGAACTGTGACAGCAAAAAGTTCAAAAAAACACAAAAAAGTTCACCCCTTTCGGCAGCAGTCCACACTTGTGCTGTGAGCCACGTAAGCTGCTACGGGTTCAGTTATTTCCAGCTTCTCTGGGACATGACAAAAAAAAAAAAGTTGTAAGAACAGTATTAGCAGTTTGCTGAAGACAATTCACGTTTGTAAGCATTCCATAGGTGTTCTGGACTAAAGATTTACCACAAAGATCCAAGAGATACAAGCATCAAGCAACATGAAAATATCAATTATACAAGGTCTTCAAAAAATACAAGCCCTGGATCACTACTATTATTTACTGCTGCAAACAGAGCAGTACCTAGTTTTTTTTCCTTGATAAAAATTGTTGTGATTAAGTGGGATGTCAGAGTAAGCAAAGAGAGGATTCTTGACGCAGGCGGAAATAAAAGCATCCCTCTGCATGATGCAAGTAAAGCCTCACGGAGTACAGGTGCATCAAGGTCACTGCTGTTCAGAAGTGATGAAGGAACAGTTACCAATTATAGGCTTTTGGAACATCCAACAGCACCAAAACCAAGTCCAAGAGAGCTTCTCTTGTTTTATTTTAGTACAATGAACTTCAGAAAGATTCAAATTCTGCTTACATACATGAAGGACAAGAAGGAAATGTAGTTTAAATTAAAAATAACAGGGACTCAAGAAAGAAGAGATCAACAGACTGTAAACAAGATGTGTAATAAAAACTATCTGCAAGAGGGTCTCAGTCTTCTGTGAGAGGGAAGGAAGGAGCTTTTAAAGACAGACCTTATGTAACAGGGTCAGCTAACTTGATACCCTACAATCATCTTTTAGCCTTTTATGTATCTTTAGCTGAGTTCTGCTTTCGTTACAGGCTAAGCAGACATAACCCACAAACTGAAAAAAAAATAAAAACAAACAAATATTAGAGGTGCAGCAGTTGTTTAACATTCTCAAGACAGAATACATTCTTGTTAGAATGCAGTGCCATACACAGACCTTTTCACTGTGCTCATGTTAAACATTTGAAGTCATCAGATATGAGGAAAAATGGCAATGTTTGAGAAAATACTTAACAAAGCCAGAAAGACAACTGAAAACAATTATAGTCATCCAACTTGAGTAAAAACAAACAAAAAAGCCCCCTCAATTTGTATCAGGACTACCAGTAATGCCTTTTTTCTTACACCTGTCTCCAAATTCAGATGACAGCTGCAGAGATTTTCATGTGGGAGGAAGCAAAGCACACTTGTGTTTTTAAATACCCTGGGATTTCTTTTTGTTTTGATTTATAATTTGATCCGGGGGGTGGAGGTGGTGTAAGGATCTTCCTCTGAGATCAGTACCTTACCCTGTCAGTGCTCCTGGTGAGTATTTAACAAACAACAGAGCAGAGCTGCCAGTAGAGGGCTTGGTTCGCACCGCATCCACTCACCACAGAGCTGCGAGGGACTGCACAAAGATCAAATTAGAACCACTCGTACACAGCGAGATTTAGTCTTAAGGAAAAAAATAAGCGCCCCAATTAACTCAGTGCTATACAGAAGAATCCTCTGTTTTTCCAGTGGATTACACCGCGCAGGTCTGAATACTCTAAGAGTATACACTTGTCAGAACCGTAAGGTCTGTGATATTAAGACATGGTAACTGATAACTGCACACGCCTTTGTGCTCCTCAGTTTATCTCCTACAGGCTGTATCTTTACGTACAGATGTAGCTGACCCAGGCAAAACAGATATTCCTAAGCTGTAAGACAGGAAAAAAAAGATTAAGACACGTAAGAACACTTTTTATCTTCCCACTGTCGGAACACAGATCCCCTCAAGAAGGCAGGGGACACCACTAAAACAAAAACCTGCGTGCCATGGTATGCTGCTTTCCCTCCCATTTTTTTTCTAATAAACATCCTCTCACCTCAACATCTTTGGCAACCACAGCTCCTGCAGCACAATCCCCTTATCTAAAAGATAGCAACTGCAACAGCATCACCAAATTCCCTCTCTCATCTCTCTAAAGCAGAGAGAAATTAATACATACCAAATGGGCAAGGAACAGACTGATCACATTAGCTATCTGCAGCCAATGACATCCTAAGACAAGCCCCCTCACCTGGAATTTCATATGATCAACCAAGACCAGTGTTATGCAATTCATCCACCTCAGAATACTGCAGCATCACCCAGCTGTGCTTTCACAGACAGTTTCAAGAACAATCTCTTTTCTACAAGAAAAGCCACTGCTGGAATGACCACACAAACACCTATCCCACCAGGACTGCAGGACAAACCCCTGTGAAATGGGACCCCTCCAGTACATGTGTGTGTCTTCCTCAAACAGTCACTCTTCTTCCAACACTGCTTTTCTGTGAGAACAGAAGCAGCAGAAGTGTTAGACAGGTGAAGCTTCTAAACTAAGCTAAAGGAAAAAAAGCCTGTTCTATAATTGGCACCAGCATCAACAATGCTCCAACACTGCCTCACATTTATCTACCTATTAAAAGCTAACAGAATAGCACGAACTCTTACTGCCAGATAAAATAGCTGCATTCAAAGCAGCGAACCACGCTGCTGGTAAACAGTTTTGAATCATTCTTTACACAAAGTTACTGCCAATCTTGATGCAGTGGGTCAAGAGCAGAGGCACAACAATAGGTATTCACACAGTGCAAACTTTATGTAAGGGTACTAGGGTGTTTGTACTGGCTGCCTTGCACAGACATGCTGTACTTGATAAATTGGTAAAAAAAATCCACAGCTAAAGAGCAAGGTTAATTCTTCAAGTTACCGAAAGTCAGTAAAATACCTTCTCAAATGCACGGCATTATTCAACAGTAGAGACCTGCCAGTCAGCAGGAACCGAAGTCACTTTGAGAATGGAGACAACAAGCCCCCTGAAAACAGTGAAAAAAAGCACAACAGCTTTGAGAACGTCTTCCACACAAAAGTACAGCACCATCTTGATTTAAAAGTTATCAGTACTCCGTGTTCACAAACCAAGTACATAATCACAGATGGGATGTATTTCAAACTCCTGAAATTGTGAGGAATGCAGGTATCTGATGCTATTACCAGGCAAGACACACCCCTTATTAAAAGCTTTTGTGTTCACAGCTTTATCTTGGAAAGTGTTTTTGCTAAGATGGAAGCAAAAATAATGGTTCCCCTTCTTCATACAAGCTTAAGTAGTTGCTAACACTTCAACGGCTTTGGACATTAAACATCCTGTGACAGAACACTTGAGTTACTCTGTTGAACTTCAACTTAAAATTCTGAAGTTTATACCATGACCTTTTTTAAAGTTAATACTTTATATCAAATGCAACCAAAATTCCATATTCCATCCCCAGTATTTATTTTATGGGAGGAGGGGCCCAAGCAGACAGGACATGACTTTAAAACAAGAAGTATCTTCACATGTACATCTATTCACACAGCAGACAAATTAATTACATTTAAGAAATTAATAATTTGACTTAATTAATGCTCACAATGAAACTGTTTTGATAATGATCCTGTAATTAGGTTGTCTACCACTCCTCCATGCCACAGACTACAAAGAAATTGCTTGCCATGAATTTCTTAATAAAGAAATCACAATTTTAGAAATTGCAGTTCCAGAATATGTTATATTCTGCACTGCAATATCTTATTGGTGTCAAAGAGCTTTCCAGACTGCTGCAACATTAACGCACTGAAAAAGCTGTCTGCCAACCTTAGAAATTCGAGCAATGTTCTGCTTATGAAGCAGAGTATCCAACACCTGGTCATCCCACCATGGACCAGGAGTCAGAAACCTGGAGGGGCAGGAGGACAGAAAATCAGCGTGGTTTCACATGTACTACTAGCACACATGTATGTGTTTTATTTATAGTTTACCTAAAACCAAGCACAAGGCAGTAATTGCCAATTTCGGTTTCACCTTAACTTAGAATCAGACTACAGATCATCCTTTAGCTCCATCAAAAGGGGACCTGGAAGGCAGGAGTAATTTGTAGTTATGGTTAATAATTAAAATTTGAGATCTAATCTCAGATGTTATGAACAAGTATCTTTACAATACACCAACCAGTTATTTCTACTGGAACAATTCCACAGTCAGTTTAAAAAAATACACTTAAACAATCACCACCACCACCCCCCCCCAAAAAACCCCAAACCCCACAAATCAGTGCTGATGCACTGAGCAGCCTAATAACGGTGTGAAACTAGTAAATCTGGAGGGAACACACATTTGATCATGGAACTCCACCGATAAGGAATGCAAGGTGGGATGAAACAGAAGTTCTGGAAACAAAACAGTCTTCACTTCATTGGAACGTGGACCATGTGTTTATTTCCCTAAACCCAGCAGAAAGACCCCACTCAGAACACAGGCTTCTGAGCACAGCCATACACCAATTTTGAAAATCTGAGAAAACAGCACTGCAATAGCTTAGTCTACCTAGCGTTTAGTGATGATAATCTAAAAAAAAAAAAAAATCCATGAAATTAATTCTACGTTCAGCTAAAGCTGGTCTTTTAGCCAAGACAGCCTGCATTGCAAAGAAGGCTCTGACTGTCAACTCGTCTCAAATAACATACGGACTCGTAGTCCAAAATAGAAAAAGCCAGAGACGCACAGCTCCAAAATTTTTCAAGCCTTGACCGCGACGCAGGGGCCACCGAGCAGCCCTGGAAAGGCTCGCTCAGGTTCTGTGCCTGGGCAGCTCCAGCAGCATCCGATCCAGATCCCATCGGATGCAGCGGGCTCTGGCTCGGCGTCGCAGAGACAAACCTACGGCCGCCACCAAAGCCAGCGCATCCTCATTTATTTACTTTTTTTCTTAGCGTCTCTTCCGAACGTTTTCACTCCCCTTCCCAGACTAATTACTATGGCAAGCCCCCGAATTAATACCCTATCTGCTGGAGGCGATCTGGAAGTGGAAAACCTGCGACAGATCCCCGCTCGGTGACGGGGAAAACAGACCTACGGCTCTAAATACCTCTCGCACTGGGGGACCATCTCCCTAAAGCACGTGTGTGTGGGGGGGATGGATATCACTGCGTCACGAAGACAAAAAAATTATAGAACTGAGAGGCAAGCTATGCACCCGCGCTGTTTGCGCCTCCTCGAGGCTCGGCGAGCTTTTGGCTCTTTTTTTTTTTTTTTTTTTTTTTAAGCTTTTTCTGCCGACACGCTCCGAGGAGCCGCCGCATCCCCGGCGCCGGGGCAGACCGGGGGCCGCTCTCACCTTGTCCAGCTCATCGTGCAGCTCGGCCAGGCTGGGCCGGAGCAGCTTCTCGCCCAGGTCGGCCGCCGTCTGCCGGTAGTGGTCGATGCGGGGCACGGCATCCATGGTGTTGTGGCCGAAGGTGCGCAGGTAGTAGGTGTTGGTATGGGTGTCATAGTAGTAGTGGTGGTGCCCGCCGGAGTGCAGGCTGCCCTCGCTCATCACCGTGTCGCCGCCGTTCTGGACGCCGCTCACGTTGCCGCCCTCCGAGCTGCCTCCCCCGGGCTCGCCGGGGCTCTCGCCGCCGGCCGACGGGTCCACGAAGTTCACCCGAAACCTGCCTTTGGCTTCCTCGCCTCCCTTACCCGCCACGCCGAGGTCCCCGCACGACTTGCGGGGCCCCTCGGCCACCAGATCCACCTGGAAGCGGCTCTGGCTCGGCGTGGGACCCAGCGGCTTGCCCAGCGCATCCTTGGAGCCCTCATCCCCCGCGGACCCCGCCGCCAGCTCCTTGCCCTCCATGCCTTCCCCTCGCTCTGCGGCCGCCAATGCTCCGAACGCCCCTCCCGGCCGGCGGCTCCGCTGCTTTAAGCGGCCGAGCAGCGCCCCGGGGCTGCCGCAGACACAGCGCCGCGCCCCGCCCCCGCCGCAGCGCCAGGTGACGGTGACGGCGCCTCCGGTCCCTTCGCCCGATCCCGCTCAGCTCCGGCAGGACCGCGGTCGCCTCCCCGGCTGGCGCGGCGGGAGGGATGCGGGGGGGAAAAAACCGGCGGCGCCGCGCAGGCTCCGCCCGCTCCCGGCTGCGGCGGAGGGGGCGGCGGGAGCGCGTCCCCGGCCGGGCGGCGGCGGCGGCGGCTCCTCCCGCCCGCACTATGGCGGCCCCGCCGCATCCGCCCCGCGGCGGCGCTGGGAGGGGCGGGGGGGCCGCGCCGCGATCCCGCCTGGCACAACCCCGCCGGCCACCGCCACGTCTCGCGAGAGGAGCGCGGGGGCGCGCGGGATCGCGCGGTGCCTCACAGAGCCTGGACCCCTCGGGCGCCCCGAGACCCCTCAGGCACGCCCCGGTCCCTCACACAGCCCCCGGAGCCCGCTCACACGGCCCTGGCCCCTTACAGCCCCCGCAGATCCCCTCAGACACCCCCCGATCCTTCACACATCCCCGGAGCCCTCACACACCTCCAGACCTGTCATACACAGCCTCAGATCCCCTCAGATACTCCCCGGTCCCTCACACACCCCCGGACCTCTCACGCACACTCCCAGATCCCTTCAGACATCCCTCGATCCTTTACACACACACCCCCAGACCTGTCATACACCCCCTGGGCCCCTCATAAACACCCCCAGTTCCCCTCACACCCACCCATCCAGAGCTCTCACATGCTTTGGTCTCTCACACAGCCCTTCGCACCCCTCATATACTCCTAAATACGCTCACATCACTGCTGTTCCTCATACACACACACACACAGACACACATACAGACACACCGGTCCCTCATACACACCTCCAGATCTCCTCACACACCCCACGAACCCCCTCACACTCCTCAGTCCCTCACCACCCCACAGAATCACAGACTGGGTCAGGTTGGAATGGACCACACTGGGTCATCTGGTCCAGTCTCCCTGCTCGGGCAGGGTCATCCCAAAGCACATGGCACCAGATTGTGTCCAGACGGCTCTGGAATGTCTCCAGAGACAGAGACTCCACACCCTTCCTGGACAATCTGTTCCCGTGCTCGGTCACTGCACAGGGAAGAAGTTCTTCATGCTCAGGTGCGTGAGTTCCTGCCGTTTCTCTCGCCCTAGTGACTGACCATCACCAAACAGAGCCCCGCTCCTTCTTCCTGGCACCCCCCCCCCCCGCCCTTGATATTTATACACATGAATGAGGTTCCTTCTCAGCTGCCTCTTCTCGAGGCTGAACAGGCCCAGCTCCCTCAGCCTGCCCTCATGAGAGATGCTCCAGTGCCCCCATCATCCTCATTGCCCCTGGACCTGCTCATACGTTCCCTGGTTCCTCACACACCTTCTGAGCCCCTCACACCCCGTGGGCTCCTTCACACACCCCTGGTTCCTTAGACACCTCCTGAACCCCTCACACCCCCTGGACCTCTTCACACTCACACCCTGGATCCCCCTTTTTTACCTTCCAGCCTCTGGATCTCTGCCAAGTGCACTGTAAAAACCACTTGCATAATAGATCTAATGTCAGTAATGTCTTTTTCTGGCTCCTCTGCTGCAGCTTTTTGTCCCTGTTCTCTTAAAGTTTATTCTTTCTCCAGAAGCATACACGGTTCTTTAATTTGAAAAGTGGAGTCGTTCTGCCTCCTCGCTCTTACTGGAACATAAGTGCCTGGATTATCCATTAAAGCTTACAAAGTTGGCTCTGAGGCTGTGAAAAGAAACCTCAGATGGGAGTAAAATACTTCAGCTTCCCGAAGTCAGAATTTAAACAGCGACTCGTCAGTGGTATTTCATTGTGTATTTTGTTTTCTTTATGCTTGAAGGTAGCAGCTCGCAGAATATCACAAGAGGTGGCCTATGTCTCCAAAACAGTTTCACCTTATTTAGGGTGCTAAAAACCATCAAGCAAACATTCCCTTCACTAAGGCCTCTTGAGCAATGCCACCTCTTTACTTCAGTAACATTTTAGTTGGTACTTCTTGTTCCAAATCTTCTTTTTTTACCTGTGATGTGCAGTTTTGTATATTTTCCCCCTCTGCCTAGCAGACTCTGAGTGCCAACATCCATTTTCTAGCTCACCACATCTCTACTGTTTTATTTCAATTAACAACAAACCTGGTGACGTCATCCAACAGAAAATGACTGAAGCTATAAAACAAAGCTTGCTTTTCCATAACAATTAGAGGAAGAAGTATTTCAATTCTAGGGATGTGTACATGCCTAAAAAAGCTGAGGATGCCTCAGTATGTTAAAAGGGTGGGTACACTGATCTTTTCTTGTTTAAACACTGTTCTAGAAAAACAGTAAAAATCATACACTTCAAACTAGTTTGAGACATCCTTTGATAGACTCAGAAATTAAAAAAGATAAAATATTTTTTAAAAATTAGCAAGTTTTCAAAATGTAAAGAAAATAAAATCTGTGTGCAAACTGGAAAATAAAAGATTAAGCCATGGTCAAGTTTTTACTTTTGTAGGGGTGCAAGGACTTGAAAAACAGTGGCTGATAAAAGGAATGAGTCAAAATAAAAGATTTTTATTCAGAACTGAAAGTAAACAGCACCCAAAAAACAGATGATAGGCAAAGAAAATCCACTATACATTTTTCATAAGCAGACATAAACAGTTCTTGATCAACATCTGCATAGAACGTCATATGATAAGGTGTTTGGAAACAGTTTAGACCTGGAAATGGCAATTTCTGCCAGTTCCCTGTATAAATAAGTGAAAACAGAGGCGGGAAGCGGCTTGTGAAATCCCATGGATGTTAAACAGTTGATGATGATGGGATGATATTGTGATTTTTAGATATTTTAAAGGACACTCTTCATGGACAAGTGGATGTGTGTTGGCTACGTCTGCAAGGCCCATGGCCTGCCTGGTGTCATTTCCAGCCTCTTATCGTTCTATGATTCCATAGTTCTATGAATGCGAGATAGTGCTAAATACTGGCTTTGAAGAAAACAAAAAGTTGAGGATGCCACTACAGCCCCCAAGAAAGACAAGGGAATGGAAGACCCAAAGAAAAGATTGATGAGGAGAATGCAGACCTCTCAGAATTAAAAGGATCAAAGAGATGAGGAAATACCAGTGTATAAGAAGCTGGCAACAACGGTAAGAGGAAGACGAACCAAGTCTTCATCAAGGTTCTGGGACGTCATGTAACCCATGAGAAGGGTGAGAGATTCTGTGACTATAAGGGAGAATAAAGGGAGAACAAATTCCCATTAACTGCCAATTAAAATGTGATTAATACTAAGAAATAGACGTTGAGGGAAAAAAAAAAAAGAATATTCACTTTAAGCTCATAATTAAATGGTTTCTGACATACCACTACTTAAAACATCACCGCAGTAGAGTTTGGGTATCATTGGTGAAGAAAAAAGCATAACACATTAAATAAAAGCAAGCAATAAATTACTCCTCTTCTGGCCAAGATTGTTTACCACAGAACATTAGCAACTGGGTTTTTTTTCTTTAGAAAGTGAGGAGGGAGGAGCTGTGGAGGGTTTCAGTATCCTTTGATGAACTGCCTCCTTTTTCTACTTTGAACTTGCCATTTGCCAGCTTCACCAGATACTTCACAGGGCTCATTTGATAACTAATGTGAAACATTGGAAAATGCAAACATTTTATAGCATTATGATTATTTTGGTCATTTTGACTAGCTCTCACTCCTGTTTGCCTGTTTTCCAAGCAGAAGAACTCTAATTTTAAGTCTTCCTCTTCCAAAGTGCAGGCGGGTGACAAGACCTCATTTTGCCTACCTGATAGGGCCTTTTCTTCTCTGAGGGGTCTTTATATCATCATCATCATCATTGTCCCTTGGCCTCAGGCTCTTGATGGGCTTGCTGTTCCAGATAGATATGCTAATTTAAATATTTTTCTGTATGTTCTATTGGAGCAGTTAGCTCATGCTCGTGATCTGTTTTGGTTTGGTTTTAATACATTTTGACACCTCAACTTTTGCAAGGAAAAGGTTTTCTCTAGTAACTTGCCTTATTCCTGCTGTTTGGTTGCACCAGCTTCCTCTCAACCTTTCTCAAGACATTCTTGATTGGTGATACAAATTTGTCATCTCTCCATAATTTTTTTTTTTTTCAGCAATTGGCACCTGTAAGAATCTAACTCCTTTTCGTCTCCTCACCAGCTTTGTCTTTGATCAGTTTCCTCATTTTGTTGGGTGGGGTTTTTTTTGGGTTTTTTTTTTTTTTGGTAAGCATAAGTAGATTTTGGGACTTTGTGAGCTTTTTGGTCCTGTGGAGTAAGCTACAGGCACTGTTTCAATGGAGTTCTTCAGTGCTAAAGTTTTAGAGCAGGTTCTGTGCATGTGTTACTTGAACCCTAGTGAGGGTTATTTGCCCTCTTGGATGTCATCTACCAAGTTACCCCTTGATGCAGTCATCATTAGGATCTAAAAATGTTGTTTCTGCATCTTGTCCTCCATTTCCCCAGCTCACACACAGCCTGATTCTTTGTTCTGCTTTTTTCCTTTCTTCACTTCCTTTATATTCTTTCTTTCCTTCTTTCCTTCCTGCTCCTTAGAAAATAGAGGCAGAGTTAGCATTTGTATTGTCCTGCTGTGCTGTTTATTGTGTCCTTTATAATTATTACAGGTGTTCATCCAAATCAGTGTTTAAGTAGTACTGTCTTTCTTTTCCAAGAAATCTGGATGAAGTCCTAACAAATACGGTATTGTCATGTGGTAACTTACCTGTATTTGTATTACACTAATCCTAGCTTACAAGAAAAAAACGTAATTGCAGCAACACTTTTGAAAGGCTGCCAGATAAATCCTATGATTAAGACACTTATAAATGAAATCCGTTTGCTGGCAGCCGGATGTGGTGCCGGAAAATCTCTTCCAGGGGGCCTTTCTTTTTCCAAACACGCCTTAGATGTGTCCGTGTGTGTCTTCAGTATTTCCCTGTCCTTGTTTTCATGGACCTGATGGTAGCGAGACCGCTGCCATAATTATGCTAAAGTCCTAAAATATTAGTGTTTTAGCATTCTCTGAAGACTGACATGCAAGATATGTTTTGGATAGCTTCTTCAAAGGACTCCAGTTTTAATACTCTGTCACCAATGTATTTGCTTAGGAGTGAGGTGCAGGGTACATCTCATGTCCATCCAGAAATGTAAGTTTTTGCAAGATGCTGTGTGGTTTTGGTATCTGGAGGAAGAATATTCAGCACCTGCTCCCTTCCCTGAGTGTGAGTTCCCGTGTCTAGTTTTAGAGTACTGGTTTATCTTTAAAGTTCTGGTTGTCTTGGTGCCCAAGAGACTGCCTTTCATCCTGTGCCCATAACAGTCCGGTTGAGACCAGCAAAGCCCCACAGGCTCTAGAAACCACTGCCAAGGTGTGCATGTGACACAGTGAGATTAAATGCAAAGACAAACCTTATAATTATGGACTTCAATTATCACATATCATTCAGAGCACTTATTGTCTGACTCATTCCTTTTTTTGCCCAGCATTTGAAAATTGCAGTGTGTACGTACATGTGTTAGGAAGAAGAAATTATTCAAAGGGAGATGGAATTCATTATTTTAAAGTGCTGTGGTTATAGGCAGATGCCTCAAGAATGATTTGAGAATATAGATAAATTTATTGCAACAATTCTGGAAATAAGCCAACAAACAGGCCTTTTGTGCAGTCTAATGTATCTTCAAAGCCAAATTGTACTCTTTGTGTTTTGGTTTTTATTGTTATGTTTCTAGTTTTAGTAATTTCTACTTCTCAGTCTCTAAGGAATTTTATCGCAGATGAAGCTGCAGGCTATCACTGTAGTGCTGCTGAAATGTAAAGTGGGCAGCCTGAACACTCAGTAACTTCAGTCCAGACTACAAAGGATTAATTTTGATTCCAAACCAAGCGGCCGAGCTGCTCAGGACAGAGCTCATACAGTCTGTCTCACCAGAGATCCTCCTATTTCATTTCTCTGTGAGCTAGGAACCTCTTCTGATAGTTTCTTTCTGACACCCCTGTGTGAGCAAAGTCCATTTTGCGTGATTCAGTTCCTTCATCAGGTCATCTTTTTGCTCTTTAGAACTACAGGTAAGAAGTTGTCTCAGACATAAAACTTCTGGAGATTGTAGTCTGTATGTAGTCATGAGACAGCCAGAACACAGAGATGACGAACTGCTTTACCCTTCAGGGGTGTAGCTAAAAGATTGCTGTTTCTCATTTTTCCTTTTTCAAAGGTGTTGTTTTTGCCTTTTTTTGGTTGGTTGGTTGGGGTTTTTCTGTTTGGTTACTTAATTATGTTCCCAAAAGATAAAATAGCTTTTACGTCTTTGTATCCCGTTCATTATCTTCTGAAGTGCATGTCCTTTGGAGCAAATACCCGTTTTGTAAAGAAGCCAAAGGACTCAGGTTGGCCAGCAGCGCACCAGTGTCCACAGATATCTATATTTCCAGAACAAGCCAGCCAACCATATTCAACTCATACAATTAATTTTCAGTCCTTTTCTTTTAATTTTTCTTGTACTATGACAGTCAGTCCATTAATATTTTTTATTTTTCCATGTTCTGTAAACACTCATTATCAAAATTGGATGGAAGTTACCAATAATTTATGCTACACTCATCCTTTTGGTGTTTTTGTTTTTGTTTTTCACTTTGCCTTCTTAATTCAGTGTTTAGAAAACTCCTAGTTTTTGTCCTGCCTTATTACAACTTAAAACCGAGTGGTTAAGGCTGGAGGGAAAAGTGCAAATATTTGAGTGGAAATCTTGATACCCTCCTCTGATATGACAAAATGTGTCCCATATACCATCAAAATCAAGTGTTGTTTATCAAGCCATTATAGATTTTTTTCATGTTAATATATGAGTTTGTAGAGTTTACATGTTCAGGAAGTTAAGATTATGGGAAAGGAGAATTGCTTTGCTTCTATCATATGTCACCAATGTCATCTCTTACTCCTTAACTTTAATTCATATTCAAATCCTTGGGGAAGTATGGTATGTAATTGTGATGCTTATGGTATGTATTTGGCATCAGAGGGTGGGATCCTTGGAAATCAGTCAGGGAAGATGAACCTTTACCGCGTCCCCGAGGATGTCTGTACAGGGCACTTGTCCCCCAGCACATGTCCAGCCTTTAGAGTGCAGCCACTGGGAGCAAATCAAGGAAGCTTGTTCATAAGCAGTTTAAATAACTATTCTCTCCTTTCATCTTCAGAACAGGAAATTAGTGGGGGAGCACAAAGGAACTGAGATGCGAGATGTAGTGGTAAAAGAGCATATTCTGACTTGAACCATTTTACAGATGGGAAAACTGAGGCATAGAAAGATGACAGCCCAAATCGAATCTACTGTGTGAGAGTGGAGGTGGATTATTTTGAACACACAATGCCCTCTCAGTTTTCATTTCCACATTTTTGTTCCACCCACAGATTCATTGGGGAAATTGCTGATACTGAAGGCAGTCAAATCCATTCTAATCTTATAAGTAGTGGAAGCTGAAAAAGCAGGTTTGTAGCAATGCACTTGTTTTCCCCTTGCTTTCAAGCTAAGAAATGCAGATTACATTACAGATACTAGTTGTAGGTCCTTTGTCTAACTTTTAAAGATATGTTGGCAGGATAAGTTGCTGTATATTGTATTCCTGAACAATGCTAAGTATTTTGGTCAAGTGTTCCTTTTTCTTGGGGTATTTTTGTATGTGCTATTGAAGCCTTTAAATGCTCAGATAGTGACTCACCTGCATCCCTTCAAAGAGTTTATCACTAATCTCTGAAAATCATTACACCAAGGTTTTATTAAAAAAAAAAAAGTAGCCCCATGTCTTTGTATAGGGCTAGAATCCAAATGTTTTTCCTCTTATCATTTAAAATGTTTTTGAACTCTTTCCCTAGGATAAGTTCAGGGTGACCTGAATGAATGGTCCCTGGGAGTGCTAAGGAAATTTTATGTTTATGAAAATTCATTGAAAAAGGTAGCATGTAGCTAACATGTGTATGACACGTCTAAGTAAACATGATTGTTAAAAAAAAAAAAAAAAAAGAAGAAGAAAACCCCATCATGGTGCAAAAAGCTGGAAAAGGGGTCAAACCTGTGAGGGTGGTGAGGCCCTGGCACAATTTGCCCAGAGAAGCTGTGGCTGCCCCATCCGTGGAAGGCCAGGTTGGACAGACTTTAGAGCAGCCTGGGATAGTGGAAGGTGTCCCTGTCCATGGCAGGCTGTTGGAATAAGATGCTCCTAAAAGTCCCTTCTGATTGAAGCCATTCTATGATTCTATTATTTTATGATTCTATGAAATTGTTACAATAATATTCAGTCAGCCACTCATCTCCATTTGAAATCATACAGACAGTTCTGATTGATTAGTCTGCGTTAAAAAAGAAAAGCACAATTGACAAAAATTTCCAGTTTTCTAAAAAATAGAAATTAAAGTGCTTAGAAGTGGAAAAACAAGGGACTGAAAATGAGAGGCTGTGGTTCTTATGGGGTCAAATAGGAAGGAGCTTAGTACATGTGTGAAAAATGCTGCAAGGCACTGGGAGAGGGAAAATGGAGCCACAGTCAATCTTTCAACTATAATGGAACTATCAATTAAGGTAAAAAAATGGTGACACACAGCATAATAAACTTGCTGATGCAGATGCTGTAGACTTAGGTAGGTGGGAAGAAAGGACTAGCCATTCAAATGACCAGTAAAACATCAGCAGTTTTCAGGCAGAGGAAAATATTAAAGCTCTTAACCTGTTTCTGTCAAATATGTGAACTCTTAGCAAGGATTAGGCAGAATTTCTTCTCAAAATCAGTGTATAAGTTGCTATCTGAGTTTCCTCATGCTTGTATCTGGGACTGATCCCTTTAGGGATTGGATTTCCAGATGATGTTTGCATTAACTTACTTCATGTAGTGCTTCTGCTCCTAGGAAAACACCCCTATTCAGAGGCATCTGGTGGAAAAAGTGGACATCAGGTACCTTTATAAATGCAGGGATACTAAACTGGCAGCACAAAACCTGATGCAAATTCTGCTAGAAATGTTCAAAGGAGAATCTTCTTTTATCATTTGCTTCCCCCTTGATGTAAGGTACCTAAAGCACCATCAAAACAGACACTGACTTGCTGCTCCTTTGATTGATTAACTGGTTCATATTTCCAAAACATCCTGTAGGCAGCTCATTCAGACCAAGAGGGAGAACTTCTGCTGTAACTATAGCTCGTTCCTGTCCCACATGTCATATTGTAAAATCTGTTTTATCCAGTTTCAAAAATAACTTCTTCAACTCTGTCAAAAAACATATGGCAAACATCACCCCCACACATTGCAGTCTATTGTCATCACCCATTTATGTCAAAGGGAGTTAATATGCTAGGCACTCCTTAATCTTCAGGATGGACTGGAAGAAAATGCAGTAGAAATACTGTCCTGCAGCTGTCTCTGCACATCCTCTACTTTTGAAATCTGGTTGTCCTTCTCAAGTAGAACATCAAAATGCAAAAAAACCAGATTTTGTCTTTTGGCAGTGCTCCTTCTTGCCTCTTTATTCTGTCAGCAAGCAGCAGTTTTTCTTCCTATCCCTTTATCGTATGATCTGTTCAAAGAATATTTTTGTTCTGGTTTGTAATGGAAATGATAACTGATTCTTCATTACTTTTGTGCTTCTGTTTGGCCCTGCAAAGACAAACCTTGTTCCCTGTGTGACCAGCTACCTTCCACAGCAAAGACATGCCTTAGACAATGATTTGCCTCCATTCTGCCACTGTCTTGTTTCACTTACGTGCAAAATTTTGAATCCCTACCTGTTTGTTTCTCCTAGAGTTATTACTAGTATTTTGTTTTATATTCCTCATCTTGTTCTTTTCTGTCTTTCCTCTTGGCCTTTGTCAGTAATAGAGCTTGAGCTTTAGCAGGTTGAAAGGTATCTGATCCCAGATTACAGTTTTCAGTACTGCTCTAGGCCACTGAATTTTAAAAAATTCTTGATGATCTGTACTGTATTGAAACAAATATTCAGTTGAATAGCTGTATTATAGCTAGACACCCAACTTAGCAAATTATGTAAGCATGTGTTTGTCTCCTGTGCTATTCAGCAAGGCACTGGAGAATGAATTTAGCATTAAACTTGCTGAGGTCCACTAAGGTCAAGCAGTTTGTTTAAGAGACATGCCAAACAGAGGTGAATTGCTAAAAGAAATCCCTCATTAAACATCATTTTGAAGTTTGGAGCATGGGGCGGGGGGGCGGGGGAAGAGGTAAAAAATATGGACACTAACAAGGAGATTGGAGCTCCAGTCTGAAACACTTCACCTCTCATCAGACATATTTAAATATTGTCACTGAAGTTCGGTTGCTTTTTTTTTTTTTAAGGAAATGTATTTAATAAAAATTGGGAATAGAACTGAGTGATGATATTTACATTGAATTTCCCTGGATTTAGTTTTCTAGCAACTGAGCCTAGTTATGAGCCACAGACAGTGACCTCCATAAAAGATTATTTTATCATTCATACTGGGTTTTTCCTGCAACTATTTCAAACTATAGGTTTTTCCTATTTGACCCTACAACTCCTGCTCCTTGGGTGAGCATACACTGTCATCCATCCACAGCCATTGTAACATGTTCTTGTATTAAATATAAGGAAGAATTCTGCATAGTGTTTGGGGGAAACTGCTTTTACAGGAAATAACACACAGCATATTTAATGGGAAGGGAAGTATACACTTCAGAAATGTAATATTAAAAAAATGTGGGTATTTTTTCTAAGGTCCTACTTCTATTACAATATGGACAGCACCATTACTTTGCTAAATTGACAATTATTTCTATTTAGGCAGAATATTGACATATGTATTTTCATGTTCCAACAGGAGAGCAGGTGTTTGCTCTTTTTTTAATGAGTAAAACAGGTAAATGCTGGAACTGGCCTTTTGGAAGGCAGTGCTTTTCACTCCACTCATTCCTTAATTCTCTGTCAACAGGTTGATGAAGTGTTGACGTCTCAAGTGTTTGGCAACTAGATACAAATAAATTGTCTTGTCAATTTGCGAAATATTACTATTGTATCTTCATACTAAAGTGTAGACATTATTAATTATAATTTAAGACGCCAGGAAGGCCTTCTCTAATGAGATTACCTGAAAACTTATACTTAGCAGTGCTCTGTGAAAACTGCAAGTTTGACTTTATGGTCCAATCATTTTTCATGTGTTTGCGTCTTCAGATTTCTGATGATATTTCATTAACTTTTTTTTCAATTAAAAAACTACAATATATCAATTTGTTCCCAAAGAGAAGGAATTACTTTTCTCAAAGAAACCAGAGTGACTTTAAAACATAATGTAATGTAATGATTTTACTACCTAAAACAATTAAATTAGAAAATAACTTTACATTCAAACTGCTGTGTTAGCTATGAGTACTTCACATGATGTAGTCCTTAAAGTTCTGGAAAATAATTACTCTTTTGATAAATAATATTTTAGTGGATGAATGACTATTCCTTTAAGATAATTGCCTCATAAATACAAATATGATTCACTGAGAGTTCACAGTAAAAATGTTGTTTTCTGTTTATCCAGTATGCACAGGAAGGAAAGGTCAGGGCTAAAGGCAGAAAGTTTAGAAATCCAGGACAAAAATTATGATACATAGTATGTTTTAAATTTTTGCAGCTGTTGCCATCCCTCTTTCTGTACTATCCAGATGTACCAAAACTCTTGTTTTTAATCTGGATAATGTCAGATTGGACATTAAACATTTCACACGCACAACTGAAGTCACTCTTCATTTCTTTACCTTCATTCTGACTTGGACATGGGTCCAATTCAAGACCTATTTTTCACCAGTCGAATTATTCTGCAGATATCAGGGACAAACACAGTACCAAGAAAAAACTTAGGTTCTGCTGGATAATTTTTCCATTGTTCTGCAGTGACATTGTCTCTAACTTACATTTATGTTGTGCTGCTTTTTTAAATCTAGTTGATAAAAATTGAATAAATAAAATTAAATCCTTTGCTAATTTACTATTATTATTAAAAAAAACCCAACCCAAACCAGCCCCCAGATCAAAATATATTGTCAGTCTGTTTGTTTCAGTACTGTCCTGTCTGTGAAATACTGTAACCTCTATTCAAATTCTTCTCAGGTTTGGAGACTGGTTTTGTAGTAGATACCCTTCTACCTTGTTCTGAGTCTGATTAGTGGGTCTGTAAGTTGATATCTTTCTGCCAGTTGTATTTTCCTGGCATTTATTTTCTAAATGTGAAATGGCATTTCTTCAAAGTAGTGAATTTTCAGGAAAAGCACTAGAGGTTCATCATCACAATACCCTAGCTGAAATGTATCCTAGTAATTCGCAGGAACTATGGATATATAGGGAAGATAAAACATTACAACTCTTGCATTGAAACTTTTTTTTTAAATAAAAACTCAAACCCTCAATTTTTTATCTATTTATTATACAGGAAACCAGGGGTTCTTTAGTTAAATATAAATTAATTATGACAGTCTGATTTAGGTAGTACAGTATTAAAAAATTACGTATGTACACATATACATTTGGCAAAAATGTTATAAGCCATGTGACTAATTTGGTCTCAATCATTTGTTGTCTTTTTAATTTCACAAAAGAAATGCTGTACTTTGGTTTTTCTTGCCTGGGAAATACAGGAGTAACTACTTTGTATGTCAAATTACTGCCAAAGATTCAAGGATGCAAACAACTTTCAGACAACTAAATCAGATGCTTCCTCAGTGGTGGTCCTACTTGGGAAATTATGCAGGGAAAATTCTTTCCTCTCCTTCTCACCATTCTTTTCCTGCCAGGATAAGGCTGTTCTTTTTCTCCCTCTTCTTTCTGTCTCTCCCTCCCCACAGTCAGTTAGGGCCAGGTCCTTCTTTTGCTCCCCACCTTACAAAGCCACCACCATAAACATGACTTTTAGATGGCAAAAATCCATTTTCTCTGAAAAAATTTGCTGCTTTTATCCCTCATTTCTCTTTGGCAGCACTAGCCTGAATGGGAATTGCCCGAAGACAGCAATAGAACACCCTCTTCCAGAGCTCCCATTTGAACTGTCTCCCAGTGCCAGCATCCTACAATCTGCCTGTGCCCAATCACCTTGTCCTTCTCTTCCGATGGGAACACTAAGAACTTGCCTGCCCTCAGTAGACAAAGCACTGGGTTAGCCATTGGAGTTAAAGGTTAACTCTAAGAGCCCTCTAGTTTTGCAATACTATTCTCTGAGGAAAATCGTTTATTGTACTGCACAGAAGCCTCAGTTCACATAAAATGAATTAATCTGTTCAGCTGAGGTACCTCATCTTCCCAGAGTCAGCCTGGAATGGGTGTGGGGGAGAACTTCCAGAAGGCAGTCAGCCTAACCCTCCCTCCAGAGTGTCCTAACTCCTTCTGCTGGCTGTGGAGAGCAGATAGGCCAGCTGAGTTCTTAAACTCTGCAAAATTAGGCAGCTGGCACACAACCCAAGAGGTTATGTCAGTGCTTGCATCGAAACTCAGGACTGCCGACACTGTTAGGCAGGGAGAGGAGAGGGCAGGTTTTTATCACCCATTCTGTGAGAAGAGAGCTGTTTTACACAGGATTCCACCACTGGAGAATAAAACCTTTGCTTCTGGATGCAGTGTGTCCAGGTTTCTTGATTCTTTTGCCCTCTGTGAAAAGAAGCAGTAGGATTATTACAGCCCTAGGTGAGATAGAGAGGCAAATTTGACCAAGAAAAATGTACAGTGGACTCAGATCATGAGAATAATAATGGGCAGGGTGAGGAGGAAGGAAAACAGATTTTTCAGAAGGTGTGTAACTGTAGCTTTGGGATAAGACAAATCAACTGCCCCAATGACATTCAGGATATATGTTTGCCCAATAAAACCTGCAACGGTAGATTTTCCACTGCCTCTCTCTCATCTGGTGTTTAAGTAGCTTTGATTCGCTGCCCTTGGAGAGCTTTTGAGCAGACGTTTCTATCTGCCCTACCCTCACACCACAAAGTTCTCCAGCCTCTTGCATGAAAGCGTCATTGTTGGTATTTGCTCTGTCTTTCCATATCTAGGCAATCTTTCACCTAGCCAGGGCAGGTGTAATGTCAGGCTAATTCCATGCCAAAAGTAGCAGATACATGTTCCTGGATCAGTTTTTGCATTCTTATCCAACTTGTCAATACATACGTAATATGTTTTCATGGAATTTTTTTTTTATCTGTACCACGAGCTGCAACATGTAAATGTTTGTGTCTGTGGTGAGTATGTACTTTTCAAGGACATTTTTGGAAAAACAGGGTAATACTTCTTAAAAGACTATCTCCTTGTTACACAAAAAGAGCAATTAATTTAATAGTGTTACTGGCACCATAAGTATAATATTTTATTAATAAATACTGCAAATTTTAGAATATCTGGTTTTGTTGCAGCAATATTACATCTCCTGAGGAGATAATTCCATGGCATTTCCAGGATTAAATCATTTTGCCCTCTTTACATCTTCTCACTTGTCCCAAAACTGGGGAGAGAACTTACATACCTTTGGCCCTTCTTTAGATTCAGTCAGTTTCGTAAAGCTGAAGACCTAAAATGCAGACATCAGTTTTTGTCAGAACTTTCTGAAATTCAACAGTTGTTATCAAAACATTGTGTAAACTTTACGGCTCCACAGTTCCAGGTTTTGGCTTGTGCTCTGATTGCGCTTGAATTGTTTCTGAGTGATCAAAAGAGAAATTAATAGATGCCTAGTAAGAAAGTTGACTTTATTCTATTTACAGTCAAGTCTAATCTTAATACATTTAGATAGCTGCGATAAACATCCCTTTGAACTGAACCTCACCTGTTCCTGAAGTGTTACAGAACACTGGAGTCTGTGAAAGCATTAAATATAACTGCTGGCTCACATTAATTAAACTTCTGCATTTCTTAAGGGCTCACACAGGCTTTCACAGAACTTTACACAACTACGCGTTGTGCATCCACATGGATATTCCCTATATATTATGGGAGTTTTTATATGTATTTTATTGAGAGTAGGTAGTCTAAAAGATGGGCACTTTCTGTCTTAGCCATGGAGAGGTTGGATAGGACAGAGGGAGTTTCATGCTTTCCAAAGCAGGCATCTATTAATAGAAATCAGAGCCTGGAATATATCCTCTGGTGTAGCCATAAGCAATCTAAAAACACAATTAACAAATATTCAGCGGATGTCATTTGTGTTCTAGGTTGTTAATGCCAGAAAGCTATTATTAGAACTATGAGGTACTTTGACAACTTGCACTTTGAGGAATACATTTTCCTTTGTTTGCAGTGTGCTGCTTACTAAGTTTCAGTGGAATTTAGATTTAAGCAGTATCCTCTATATTCTTAAAACCTGTAAAACTGCATTATACAAAACTACCATTCCTTGTGAACTGGATTGAAATATGTTGTTGGTTGGGATTTTTTTTTAAGTTAAAATTTAAATCTCACCCTCATGATAGCAAAACTGATTAATTTCAGTAGAGTAACCTCAAACTAACTGCTGTATGAGTAAGGTTAAAATTCCCAGAGTGAAAGAGGTCAGCTTCAGTTTAATTTATGGCATTTACATTCATGTGACATAAAATTCTTTGTCAGAAGAACAGCCAGTTTGAGCCACACACTTAAACTTACAATTTTTATACAAATTTAAACTCTGTTGAAATTGACTAGATGCTTTGTTGATCGGGAATAGAATTTGTTGGTGCTGAACTGCTGGCATTAGCTGAAGGAGTTTGTTGCACAGGAGCCTAAGTGGCTCTCTGCAAACACAGTGATTTTAATAACAACAAAGCCAAAGATGATGCCATCTTTTCCACACGTTCATGAAATGATAAGTGCTTTCACATTTCTTTTCACCTTCGAATGCTGAGTTTACTTGTTTTCTACTGAAAATGTTAAAAATGGAACAAGCTATCCCACATCCAAACAAACCACTTCCATACGAATATCTCTCAGGCAGAATTGTTGAGATTTTATATGCATTCTGCTGTGTTTTGAATCTTGGATTAGATTTGCTGTATTGCTGTGATCCAGATATGAACAATTTACTTGACATAGCTTCATAAAATCTTAGGTACTACAGCAGAGCTTAGAGTTACAATGCAGTATAAGTATTTCCATGCGTCGTTTTGCAGGAATCAAAATGCAGGAATATCTTTTCTGTAAGTCAAATTCCTATAAAATGGATCACTAAATTTTAAGAGGGTTTCTTAAAATGCATTTTTGTTATGCATATCAATACATGCATGGTATTATTAAATTGAATTTTAATTATCAGACATTATCATTTTATGATTGTGTGGATTTTTGCATGTCTTTGTGAAAATACCCAATATGCTGCACAGTGGTTTTTATATGATGCAAAACATTTAAATTACTTCTAACACAGCATGATACGCACAAATATTGTGTGACTATAAGGTAATGGAAATGTAGACACCAGGATGTGTGCATGCTTATGTCAACTGGATGTTACACTGTAGCCAGTAATTAAATATTTATAGAGGGAGTCACAAGTACGTCCCTTAGGCTGAGATCTCACAGAGTTGTATGTGTGGCAATGCTGAGGGTACTAAACTACTCAGGAGATGCCCAGTAGTGGGGGAGTTGGAAACAACACTTGTGTTTTGATAGCAATGATGGCAATAATATGTTCTTAGAGCCTTACCCCCTTGGTCAGCTGGTTCCCTGGCAGACCTTTGCCAGGATCAGCATTTCTGTGCCTATGCCACTGTCTGTGCTTTGCAAGCACCACGTGTCCATTCTCACCCCGTGCACATGGGCAGGGCCACCCCAATGTCTCCATCGGCCCTACAAACTCATAGGTGAAGCAGAAGCAGAAGCAAATATTCTGAAAATTTGCCTAAGCAGCAGTGAGAGGATTTTTTAATCCTGTTGCAGGTACCCTTCCCAGGATGATCATTCAGCTGTTGATATGAGCAAGGTGGATGTGAAGCATCAGGTCACAGAAGGTGCTGCAGAGCATTTTCAAACTTGAAGTTTACTTGGATTATGATGATCTCTGCTAAATAGAATGATTCTGGTCATTTAGAGTTTGTCCCAATCTTCCTATAATTTTACTTCCACATTAACAAGTAAGGTCTTTCTTATTTGATAATATGCAGGTTTGTACTCTGGTAAATTGCTTTTAGGCTAATGTTTAGAAGGTGCAATGTTCTCAGAATGTCAGTTTTGCATAGCACAGAATGCTCGATCTTCTTACTGGCTGCCTGGCTGCAAGCAGGACATCATGTACCTCAGAGAGGCTCCAAATACACTTTTAGAAAGCACTAAAAAAAGCAACAAGATATATTTCTACATATTTACTTTTATACAATGATAAGGAAGGACCTGTTCATGCTTCCTCCGTAGCCATTACTGGAGCAAAAAATTAATAAATGGATGAAGAGAGGCTGACATGCAAGTTATGATAGCAATTTCACGGATTTTGTTCCCATCTGGGCCCAGCACAAAACTTCAGAATTACTTGGATTGATGCCATGATGATTTTTTGCCTTTGTTTTATACCCCTTTTATACCTTATAACTTCTGTATTCTTAGTGCTTTTTAGCCTACATTGTTAGACTTATTTGTCAAGCTGGGAGACTTATTTGTCAAGCTGGGAGACTAAACATTTTAAAAGCTTCATAGTTAGGGATCAGTGTGCCCCAGACCCCAAGGTCCTCTCCAGAACACATTTTGTAAACTGAGATAGAACCATCCAGGAGAAGGTTCCTTGGGGAGGGGGGGCTCATTCAAACCTCTCACTGGGGAATTTTTGATAGATAAGCTCATTAGTAACACCTATAATGTTATACCAGATCTTTTGGGTACATGTATTCCGGTGTGCATTTTGGGGCATTCCATCTGGACGTGGTGCACCCAAGAATCCTTAAAATAAATACCGAGGTAAAATCCCTTTTCCTTTCTAACCGTGTTCGACTCTTGATTTTAAGACCAGGAAAAGGCATCAGGATGACTGTCCTCTACCACTTGTCTTTCTACCTTTTCATGTGTAGAAACCACAGTGTGCCTCCCCAGGACTAAAAGATTATGGAAAACCCAACTTCAAATGTCACAAGGCCCCCGAAGTGGATTGTTTAGTTAGGCTGAAAAGGCAGAATTCATTCAACCAACATTCCTGTTGCTAAAAACCATCTCTCAAAGAATTCACAAAGGTTGGACCCCAGAAAACATACCTAGAGGCCAAAAGAAAAGAGCTCTTTGGGGTCAAAGGGAGATGACCTGAGCTCCCGGTGGATTTAGTCTGGATGTTGGCTGGACTGGATGTTGCTATCTGTGGAGCTGGGTCTCACGATAATCTTGTTACCGAGGTTAGGATTAGGACTGCCGGGGAGTTTTCAGTCTAGCCACATGTGAGGTAGACTGTTGTGGGTGCCACAGCTGAAATACAACATGAGCCCCAGGCAGCCTTTCCTTATCGTTGGTTCTCTTACAACATGCCTGATAACTATTACTTAACAGTCATGAGGGAAGACAGATCCATAATAGTGAGGGACAGCAGAGGACTGGTGCAGAAAACACTTGGAATTTAAGGAATACACGAGAGGAAGCCAGTGCAAGTGAATGACAAGTACAGGGGTTTAGCGGGTCCAAACTAAGCTTCTTGAATGGTTACCACCACCAGGAAAGGATTGAAGGCTGATTAGTTTGAGAAAGAGACATGCCTATCAGCTGGCTGAATCAGATTAGTCATAAGCTCCTGTCCTAAGCTTTTCTTTCAAGCTTGTGCTCACTTTATCTTCTGAAAGGCCATTCCTTTGAGAAACAGCTTTCCCAAGTACTGTGTAGGAACCGCAGCTCCAAGAGAAATATCAAAATGGCAGTGCCTGGGTTGGTGCTTTGGCCTTGGGTTATTCCGAACTACAACCTAGAACAAAAAGGCATGGATTTAGAAAGTAGGGTCTGAATACCTGTTGCCAGGGTTTTGAATAATAAAAGACTAAACCGGTACTTAAACAGAATAACTACAACTGAAAACCTACTAAATGTTAGTATTCTAGTTTCTGAAAAACAAGCCATAGGAGTGCCACATACATAATTATCCTTTTTACAGGATGTACGGATCTGCAAAATATCAACAAAAAACTTCCTATTGTCCAGTCCCCTCCCACTTAATGCTTCGCTTTGGGATGTGGCCATATTTACACAGTGCATATACTTAACTTATTGATTTGGGCCTGTCTCCCGTTTCTGTAAGTCATGGGAAACATAAACAAGAAGCTATTAAACTTCATACAAATCTGCAAGTGTTCAAAGTTACACACATCTTCCAATTACGTCTCTTCTCAGTAATGTTCCAGACAAAAAAAAAAATTACAAAAAATTATTCTGACAAGGACATGACAACTGTAAATTGATGTGGAAAAAGAATTGCTTGTGAAATCTCATTAAAGCTGAAAAGCAGAAGAGGGAAAGCTACAAGATAAATAGCTAGTGCACTGCTCCTCAGACGAGAGCTCTGCCTTTTCCACGACATCTAAACCCCTACCTATGTTGGAATAGATGTTCTGTTTTAAAACACTAAGTAAATATTAAACTTCTACCCTCTCTGCCTTACTGTTTGCATTCTTTGACACTTGACTGTAGGGGGTTGCAGGTTTCTCAGATGAAGTCACTTTGTAACAAGATGGCAGATAGCTCCGAGTAACACAAGCAAAACTGGTAAAGACGGGCGTTTCCTGAATGCTGCAGTGCTTCTCTGTGCAGGGATCAAGCGATGGAAGTGTTCTCCCAGGTGCCAGGAGGGAAAAGTTGCTGCTCTCTTCGGACCAGCTGACTCAAGGAACCAGCTCTCCTCTTGCTCCTGCCCTTTAAAAAGTGGATAAACCTGTGTCGGGCACATGTTTTGTGATGGACTGGAAGGCCACAGTGCAGCACTCGCTGCCGAGGTTTTTCCTCACTCGTTTCACCTGCCAGCCACCTTCTGAGGGGATTGCAGGCTCTCTGAAGTTTTCTGTTCCTTGAATCTGCAGTTGTAGTTACGTAGTCACAAGATTTCGCTTTGCTGCCTGGACAAGGTCATGAGTTAAGGTTATGATCAAATAATGTTTGTTTTTTTTCATTATTGGTAAGAATGCTTTCAGTTAATGATTCACAGGGAAAAAAAAAGATTAAAAAAGAGAAAATGTGTGAAGTATGGGAGTTAACAAAGTATTACACTGATGTGTGATAGATGCCTCTGGGAAATTCATCCATGCATCTAGGGCTCCCTTGAATACATGCTGCACAAGATGCTGGTATTCTGTGATTATATTTCTCCAATTTTGTTGTAAAAAGCTGATCCTAGAAGCCAGAAAAAAACCCCCCATATTTGAGGCAGGAGATTGAGAATAAGTAGGCTTTTTTCCTAGGTATGCTGCTGTCTTTGGGGGTCATCAAATTATCATTCATATCAGAGATTTCAAAAGCATCCCCTGATCCTGCAAAGCCAATTAAAGATATCTAGGAACTGTTTTTCCTGTGATAGTCAAGGCTCCTGTACATTTCTGCAGAGTATCAGAAGTCTACATAATTCAACACAGCATCCTAGGATAGAAACATAGGAACATGGGAATGTAGTATCAGAACTCAGCACAGGAAAACTAAATCACATGCACCTGAAAAAGAGCACTGCCATTAAACAGGGCTTTGATTTAAACATGATTACATTCCCCTTTCTAACTCTTGCCAGCATAGGCAGAATGGTCCTAATATTGACCAGAAAAAAGAAAATGGTCTAGTCAGTGTACTCTGAACATCTTCTGGACATTAATGCATTTAATGATAAATACCTTTATAAAGAGTGTTTGTTCACAATGTTTTTTTTATCTATTCACTAACAGACTGATCTATTTGAATTTTAACCATCTAAATTTAAACATCAAGTTTAAATTACCTGCCTATTCTCACAGTGCACTAATGGAGAGAGATAAGCATCTCCAGTGGATGATTCAGCGACCTGAAGATAGAAATGTAAGATAGAAGGGAAGCGCCTGTCTTTCCATTGGAGAAACCACTTAGGTTCTATGGAAGACATCTAACTTTCCAACAGGTAAAATTATTTGAGGGAAATCCCAAAAAGCTACATACTCCAGAAGAGTAAAGGTTCAGGAGAATTTGTCAGGGATTGCGGGGAATTACCGTCACCTGACTATGAGACTACTGCTAAACCTAAGCAAAAAAACAAATCCTGGGACTTGAGGAAACAAGAAATATTAAGATTTTTTTTCCTTGTTTTACACCGATTTTAGTGTCTTACAGTGGAATTCTGGAAGGAACTGTATTCCTGATAATTTTGTGGTCAATTTATGGTGTTTAGTCTTTGGTTTAATTTTTTACATATTCAGTGAGTGGCAAGAGACAAAATGAACTGCTATCAGCCATATGCCTGGGACTTCTGGGCCATGTGGAGGAGGAACCATGCTGGAAAGGGATTCACACAAGGCTAAAATGTCCGGCATTGCCTGGAAAAGGAACGAGTCAGGTGTTGAAGTGACAAGACTGACACAAGAGCTCAGCACTGAAACTAAAAGAAAAAAGGAGATGCTGGAGTACTGCTTCAGTTCATTTCCTGACAAAAAAAGAGTCGTAAGATTTATGAAGTTGTTAGCTCTGGCATGGAAGGGATGGGGATAACAATAGAAGCATTATATAATTTGAAGATATATTAACTTGTCTTTCTCTTTCCATACCTTCTCAGTTTCTAACTTCAGTCTTTCCAAAGAGACTTTTGGATCTAGACAGGCTCCCCACAGCTTCTTCTGCTTGTTTCCTGCCTCTGACTTTTTCTGAGATCCTGGCTTGTAATCTGCTCTCCTCCTACAGTTCCTTATGGCACTGTCTTAGTGCTATCCAAAAATACACGTGTTCCATGAAGAAACCGCCTATTTGCTTGGAACTGATACTGGTGTCCTGGGTCTTGCTAGATTTTACCTTCAGCTCATTAATTTCCCTCCAGAAGAGCTATTTTCCAATGTAATGATCCAGGTTCAATGAGTCATTCTGGCAGCCAATTTAACCCAAACTGTGCTGAATTGCACAGTTCAGGTAGAACTGCATCTCTAAGGATCTGCTGGGGTTTTTTTCTCTCATGAATTGTTACACATGGATGCTAATTTGATTAAAACACCCAAAAAAGTATAAGAAAATTACTTCACACTGAGGACACACTAAGAGCGTGTGTCTTGGAGTCAATCTAATATACACAGGTATCAAATTCTTACCCTGCTCACCCAGTTTTAGTAGTACTTGGGGCTCAGAGCCACAGTTGTTCGTGCACAGCTTGCACCCCACTACATTCCCTATTGCCAGTGTGTTATGATGTGGAAAGGTATTGACCAAAGATGTACAGAAGTTCAATTTAGAGTTACAGAGAAGCCTTAAGCCTTTTAATTTTTCCTCCAGTTTCAGCCACAATTCTCCCTTTCCTCTGGCATTATGCATGCAGACAGGCACGCTAATACCTTTATTACATAACTGTTCAGAAATGCTCCCATTTCACAGGAAAGATGCATCTCATTCACACACCTTATGCAAACAAGATATAAATTGCTACACAAGTGAGGACATGCAACATTATGCTTGAAAAGGCTACTCAGGTGCAGTCGTCATGGCCCTTCCCTGTGCCAGATAGTGAAACCCTCCCTTTGGCTCGTTTTCCTCTCTTTTTGGGGCTGACAAAACTCTGCTTCTTCATCAGTAACGGGGAAAAGCTGTGCAATGGAAAACAACCCCATTCAAGGTTGGGTTGACCCCTACTGACCATGCTCCTGTGCATCAGATCTGGTGCCAACTGGGCAGTTCTTAAAATGCCAACCCAAATTACGCGAATTGCATGATTAAGTGTGTGGGTGAGCTTAAGCTCTTGTAAACCTTTATCATCACCTTTGCCACAGTCTGATGCAGCTGTGGAAATGTGGACTGCTCAGTGAGGTGAACTACGGCTGAGGCATGGTTTTGATATTTACAGAGATGAGTGTTCTTCCAGCTGGAGGCTTCACACAGCTGCAGCTCATAAGCAGTTGGCCCCAGCTGCAGATCTGCAGTCAAATCACAGATTTTTTTCCTCATCTGAGGTTTCTGTCCTCTCAATAACCCCTTCACTATGACTTTGAGAAATTAGTGATTGAAAGACCTCTGCTGACTGGTAAATTTGTGCAAAAGGCAGGGGCAGATGATATGATTATGTTTTGACAAGACACTGGACCATGATAATTCCAGAAGGTTTTCCTTTATTAACACCTAGATGAGAGGAGCTGAAAGCAAATTGTATTTCCAAATTTTCAGATACTAAAATGCTGTAACATCTCATTACAGTTTGATAAACATTATTCTCCAGGAGAGCGCTGAAACAATAATAATTGCCTCATCCATCAGTTGTAAACTATTAATATTGGCTCAAGCAATGAAAAAGCAAATTGAGAAAGGAGACATCTTCATTAGTAGTTCACTATTCTTAGCAGTTCATTATTTCTGAGTTCCTTAAGTTCATTATGCTAAGGAAGTTTCTATATGCAGCAGAAGATGTACTAGTACTCTGTAACTTGAATTAATTAAACTTTGCATTAAATTTCAGTCAATTAAAATACATTTTTTGAAAGAAAAGAGGAAGCACACTGGAGTAAGAATGAGGGATACACACAGCAGGTAAGATGCTGACAGCTGCACTTCCCTATTCCATAGCTCTTCCCCCTCCCCCTATCTAACTGGTACTTTTCCTGTAATGCTCCTCACTGCAGGGCAGCTTAGGAGTGTTTTGGCAGGGAGCAGTCTGCTTATTCTCCCTGGAGACTGCACAGAGATCATAAATCCTTTTGGAGTTCTTAACCCTTGTATGTAACTGACAGCTTTAATCTTCTTCATTACTAAATTCAAGCAAGACGCAGTGAAGGCATGCGGAGGTGTTAGAATTGCTGGGCAGCTACTCACACATTTCCTAATATTGTTATTTAATGGGTTTTTCAGGCAGAATCCGCCGTGCACTGGAAGCAATTCGTTTTTGAGACACACCAGTGTCATAACAAATACTTGTGATAGAAACAGGTCGCTGAACATTCTTTTGTTGAGGAATTCTTTGGTTTAATCACATTAGTGACCTCCGCCGCCTTTTCCCTGGGTTGTAATTTGTGTTGCACTCCTTCCCCTCATTCTTTCTCTCTTGGCATAACTGGCACTTCCTTCATGCCTTCTACTGTCAGAGTGAGAGGGAGCCAGGTGCCAATACTAATTGTTGCATCAGGGTGATATGTGAATGCTGGTGACCTAGAAAGAAAAGAATGATGGCCCATTAAGGCAACCAAGTCAACAGTTTAGATGACAGAACACTCTGTGCAAATCATTTTTCCAGATGTCTAAATACAACAGAGAAATCTACCCTGGCATACCTTACTTCTCACTTATCACTGTTACGGTATATCTCAATGAGGTTCGTCACTGGCACAGCGCTGTTCCACTTGTATTTCAGAACATTTCAGTGCATGAGAAAACATTTCCTGCACGTGAGACAGAAATAATAAATTACAAGTCCCAAGTGGCATATGATTTTGTTGTTGCAGATAGGGAGAAAACTGATGTCTTGTGTCTTCTTGTCACAAAGCTGCAAGAACCATTTGTGAAAGGTACTGGAATGCTGACGTGTAGTGCTTGGGGTTTTTCCACTGTTTTAGCTTTGACTGACTGTGTTTCTGAAGATGACAGAACATTGTCTCCTCTTTAGTTTACAGGGTTTTTTCACCCCTTTTACATAAGGATTGCTTTCACAGCACCGATTGCTTGAGGCAAGTGCTATCTAAATGTGTTTAAATATATGCAATCATCAGAGGCGTGTTTTGCAACTCTTTGTGACAATCCAGTAAATATACAGCAATTAAAAGGGAGATTATGACAATGTAGTAGGTGAGTAAACACATTTCTAAAAAGGACACCTTCCCCACTTAAAGATTTGCCAGCATAATTTTTAAAAGAATCCAGCAGTTCATAAGCTGCTGTGAAGCTCAGTTGTGTGTTAGATACTATAAAAGCAGATTTTATTCAGAGTTCGAAGATCCAGAAACGTGAGAAAATTGGTACACTCCTGATAAGGCTGGATGTTAGAGTTTTACCAAGGTCCCATATTTCATTTAAACACACAACACCCTCTGAATGTCAACAAAACAAATACAAACTTCATGATGTTTAAACAACCCAAATTCCTTTGGTGGCAAGCTGGGCTGGCAGTGAGTGGTACCTGATGAGGGAGCAGAACAGGATATAAAGCTCACCCTGTTAGGTCCTGTACAGGTCAGATCTCAAATGATTTCAAGTGACAGGTTTATCGTCCATGGTATGCACCAGGCAAACAAGAAAAGCATCTATTTCTGATTTAAAAAAACATCTAGTTGAACGATGTCCCCAAGAATGCTAGAGACATAGCAAAACACAGAGTCCTCCAGCTTTGATCCAAAAACTAAATTGTGCCTTTTTAGTATTTTTCAACATCTGCTGCAGCTGTTAAAACCTTAATACTGAGTGCTCTTAGGGTTCTCAGTGTTTGATCTGCCTCTGGTTCCCACTTTTCATGTGGAGTCACTGACGGGAAATTGCCCAGGATGTCTAGTGCTCGATGGCAGATCTGGGAAGTTTTAAGTACTTTGAGAATATTTCGTTCATATTCACTCAGTGCTTATATAAAAAGTTGAATTCCAGTCTACAGGAACATGTGAGTAATGCACCATGTACCAGAATAGCAGTGACTTCCTAATAATTTCTTAGTTTTCTCAGCAGTGTGTATGTTATTAGGAAGCTGACTCCTACCTGTTTCAAGGATTTTAAGGTCTTACTAGGAAAACAGTAAGAAATTATATATTATTTGCCATGCATAAGGCTCTTACAACACGAAGACAACAGAATATCAAAGAGTCACTCCAGAAAATGGGTAGGATATTTAAGAGATATATTTATAAAGGACCGTTTTTTACAGGTTGTATGTAGGAGGTTTGGATGTCATCCAGGATGACTCAAGTTTGTAAGGCTTTTCTGAGTCTGTGACAACTGAAGTGACATAAATATGATTTGTAATCACAACAAGCCAATGCTGCTTTTCAAAGTCTCTATTGTGCCTTACAACACTTGCTTTACCTTAAGCAGCATAAGTGTCCTTAAGATACCATTTCTTATTCTGCCAAGCAGCTTCCTGGTATGACAGTCTTCAGTCAGAAAGCTTGTTTGCACATTGACGACAGCATTGCAAGTAATTAAATCAGCACTATTTCTTGTCCCTGAATCCAAGCACTCCAGTTGGTTGAGCTTTCTGAAGGTGGAAATGTTGCTCTCAGCTCATAAGGACCTTTTTTTTTTTTTTAAAAAAAAACAACAACAAAACAAACAATTCCTCAGTAAACGCTTCTCCATCCATATAATCAGAATGAGAGGGGGAAAACCATCTGAGAAGTATTCCAACCCACATCCAGCACTTAACGTGCTCCAGAGAAAAAAGAGAGTGAGGAGTAATTGTAGCAGGATGCTCTGCCTGGAATGGGGGTAAAACAACTCCGACAATACCCTATCGGTGGTGAATGGAGAAGGGGGTGTCTGGGTGTTTTTGGTGTTGAATAATGCTGAGACCAGCCCAACGCATCACTGGCAACAGTCAAACCTCCTGAGAGTGAGGTGAGGATGTGGCAGGCGTGGCGAAGTACCCGATAAAGGAACCAACAAGTGATAGTACTGATAACTTATCTAAGGCTGCTGAGCTGACACAGCTGGCCTGGCAACATCTGATTGACAACCCATCACCTGATACTATAAAAGCCCAGTTCCACTTTTTAAAGGGAGGATTTTCTCACACACCCCTTCCTTGAGTGTGTGTGGAGATTCCTTCCCGGAGAGGGGACTCCCCTCAAGGTTATCTCTTGAGGCTGAGAGAAAGATCTACCCCATCTTGGTATGGATGAACAACACCAACCTCTGCTTAAAAACTGATATTTTAGCTTTAATACAATTGCTTCGATACTACTTCAAAAGTAGTGCACTATGCTATACAGTGGTTACAGCCACCTGTACTGTGTAATAAAGAGTTCTGATTAAAATCTTTTTGTCCAATCATTATCATAATGTTACCAAAAATGGATAAAAATAAAAACTCCTTAACACCAATGTAGAATTAAGCAACAGGCATTCTTTATTCAGCAGGATGCACGAAATCTCCTCTGAAATATTGAGCCTGCTGAGTGCAGAAAAAAACTCCTGTTTATGCACTATATTTTATATACATATTGATAGTTTTTCCCAGGAAAAACATACAAACAATAATAATTTCCCTGAAATCATTGGCAGGGAGGTGTTCTCTCCCCTCTGCTCATGCATTCTTCTGTCCTGGGGGTCTCTATGGTGGTCCCTGGTGGTTGGTGACCCCAAAGTCACACCTGACCACCCGGTGAACTGGTAAAACTTGGCACAACTGGGCTGGTGGCTTTCTGTTTCTTCTTCCTACAGAATGAGCATTGTGTGGTTCCATACGCCAGTGGTTTTTGAAGAATAAGCATTGTATTTACGCACCAGGTGCAAACAATTCTTCATCTGGTGCTATAATAAATAACTTACTTTTATATAAATATGTCTGGTTTGCTATCCTTAATCCAAAGGGCCTATTACACCTATACAATCGTTTGGACATGAATTGTTGGCTGAGTCTGGGGTTGGGATTGGATCCAGCCTCACTCTGAGAAGGAGTTTAGAAATCCAGGGGGTCCCTCCCACAGCTGGTGACTCAATGGAAGGGTCTCCCTGAAAAACCCTGTCTGCAGCTCCCACTCTGCCCTGGGCAGTAGTATTGTTTATGGCTCTCCAGCCTGACCCATGGGATATTCTGTCAACAAAAATGTGAATCCACAGTATTAATATTCCCAGGATCCATGACTTGGTGTTATGAGATAAAATTTCCATAAAATGTTTTTAGCCTTCTAGGCTGTGGTAAGCTGGCATCACAGAGGAGCAATTTCTTTCTTTCTCTCATCACTCTACAGATAATTGCCTCACCTGAACTGGGAAAAATTAAATGCCTTCATCTCATTTTATTAAACAGTGAGTCTGATAGGGTTACAAAATTTGGAATTCAATTCCTGAAATTGCAATGCAAGAATTTTTGAAAATTTGAGTTAAATACTAGATTTCCACTCATCTTTTAAGGTATTTTGAAAATCACTGCCAAAAGGGTTTAGATTGAAAATTATGTTCCTTCCTAGTTGTCATATGTCTCACAGATTAAAAGGACTTTGGAAATGGTCCATCTCAGAGTGTACCTGTGAAACTGCAGAACTGTTTTGTGGAGCAAATGCCGAAACAAGTTGATCTCTTCTGTGCTGATGCAGAAATAACTATGTTCCAGCCCAGATCTATAGTAAATGCTCTTGTGGCATTGAGATAGGCTGTAAAACACAAAATTCAACCTCACCCTTCCTCCCTCTGCTTTGTTTCAGGCAGGGACGTTTCTGGTGTACTCCCTGGGCTGGAAGGAAACTGCGGTTTGTTTTTAGAGCTTTTGCCGTGAAATCTTTCTGTCCTTCCCCAGCTCCCTTTCCTCCTTCTCATTGCCATGTCTGCAGTGAAATCAGAAGTTCAAAAGGCTGGTGGCTGACAGTGTCTGAAACAGGTGGTGTTCATGACAAAGGCCTGGCACTTTGTTTTCTCTCTGGTATGCCACGTATCAGCAGTCAGCACCACGCTTGGAGTCAGACCCGCAACTGCTCTCGATATTTGAGGTTGAGAAAAAAAATCCTGTGATGGTCTTCTTCGTGTAAGGGCTTCAAAGGAATGTAAAAGAAACACAAGACTGTTCAGCATGTGTGAAACATGAGTTTAAGACATCTGATGGGCTTTTCTGTAAGTTCATTAAGATGTTAATGGAGCAGCGCTATTTATCTTTTCAACGCTCTGGCATATTCTGAACATCAGGATTCCAGCTCCTCCTTTCTTAGAGAAAAGAGATTTTTAACTATGTGTCTACTCAAAATACCAAATAATGCCAAGTAAAAGAACTTTTTCTGGCCCTGGAAGTGGAAATCCGTGTAGAATATCATAGAAATGGCAGGTTTTGGAGAGGAAATTTTAAAAACTTTAGGAAACATAATGTTTTCTTTGCTCTTCTAATCTTGCCACAAAAACAGTTCAAAAAAAGGTACACTGTGGATTGTCTCAGGGGAAAATATGCCCACATTTTTAAAGAAGTGTTAGTGCTTGGGACAGGCCATGTGCTATACCCACCGTGGGGTGGAAGAAGATCTGGTAAGATCATCTGTACTTTATCCAAGGGTGGACATTCTGGAGAACGTTTCAGAAGCCTGGAGACTCCTGCATGGTCATTTGGAGCCATTTCCAGAATAAACTAAACAACATTTCTGTCACCAGCCTCATACTAAATGGGACAGCAGTAGGTCCTACCTTTGTAGAGTGAGCCAGGCATATTTCCTGAATGGTAACTATCGACCAATTTCAGCTTTGTTTCAGAAGTTTTGGGGTTTTTTTCTCCTTACAGAACAAAAATTTAGAAGAAAATCACTGAAAGCAGGAACACAACATGAGGCAAATAAGTTTTAGATAAAAAAAGGTAAGAAAAAAAGCAAAACCAAGGAACTCATTAAAAAAAAAAACGTTCATAGCATTACCCAGCAACTTCTTTAAAAAGGAGTCTATGCAGCAGTGGGGGAAGATATTGGAAAATTCTTTTCACTTTAGCACAATAATGTTTGATCCCTATATCAGTGATTAATATGTGATAAAATGTACTAGTGGACTTCTTAGTTTTGAGAACAAGGATTGTGTGTCAGAGCAAAGAATGATAACAGAAGTACATCTCGACCTGACCACATACTCGAGATAGTCTCAAGGAGATAAGACTCGTTAGAAGATCCAGAACCATAGAGGGGAAATTTGGGGAATGCAATGTTCCCAAACGAACACCAAAGACCCTCAAAAGACCCCTACTCATATCCAAATAAGTCCACTGCAATAATTTGCATATATGCATATATTTAGGAAATGTAATGAATATCCAACTCAGCGTGGCAGAGTAGGTCACTCCCAAGCTATAAAATACGAAAATTGAATGAAAAAATACAAGTAAGCTATTTCTTTTGCCAATCTGCCCTCACTTTGGAAAGGATGTTCAATCCATTGTGCTCCCTGTAATGGAGCACACAGCGATGATATTCAGAAAGTTAATACGTCCAAGCAATGAAGCCATTGATTCCCATCCAAGAATTTAATCAACAGGGCACGTTTTCTTCTACTGCCATGTCTCATGAATTAATTACTGCAATTCAAGGTTCTTGTGTGTGGAAAAATGTGCTTGGTTATTTACAGGCTAAAGCAAAACACTTTCAACTGGGAGAGATGATTTGCTCTGCTAATCTGGGGCATGGTTAACCCAGGGTTTAGTCACTGAAAATAAATACCATTCTAGTAACTTCCTGAGCAGGAGGTCAGGAAGAATATCTCATTTTCTTTTTTGAGTCTAGCATCCTAATTCCAGAAGCACAATGCCTTGCAGTCCTGAGGGAAAATGCAAGCATAATAAAAGATTAGGCTACAAATTTTGTGATTCACAGATTCCTTTGCAGCCCTAATTTTGTGGAAAATTTATGTCGCTGGACTCACTTTCTCCTTAAAAGGCAGAAGGCCAAGATGAATCTAAGGGATTCTCACTTCTTCTAATTTTTTATAATTTTTGCCAGCTGCATGGGTCTGTCTGGTTTACCTTTCATGAGAAATGAAATTGTCGTGCTCCAGTCAACCTCTGCAGTAATGTGAAAGTTCACTGATAATGGATGTTACAGAGCTCATACAGTACTACTCTTAATAAGACAAGCTTTTAAGCCTGCCCTCAATGTTCCCAGGCTTCTTTTTTTTTTTTTTTTTTGTGACAAGCATGGATAGGGATCTTTAAATTCGTTATCTTTAAAACAGGTTAGTTTATTTGACAGTCCTGTGCAGGTTGTTATACTGGGAAAGTCTCTGCAGACATGGTTAGTATAGATGGAGAAGATATATAACCATATATAGAGAGCAATAAATAATAAGAAAGCTAATAACAAGTATTTAAACACATTAAGATCATCAACAGGTGGCTATATAACAGCTAGATCACATTTTTCCTGTGACTTTCCATTTTCTTTTCATGGTTTTCCTGTTGTCTCAGGTTAGACCAGAGGTCAGACTGGTTTTTACTGTCTTTATAGTAACAGAATAAGAATTCAGCCCTTCTTCTTGAAGTCCTGAAATGCTGCTATAATGTTGAAAAAAACCCCATTGGTATAAGCCAAGATGATTCAAAAAGCTTTATTCATATCATTAAAACTACCATATAGCTGTCTTCCCTCCTCACCACCATATTTAAGCTGTATGCAGGTTTTGGGGTGGTCAGCGGTCTTGAACAACCTTCTGGCCTTTAACTCAAACTGGTAAAACAGAACATGCTCTCGATTCAAAGGTGAAAGGAGAAATCTGGCACTTACAGGAATTAAGACTGAAATATGATTATAGATGAAAATTACTCAATTTCAGAGGAGCTTTAGAGAAATTAGTCTAATCTTGGTAGGTTTTCTCAGCTAAAAAGGCAAAAATATTGGAACAGAATCTTAGAATCAGGTATTTGAACTGAATTTGGCTGACAGTTTTCACCTTGTGAGAACTTGGAGGGTAAAACAAATTCTATTCTGTGTGGAAGAGAAATTTCAACAGCATCTGACCTTTATAAAGAAAGCTGTGCCCATTTTGCTCAATCCTCTATCCTGAAAGGTCACATGGCGATAAGAGCACCTTATTATGACTAAACTGTTGAATGTATTTGTGATAAGCTGATTCTTTTCTTTCTTATCCTTCTCATTAATTAATTAATGAGACCTATTGTTGTTTCAGCCGACATGGCTGAAAGAACAACATAATCCATGACATTAATTTAAGGAGGAGGACTTATGAAATACTTGCCTTAAACAGATATTTCAGAGACCAGGGCTTTGGCACCACACACTTGCATTTGCATCCAGATGTAGATACAAATATATCTTAAATAATTTTCAAGATTTTGAAATAAGGTAGTAAGTACCCAAAAATGAAATAGACATCTTAAAAACTTGCAAACTCAAGTGGACAGAGGACCTTGGAGTGTGATGAAATCATATTAAAAATCATATTGAAATCATATTGAAATTAGAAGAAGCCCTAAAATCATGAGACTACTAGAGGAAAATCTAGGAGGAAATTAATCTTTCTTTGTGTGCAATGTAATGTCAATGATGGACAGTAAATAATGCAAATGGTTGCTTAACATTACTGACTGAGTGTTCATGTTGTGATAACCACCCATTCTGGGAACTGCAAAAGAAGGGATTGAGCTGTTCTCTATAAAAATACCCTAAATATTTCTTTTCAATTAATAATATTTACAAAACAACACAGACTACCTAAAATATAGGTTGCATACCTAAAATACTTTCTACAGTTTTGGAAAGACTGAAATAACCTGAGTACCGAGAATCAATTAGGTAATTTTCTGCCTGTTTTGCCAAATCATAACCTAGGACCATCACACAATAGAAGATGTGTCTGTCACAGTCAAAGCAGGAGGTATTTTTATGCAGGAGCAGACCTGAATTTAGACATGCATTTTGGGGAACAGCAGAATCATAACAATTTAAACTAAGCAGGCCTGTGTTAAAAAACCCAGCCAAAAAAAACCAAACAAAACCCCCAAACAACCCAACAAAAAACCCCAACCAAACTTTATTAATCATCTGCATATACTTTTTCTTAATATATGGAAATTTATTGTTCTTTAAAGCCTTTCTGGCCTGGCTTTTTTACTGCTGCAGTATGTGTACCTGAGGATTGTAATAAACTAAATTATGTGTACTGTACGAAAAAGGCCTCAGTCAGTGAGATTTGATTGACATGTACTTCTTTTCCCAGGGAGTCACCACCTTTTCAAAGAGCTTGAGAATGATGATTTAGAGTTGTGGAAGCTGGGGCTCTCTTGGGGCTAAGAGAAGGAGATCTTCCCCAACTGATTTAAGTGAATGGTTTTGTGGGTTGTGGAGCTACAAGCTGACCTTCTAAAATGGAAACAAAAATGTCAGACTGGATCTGAGTAATCTTAAAGGGTTAATTTTTAGCACAAATGACAACAGTTTAGTTGAAAAATACCCACACCTGCTTCTATCTTCCAAAACTGGGAAAAGGCCTTGGAAGTAGCTGCTCTCTGCAGCATGGAAGCTCTTCTACACAGAGATCGTGACTGTTCTTAGGTCACTAACAACTTTACTGCCACTATGTCAGTACAACTTGCCTGTTTGACCCAATGTGTTTTTTAAAACATAATCAGACTACCTGGAAAAATGAAGCCTTTCTCCCTGGGTTCATGTTCTTGGAATCACAGAATCAGTTAGGTTGGAAAAAACCCTTAAGAACATTGAGTGCAATCATGGACCCAGCACTGTGAAGTACAGCCCTAAACCGTGTCCCCAAGTGCCACATCTACACGGTTTTCAAATCCCTCCAGGGACGGTGACTCAACCACTTCCCTGGGCAGCCTGTTTCAATGCCTGACAACCCTTTGGGTGAAGAAAAGTTTCCTAAATTCCAATCTAAAGCTCCCCTGGTGCAACTTGAGGGCATTTGCTTGTCCTGTCCCTGTTCCCTGGGAGCAGAACCTGCCCTCCCCGGCTGCCCCCTCCTGTCAGGGAGTTGTGCAGAGCCACAAGGTCCCCCCTGAGCCTCCTCTTCTCCAGGCTGAGCCCCTTTCCCAGCTCCCTCAGCCACTCCTGGGGCTCCAGACCCTTCCCCAGCTCCATTCCCATCTCTGGACACACTCCTGTCCCTCAGTTCTTTGTCCTGAGGGGCCCAGAAGTGGACACAGCACTCGAGGTGGTCCCTCAGCAGTGCCCAGCACAGGGACGGTCACTGCCCTGGTCCTGCTGCCACACCATGGCTGGGACAGCCCAGTGGCCATCGGCCTTCTCGGCCACCTGGGCACCCCTGGGCTCGTGTCCAGCTGCTGTCAGCAGCACCCCCAGGGCCTTTTCCAGCTTTCCAGCCCCTCTGCCCCAGCCTGGAGCTGCAGGGGGCTGAAGGGACCCAAGGGCAGGACCCAGCGCTTCCCCTGGCTGTACCTCACCCCGCTGGCCTCATCCCATGGATCCAGCCTGTCCAGATCCCTCTGCAGAGCCCTCCTGCCCCCCAGCAGATCTTCATTCAGTGTCACTTCAAACTTATGTTTTACAAGTGAGAATTCTTCTCAATTGCTTAGCAAAACAAAAACTATCCACAGTATTCTCCTGCCCTTCATCCACCTCAAATTTCTAACTAGAATGAAACTTCTGTCATTTGGTTCTAGAAAGAGTCTCACAGACTCTTTAGTATTTTTTGGTACCGAGGCAAGAGTGAGAGTTGAGCACGCAGAAGGACACCCATCTCATGTGCTGCTGCATGCAAATGGCAAGTCTTCCCCAAAGAATGTACTGCATGATGCTGTTGAAATCTTACTTTCCTCAACTAGAAAGCCAATTTTTTTTGAAATACCAAAGTTCAAATAATTTCACTTAGTGATCGTTTGCTCTGATACCTTCCTTATTCTTTCCATGAACATTTTGGATTCTTCTGAGCACGCAAAACTATAGACACCACAGGCTTATTATTCTGTTATTCTGCTTAGCATATGAAAATGCACTCTGCATTGCATATCAAAAGCTCCTGAAGCAGCTTTCAGAAACCCTTTCTGTGCAGTGCTATTGATATTTCCAAAGAATTTCAGAAGCAGAGCAAATTAGTTATTCAATTCTATTTGGTGCCTGCATCAAGGAGTCTTTAATATACAGAATAAAGCCAAACAGTCTCTCTGTTTTGCCCATTGGTGCCTAGTACTAGAAGTTTAAGACAAAGCTTAAGACAAAGTTGGTATGCAGCTAAGAAGGAAGTTAGGAATTTGTGATTTGTAACTCCTATTGATACATTTCCCCTTCCTTTCTCCATCTAAAAAAACCCTTTGGACATTTTTTCAGACGCCTGTAAGATAGCTATTTTTTCCTGAGAATCCTGACTCATTTCCTATCTTCCTGTAAATAATTTTACTCAAGAATTTGTCATCCAGTATTCTCCCTATTAACAAACCTTCAGTCTGTTTACATTCGGAAATATTGCAATATGCTAAGGCTTGAAAGCAAGGAGATAATTAGCTTTGTGATCCGTTCTGAAGTGTTTTATTCCATATGCTTTTCTGAAACTGGATGATTCGGCCCCGGAAAAGTAATGCCCTTAATTATTTCTTTATACATCGAGATAGGGATTCTCTCTGCTCCCTTGGCTTAGTGTCAACTCTGTCAGAAAGGAAATGATGGAAAATAAGAGCGTGCTCTGTAAGGTTTAACTGAGGTCATGGATTCATTTAAGAACACGTATTACATGACTACCCACATGAAATGGAAGATAAGCGCAGCTTTGATTATATGTGTGTATATACATAATTTTTTTTTTTGAAAGGAAGTGGATGTTTGGAGACTGCTCACATTTCATCTAGAGATGCGACGCGCTGTGTTTTACATCGTTTTTGAAAGGAAAATACAGAAGCATAGAAAGTTTCCTGCAGGGAAATACAAACCTTGGCAAGATTTCTCTTTTGTGATGAATACCTGTCGTAACTATTGTTATGTATTTTAGAGAGTTACACTTGATAAGAGGCTTTTAAAAACAGAAAGTAAATAAAATGCAAAACATTACCTGTTGTGCCTTTTGTATTTTAGCTGTCTGTGTTTTGCTAAGGAAAAGCTACTCCAAAGAAGTAGTGTCTTACCCAGTATCACACCATATCCCGTTTGCTGCCTTGGCTTCTGCTCTGTGTCAAAACCCTGCCACACTGCTGCAGCAATTTCGACCTGCATTTAGTCACTTGAGGAAATAATTCCAGTTCATACGCAATAAAGCAATCCTGGATCTGCTTTAAGTTACTTTAGCAATTGGGTTTATCTCTGGTTTTGCCTGAAAAAAACAAGAAGAGAGCTTTGGACCAGGTTCTTGCATCCTGTGGTGTGGTTTCACCATGTACAGAAGTGATCCTATGTACAGAAGTGTCATTTAAAGTGTGTGACAGATTTTCTTATAATCCAGGTATTTAAAAGTAACTTCTTTAAATTAGAAATACCCACAAAAATAGCCAAATCAACCTTGCAGTCATAAATAGAGGGGTTCTTATTTTTTACACCGTGCCTCTTTGTTGATCTTGTTTTTGAAGTTGCTTGTGAGTGACTGATACTAAATCCACGCAGGATAAATCTGATAAATCTGATTAATTCAGAGGATAATACGACTTAAATACAGCGCAAGTACAGATTGCCAGCAATGTCATTAGTTTTAGAAAATGCGTCTGTAAAATGCCAAAGTTTGCAAGCATGCAGACTTAACTCACTCCTGTAACTACCAGTTTATTTCAAGCTATTAATGTGAAGTTACATGTTCTGATACCCTTTTTGTGGTGCAGGGCAATTAGGTGTATTATTCTGTGGTGATAATGGAGATCAGAGATTGCACCACGGAGAAGACAGAAATATCAGCATGACTCACCTGAATTAGAAAAAATCCGACACTTTATATCTGCCTCAAACATGATTTAATTTCCCTGATATGCAACAGCTGTCGATTTAAAAAAAAAAACAAAAAACAAACCAACCAGGCTCAGCACAGCTACAATCATAACAAACAATGACCTTGGCTTATATCTTGTAGCCATGGCAGCGACTGAAAGGACTCTTCCCACAGTGTGTTGGGAGGAGGGTTTTGATCGCTGTTTCCCATGGCTGGGTGTCTCTACGAGGGAGCAAGGCTGAAACAAAGAGTTCTGCAGCAAAGGGGGCTGTTCTGGGGCACAAGGCAATTTGTGATCACACCACAGGAATTTGGTTTCAGTCCTCCAGGGAATGTGCCTGCTCCGCAAGGTCTGTGTGCAGCTGCTTTTGGAGTCATAAAGCTGCACCTATGAAAGGTGGTGAAGTTTTTGTGTATTTATGTATGTGCAGGTTTACCAAAGGAAAAGAAGGTTTGTGAGAAGGTTTTTCAGTGTTTCCTGTTAGTTTGAGCAGGATTGTCAAGTTAAAGTCAGAACTGGAGCTTATTCTTGATCTGACTTTTGGATATTTCTTTGTGCCCATTTCATTAAATATGGGAGTGCTACTACTCTCTGCTTACAGGAATATGAAAAAAATATTTAAATAATTAATCCCTTTCAAAACTAAGAAAAGTGTGAGGCTTTTCTGGCTTTGTCCCTGGCAGGTAAAGTGAATGGCTCACTCTTTTAAGTCAGGTAGCTGGTGCATTTTTTCTTGTATCCTCAGGGAATGCAAAAAGCACAAATACAATGTGATAAACTTGATTACCATGTTCATAGCAGATGAACAAAAAATTAAAAATGGGAAAATAGCTACTGGGGAGTTGCACAGGAGTTTACATAACATTACATGTGGGATTTATTTCTGTTCAGTTCATCAGGCCAGAAAATTTTCAGGTCAATCTATAGTTGGGTTCCAGTCCTGCACATATCACAGGCTAACTCAGAGGAGGGAGTGCACATGTTGTGCTGAAATACCCAGACCCTCTCTACTCATCGTGGACACAGTTCCAGAAGTTTTTCCTTAGTTTTTTGCAGGGAAGCTCAGAAAAAATCTGCAGGTGTCCTTTCTGGCTTTGCAGTCAATAGTTTTTGGTGTGTGGGTATACGAAGTGCTGAAGGTGTGTAAGACGCCTGACTTTCTTATTTTACCACCTGATTTGCTTATTTTGCCACTCTATTTAATCCAACCCTTGGGGCTTTCCTCTTTCCATTGGATCCAAGGCTCCACTCAGCAGAAGTCACCGCCACCACCAGACAGATTTTTTTTTTCTGACAACTCCTCTGTCACACAGCTCTTTGTAAAGCTGCTCACTTGACCTTCCTGGCAGAGTAAATTAGTAGGATCACAATAAATACCAAGTTTGATTGGAGTGAATTCCACGGTAGCCTCTCAAACTGCTTTTCTCCAGGCTGTGGGGAGTGGAAGCAGCCAGCAAGAAGCAAGGAGAGGCGTTCTGGCTACACTCTACCTGCAAAGAGGAGGGAACACGCTGTGTAAGGTGTACAAAGAAATGGCTATTTGCATGGAGTCTTTTAAATAATCCCCAAAATGTGTGAGAATTAAAATGCTAAGGAAATTCAACTTGATTTTTTGTGAAAGGAAGCCGTTCCATAACCGGCAGTTCTTGTCTGCAAAGTTTGCTTCACCGATTTTGCCAGATTAGCATAAAGAAGTTAGATATAAAGTATGATTGTGTAGCAAAATGGAGGAGAGAAATGGGCACTTCCCGATTATTCTGAGGGATAAAGATGGTTATTGCCAAAGGAGGTGGGTGAATTAAGCCTGCAGTGCTGTGCATCCCTTGTTTTTGGGAAAGAGTATGATATTTAGTGTACCTGCAGTGTCAGGGCAGCAGTCACCATGGCAGATACACTGATACCTGTGGAAATTTAAAAAAAAAGAAAAAGATTTGACAGCAACAAACAGTGTCAGTGTTGTCTTTTCAAAATCTGCAGGAAAACACAAAAATGACTGGAGTAATAAAGGAAATGGCCCTCAACACTGGATACCTAAAAATAAGAACCGAGGACAAGTACCTTCCCAGAAAAGCCACAACCTCCTGTAATTACCACGCCAAGGACTCCTCCACTATATTTAATAGCTCTTGCTGGATTGTGCTTCCATTAAGCTTTTTATGGTCACTTTTTGAAAATTTTCACGTTTCCTTTTTGCTTTAGCTGAACCTGCAAGACTGTAGTTCTGTTAGACGTGTTGCCAGATGTTTCCTGATTCTGGTATTTGAAGATACAGTCAAGTCATTGCCTACCTGCATGTTCCCTGTGATTTTTATGGTCTGCTGCCTGAGGAGCTTCAGTGTGCATGTTCCCATTTCCGTGCCAGTCCTGTTCACGGATCTTATCCTTTATCTGGGCTATGTGAACCTTTTCTCATCCTGCTGCTTTTCAGTACGAAGCACTCACAGCTGCATGCAGAATTCAGCATGTGGCAGCTCCTGGCTTCACATTGTGGCACCACGACGCTTTTGGTGAAACCAGAGGGGATGGGGGGCAGAGGAGCGGGATAATAATCCCAGTTGTTTATTTTTAATCTCATAACTGTGATACTCAGTTCCTGGATTCTGACTGTTTGAGAAGTTAATGAGCGAGCAAGCAATGCCACTTGTAAACACCCACCCTTAAAACTGGTTTTACAGCCAGTCTTGCAGAACCCAGCTAGGCAAGGCTGTGCATTGTCAGTGGAACAAAGCTGCTGTGAGAGCTAAATGAAAGGTCAGAGCGTGTGGCTCCATTGCTCTTTGGGAAATGCACAGTATCTAGTAAATGTTGTCAGCAATTGGGGGTGGGTGGTCCCTCGAGGATGGAAGAGGCATGGAAATTCCCATGCCTTGGGCAGAGAAGGGAGAGAAGGGAGAGAAGGGAGAGGGACCTATTGCCTTGCAAAGCATGTGGGCAAGAGGGAATACAAGAGGGAAGTGCCTTTGGTGACCTACAGCTGCGTGGCACCAGGGACTGAAGGGAGAATAATTTCGCAGGTGTTAAGGGTAAAGTGGGAAATGATCACTGCTCCCGGGTGCTGTGGTGCTTGCACATTTAGAACACAACCTGCAGAAAACCCAAAACTTGTTGGACTTCGTGTGGGGAGAGCTCTAGAGAGAGACAAGACGTCCTGAGAGCTGCAAGGCTGTCACTGCAGACCCACGAAGATGACAAGCAAGAATCAAGTTCTCAGTTGATGGGAGCTGTTTGTTTAGTTTGTGTTCCATCCTACATTGGACAAAAATGTTTGTCTGAGCCTTTCTTCTTGCGAGAGTTAAAAAATAAAACTTAACTCGTATATTCTCCATGTATTGCCACATTGTTTTAATATGAACAAATGGCCGTGTACATGTTTCAATCATTTGCGTTTGATAGTGGGGCTTAAGTGCTTAGATGTTTAATCACCTCTGAAATTTGTTTTTATTTTCTACATAATCTGCAAGAGGTTCTTTGTTTTTCCCACTCTATAGCCCGAAATGACCCATTTGTTTAAACTAGTAAGCATGTGCAATAAACGTCAGGTAGAAATTAGTTTTGTTCTACAAGGACAGCTTATTACTTCCTGGAAGGATGTCCCTGAAAAGCAATACTGGTATTTATCAAGGTGCTGGTATTTAGAGGTTTTAAGGGTATTAAAAATTATCTAAAAATTGCACACCTACACAGAACTTGCAACCCCCCTGCACACCTAATTAATTTAAAGATAAATGTCAGCTTTTGAAAGTCACACTGAGATTTCTATCCAAATCTTGAGTTATTTCAAACAAAACTGCAACATGCTTAGGTGACAGTCATCTTGAAAGGAAAACAGCAATGAAACTGGCTAAAGCATGGGCAGCTGAAGCCACTGCACTGGTTTTTCCACTGTCAGTTCTGCAAGAGATGCACTTTTGTACACACAACAGTGAGGAAACTACACTTGAAGAAAGTTATTGCAAACCTTTGCCTCTAGAAGAGCCTGCAAACCCCCAAAACACATTGAAAGGGTTGGGGAGAGAGCCCATAATCAAGGCTTTTTTCTCATATTTGTTCTTCTGTCCTCCATGAGATGAACCCAGTGAATGCCAAACAAAAAGGAAAAGACTTTGCATCAGTTCCAAAATTCCTAAGATCAGGCCCCATGTTCTTTAATTTAAATACATAAATATAAATAAATAATGTATAAAAAATAATTAATACCGTCAGTGGTCGGCAGAAATCCACCCCTCTGAATCTGGTGTTTCCACAGGACCATGGCATGGTTTGATTTGGAAAAGGCCTTAAAGCTCATCTTGTTCCACCCCTGCCATGGGCAGGGACACCTCCCACTGTCCCAGGGTGCTCCAAGCCCCAATGTCCAGCCTGGCCTTGGGCACTGCCAGGGATCCAGGGGCAGCCACAGCTGCTCTGGGCACCCTGTGCCAGGGCCTCCCCACCCTCCCAGGGAACAGTTTTCTCCTAATATCCCATCCATCCCTGCCCTCTGGCACTGGGAAGCCATTCCCTGTGTCCTGTCCCTCCATGCCCTTGTCCCCAGTCCCTCTCCAGCTCTCCTGGAGCCCCTTTAGGCCCTGGAAGGGGCTCTAAGGTCTCCCTGGAGCCTTCTCCTCTCCAGGCTGAGCACCCTCAGCTCTCCCAGCCTGGCTCCAGAGCAGAGCTGCCCCAGCCCTCTGATCCCCTTTGTGGTCCTCCTCTGGACTTGCTTGCTTTTTCATACAAACAGATCATTTTACTCACATCAAAGCAATTTTTGGGTTTCTTCTTCCTTCCTATGTTGCTTTTGTTCTGTTTTCTCACAACTGACATATACTTTCTTTAGAGGAACCAAAACAAAGCAAAGTGCACAGCTATTTGTCCCCTTGTGCAAACATATCCTTTCAGGGACATATTCTTTAAAAATGAACAATTATTTAATTCAAGGCTCAGGAAAAGCTTAATCATTTACTTTCTACATAGCTCTCACACTGATCTGGCAACTTATTTAGGACTTCAATGTCAATGACAACACTAATTTTTCAACTCAGACAGCACTTTCTAAGTTTTGCAAACTCATTTGTATTTTCTTGTGTATCTCAACTGCCTTTCCCATATATCCCTCTCTGCATACCATTTATTTGGCTACATCTTTGGGAATTGGAACTTTTCCGTCATGTTTAAGCAGGAATAAATAGTTGTCAAGTTCATGAATTGTCTAATTTTCCAAGGTTACTGATAGAGCACTATCATTCTCACTTTTGCTCTCACTGCCTCATAAACATGTAGGAATGAAATTAATGGGAAAAACATTCCAATCATAAGCCAAATGTTGATTAAAAGTGGTTTATTTGCCCCAAACAATGTTTGTAGCTACATTCCTGTAGTTTAGACCTACTGCCAAGGTCTTTCCTCTTTTTGCAATGCCTTCATGTGAGATTTTCTTCCTTCAAGTGTTGAAATGAGTTATTAGCATGTCTGTATGTATGGGATGATCTCATTTCACACTAAACAAAGAGGAAAAAAAATTAAGGGTAGGGTATAATCAGAAAAATTGTTTATTAAACAGAGAAAACCTCATATCTTGTGTTCAGCTAGTTGTGACTGTGAAATAAAATAGTGGTAGACCTGCAGACATGCTCAACTTAACATTTCTATTTCTTAGGAGTTGTTTTTGAAGATATTTTCTAGACGTCCTATAGGAACTATACAGATGGAGGGGTGGTTTTATGTGGTTTTGTTTTGTTCTTCAACCCTCTGACTTGAATAAACATCTAGCTTAACCTGCTGAATTTTTCCTAGATGAAGCAAATATTACACTGGACTTGACTGAAGAAGCAATCACAATCACAAAACTGTACATAATTTTTTTTTTTTTTATCACAGGAAAACCAGAATGAATGGTTTTGTGTTTAAGTAGGATGTTTCTTTCATGTAATTGCTCCAAAGGGATTTCAAAGGATAAGTGATGCTGCAAAGAGTAAGAGATGTTTTAGAGCACCGAATTCCTCTCAGGATCACATTTTCACAAATCTTATGTTGTGTACACAGGATGCTGGCCAATAAGGAGTGTGATATGATGCTGCTTTGGAATCTTTGGGCAGGTTCCATGCTTCTGGATTTGGTAGCTAACCATATGAAACAACAACCCCGGCATTTGTATGCAAGTAGGCGATACAACCAACTTAGACTCTGCTTTGCATCAGAAAACACTTTCAATAAAGGGTATGAATACAAAAAAGCAACTGACTCAAAGCTTATTCAAGTCAAAGGGATTAGCAACAATGCTTAAGCTCTGTGCTTCATCAGGGCCTAGGAGATAAGTAGCAATAATCCATTCTAAAAATTTTAAATATTGCGCTTTGGGATTTTTATGGGGTTGCTGTACCAAACCCACAGAGGCTGCTCTGAGCGGTTCCTCAGCTCTCCTGCAGCTGGCTCATTTCTGATGGGAACATCAGGGCTTTCAGAGCAGCTCCTCCCAGAGCTGCTTCCCAGCTTCATCACTGCCTGCCTGCCCGTGCAGCCTCGCTGGAGTCACCATCGCTTGTGTCTGTCAAACAGGAATCTCAATGCTTGCTTCTCTCTGTGAAGTACGTAGAAATCTAAAGGTCTGTTTGTGCTGTACATTTCACCTGCTTTGGATCTCAGTTCTTCCAGACTCAGGGTGAAATCAATACAAGACCCATCAAATGAAGCTGCAGGTTGCAGCCTTTTGTGACTGTTCGAATGTGACCTTGTGGCAGTGGCTTTGGAAACGATGATTTTTCACTCCAGAAGGACTGACTCTGAAGAAGCTTTTACTTTCCTGTAAAAGTAAATTTGCTTTGAATTTACTTTACTGGGTATTTACTAAATGTTTACATGGCTACAGGATATTTGTTGTTTGACTAACTGAAGTGACTCACTGCTTTATGCATGAATCTTGCTAATTATTATAGTGTATGAATTCATATTTTCTGTCATAATCTTAGTTATGCCTTGTCAGGAAATTGGTTTTCAAGCTCGTGAATACTTTCACATGTCTGAAAAGACCAAACTGGATCAACATAAGTATTTTACTTTAATAAATGTGAAGCATTTTATTTGGAATTCCAGTCCCTTTGAAACACTGCAAGAAAATCCAAAAGCAAATAATTATTTTGAAATTATCAATAAAACATACATTTAAATTATATAAATGGGCCTTTGGATACTTTGTAACGCTTTCTAATATTTAGTTTTACAAACAACAACAACAATAAAAAAGATCAAGTGCTATGATTTGTTTAACAAAGAAGTTTCTGTCACAGCAGCTTTCTCTAGTGGAAAATCAATTAGAACATTTTTCTACCAACCTTCAATTTGATGCTATACAGTATCAGCAGCCTCCAAAAGTCCAGAGGGGGCCAATGGGATGTATCATCTCATGGCATGCGACAAAATTAAACTGTCACTTGAATGGGGTCCATTCAAGTGTTTTAATATCTCATTATGTCCTTCTTCACACAACTGACTTTCTGTGTCCTAAGATGACACAAAGTCTTCCTAGACTTTCCTCCCCAAACTGTGATTAAGTGACGTAAGTTATGGATCTTAAAGAAGATGTAGATCAGTAAAAAAAAGATTTAAATATGATCACAAGTGGCAGCTGGGAGACACTAATTCAGTCTCTAGGAGAGACTGTGGAGTCTGTGGCAGAGTCTCTAAATGATCTGTACAGCAGAGAGACTGCTGCTGCTGTGAGGAAGGATTGCTCTCCTGAAGGTAAAAGCTGTCCTTATAAACTGCAGAGAATGAATGAGATTTCATGTTGTAATGAGTTTTGTACTCAGCCAATGGTAGAAAAAACAATCAAAAGTCTTCCCTGAGCTCCCAAAAAATCCCCTGACTTTGCAAGGAATGACATCTCTCCCCTTTCTTCCACTTTGAGCTGCTGGTGAGCTGTGCTCAGGACCTTTCCTCTGTCCATACTGTGGGATTTAATCACCTGAGGAAGAAGAAGGGAAGTGCTTAGACAGCAGCTCTGACTGACCCATACAATTGGTGAGGCTCTTGGTCAGCTCAGTGGCATTCTGCACAGGGGTCAGACACAGCGTGGCTTGGGATTTATTCAAATTCCTCTTTCAAAAAACTCTTCTCTCTCCCCAAGGATTACTCTCACCATGCTGTCTGAGCGAGGTAGAACAGTAACTGGTATTTCCATTTCCTTTTTTCAGTCAGCTACAGACATGAGAGAAAGTATGGATCTTGTGCTTTCTCATGCAGTTTTGTAGCCTTCACATCCTTAGGGAATTTGCCCACTTGACTGGAATTATCACACCACAGTTTGCCTAGACTGTCTTTTTTAGTGTCATAAACATTTACAAAGTGCTAATGAAATGTATTCCAGACAACTAAGAAGCACGGGTAACAAAACTGTGAGAATATCTAAGAAATTTCCCAGGTTAGTTTATTGCTTCGCAATAATTTTGCAGTGAATTCAATAAATAGGACACACAGAGAGAAATGCATAGTCTGATATTTCTTCCTTTAAGTGCAGCTGCTTAGTAACTTTGAACTCCAGAATTTCTGTTTATTTTTCAGTGCTTTCCCTAATGAGTGTGGTGGCTGAATTCTCTCCAGTTTAACCGACACCGTGGCTCCCTCACCCGAGGTTGTTCATACCTTGCTAATTGTATGATTAAAGTTATCATTAAGGCTCAGCTTCCTGATTGGCCTTTGAAATTTGCCCATTTTCTGTTTCTAAATGATACAATTAAGCAGAAGAAGTTCTGTTTATTGCTGAATGCAGTATACAATTACTATTGTATGTTTTGCTTCTGAGAACTGTGTGGACATTATCTGGCTTGACATCACATTATAAACTCAGTATTTTCGGTTAAGAAACCTCCATTTCCCAGAAGTTTTAGTGAGATTTATCCTGACATTATTACCATTTGGTGCATATGATAAATACTTTTAAGAGATTTTAGCAAGGGGAACAGCCTTGGACTCCAAATCTGCTACCAGCTGCTGCATCTTCTTTTCACTTTGCTCTGAAGTTTGTTCCAGTTGCTTTACCTTCTAACCCTACAGTGAAACCTGAGTAGATGACAGCAGAATGAAGCAAAACTGAATGTCTCTCTCCCTGACTGGTCTGAGGTCTCTACAGACCCATTCTGGCAGGCTTTCCTTTAAAATAAACTTTTAAAAAAGGTCTGTTCAATTTCACTTGGCATAAGTGAGAAATTTCCTTTTCCTCTGGTCACTTTGCTACTCATGTTCCTAGAAAAGTTAAAAAAAAAAACAAACAACCCAGGTTAAAGAGCTGCAACTGAAGCTGACAAGTGTAGGTTTCCTGCTGGAAAACTTAAGTTAAAACTTACAGCAGCTGTGTCTGCGGAGTTCTAATTATCTTTTATTTATAATTTTTAGCATTGTATATTTTGATACCAGTTATGTGAAGACAGATTGCTATCACTGCTGCAGAGAGCTGACAACTATGATGATACTGAGAGAGAGGAACTGGGAAGAGATCTTGAACCTTTAAGGTTTGCCATAGAATGAGGTTGAATATTTGATGATTTATTGGCTTCTTAAACAATGAAACAGGTGAAGGTCTTCAAATCCAGTATCCAACTTTTTTTTTCCATACTTTTTTCCTAGAGGAAAGTTACAGAACAAAAAGCGGAAGCCCAGCAGGAAGGAAAGCACATGAAATATGGTAAGTATAGGGTTCACAGAAATGATGTACTCTCGAAACCTTCAGAAACAAAGTGTGAGTTGTAAAAGAATCACTGCAAGTGTTCTGATGTCTAAATACAATATACATGAGTGAAAGCCAGATTTTTAAAGGGATTTAAACTCCTAAATCGGTGAGGGTAACACAATTTTTTTGGCTGCCACCTTGACCTGAATCACCTTGAAGAATGGTCCCTATCTTAGCAGGTTTTGTGAGCTCTTTTGTTGGTAGGCGCTTGGGATTTCTAAAGTTTTGACTTCTCTGCTTGTTTTAAAACAAGTTTGTTGCCTTAAAAAAAAAAAAAGTGAAGAAACCAGTTCTGACTCTGAGGCTCTTCAGAGCAGCCTTGTGTCTGAGCACAAGAATGCTGTGAATGTAGAGGAACTAGTTGGTGCTGCATCGAAGTGTCCCGTGAACCTGCCACATCCGTGTGAGATCAGGGTTTGTTTTAGCCAGGACAGGACTGGACAATCCACAACGGTGCTGGTGTATTTGATCTCGTCACAGGTTTCACACACCTAGAGCAGAAATGCAAATGCTTTGGGGAGCTTAAAACCGGAAAACCACAACAACAACGACAACAAGAAAACACAGTCCAGGTTGCTACTAATTTTTGAAGTCACAGGCTACTAGAATAGTCACATGGAAATAAGGAACAATATCTTCAAGGATATTCTGCAGAAGTACAGTTTCCCTCAGTGTACCAGATATTTAACTCCTATATTTCTATGTACAATTAGTTCTATAATTCAGTTGTGGTAGACTTCAGTTCACCATTTAACAAGGTGGTTCACTAATGCTTTGTTTCTGTTAATACCAACTGAAAAAAATCCCAATATCTACACTTTAAATTGGCTTCAGTGGGAAAGTCAATAAAGACCCACCTTGCTTGTGCAATTTATCTGTTTATGTAAAATTTTCTTTCTAATGTAATGGTTGAAGCAGAGCTTTATGTAAGAAATGCTGAACGTTTCACCACACAGAATACAAGTCAACAAACCATAAATAAAGGTCAATGGTATAAAATCTCCTCCAGGCCCTTCCAGAAGGAACTGGCTTTCCCCAAGCTGCAAATCTGTGTCCTTCCCACCGTATGCCCTGAGCCTTTATGGTAAACATATAAACATACCACTGTCCCTATGGGGCAAACGTTTCCTGTTTATATGGAATTAAATTTGTGTAGCAATAAACTGGTCTCGAAGGTTTCTTCTTTGTGAGCAATTTCCCCTCTTAGCAACAAGTGCAGAAGAAGGTCGGAGTAATACCATGTTTCAGTACAATCTCAAAGTCAAATGCATGATTTATTTCACCTGTGCAACTCAGCATTCTTTGAGGGCAGGAGAAAAAAAGCATGATAAACTTTTTATTTCATGCTGAGGTTTGTGATAAGTTTTGTTAAGAGGCAAGGAAACCTCAGGTGGTGTTTTACACTGGAAATGGACTCAGTGTTCCTATTGTTCAGTGCTGCTCGGTGAGCACCTGATTGTTTCAGCCTTCTCATGATTCAGACAATCAGTGGATTAAGCAAAGAATGCACCTTCCTGCAGCATGGTCTGGCAAACCACCTTGTTACTCAGCAGCAGTAACTCATCTGAGACTTTCCAGGTCAAGTCATTTTCCCAAAGTTATGGGAGAGCAAGCGGGGAGTCACAGCTGGAGGGGGTTGAGATCTTGGGAATGGAAAATCAGAAAACTGTCATAGGGGAAAAAACCACGGAGTGGCTTAGTTCAGAGAGGGCCTTTAGAGATCATCTGGTCCACCCCACCACCATGGGCAGGGATGTCTTTCACCAGATCAGGAAAGGCCACTCCAACCTAACACTGAGCTCATCCAGTGATGGGGCATCCACAGCTTCCCTGGGAACTTGTCCTGGTATCTCACCACCCTCAGCACCAAAATGTATTCCTCACACCCCGCCCCAATCTCTCAGCTTAGACCTGGGCCCCTGTCACTGCAGCCCTTGTAAAAGGGTCTTTTCCCATCTTTTTTGTGTGGTTTTTTGTGCTAAAGCTCTTTAACAGCCTTTGGTCCCTTCCCCCCTCTTTTAAGACAAAATTGACAATTACTGCTGTGGTTATTCCTTCACAATATTGTTACTTGCATTATTAGAGCACCTGGGAGTCCCAAGACAAAAAACAATTTTTCAATGAGGACACTACAGTGCAAGCACGATGATAAAGAAAAGGTTAGAGTCCAAATGAAAGGGCAATGTAAGGAATTCTCTTTCTGGCACAGCTTTGCAGTGCTAGGGAAGCAAAGCAGTGTGTGACAAACTCTTGCATATCTGCTGTTGATGATAAAGCAGTATGTGGTGTTTCATTTAGGCTGCCAGCAGTGTTAAACAAGTGTTTGGACCCCCATCACAGCTTGATCAGCATACAGAGGTCACTTGCACCTGCTCTAGCTTAATTAATTACTAACCTCAGCAACCCCTCCACATCAGGTTTAATAAACACTTTAAATGCTTAATATATTAAATGAATTTAAAGATATATTTAAAGTGCAATAAACACTTAAAAAATTTCATTGCTGTAGGCAGCTCTGAAGTAAATTACTGATAGACACACTCTGCCTTTTTAAAAAAAAGACTACCTTTAGAGGTCTAGTGTGCTTGCTGGTTCCTTTTGATAAAATGACTCATTACCATAGTGCAACATTTTTTGTTACTCAAGGCATCGTATTTTTACCTTCTGATCACACTGTGAAACCTTTGGTTGAATGGTGTTTGGATACATGGGTAACTCACCAAAGCCCACTGACATTCTAATCACAAATTTAATTCTTACTACATTTAATTTTATTTACGTGTGGAAGCAAAAAATTACAATTCCTTAGAATGCCTCAGTCTGCATAGATCCAAATAAAACTTTCTACAGGAAAGAGAATAATTGAACATGCATGAGGATTTTTTTTTCTTTTAAAATTTTTACACATCTTCTATGTGTAAGGGAAAGTTGCATGCTATGAATCACTGCTCATATTTCAGTAACTTTTAATATTGGCCACATTTCATAATTTCATTTTATTGCATGACAATGCAGAGGAGTAATTGAAGAATTACTGCACATTAAAATAGCAACTTGGCCTATCAACCACACAAATTAAAAAAAAAAAAAAAACCAAACCAAGAAAATGCCAAGCTACAAATTTTCTGGTATCTTTAGTAGCTTTCTATTATTTTTTAGACACTTCAGATCAGCTGCAATGCCTGCACACAGCAGAAGAACTCCCAGCCAGGTCTGAGAGGCTCTAAACTCACAGTGTCTCTCTTCTCAGTAGCAACAGATCCTATTCCTACTAAACTGAATATTAACCCTGAGCTCAGCAGGTGAGATTTGAATCAAGATACATTCCATAAGCCCTAAAAAAGCTTTGTCTTCTACAATTCATAACTTAAAATAAAACATACATGACAAATTGAGCAGTTATTTCTATTATTTCATGTTTTCGGTAGTTTCGTGATTTGGTTTTCTTTTCATCTTGATAAATGAAAACGGAAAATTTCAATTTGTTTTCTAATTTTTCTTCTTCAGCACAGTGCTGAAACATTTTATGGTCTGCACTAAGGAAAATACCAGAAAATATTTTTGTAAAAATATTTATCTCACATATATCTGTTTAATGAAAATATTCCATCGAATGACTAAGAGTGGTACTATATTGATCCACAGTTTATCCAATACTTTTTCAGGAAAGTTTGAGGCTGCAAATGAAGGGCCATTCATTTCCTGTGGTAAAGATAATAAATTGAATGATTTGTTGCAGTACACTTGATATAAGCTTGAAAATAAAATAATAGTTGTGTGTCCTAGAAATTAACTTTTGGTCCATGAAAGGACCTCAGTGAGTCCTAAAAGTGTAAAAACCATGATTATCTCTCATTCAACTAATCTCATAAAAAGTTTCTATTCCTAAAATACAAGAGAGTAAACCTGACACCATAAAGCTCCACGGTCTCCTGATTTTTAGACACAAATACTTTTTTTTTCAATCCCAAATATGCTTAGTACAAAATTATGGTAATGATTCACAGAAGAAATGAGTAATGAACAAGGAAAAAGGCATGAAAGCAACCCAGCCTTTACAGAAGGGGTGCTGTATTTCCAAGACAAACACAATATGTGACTTCATGGACATGAGAGAGCAGAAGGAGCTGCCTGATGAAAAAAATACAACCATGTCAGAAACCACAGCATCTCCTCACCAGATAAACTCTCTTCTCCCAGATCCTGGTTTTGTTTTTTTTTCTCTCTCTAATCCTTGTTAACTAAAAAAAAAAAATAAGACAATGTTCCCAAACGAGCTGTCAGAGAGGCTGTTACTGCAATGCCTAGCCGAAATCCAGCTCCTTTGGCCCTCCAAGGATTAACTCTTCAGTCAGAAAATAAAGAACTTCCGACCTTAACTTGTGTAACAGCTCCATTTGACCTTCCAAAAAGAGACTCCTGCTCTCTGAATCCCCCTGTGTGCACACTCCTCACCCTGCTTCCTTAGTGGAAGCTGCAAAGTTCAGTTTAGGGTGCACATTACCATTACAAGGCTGTAGAATTCCCAGATTTTTTTACAATGTATTTTAAAAAAAGGCATAGCAATTTTATCCTTGCAGCAGCCACACTCCCTGTTGTCACCCTGACCTACCACAAGTCCTTCCACATCTACGAAGGTGTATTAAACTGATTGTGTGCTCCTCGTAGCCCCTCAGCCTCACAGTGGCATAAACAGCAGTTTTGAAGCCCAGTCCTTCAGGAGCAAGCAGTTAAATGAATCCTGCATTGCACAGGATTTTGTGGTGGCAGGTTATCCAGAATTTTAGGAACACCCTAAAATCCTATGGGAGTTCCCCTGACTTTCAAAACACACATTTTTCCATCACCCATAGTTGAGAAAAATCTCTTCTGTGACTCCTACTCAAAGATGTTTCCATCTGCACCTGCAGATGTGCTACTGCAGAAAGACAATTCCTGTTTAAAATCCTTAGGGATCCTTGGCTCTACGAGAAGTTGGCTTTCCTGTTATTTTTAACGTTGTCTACATGAAAGTAGTGGTTTTTTCACTACTCAGCTTGCTAAATCCCATATCCTGTTTCCCAAGACCTATTCTGGAAGAGCTGGGGGCTTTGAAGTGTTTGCTGCTGCCTGAATTTGGATGCTGTGAACAAAAAAATCCTCGAGTTCTTTACCAAATTTCTCTCAGTGAAACAACCTCAGGGTGTTTTACCCCAGGGATTCCACAGCATGCTTTGGTTCATGCATGAGTGGTGGTCGTGCACCTGCAAGAACTGAAAATGCACAAGTGGCACACAATTCATCCACAGTGGGTGCCTGTACAGAGAGTTTTTACCCCATTATTTAAGGCCACACAGCTGCAGCTGAAACCTGCCACCACTTGCCAATGTGTAGTTGATCTACAGGTGACAGACTGTTCCACTCTGGCACAGCAGGAGAAAACGATCTGAAGTTATTTATTCACCCCACTTGTCATTTCTCTTCTTGCCTTTGACACAGAGTCTCACAGCAAGAAATTAATTTCTGATAATTTCTCGTAAAAGAAGGAAAAGAAACCCACCCAAACCACAACCCGGACAATACCCCACCCAAAGAAACCCACGCAAATCCCTAAATGCCCCCAGTGACATTAAATCCTCATTTTAAAAACTCTTCCTGGCTGTCTTTGCATGTGTAATGATTAGCATAGAGTAGGGGGACATGGGAAAAGTAGCTTTCAACCCGTAATGCTGCACACTGCAAATCCACCTACACCAAGAGAACTCAGTGTCAGCCAGAAAACTGCCCCAAAAGCTGTGGAAATGTGTGGTTGGTTAGACAATGCTGCCACAGGTAAGCAACCCTCGGCTGTGGAGGGCTTTGCACTCCAGCCGTCAGGAATTGCACTTGCAATGGAGAGAGTTTTCTGACATCACAATATTCTACAACTTGGTGCAGGGATGGAGCTGTGAAAATGCCAGCAAACTCATCTCCTGGGGTAGGTAAGTACTTTGCAGGCTGCTATTGCTCCCATCCAGAAGGAAGACTTATGCAAACTGGATAAATGTTGACCTGAAAAAGTAAATATAGTCCAAATAGTAGAAGAAGAAAGTGTATATGGTTATCACCCATGTGTAGATGAACACATATTTCATTTGCAAATGTAACTGTGATGAGTGCATATGCAAATGAAACCACTCTTTGAACAAATTACACCATGTCTTGCTACAGGCATGTGAAAGAAAACACATCAGAGTATTGCTAATTGGTCCATGTAACCCCCACATGAAATGCAAATGCAGTCCTGAAGAACTGCTGGAACCAGAGGGTAGCAGACTGTTTATCCCATGTGCTCAAGGGCCACCTTTTATTTTTGTGCTTTATTTTCAGGACCTTAGGACTTACTTCCCCAGAGACAGAGAGGTAAGCAATCCGGTGCTTTGGAGAGAAGTGTTTAATCTAAGACTTTATGATTGTTGGAAAATAAAATACAGTGTTTAAAATACCAGTCTTTTTTAAACTGTGCTGCTTCTTTCAACCAAAGCATAAAAATTATCTGCCTGAAGTATCTGCAAAATTGCAGTGGAACATGTTCCATGGAAAACAGCACATTTTTTTTTAAGGTCTCAAAACTTTGGGGTTTATATCAGTGTGAATGAATCCTGCATTGCACAGGATTTTGTGGTAGCGGGTTATCCAGTACTTTAGGAACACCCTAAAATCCTATGGGAGTTCCCCGACTTTCAAAACACACATTTTTCCATCACCCATAGTTGAGAAAAATCTCAACTGAGTTTTCATCTCAGAAAAAAATGCAGATTTTTCAAGGGCTGTAGTGGTACCATCCTACAAAGACCTGGAATTCTGCGACTTGGATAGCTGTCACTGAAATATTATTCTGGTAACAGTAAAAATACACATCAATTAAAGCCTTATTTTAGCAACTCTGTTAGATAACTAAGACATGGAAGTTTAATTTTTCGGGGGCTCCTTTTTTGCCACGTGGTCACTTGCTGGTAGCTATTTACAGCAGGTTTTGCTGTTTTAAACAGGATGGGTTACAAAGAGATTTACTTGGAGAATAAACAACCACCCCGTGGGAATACTGATGGCACAATCTGGCCCCTCGTGATTATTTGAGCTTGCATGTGAGGTACGTGAGCTGCACCTGGAGGTTTGTGCTCGTGGTTTCAAACTTTAATTGCTTCCTAGGCTTCACCCTGCTTGTAATTAAAATCGTACAAGCTCAGTTATTTGGGTGCTTGGCTCACCCACCCGATTTATCTGTTCTGGTGTGATCCACAGTGGAGGTGACAATAACCCTAAAAAGCTACTGAGGGCCTCCTCAGAACCCCGTCTGATGCTGTTTTCACAGCCCCAAGCCCTAAATGTGATCAGCAGCAGCACTGCCTGGTTCTCCCCAGCCCATCTCGTACCCACCTTGCTCTGCCTCCATCTGACAGGAATTCTCTCTGTTTACTTTGGGAATCCAGCCCTGTATTTAAGGTGGGATCCTGCCATTTAGCTTTGCAGAAAAGGTCATTAAAATCTTATTCAGTCCGGTCTGAAATGCTGCCAAGCACTTTCTTCTGCCCAAAAAAAATACAGAGGCAGCTTTCTAATGGAGGATGAAGACAAAAGGCAATGGCATTCCTGAAGTCCATCTGGGAGTGTGTGGAAAAGTTTGAAAAAGCTAAACTGTTCTTGTACATTTCTGCCTAGACATTTCCCCTGTTTTTCTTTCCTCATTGTACATTATTGAGGATATTTACTTGAAGACAGAGCCTTTGTTTAAGTATTCATCTTTCTTTTTCTACTTATTAAAAATCCGAAATCCTAATCCTCTGCTTGTGACATCCCAGCAGGACTGCTATGGAAATTATTACACTGCCAAGGCTCAGAGGACTGTGACACCAGGTAGAGAATAAACAGGAGAGGCGGATGAACTGTTAGGAAATAAGGACCCCTTTTTGTCTAAATATTTTCATTAATAAAGAACAAGGGAAGGGAAGGGAAGGGAAGGGAAGAGAAGGGAAGTACATGATATGTTTCTGGGGCCCAGCCACTCTTTTAACCAAGAGTTCAGGAGGATAAAGTGTGAAAGGGCCCCGTCACTCATAAGAGAAAGGCTTTATTATAGGGCACAATGTTTTTTTAATCTCAACCTTTGGCTCCTATGATTTATTTACATACCTTGATATTTTTTTTCTTTGAGGTCCTCAGGCACCAGTGTCAGGAACAGTCACAGACAAGCATTTGCTGTGCTGGGTTGCTAAGTGACCTCCAGAAACCTCTGTCAAGGACAAGGGTGTTGTCAGATACCTTCAGAAACACTGAGCTCTTAAAACCCAAAGCTGTAACAAAAATCGTAGTCCTTACTCTCCTCTGCTCCTACAATAACCTTCGTGTTCCAAACCTCTCTTTCCTAACTGTGAACATGCAGCAGGTGAAAGTTCACATTTTCATTTGGCATTTAGCCCCAGAGGATGGGGACTTTAGTGTGGACAGGTTTTAATCCCTCAGAAGCTGTAAGACAGTGGCTGTACCAGGCTTCCACTGCGTATTCCTCTTGTTGATAGAAAAGTCACCAAAAACAAAAACTCTCTGGGCTGACAGCCATCAGGAATGGTGTGAAACAAGGATATGTAATGGCAAAACCACAAAAATATCATTTAACATACGCAAAGGTCTGACTGGAAATGGAAGAAAGTTCCAAACCAAAGTCCTGACCCCAAATCCAGCAGAGAGGTGGTAGAAAGAAGGAAGAGAGAAAAGAGGCATGTGGACAATATTTTTATTTCAAAACTAAGGAAAATGGAAGAGTGTAAGGTAAATGACACAAGAGATTGTAAAACATTTTTGCTAGTGCTGTCCAAAGTGGGAGAAAGAACAAAAAGATGGTGAGAGGGATATATGTCCAAGGTGCGGGCTCTGTGGCCAGGCACCAAATGTTATTAATCACACGGTGGATGCAGCTGGGGAGGAGTGCATGGCAGATTTCACAGCGAAGGAGAGCAGCTGCCCTGCAAGAGATATCTCCACGAGAAGAGATCATTATCACTGTCTGTGGTCCAGACAGAGCAGTAAAGAAATTCGATGCTTTAGTCACTATTGCTCATGAAGCAAAGATTGGAAAATCAGATAAAAATCAGTTGCACACAGACCATGTGATGGCAGAAAGCTTTCTAGATAAAAACACAAAGAAAAAAAGAAAATACAAACGTGCGCTCGAAAAATATAAGCCTTGCTTTAATTCCTCGTCACACTGTGGTACTTCCCCATGGAATCACTGCTCTGTACCTTGGAAATTGACCACATCAGGTTCATCAGAAGGGAACAGTGATGAAACTCTCCAAAATGCTGAAGAAGGCAATAATGCTCCAAATGCCTAGATGTAATCTAGATCAGCACTAGCAACTGCGCTTCCCCCACTTTTTTCCCTCCATCTTCTCAGGTGTTTGCGTGTGGGGGGAACACAACAGTGAAGTTTGCCTGAGTCAGCTGATGTGAATTACAAATCCATCTGATGGGGAATGCAGAGCAGAGCAAAACTAACCAGGAATGAGCAATCTGAAGCAGCCAGACCTCACAGGCCAGAGCTGCTGCCTGCTTGGAGCTCACTGCAGGCTGTGTCACGCCTGAGCGCCACGGGGCCAGTCCGTGCTCAGCTGAGGGGCTCTGCTGGCCTGTGCCAGAGGAAAGGAGACAAAATTCCCTTTACTCAGCCATGGAATAGCCAAGCAACAGTTATTTCCGACTCAGAACCCAAGCGACGCCCAGCCCTTGTGAAGATACACAAAGCAGGAGATTTGAGGAACGTAACTCAGAAGTTTCTGTCCCTTCCCCATGCGAGGTGTGAGAAGGGCAAAAACCACATGTGAGTGTTCCAACCAGGCACGTCTGTGTACACAGATTAAAGATTTAGCATTACTGTGATGTCACGATTAAGTCCTAGTCAGAGAAGCACAGGATGTGTCTTGTTGGCATTCACTACTGGTGTTCTGCCTTGAAAACTCTCCAAAAAATACCAGGCTTGGGATTACTGTCTGCATTTTTTCTCTTTAACCTGTCCCACAAAGGCTTCGTTTATGAATGAGAAGTTTGTTATTTGCCTCTCCAGTGCCCTTCATCTGCCCATTTGACCCTTGAGAGGATAGGTACATATATATCCTCTCAAGTAGGCTGGGCTGTGGAACAGGAATTGGCATGTTTTCTCAGAGATATTGGACTAACATGTACGCTGATGGTTGCAGAATGCAGCTGATAGGATTTATGAGACTATTCTGGAGGTGATGGACCAAAATTAAGAAACTTTCGCTCATTCTCCCCAAACTTTGTTTAGCAGCACTGCTGGAAAAGAAATGTGATAGTATTACCTGTGAGATGATTAGGTGGGAGCAGGACAGGTTGTGTCTCTCTGGTTCCCTGTTTCTCTGCAGTGAAAATCTCCAGTTTGGGCTGGAAAACTCCCAAGCAATGTTTTTCAGCGCTCCACATAGCATTTGTAGCTCAGAGGCTGAACATTCCCACTTCTTTCCCTGAAGACAACTTGGGATCCATCTGTGAATCTTGCCTTTGATCTTTCTTCTTGGGGAAAAGGTTCTGGTGGTCTCAAGGCTGTGATGTGTCGTGAAGAGTGAAGTTGGGTTGGGAAGCCCATCTAGCAGGAAAATCCAGATGGTTATTGAAGGTAAAATTCAGGCACTTGCCAAGGGTTTCCATCCATGAACTTTTGCAGTTTGATACTGGAATGTTTTCATAGGCAGTGGGATTTTTCAGAAAACAAATCAGAAATCCTTTTTCCACTGAGAAACTGCGGAAAATTTGCGGAAGATTTTCATCCAGTCATAATAGGAAAGAACATTTCTGGTAAACAGCACATAGTACATGCAAATATCAGTCCAATTAAATGAGAATGTCACCTTTCAAAGACACAACAGGGATGAAGCTGTAGTGCTGAAGACAAGGGTGTTATTCTATGGTTTTGGCTAGGAAAATCTTACAGTGTTATTTTTACTAGAAACATAGCACAAGAAGTTCAGTCTCAGCAAGGGTTTAGGAGAAGAGGGGAGAACCTAAGGCATTTGCCCAGAATACATGTTGTGTCTTCTGAACGTCGTGAATGGTTAAAATTATTTTCTTTTTCATGGATGTCCATGGATAAAGGCTTAAACCACATCACTTCTTACATGCACTCAGATCTGGGGAAAGAATATTCTAATTAGACAGTTATCAAATAATATAATGTTCACAGGGGGGAGCACCATCTTAGTAAGTGATTTTAGTCTTTTAAGGATTTCTTCTCCTTCCAATGAAAATCTTTGATTGTAGCATAACATGCTGATCAATAGCAGTCTTCTGCATCTATAGATGTGCCTTTAAAAATAAGAATCTAATATCATTCTCCGCAGAGCTCAGATATTTTGTCAGAACCAAGGAATAAATGAGTGGGACGCTGGTTTAGTTGTCTTCCCACTGCTGTTCAAAACCACAACAAACAAAAGGCCTGTGAATTCTGGTGTGCAGTTACATCAAGAGTGTTCAGCCATGAATTACTCTCACACTGCACTGACGTGACGTGAAGAAGCACTACAGACAATCCATGCTGCAAAACTCACAGTGGAACACTTCAACCAGACCAAACTTGTTTAACTAAGGCAGTGCTGGCTTGGGGAGAAGGCAACAATGAAGGAAGGCAAGCACATTTTTTTTCTTCTTTTTTTTTATTTATAGCATGTTCTATTGATTTAATTCTGCACCTGGTGCAGAAGAAAGAAAGAAGAAAATAACACACTACGGGAGTAAAAAAATACTGTGTAATAAACAGACAAACAAATTGATCAAAATCATCAGTAACTTCTGTTAATAAACCCCTGCAAACTATTGCTTAATGCCAGATTATTTTGAAGCTAAATGAAAGACTGTTCACAGCTGCACATACTTCATCTCATAAATGCAGATTAAAGCAGATTCAAAAGCGTTGTTATGAATTATGCATTATTTTTAAAGAATGAAGTGAATAACATAGTCAGCCTGTAGAAACCTGGAACAGGGACATTTTCAGTTGATTACACCACTCTCTAAAAGAAGTTTCTTGGGGTTGAGAGAAGCTATGGACATGAATGGACGTGAATGGGCATGAGTGGGGCCAAGGAGATACAAGGAGGTGAGAGCACTTAAAACTTCTGTCAGAGTTTCTCAGGTGGCTTTTCTGAGACAGCACTGTCACGCTGACTGCATCTTCAGCCATCCCAAATACCAGTCTTTTTCCTATGTAAGACTTTCTGAAATAGATACCATTCAAAAATACATCCTGCCAGTTTGTACTTGGATGTACAAATGCATCCTGTATTTGCTGCATCTAGTGGTTCAAGAGCACCACGAATATTACAACTATGGGTGCTCTAAGTGTTGTATCCTGCTATTCCTGTTCAAGTTTAGTAAATATTTATCATCCATGAAACTCAGAAATTCTTCATCTTCACTCTAGAAACAAGTTCCTTTTCTACTTAGAATAAGCCACCTTTCATTTAAATAGAGAAAATCTGGTTAGGCCTTGCATGTACGTGCATGTATAATTTTAAAATATATGTTGTATGTATTATTTAAATGCAACATACAATTTACTAATTGTACATTTGTGTGATTGTGTGCTTTCCATACAATCATGGAATGGTTTAGGCTGGAAAAGACCTCTGGATTCATCGAGTCCAGCCACTAACCCAGCACTGCCATGTCCACCACCAAACCACATCCCCCCAAGTGCCAGATCTGCACGTTTTTGGAGCTCTCCCAGGAATGGTGACCCAAGAACTCCCCTGGGCAGCCTGTTCCCATTTCCAGTGGCAATATGTTTATGTATATACTCATGTGTTTAGGTACATTTACCTCTGCATGTTTACATAAAACATACATATAACCCATACAGTGGCTGGCAAACTGGGGGAGAAGGGGAAGCCCTTGAGAGGGTCTCCTGCCATCACATTCACACAATGGAACAGTTCAACTGATGTGAACAATCACTCCTGATGTAAAATTGTGGGCATGGTTTCCAGTGCTTTTAAGATGCAAATCTGCAGGCCTGTAGTCCAGGGAATGGACAGCCCACCCCTGTGGCAAGAGCAACCATGCCACACTGCACTCCAGGCATCTGAAAAAGCAACAATTGCACAGTTTTGCTCCAAAACAAGGTACTCCTTTCCTCTTACAGCCATTGCTTTTTGAAAAAAATACCTCTTGAGGTAACTCCACTAAGATTCTGCACCAACATACAACATGCCCCATGTGCTGCTGGAATTTAGGGGACAAAAGAAATCTGATTTGTCTCTGATGTCATTGTGTGCTTGTGCTGATGTCCTCAGATCTCTCCTGTGAACTCTGAAATTGATGGTTCGTTGCATAACTGCCAGAGAATACAGTAATTGCATACTTTTGTTCAATTATTGTCTGGAACTTGCACATCAGACACACCAAGGAGAAAGGTTCTCTGTCTGAACACCTAAGGCTTAAAAGGGCCAAGCCCTGGAATAGTGCTCAGAAAGCTCAGAAAAGACACCTTTTCTAGACCTCTGTGAAGGACATTTAATCTTATCACCCCTTCCTTTCCCAGATAAAGGGGTTTTCATGTATACAGAAGTTGTGCTGAGTGGTGTGATAGCCCAGCCGTGTGTCACGCACCTGGCACAGCATTTGCAGCTCTCAGGGCCAAATGTGATGCGTGTTTTGAGAGGAAAAAGTTTCATAAATTCAAGGGGGCGAGTTGGTGGGGGTCGGAGTCCAGCAGGGTGTGTCAATGTAAACAAATGAAACATGAACAGTGTTTGAAAAAATGGAAAATTAACTATTGAGTTCTTTGGGATTTATTTTTTTCATATCTCTCCCCTTCTTCTTCCGCCCATTTTTTACCCTTTTAAAATGTCAAGGCATGAATGCATATTTATTTCAAGGGAATGATGAATGAAGACTTCAGGATATGGCTCTTCAAAATAGAGTAATCTTTTTATTCATATACAAAAAAATCAGAATCAGAAATCTCTGGTTAATAGCTACCACAACACAGAATATTTTTTGTGTATGCAAAGAAAAAGCTTTCCCTTAATTTTTTTAAGTTTAATTTTAACTACCAATGTTTGGTGCTTTTTTTCAGCCTTCTCTTCCCTTCTCAAAGAAACCACATGTAATGTAATGACCTCAGTAATAAAGCATTAGTCAGTGGGCCCTACTCCTTCATGTCCAACAGCTCAGAAGGTAAAAAAAATTCTACAATCATGATCTTCTTTTGTAATTGAGCTCTTCTTGAACTCTTTGTCTGCAATCAGCATGACAGTTTGCCTGTGATATCCAAATTTATTTTAGCTATTTTGACCAGTGCAGATCATCTTCTGATGTCGTTCTCCTGAAAACTGTAGATAAATCTTTATTTAAAAAATGCAGTTCAGCAATTTGAAACTTTGCAGAATAACAATAATAATAATAATAATGATAATAATAATACCCTTTTCAGTGTCATCATTTTAGCATCATCTGTAGGGCTGTTTGGACACTTTCAATCATCATATGGAAAAATATAATCCCTGGCTGTTTTGAGAGCATTTGTGTTTGTTTACTGTTGTCTGCTGCCATCTGATTTTTTCATTCACTTACAAAAAGCAGTTCCCAGGAGTGCTTGGACAAACAGTCATTAGTTAAATTTCTTCTGCTTTGAGAACTTTTTCCCTTAAGTATTTTTGCACGGTAAGACTTATTTTTCCTCAAGTTCAGTCTTGAGCAGGATACCTCGAGGATCTGTAGCACCCATGAGTTCACTCGGCAGGTCCAGGTGACAGAAGCCTTCTGAGAACCTGTCAGCTCTTCATTTTGACAGCAGCAAGAAGCATTTCTTTACCACGTTCAGGCTTCTACTGAGCCTTGCCTTGGCCTGGTTTGAGGCCAGGGCTTGGAGCAACCTGGTCTGGTGGAAGAGAATTGGACAAGATGGGGTTTCAGGTCCCTTCCCAGCCAAACCGTTCCATGACTCTCTGATTTTTGACCAACTAATTAAAAGTAGAATTCAACAGGAAAAATGTTCAGCTTGATAAAAGTCCTTTTGCCTGATGGTGCAAAAGCTGTCCCCGTGCCACCTGCTCGCCCCAGACTCCTTCTTGCTCCGTAAGCTTTTCCCACTGGCTGCCCCTTGGGACAAGGTGGTCAGAACTCAGATTCTGAAGAACTTGGCTTCTGAAGGCCAAGGCAGCCTTAAAAAAATGCAGCCCAGGACTCCTGGAGCAAATGTTCATAAAATAGCTATTTAAGCCCTTTACTCAATATCAGGAGGAAGTCTGGTTTTTTTTTGCTTTCTCAGAGGCAAATGTTTTCCAGCAAAAATGAACTTGCTACCTTCTTCCCCAAATGTTTCTGAAGTAAAGGAACCAAAGCCTCTGCTGTAGGAAATTTTCAATAATAAGGAAAACATCTGAGCATCTGTTTAAATGCCACTAAAACAAGTGGAAATAGAGACCCACAGTGTCTGTCAAGACTGTCAAGCCCCTTTCCTAGGGCTCACCTTTGTTCAAAAGCTAATTAATATTTGCCAGGCCTAAATGCCCTCAGGCCTCTTTGCCTCAGGCCTGCTCAAATCACTCCAGCTTTCTTTTTCTCACCTCTTTGCTTATCTCTCTCTTGACTTTGGGTTGGGTGAGGCATCATCAGTCTTTGTCAGGCAGGAAAACATGTTTAATCCTTTCTCACCATGACCAAAGTCTCAAACTTTGTATCTGGTTCAGCAAATGAGGGACAGCTTTTGCCAGGTCAAAATAAATACTGATTACCAGATAAGAACTGAAAACTTATAATATTGTTAAAATGACCACCTCTCCTTTAGTCCTTGCACTTCACAGCTCCATTTGAGCTGTTCCTGGATCCTACAGTGAGTCCAGGACTTGGGATATAGGATTTTTGAGTGCATATTTTTCTATTACCATCCTCAAATACAAGTTCAAAACTGACACTGCTTATGCAGAGATGCTGTGATTCTTTTAGCCCATCTCTCTACCAAAACAGAAGGTTATGTTCAGGCCTCTTTAGTTAGATGTGTGTTTTATTGAAAAAAAACCCAAAAACATGCAATTCACATTTATTTCATTGTCTGTTTTGGTGCTGAGATATTGAAATTTAGACAGACAATTCCCTAAGTCTACTTGGACCATAATTTTTCTCAACATCTCCTAATTTATTTTATAAAAAAAACTTCTTCTTTTTTTTTCTTTTTTTTTTCATGGTATAAAGAAAATAATTTGTCCTGACTATCTCTAGCAATCTTATAGGGTTTTAGAAATAATTGTTCTTGGCATTTATCTGGTACCAAAGGTAAATATGCATGATTCTATCAGCTTTCACTTTATTGTCTGTTATGGTTACCACAGGCCAAGAACCACATTGTTGTGGTTCAACTTCACCTCCTTCAGTTACAGCTTTGCTTACCTCAAAAGAGCAACACCTGTCTGTCTATTCTTTCTTCAACAAAGTAAGTGGGAAGACAGCCAGACACCTAAATTACATCAAAATCTCTACTGTTCTTCCATTAAAACAAAAAAAAAAAAAGGAAAAAAAATGGTATTTTCACATGGCATTTTTAGATCTAAAATTTCCAAACAGAACAATTTGTAATTTCTTGTTTAAATTATAGACAGAGCTGAAGACTTCTATCAATTTTTTCTTGTGCCTCTATTACAAGCACATTATCTAATTTCTCCTTTCTTCCCAATGGAATGCTTCATTACCTTGCAATAATTGATTACATTATGATATCATACAGAGCTAATAAAAGCAGGCATTATTATTTTTATCATCCAGCTTTCTTTTCCTTCTGTACAAGAGAACAGTTTCAGATGTTGGTCTGATCTACCTATTATATTGATTGGAATATTTTCAAGATTGCAATTGAATTTAGAAAGGAGCAGCAGATCTTTTGAAAGGGAAGCCATCCTGAAGAAGGCTTAATTCAAAAGGCAGAGCTAATTTAAAGGTCAAAGAAGAGAAAGGTAACCTATTATTTTCAGATAAAATGGGAACAGGCATGAATTTTTTTTTTTCCTTTTTCAGATGAACACAGAAAACCCTGAAAATCTCACAAGCTTCTGTCCTTGTCAAGTTTCTAACTCAAATCTCAGATTTTTGAGCATCTGTCAACTAAAACTCCAAACCCTGCACTGCCTACTCAAATTATGGACTTGAGACTTACATGAAGCAGCCACACTGTGGTTCCTTTTCAGCATCAAGAAAACAGAGGTAGCAAAGACTTCCATAATAATTTTGTACTTCCCGAATAGGAGCAATTTAAACCCCCACTTTTCTTCCCCAGACTCTAGAGTAATAGGCACTTGGATGCTTTCTGGATTTTTGAAACTTTATTTCAGTAGTAAGTAAGAAGTGGGTTGGGGTTTTTTGCATTTTTTTTTGTTTGTTTTTGCAGTTGTGTGTTTGTTTGTTTTGTTTAGTTTGTTGGGGCTTTTCCCCAAAGAAAATAATTTTTTGGAGGGCAGAGACTTGAGTCTTCTGTCCCAATATTCATTGTCTCTTCAGGTGAAGGAAACAGCAGTTCCCTCCTACTCATCCCAACATCTGGTGGAAAATGAGACCCAAACCTTGGAGTTCAGTGCTTTTACCTTTCTTCAGGGCTTGAGAATTACTGTTTTGGAGGATTGGGTAAGATGACTCAAAAGCTTTTTTTTTCAGTACCTCTGTTCCTACATAAAAGCACTCCTATAAAGGTAGCAAAAAAAATCGCTGTCCTCTGCAATTCAAATAATCCAAAGTAGATTCTTCAGTTTCTTCCCTGGATCCCAATTTCCTGCACTGCCATGCTGTCCAGCCCCTTGACTGACAAGATTGCAGCTTAATTCAGGAGTGGGAGGCAAGTGGCTAAATTGGCAGGATTTCAAATGCCCTCCCCGAGGTCCCAGTCCCCAGCTCTTGTTCTGTGCTTATGAGTGTCTGCAGGAAGGTTATCACAGCTGGGGCAGATGGAGATTTATACAGCCCACGCTTTTCCTCTGGGAGAGTTCCTGAAAAAAAAAAAAAAAATGGAAAAACAAGAACAAGCAATTCAGCTTCTATTAAAAAAAAAAAAAAAAAACAGAAAAAAAGCAGGGCTGTAACATTTCTTCTGCTCTGAGGGAATCTGAGGAACAGCAAGCTCAAGAATCTTATATGTCATGCACCCTCACCTGTTCTCTCTCCTATTTCAGCAGCTGCTTGCAGTCATTGTAAGAGCATAGTTATTACTTTAGGGATTTCGAGCCTGTGTGGAGAACTTCTGCCTTAAAACAGGTATAAGACAAGCAGATTGCCTCAGCAAAAAGAAAAAAGACTGGGGGCAAAAAACCCCACAGCACCATCCAGCAGTTCAGTTCAGGGGCTGAGGGAATTCTGGTCATCCAAATGATTAATCTTTAAAAGTACCCCACCACTCTGAGCTGAACACTCAGTCCTCTCCAAATGCCTGAACTTTGTGTCCAGTGAAACATCTGTACAATATCCTAAATAATTAAGAGATGAGGTTTTTATCCCTGAGCCTGTTCAGGTAACACTGAACCCAAGGAACCCTGGGTTGTTCAGGTTTTTCTCCCTGAATTTATTCAGTAACTCTGCACCCAAGAGGAAGCCAATTATAACACCATTCAAATCTGTAGGAGTCTCAAGGAAAAAAATAAGAAAAGAGAGGAAAAAGGAAAAAAGGAAAGGAAAAACGAAAGGGAAAAGGAAAAAGGAAAGGGAAAAGGAAAGGGAAGGTGAGGAAAAAGGCAAGGCAAGGCAAGGCAACGCAACGCAAGGAACCAAAAACAGCACCCACCCCCACCAAAACCAAAACCAAACCAACCAACCGACCAACAAAACCAATAAAGCAAACAAAAAATCCCAAACCAAACCCAAGAACTGGACTAAGTATCTTCAAGTACAGATAATGATGCTTCTGGGCTTTATTTTGAGTATATAACATATTCAATTCTGTCTTTCAGAGAGGAAGGGTACACAGCCCTTCAGAACCAGTCATTGAATGAAAATTCAACAGAATAGGTAGGGGACATACAAATATTCTACAATTCAAGGCCTGCTTCGGTGTGGCTAAAGGACATTTTGTGGATACTGCATACAGGGAAGAACTCAAGTAGTTTCAAATCTGGGGAAAGCCTTGTGTTCCCACAAGTTTGTTGACTTTTTCTAGCTGTACTAATTAGCTGGTCTAACGGAATATACTACCTTAGAAATTTTGTTCTGCCTCATATTTTTACAGCACCAGGGCTACAATAGCTGTACTGCTAAATAAATGTTATTTGAGCCAATTGTTTCACTTGTGCTCCATCTTTCCTCTCTGAAGAAGTAGAAGAGGTTTGTGCAAACTGACAATGCAAACACATCTCTGTTGGAGAGTAATCAGCAAATTCTTCTGCCTTGATTTCTTTTTTTTTTTTTTCTCCAGCCAGTGTCTGTGACTGAGGTAAAGGGACACGACAAATCCTCAGTAGGGAACTCCTGAAATTCTGCTTCTCCTGTCTAAGCACCATCGGTGCTGAGATGAGGGAGAAAAGTGCTGTGGATCACTGATGCTGTTCTTGTCAGATTTGCCAGTCTTCCACGGTGTAGATGGAGACAAATAGGGAAAAAAAAAATCAGCCTACCCAATCTGACTAATGAAATAGCGATGCTAGAGCAGTACTACAGAAATTGCAGGAAAACCACAATGGACACAGATTCTCCGTGATGAAGACTCCACAGTTTTTACATTATTTAACTAAGAGCAAGCTGGGATGAAGGCAGAAGAAATGGTACAGACAAACAGAGCAGGAGGCACTCAGCTGTCTCCCTGGCACAGCTGAGGTCACAGGCTCAGGAGAAGTGGCAGGAGCAGCAGGTGCCCCTGAAACCCTCCTGGCACTTTGCCACTGTCACATGTTGGCGGGATCATGCTGTGTGAATCAGCAAAACCCCTCTCCCCGTTCTGGCAAAATAACCTGCACCAGCCACGGATGGTTTCCTTTGGGGGCTTGGAGCACTTGACCTACGGCACAGTGGAGATGACTGCAGCATTCCCAGAGACTCCACGAGCTTTGAATCAGCTCCATAAACTGTGGGAACAAAGTGCACGGAAGAAATGTCACCCAATGGCCTGCCTGGGAATCAGCTCCCCCAGGCCCTGTGGTTGTCACTGACCTTCATGGGGGTAAACAGCAGGCTGAGTTTTCATACATCTGTTTCCAGCTGATCTGTTTTCAGTCAGTTCCCTTCTCTTGAGGGCGAGCCCCCTGCTAAGTAACAAAGGCAAAACACCAGGGAGATGCACGCAGGAGAAGGGGATAGCTGCAGGAATCACATACATGAAAAATTGTGTTCATGAAACTGTGGGGGGAAAAAAAGGGAAAAAGTGCATTCTGATACTGGTGGGGAGAGAGCACACGGCTGGAATGGGTCTCAGCTGTGAGTTTGCAAGTTGCCCATGAAGAAATGTGGCAGAGAACTTTGCCTGCCTGCTTCTTCTCCCTATCTGTGCAGTCAGAGAGTATCTGAATTGTTGGAAGCAGAAACCTGTGAAGAAGATGGGCTTCACGCAAAGAGGAATTCCCCAGGGAAAAGCCAGGACCTAAACAATAGGAATACAGACTCTGCTGCCTGAGACACAGTTTCTTGTGTTGACATATTGAGGGCAGGTTGGCTCCTACCTTTGCCTGGTAGATCTGTGTGCAAATTGAAGTTTGTAGTTCATTGGAATCAGTTTTTGTTGCCGTTTTATTTGCACGCTTTACTCTAAATCCTCTCCTAATAAAATGGGGCAATAATATAAACATAAAATAAATAAATAAACACACATATATATAAAAAAATAAATGTGTATAAATATAAATACGCGCATATATAAATAAAGATTGTTATATACAGTAATAATTATTAAGAAAAATAAGGCAGAATCAAGATAATGCTAGCTCTCAGAAAAAAATCTGTGTTTCCAATAGAGGGAGAGTTCTGTATGTGACTTATAAGTGTCACTGAAAAAAATCTGATTATTTAAAAATATATTATGTTGTTAGAATATTATATGTATATTTATTTTTTATGTAATAGTTCTCAGAGAGCACCCTGTAGTTTATTAGCTAATAACATATAATACCACTTCACAGGCAGAGATTAAAAAAGATTCTCTGGACTCTTTGACAATTCAAATGCTGAATGAAGAATTAAAGATTTTAATCAATGTCCTTCTTTCATTCCATTTCACCAGGCAGCCCAGCCAGAGGATCTAAAATAATCACTGTTTCCCTGCATAAATGTCTGTCTATAGAAAGGGGCCTCTACCCATACTAAATAATATTTCAGCCTAATCAGTTTTTATTGCCTTTTTCTAGCTGTTTATTCCCTAGTTCCCATGTCGATTCTGTCTTATTGAAATCATATTGAGTTGCTTTGAAACAAGTGTCATGTCATAAAGAGAATATTGCTTCTTTGAATCACAAAAAATGGGAAAGAGGACAAAAAGTTTTCTGAACACAAAAAATTTCCTTTCATGTATATTGCCATAAATGTAGTTCCAAAAACAGATATGAGATTATTTTATATTTTAAAAATATATAAAATTTTATATTTTAAAAATATCTCTGAAGTAAATTCAGTGGCTTTTCCAGAATCATGCACTGGACCAGTTCTGCTCTCAGTTGCATCAACACACTCCTCCAGAAGCCAATGTCATTACATTGTAATTACATTACAATACATTACTTTGTAAAGCTGGGATGGGATCTGGTGTGGGCCTTCTTAGTCCTTTTGACTGAGATATTGTATTACATATACATTCTTTTTCTGTCCTTATTCCTTTTTTTTTTTTTCTTTTACAAACTCAGCTTCAACTTTTTTTTTTTTCTTTCAGCTCATTTTGCCCCAGGCTTAAGTTCAATTTGGACAGTCTGAACTGAGAAAAAAAAAGCAAAACAAACACTGTTGTTTCCTTTTGAAAGTTATTCAGGCACCAGGGGCTAGGTCTTGATCAATGCTCTCTTTTGAAGCCATTGTTATCTAAGATCTTATACAATTTGTTTTGGAATTTTCATTGTTTTCAGAAGTGGTGTTGAAAACTTCATTAAGTTAACACAAAGAGCTACTGTAATGAGGTAATGAGATAAGTCCATACCAACAAAGGAGACAAAAATTAATCATTTCATGTGCTGCTAGTGAGCATCAGTGTTAAGGGAATGTATGAGCAGTGAAAATCTGATTCAGTTGCCCAAACGCATCCAGTGACAATTGGGATACCCTTGGACTTCTCACATGGCATTCGTATGCAAATCCAGAAATCTTTGCTTTCTTGGGGATCATATCCAACAGGACCATGCAAATTCTCCGGTGTCTAAAATGACACGGGAGAGTTTTGTTCAGCCAGCTGAACCAAGACCTAAGTGTCTGTGTATTCCAACACTTGTCATCACCACAAAAAAAAATTAGCTTTGCACTTTATTGATAAGGGGCACACTCTTTAAATGCCAACCCTTTGTGCTTAAATTCAAACATAATCTGGAAAAGCTGCTCTATATGAATTTTACATACTCTGCAAAGCACGAGCATGAAAACAGTGAAGTCCCATCACCTTTATGCCACGTATGTTGTTCTCTTGGCTGTCAAATTATAGCACATTACCCTGGGGACAAACACAACCATGTTATGGAACCTCAGAGAACCAGGTAAAAGCCAGAAGTCCAAATAAACTGCTGCATAATTAGATCTAGCCCCTGTGACATTTGCAAAGTTGCTCCTGTTTCATGTCCTGGTGAATTGGTTGGTACTGAATTAATCTGGGTTTTAATACAAGCACTGAATATAGGTGTCCACAGGATTTTGTTCCATCAACATTTGCAAGGTTAGAGCACAGCATCATAAACTGCTTCCCAACCATGTGTAGTGTGGAATGTTTATAAATTAAAGTGAGACGCTGAACAATTCAGTTTATGCTATGAAATGTGGGGGTTTTTTTGCTGTGCACAGATCATATAAAGCTCATTTTACCCTTGCTGTAGCATTTGTTACGAGTATTAGGAGTTCATTTTCTCCACCTTTTCAGAATGAGCTTCCAAGTGGTCTGTTCCCATTTAGTGCATGAGAAAGCCTCTTTTGAGACAGTGTTTGCAATACACAGACAAAACACAGTGTCTGCTCTGCAGTTGTCACAAATGTAAAGCCTTCACCCATTTAACATGGACTGCTGGCCCATTATGTTTAGCAAACTTGTCTTGTCCAAGCCACTGGGAAAAACACAGGGTCTTTTTCACTTATTTTCTGGTTTCCTTCTCCCCAGCCAGCCTGCCTTCCCCTCCAAACCACCCTCCTTCCCTCCCTGGGCTGCCGTGCTCCTCCTTGCTCTCTGCCTGTCCTTCAGGAATTCCGCCTCCGAGCTGGTCAACTCATCCCATTCCTGTCCCTTGGCCACGAAGAACACAAACCCCCGGAGCTCCAGCTCTGCTCTGGTGATTTTTGACAATCTGACACTGCGCCCTGATGTGGAATGAGGGATTGTGCTGCCAAACCCTCATCAGTGACATTCAGCGCGGCTTTGGAGGGGTCACTTCGGGACAGGCCAAAAATCCGGCTGTAAGCTCCTTTCTGTAGATGGTTTATTTCAATCGTGACATTACTCAAATCCGGATCTCGCTGTGAATGTTTATGAGTATAGTGACCTCTAGGGGTTTGCTTTCCATCACGAAGTCCTCAACTTTGGCTACAGGGTGGCAAGGTCAGTTCCCTGCTCTGTTGTCCCAGTGATGCCCGAGTCTCACCTGTTTTGCACATCGCAATTTCTTTAAAAAAGGTGAAACAAGACATAAAATGAACTGGCAAGTGACAAGATAGAAAAGCACACATGTTTTTGGGGGCCTGGTAAGATTCAGCACGGTTTCAGAGGTGAGGAAAGTCTTGGACAATACTTTCGAGGCCTGACAGTGAAGTGTCTTGCAAATACAATGAGCAATGCTATTCTTAAATATTTTCCTAACAAAAAATCACAATCTAAATTTGGAAAAGAAGACTGGCCCCATGCCCCCCCCCAAATATTCCTAATTTCTGCTTTTGCTTATGCATCTAGAATTACCAGATAATCATGAAATCCATAGTTGGAAGATGCAATATCCTAATTCAATTCATCTGAATTGAAGGGGAATTTCACTGCGAAAAACTGTATCAGCTATCAACAGGACTAGATATATAGAAAAATAACATTTAGGAGACCCCAAAAAGAAGAACTTAAACTGGCAAAATTTAAATAAAGGGCAGAAATACAACAGCCAGCTGACTCTTAGCTGTCGGTTACATTTGAATTTACTGTGGTAGTAAGACAGAATTCCTAGCTGTTTTATAAATTGCATGTCAGACAGCCTCAGGCAGCAACAGCAGAAAACGTTACACCTGGAGAGGAATGCTGAATTCCAGTCAAGGACTGGACATGTCTCGTTTTGCTCACCAGGTTCAATTCTGGTCTTCCTTGTGGGGTTTCTTTTAACATTGTTTTTAATTTGGCTTCTGCTTCCTTCAGTCCCATGTAGACTTTGTATACCTAATTTTCTTCTGTAATTTCATTGGCAGCCTGTATTTTCACAGCCTTTTCCTGCCCTGCCCCTGAATCCTCTGGCTGGTTCTCTGTCTTGAATTGTTTTGTGTTATCCTTGGGGTGGTTCAGGCCCCAGACCTGCATGGTTGGCAAATCCTTATCTTTTTTCATTGCAAAGAGTGACAGCAGGCAAGAAAAACACAAGCAATAATTCTACACAGGCCAGCACCTCTATGATTTCTGCTTTCTCTTATCAAACACCAAGGTTTTTATGCAGCTGCCTCCATCCATTTTAAATCATAACCTTTGAATTTAAGAATAATTCACAATCATCCTTTTCTATTACAAGTCCTGAAAACAAACTCCAGTCCTGTGCATTTTCGGGTAGAGTATCTTATGAAATAGCTGCCCAAAGAAGCAAAATCTCTTACAATTTCCCCAAATCACCCTAAGAATGTTACTTTTAAGAAAAAGAGATGCTGTTTCATTCCGAGAAATACTGGGGCTCTTATGAGACTGTCCCTGATGCTGTCAAGTTTGGGAGCCTCTGTTAGAGAGCTGCTCTGTACCAGCCTAGCTCCAAAGAAACAGGGTGAATATCTAAGTACAAAAATTATTTTTCCTGATCTGAAAAGGTCTGCAGGAAAAGTAATTCTGTTTGGATTTTGTAATACACTGGGACAACTTAGCAAATTAAAAAAACAAACAAACAACAAAACCGAACAAAACCCAAACCCAGAGCTGGTGATATTACACATGGGTTCAAAGAGACTTGTTTGCAGGATGCCTGGATGATGGATGAACTGAAATGCAGCAATATAATTACCACTTCTCCATGGTTAACAGTCGTAAAAAGTACTCTTCCTGCTAATGTAAGAAGAATTTGGTGAGTGGTTCTAAACATTACGTTGCTAGGTGCTGCTTAAAACTAATTCCCTGTGTTGCTGTGGTCCAAATTAGAAGTAGTAATAAGCAGATACTATTTAATGAACAGCTTGAAAGCTCCTCTCCCCGACAATGCCTCCAGAGCTAAATGAAAAAAATGTACAGTTTCACAGCTTCACGTGACAAAATGAGCTATTATTTTATATAAAACTAAAAGGCAGTTGTCAGTTAACAATGGAATTAAACACAGTAAAGAACAACGCCTTATAATTATAACAATAGAACCATTTTAGATATTATTTGTATGCCAAATACACAATGTGATAAATACCAGTTTTGTTTGGTTGGTTAAGCTGTATTTTCATATGCCACACTTTGCTGCGTAAGCAAAGCTCTTTCTGGTAAATACTTATTAACCAGCCCTTCTAGTTAGTGACTGTTGACAAATGCAGTTCTGAACAAAGCTGAGCAAATTCATTTCAATGATTTGCACATATAGAACATGAAAATTAATAGGGAAAAAATGGCTAATGACTTAATCTTGAGAATTATTTTATTGTATGTGCCATTAATTACAAAACGCCTGGTGCTGTGGGCATTCTTCCTGCAGTTCGTCTCCAGCCAGTCATGGAACCACAGAGTCACAGAATATCCTGAGCCAGAAGGGACTCACAGGGATCATTGGTCCATCTCCTGGCCCTGCACAGGCACCCCAAAATCCCACTCTGTGCATCCCTGGGAGTGTTGTCCAAATGCTCCTGGAGCTCGGGAGCCTGTGACCATTCCCTGGGGAGCCTGTTCAGTGCCCCACCACCCTTTGGGGGAAGAACCTTTCCCTGATATCCCTGACCCAGCTTTGTGCCCTTCCCTTGGGTCTTGGCACTTTGTTGTTTGGGGTTTTTTTTTACCCTTTAAATAAATTAATAGGAAACAATCCTATCAGGAGACAAATGTGGCATTCTAAAGGCAATTCTGCCCAGTATGGCGTTTCTAAATAAAAGGTTGTCTCTGGAATCTGAGCTTGTTGATTGAAACTGGAATTTCTGTCAGTGCAGCTATGCCAGTACCCTCACTGGAACTGACAAGAATCTCAGTTTCATCCAGCCCATGTGAAATTTATACATTAATATCTAGATCTATATAAATTTATATAAAAAATGATATTTAAAATTAAGGTGCACTTGAACTACCATTTGTGAGACAACCATGTCGTGGCAGTTTTTGATATAGCTATTTACAATTGCTTTTGTAAATGGCAAAAATTGTTCACAAGTGTAATTTTTTTTTGCAGTTTTCCTGTGCTTGTTCAGTATAAAATGATGGGCAATATTTGCCAAGTCCATATTAGACTTAGGGCAAAATAGAAAACCCAGTGGGCCTTGTATTTGAAAGAAAAATGCCATTGGAAATGTGATATCTGAGTGGTTACACCTCATTAATCTCAGCATAATTTCAGTGTGATCTTTCATGCCAAGAAGGATTCTCTCCCTCTTTTGCTGGAAGAGCTGCAAAATCTTAGCATTACAAAGGTGTTAAATACAACAGACAAAAGCTGATTTTGATAGTCAGAATTAAGCCAAATGTTAAAAATTATTAGAGTTAAAACTACTTCCTTGCCTTTCATAGTGACTCCTATGTAGTGATAACTTGTTTAGTTCTTTATCTATGTTTACAGATGGCCAGGAAATAAGCTGAATCTTCTTGTTAGAATTCCTTCCAGCAGTTTCAGTGGGAAAATCTTCCCTTACTCCTCTAGGGTGTTGAATAGCTGTCACACACCTCACCATGTGCAATTTTGCATTTCATAGTGTTGAAAGGCATTCCTTTTAACCAGTGTGACTCCTAGTTCTCATTTATTTTTAAAATTACCTTGTCACACAGGCTTAATATACCTCACATAGGCTCAGAGATGTGGTTTTTCAGCCTTCCACTGCTCATCAACTTGGTCACCTCCAGAAATAGGCACTTGACAGAGCCACATGGAATACACTCATGGAAAACCTTAACAAGGATGCACGCTAAATATCAAATTTCTTAGCTCAGTGGGTACTCCACATATGGCCTGCCCATGCTGGAAGAAAAGCCTCCTATCTGTACTCACATTGCATAACAAAAGCAACGATTCAGGCTATTTTCAAAGCATTCTTCGCATTTCAAAAGTTCAGTAGTTAAATTAGTGGCAGAGGAACTCTGGAATGGTTTGGGCAGAAAGCTGCGAAGAAGCAGCACTGCTGTATGTTCACCATGGAAGCTGCTGATGTAGAATAGTGTCAAAAAATTCACTTTGCTATTTCATTCTGCTGTTCCAACCAAGTGTAATAGCCATGTACAAGTTCCCTTAGTTGTTTCCCAAACTGCTTCAACAGCAGGAACTCCAAAGAAAGTCTAGTCTAGAAAAAGCTACATAAAATACTTCACTGTTCAAACTGATGAAATGCCATAATTTATAAAATGTTAATTATAACTATAATTATATAGTATAATAATCACATTGTATATTATATTTATAATTATAATGTTATAAATATGTTATATCGCATTTATTATACTAATGAAATTTAATCCTGTGAAAGTGTACCTTCTCAACCTGTAAAAACTTACCACCCTAAACTCTGAAATTTGCATTTAATATACTGCGGCTACTGTACAACACATCCAAGCACTCTGAACAGAAGCAATAGCTGGAGTTGTAAACTCCTGTTATTCAGAAACATCTTATGCAATTCACCTTTATAACTTCCTGCCGGTTGCATTTAACCTTTGGTTCCACCACTGAAATATTTTCTGTGATGGCAGCCAAAGCAAACATCACAAGTACCGTAGAATCCTTTCCCATACCAGCTTAAATTCCATTCACAGAAACCCACAGAGGTTATTTTCCTTTTTCATTCTTTTTTTCTTTTTAGCTTTAAAGACATTTTTCCACTTAGCTATCAAGACCTGTCGCATCTTATTAAGCATGCCAAAAAAATGAAGTCTCAGCTAAGAAAAGTATTATTTCTCTTAGCTGCTCTGTGGACCAAACCCTCAAAACTAATTATCACACATTTATATATTCAAAGATATTCAAATTTCTGACAAATTATTTTCGTTAGAAAGAGCCAGCACTGTTTAAGGGTGAAAATCAAGAAAATGAGGCCAAACCCCAGCAGCAACTCATAAGGAGGCTTCCCCTCTTTTGCTGAAAGTTACAGTGCCACGAACTCTTAAGCTAGATTGCTCCATTTAAAAAGTGATGGGTATAAAATATGTAAAGTCTATTTTAAAGTCCTGTGGTCTATTTTAAAATGTGAATGTTCCTCAGCTGCACAAGGTTTCAATGAAGTATAAGCTGTCAGGCAACTGAAGATGCAATTTACTGCAAACTGGGTGCATCAAATCCTTACTGAAGTTTCTGTGGTAAATCAGCTTCAAGTCAGACCAGGATTAATAAGAAGCTTCTTGGTGGGGGTGTGCACATGAGAAAGAACTGAGAGCCCTTTCTTTCTCCAAGCTGCAGAATCACTGTGAGGTCATTTTGTCCTTCTACCAGTGGAGAAATTTTCCTGGCTTCTTCTGCTCTTTTTGCATTCAAAAAGTGGTTTGCTGTGATGAGCAAATGCTATAGAATGGTTTATGATTTTTCAGCAGGACTTGTCCCTGTCACATTCAAGAAATTTCCCATCTAAATCTTGTTTGCTCTTCCACCTCCCTCGCTGTAACTTCTGTGTCAGCAGAGTTGTTTACTGATGCACTGGGAAGATGATGGCCAGAGAGAAAAAACCCCAGAATTGTATATTGACCTTGAAGGACTTTCTAGGGAAAAAAAAAAAAAAAAAGAAGAAAAAAGAAAAGCCATTGCTGTTAACATTATAAAGATGACTTAGAATGACTATTTCGATTACCATCTAATTAATATAGGACATTTATTAGTGGGTTGCTTAGGTGAGGTTGCCTTTATACGTGTGTCAGATGAAAAGGAAATTACATAAGCAGAAAAGTCATAGCTGTTAAAATTGTCACATTAAAAACCATTAAATGCCTTTATTAAATGCTTCCTCTTCACTGAGAGTTGCAATACATGCTAGAGATGTCATCTGTGTCTTACGCTGCAAGTAAACATTTTCTTGTACATACAGGAAATTTTCATCCATTCAAGTTTCTGGTTTGATGCTGTTTTATTTTAATTTTTTTCACTGTTAATTTTTAACAGCTTTAGAGTAATTTTAAAAAGTATTCAAATAAATTTGAATTCAAGATGCTTGCTGTTAATTTAAAGTGACAAAGGGTAAAAACATTTAGTATCATTTTATTCAGTTGTAATTCTGTAAACATTTTTAGGTAGAAAACACCATAAAATCTACACCGTATGCTCTGCTTTCTGTTTGTCTTGTCTTTGTAATCTATCTGATGGGTTTGGCTGGATAAACAAGAAAATTAAGTAATAATGAATGTGTGTTTACTTATGTAATTTAATTCAAGAGTATGTTTGAGTATGCTGTATTTTCATAATTATTTTATTAGCCAAGAATTTAGCACAATTAGAAATATAAATATAGCTCTAAATTGCAAAGACTTTATAATGGATACTCCCACTCTGGCTCTTTCCAAAGTCAACATTCCACTTAGGGAAAAATATTTTCTGAGGTTTCTGAAGGTGTACGTAGCAGAAGCAAAAGATCTGATAACCAGTGCAAGGAAAGGTATCCTGTGTTTTTAAACTGTGCTGGGGAGTGCAAAAAGACAGCGTCACGCCTGGCAACTCTTGAGCCCTTTTTTTTCCTCCCCATCCCATTATTTGACATGGGAAAAAGGAGGCTCAGGTGGTACTTTTGGTTCTTTACAGCTCCCTGACAGAAGAGTGGAGCAAGGCTCTCCCACAGAGCGGGGGGGTGAGAGGAAATGGCCTTGGGTTGTGCCAGGGGAAATTTAGATTGGACACTAGGAAACATTTCTTCACTGGAAGGGTAGTGAGGCATTGGAAGAGGCTGCCTGGGGAAGAACTGGGATCAACATCCCTGGAAATTGTTTAAAACACTGCGTGGATGTGGCACTTGGGGACAGGGTTCACTGGTGAACACAGCAGTGCTGGGTTAATGGCTGGGCTTGGGTGATCTTAGAGGTCATTTCCAACCTTGACAGTTCTGTCATTCTGACAATGATTTTGTGTTTGTGGCACCTGCTGACTCACTCACCCTCCAGGATCGCTGCTGGCACAGCACTGCGCAAAATGATAAAGGAAGCAAATACACAGGAACGTTGCCTTGCCTGGTGGCTGCCCAACAAGTTAAACACACAAAGAACAGCAATTCCGTGTGCACTCTGCAAAAGTTCACCTCACTGCAAGAAAACAATCTTTCCTCTCTCACACACCTTGAACATAATGAAAAATGAAATGGCTTATGCATATGTCACAGTTGCAGTTTTTATGGCACACAAAGACTCTGAAAGGTTCTTTCCCATCATCCATTTTCGACAGGAGTCTATTAAATTTTCTCTCCCACAGCAGTGGCGTGTGGTCATGACTTTAATTTCCTGTGTATGGAATCAGAAGCTTGCTGGAGGAACCACCATTCAGAACAGTAATTACAGCAGAAGAGCTTTATGGACAAAACAATTGGTATTTAAAATGTCAATACCTGGCAGCTGCCAGGCCTTCCTGTGGTAGAAACACGCGTTGAAGACTCAGTTTGGAGGCTTCAGAATTATCAAAAAAAACATAGATTATTACCCTAAGAAAGGTAGAAAGAAGAAACTAAGAAACTAAGCAGCAGCATTTCAGGGCCAAGCAGTTGTTGAGTGGAGCAGGGAACAGCTGAATGCACAGTTTAGAAAAGACCTGGTTTAGACAAGTGCTTTGAAACCTGTTTCAGCCATCACACCCAAATGGGAAACTCAGTCCTTCAACTTGGGACAGGACCTCTGTACTGTGGAAAAGTCTGTGAAAGCAGCCTCAGCAAATATGCAGCTCCCCTTTCAGACCAATAAAACATTGCTGGTTTTCCAGCTTCTCGGTAAAAGCAAGGAAAATGTGGTTTTTCTGAAGCAAATGCAACCCTGTATCATGAAACACATATCATGAACAGCATGTGATATTCCATAAAATAAAAACTCAGCACCTACAATACATGCTTTTTAGGGCACTATGGCAAGATGCCTCACTTTTTCTTGGAAGAAAAATAACCAAGAAATCTGTCAATTTAGGTCCTCATCAGCCTGCCAAAAGGGGAACTGTGAATTCTAGCTACAACTAAAATTGTAGAAATACACGTTGTCCTTCAATTTTTCTTTTTTATGGCCGGATCTTGAAATTGACAATTTATTAACCAAATTGCTGAGCACGATTTCACATGTTTGGAATATTCCTTAGGACAGCTGTTTTTGTTTACAGGTATAAGAAGGGAGAACGAGAATGAGGAGACAAATCAAAGGCTGAACCATGCAGCGTATTGAACTTGGCACAACTTTTAGAGGTTTCAAAGTGAAGAAAAAGTACCATTTTGGGCAAGCATTAGGCACTAGGAAAATAGTCATTAAGCAGCAATAAAGGTAGTAGAATAGTTGATTAGATGACAATGTAAAGGACAGAAATTTTTGGAACAAAGAGTAGTACTGGGTAGGAATGTAGCTGATAGGTAAGATCTGTGTAAAACCAGATGATGTGTAATATGAACATATGCAATGCATCTTTGCAAATACTAGCACAGTTAATATTTCTTCTGCTTCTGGCAATTTGTCTGCTGTGCTGCAATAATACATTTGAGCCACTTCTACAACTCTTTAAAAAAAGGGAAATTCCTCCTGAATTAGTTGTGGAATTGTATTTGTCCCAAAAGGTGGTGAGCAAGAATCAAGACTTCCAAAGTTTTAGCACTCAGGGTGGCTCATCTTTTCTCCTGTGATTTACATAGAGTTAAAGCCTACAGGCAGCAAAGTATATTCTTTTCCCTTAGCAAAATATTTTGAGTGTTACCTAAAGCATTGAACATGTAAATCAGCCGTTCCAGGCCATTACTGTGGCATCACCAGCAAGTTTCCCTTTTAAGGCTTCTTAACTGATGAGGGAGTTGGTGTTTTTTTTCCAAGGAATACAGAGTCCTCCATCAGCAGCCTCATGATTTCTTGGGAAGCATTCTTTGTACTACTCGAGGGATATGAATGTGGCTCAAGTTAGCGGAAACCTCATTGGAGGGGCTGTGGTGTCAAAAAATTCAGCTCTTGAGATAGAAAGAGGTAGTGCAACCCCTGTGGATCTCAGGGGCTGAATCTGTTTTACTTAGACAACAAAGAGCCATTGAATTTCTTTGCTGAAAAAAATTGTTGTCAAATAATTCAGCGAATGATGAATTGGGGGAAAAGAAACCAGAACCAGTTTACGTACAGTCTAATCTATACCGTATATATACTATATATAATAATTATTGTTGCAGTTCACCTTCTTTTTGTTTGTTTGGTTGGTTGGTTGTTTTGTTTTGTTTTTCATTGGTTTTTTTGGGCTTTTTGTTTGTTGGTTTGGTTTTTTGTTCGGTTGTTGGTGGTGGTTGGTTTCTTGGTTGGTTGGTTTGGTTTTTTTTTTTTGCTTGGTTTGATTTTTTTAGTAGGAAGGAGAGGAAGTGGCTATAAGTTCATCTCTTCTGTTCATAGTAAACTGTGACCAGCTCCAGAGCTGTCGTTTTTTATTCTGTTTTTCACTCAAACTGCCCCATGCCCACAGCCCACTGCCAGGACACCACATTAATTATCCATAGGGCAAACAGCATGAAGACCCACTATGAGTACACAATGGCACAGCTACATCAATGTATAGGTTGAAAATATCTGTAGTACCTTTCAAGCTGAAGACAGAAACCAACCCGAAAAGGTCAGATCACTGACAGAAGTTGTTGCATAATTATGTGCATTCCTGTTCTAATGAAAGATTTCATCTACCTCTGCTTGTCTGCGTCCAGCACGAAAAGTAACAATTCAGGCTGTGTTGATGACACTTTGCAGCCAAACAAGTTCTTCGAGCCTCACCTAATTCTTTCACAGTGATTAAATTTTTAGGAGCAGAAGGGTTGGATATCAACCGTCTCTGTAACCCTTTCCCACCTACGTGACATTTAAAAATTTCTTAAGGCTCAAAGAATTCCAGTCTAGTTCCTCATCAGACTGACAAATACAAGCTAAACGTCTGTGCTGAAGTCATGCCTCTGGCAGCCTCTCTGTGACAGCCAGATTTTACTATTAATGTGGCTACTTAAGAACCTCTGTGTTATTTTGCTTTGTTTTGGTGTGATGAGTCTTATTGCAGAGTGTGAAATAGAGTAGTGGAAGGATTGCAGTGTTCTGCTGTGACAAAGAACTATCTTAGAACAGTCTTGGGTTAGTAGGAAGACACGAAGTGTTATTAATGTTATATTAAAAAAAGCCTTAATCATGTAAATGTAGAACAACTTCCCCAAGTCTTCCATAAAGGCACTACTCTGTCTGTCATTAATCAGGGTGATTAGAGCAGAATGGCACAGAAACTACCATTTTACTCATTTCCCTCACGATTTTATTGCAGATTTCTGACTACTGCCAGAAGTTTGACTGCAGTCTTTTGCATACAGTAAGCGCAGATGAAGACATGTAATAATTTGTGAGTGGCAGGGTTTAAGTCTAATGTCACAAGAAAAAAAGGGCTTTGGTCTGATTTATTCCTGCTTTCTCTGAGACTAAAGAAATTCCTGTTTCTAACAGAGGAACAGCAGCAAACAGAAAGAGGTTCAAATGGAAGAGTGCTGGTAGTTTTTTGGATCTTTTTCTGGAATGCATGGGGGATAGATTCTTTTCTTTTTCCTTTACATTTGCTGCCTTAAACTAGAAGACATCAAAGCTAATTACACACACCACCCAGTAAAGCACTTGAGCATGTGTAGCACTTTGAGAGGGTAAATAGTTTAATTTGATGGAACTTGCATTTTTCAGATGACGTGAATGCACAAGCTGGAGTAGAGAAAATATTGGTTATTTGTCAGGTAGGCAAAAAGAGAGAAGTTATGATGGTCTCAAACAGCGAAAATGCCACACTCACACTTAAGTCAAAAGTCATGGAAAAGTCGTGGGTGTGTTTAATCTAAACTAGACATAAAAAGATATCTGTAAGTTGAATAAACATATTTTTGCTTGCAACAGAAGGTTTCAATCCAAGTAGTATTGACATAACACTATAAAAAAAATCCCTATGCAAGTTCCTGTACACTTTTAACTGTGGTAAAGTTGTGTTCAAAGTGTATTGAATTCTTGTGTTTTAGGAATAGAAAACAAGATTTTTTAAGTAAATAATTCCCAAAGTTATGGTCATCTCTACTAGGAAAAAGACAATAGATAAAAATCCAGTATATAATAATTATACAATAGGACTTAGAGAATTAAGGATTAAGGAATACAAGAAAAAATGGGGGAATAAAAAGGAACAGTACTTGTGTTCATGGTTCAATAGCTGGAAAACTTTTTAAAAACATTACTGTCAAGTATCTCTTCCTGGTGGCAAATTACCTCCAAGTGAAACTGACAGAAGAGCCTTAATAATTTCAAATGGAACTGGATCAATATCTTTCCTAAAATCTTTCATTTGGGGGGGTTTTTTGTTTGTTTTTTTAATCCCCCACATGTGCTTTTACACCACGTGATCAGTTCAGGCTGCCTCCTATGATTTTGTTGCTATTAAAGGGTTTCAGGGATCCTGTCAATGCTATTGAGTGTCTGCCAAAGAGAAATCTCACAGAAAAAGCAGTGCTGAGGGACAAAGAGTGTCAGATCTTGCAGCAAAACTGTAGGAACCTGACTGACATGAACCAAAGCCTTCTTGCCACCACAAAGGAAGCAGTTGTGATAATATCCTGTGCATGTTAACTCACTCACATGAGATCTTAGCTCTGACTTGGCCTGCTGCAGTTTGGAATAATCACCGCACAGTTAGATTTGAAAACTCAGAATCTTCTTACGTTTGATGTTACATATAAAAATATTTTTTAGCCACTTTTGCATTTCGTGAAGGTCACGAGTACTTCACCATACTGTCCTGCAGTCTCCTCCAAAAGCAGAGTTTAGTTCTACCTTTTCCTTGTAACATGGGGCTTGCCCCTGCCGTTGGTGAAGTCCCCACACTTACATAAATCAAGATACATCCTATATGCAGTTCCAGAGAATTGCCTTAGGCATGACTGTATCTGCACAGCAATTAATTTCGTGTCAAAACCCGTGGCAGCTATAGCTGGCCAATTGTTTTCTTCCACCATCTTCCTTCCTGGCACTGGCAGAAGCAAGCAGAGGTTAAAGCTGCTGCTTGATAAAGATTTCCTATGGTTCACTTTGCTCACTGTTTGCTCAGCTGTGGTGCAGGTTATCAAATATAGCAATTGTAATCTGTGGCCCAAGGAGAGGCTATGAGAATACTTTTCTCATTCCAGTGATACTGCCAGAGATCCCTTTTGTCTTTGCACTGTCAAATAAAGCCCTCATATCCAGGTGAAGTGGCACTGCAAACTGGGCTAAATTGTCTCACTGGCCGTACAATAACGCGGCAAGAACCTGCTTTAACTCAGCCAAATGTGCAGTAAAGATTCAGGGTAGATCACTCAGATTTTCAGTGCCTTCCTACAATTTCCCTCTCTTCAACAGCACCAAAAAAAAAAAAAAAAAAAAATGTCTCCGAGCAGTATTTGCAAAAGAATCACAAAATAATCATCTTACTAAAGGGTGCACTTCTGCACCATGCGTTGCAGGCACTGCAGTGAAGTGTAGTAGACGAAATGACATAATCTGATAACTCAGACGGCTTTTCTGTAATGTACAGCTGCGTGAAACTAAGAAGTTACTGCTTGGAGAAGCATTCAAACACACAGCAATACCTCAACATCCACTAGTAAACAGGTGAATATTTATTGCAGTGATTAGGTTGCATTTGGACACCCTCTGCGTCAAATGATGAGGGGCTGGGAAAAAGCTGTGTGCTACTCAGCCTCTCCAAACCCTCACAAGTGTTCTAAATCAAATGTCAGCTGTGCTAGAAGCATAATATGAGTGTTTTACAATGGCACCTTCAAGCCACACAGAAGTGGCATGGCAACACCCTGGCAGCCAGACCAGGCTCGTCGGAATTTCCTTGCTGCAGCATCACAGCTCTTTATGTTTATCAAGCCGTGGGGTACAGTCCCACATTCTGAAAGCAAACAGAATTTTTAGTTCAAGCTCTGGGCTAAAAGCAGTGTGTGTGAGGAATGAGGGAAGTACACATCCAAATCCCGAAATCAGAAACTCCAGCACTGGATTATATTCCATTCCATACTTTATTCTCCGATCAGTTTATCACAAGCTGAAATTCAGCTTTTTTTCTCCCAAGGAGGGACTTATGGCAAGAAAACTGCCACATACATAGGCAGACCAGTTCAATATTTAATGCAGACATTCTCTTTCTAAAGCTGAAATTGTCTAGTTACAGCAACGTAAAAGTGGCAATGTTGCATTTCCAGAAAAATTCTAGTGGATTTTAGTAATTCAAGTGAATTATGTCATCAGAAGAAAATTAATTTTAAAACATACTGATCCAATACATAAATTTCCCTTTCTCTAGGAGCACGTCTATTTTGTACATATTTGCAGGCCAAAGCAATTCAAACAAAATCTGATTGAAGAGCTTTTCAGTAAGGAAGACAATTATCTGGATCTTTTGCTAAGGTATATGCCAATATTTTCCTTTCCATTTTTCTTTCCTGTCTAAGTAATACAGATGTTTAATGCATAACAGGAAATAGTGAGAAGGAAGAATAGTCTCCCCCCTGCCCCCCACAATCTCCACAGCAGGATGCATTCATTCCTTCCTTTTATGTGTTTTGGAAGTAGTTTGTTTGCTTTCCTTTTGTTCTAAATGTCCTTAAAGTGAAGTCACAAAATCATGAAGTGGGTATTGAGTTTTCTCTCCTTCAAGAATGGCTTCTGCCTTCTAAGAGTTCCTGATCAGAGCAGGCTGATAGCTAAAGGAGCTTGAAGACCCAGTTTGTGTACCCACACTGGATTTTAGTGTTATTATTTAGTCTTATTCTTGTGTTGAAGTCACAGTCTTTAACCTTGACTATGGTTGTGGAACTACACAAAAGCAGAACCAAAATCACTCACCTACTTAAATTAGAGAGGAAAAAATTTACAGACTGTGTCCATGGACAAGAAGGTTGTTTCAGGGTATCTGTTCCAGCCTAAAATAGCTATTATGTGAGAAAAAAAAAACCCTGCATTTGCATTATTTACATATGACTTTGCATTCAGCCTCTTCAAAACTCCTAAGGTGTTCCTCACTAAAATACAAAAAATAATGCAAAAGCCAGCCTTCTAACTGGCACAGTTTTAATGGCCCTCTGTTCCAAAAGCAACATTCCCCTTTCTCTGGAGTAATTCAGTGCAAAATTTTTACTTTGTGCTGGGCTGATTTCCTTTGGCTGCAGCTGAATCCAGTTTATAATAATCAATGCCCAAAATTTCAGGATTCTTCCCGACATTCTGGGTCTTGCCCTTTGGATATGAATGAGATGGGCAATCCTGCCCACTGGGGCTTCCAGACTTTGGAAAATGCTTGGAAATAACTTTGTCCACTCCACAAAGTTACAGGATCAGCACTGGATCACTTGCACCAGCCACACCCTATAAAGAAGAGCAAAGGCATGGCATAAACCCTCTTTATACAAAACATTACAGCACGAAAACAAACATAAAACCTGTTGTGCATAAATGTGCTAAAGGAAACAAAAGGGTCTATTTGAAAGCACTTTTTCATTTTTGACACTAAAATGAGTGGCCATGGTTTCACGTACTGCTACTCAAAGGAGTGATTAAAAGTGGCTGAAACCTTTCCTTCCCACCAATCCACAAGAAATATAAAATAGTGCTGCAGAGACACTTAACCTTCAAAGAAGAGGGGTTGAGAAAAGCAGGTTGCTAGGAGCCTGAAATCTAAATGTCATTAGCACATAAATTTTCACATGCATTGCTAACATGTTTAATGCATGTAATGCAATACATTCAACCCAAGTAAACCAGATTTTATTTATTGACCATTGAAACAATATCCAGGTCTCTAGAGGTCTCACGGAATAGTGAGAATGTCTTCTGAATGCAAAAAAACCCCTTGTTTCCCCAAAAGTAAGTTCTGCTAGTCTAAGCTTTCCACTTGACAGGGTACAGATGGAGAAGCAGGAGTAAATAGTGGAGTCTGGGGCTTTTTGACACTGATAAAAGTCGTATTTGTTAATATGGAAGTTTGCTGAGATTGAAGGTGCTTTGTTTCAGTTTGACGTCATTCTGTCTCTGCAGGAGCTTCTGTGGTGCTTCTGGCAAAAAGTAGTTCAAATTCTATATTTTCTTCTCTTTTATGGTGATGTTCCTGACCTGTCTCTTCCCTAATGTACTGTGGCACACAAAGATAGTTCAGCTAAAAATGCACTGCAGTGCAGCATGAGAGCAAAAGCTACACAGAGAACACACTGGGGGGACTTTTCAGAAGACAGTTTTGATGCCATTCTCCTGAAAACTTTTGTCGTTTGTGCTCCAGACCTGCGCAGCTCCGTGGATCCTGTGACAGTCCTCCTTGTTGAACACTCGGTGAAGAATGTGCAGTTCACCCGCTCGTAACACAGAAAAGGAATTTGCCTTCAGGACCTTGAAGGAGTTTTATGGGTGACAAAAGACCATTCAGGTACAATCTACAAGAATATCAAAATGTCATCCTTCTCAGCTAGAATATTTTTCCCTCTGAAGTGAGATTTTCCATGAAAAATCCCCATGTTCATAGCTCATAATGGCACATTTTCTATTATCTCCTTGAATAATACCCTGTGGAATACATGCCTTTCAGGAGGACAACAGAGACAACCTGTATAATTTGTGTTAAAAAGCCCTGCCATCCGCTGTGATGCTTTTCATTTAGTACTTCCTATGTGATAGAATTTAAAAAGTGTGTGCTGCCATCATGTTATAAATATGCTTTGTGGCTTTAGCTTAGCACACATTAGGTTTAGCTTAAAATTTCTAAAGAGTTTGTTGATTTCATTAAACTCTTGATGACACAGAAGAGTTGTGTGTACAGCTCTACAGGAGAAGAAACTTCAGAAAAGGGAATAAAATTAAAACAAAATTCATTATTTTGAGCTGGTATGCACTCAGTTAGTCAGTTTTCCCTCAGACTTTGTATTAAATTTTAGCAACTGTAACATTAGATTACAAACACAAAAAAGAATTAAATTTTCCAATTCTAAATTCCTGTATATTAAAAAATATTTATAAATAAATATAAATATAAATATAAATATAAATATAAATATAAATATAAATATAAATATAAATATAATTTTATAAGTAGGATTTCATAACAATTATGATAATTTTATAACTACAGATATGCCTAATTCTAGGTTACAGAATATATATATAGAATATGTTGCATATGTATATTCTGTGTTATATATTCTGTCATAAAATTAAAAACCCCAAAATTTTATATATGCTCCATATTGGTCTGTTGGCATCCTGACTGCCCACGTTGCAAATCTGAGCCCTGAGCCAGGTTTCTTCCTTGTAAAGAGAAACAAATACATGGTGGTGTGAATAGGTAGGTAATTTTATGCTCTTAAGGTTTATTTAAAGCTTACAAATTTTGTGGATCTTTTCTGCTCATGTGCTTTAGTTACCAGCTGGTTACCACAGCAGAGCTGGAGAAATAGTAAAAAGATTTTGAATGCTTAGTTCAAGTTGAAAATGCACTTCTACTATATTGATGATCTGTAAAGACTCTTAATTTGTAGCATAAATTAAAGTGTATGAGAAAAGGCAGTTCTTTGCGGTTCCTGCACAGGGTTTAAATAATTTGAAAAAACAAACTTTAAAAATACTTGTTCAGTGGTCTAAACAGTCCTTATTTATGTAATTATGATGTAATTACATATACTGTAACTGCAATATAATTGCAATGTAATTATATGCACTATATTGGGCTATTATAAGTGTTAAAAGTCTTTTAAAGTCTTTAACTTATTGTTGTAAAATTAGCACTTCCTCTCTGATTGTCCTGCTCTCCCTATGCACTGTAGTCACCTTTTAAGCTTTTCATTTCCAGTATCACTGAGCTTTCTACACAACAAAGCACGATTCTGCTGTTTTAAGGGTACAGCAATCAAAAATAAATCAGTAGGACCTATTAAGGCAGGAAATCTTTGCGGGATGTAGATGAGATAAAAACATGGGGAAAACCCCCCTATCCCAGTGCTTTCATGCTTTGCACTGCACACAGAAGATGTGATCTTTGAACACACGCACCGTTGGGGAAGCAATAAGTGTTTATGGTCATGATTAAACTTCAAAGTGTGTTTTGCATCAAACACTTGAACGCTTGAGACTGTTTGAATTAGGCCAGTGTTTTATGGGCAGAGTGATTCCCAGAGCCATTACAGTGATAATATGACAGCCTGTGGTGGCTAGATAAGGCCTCAGCCCTTGTGAACCCTCCTTTACATTCAGAGGTACTTAAGCCAAGAAAAAAATGTCAGTTTTGGACCATGTGCGACTTCAGCTGGGCTTGGTAACTGCTCGGTTTGCAAAGACCAGAACAAAGTTGTTGAAGGGTAGACAGCTCGGTGTTGAGGGAATTCAGGACGTTCTCCTGCTGAGAGCTCAAAAATGGGGTTACAGGTGGTTCACACTCCTATGAAGGCAAGGAACATGTCCTAATGACACGGGACAGGCTTTTCAGCACGTTAATAAATTATTTCAGAAAAACAGTGATACCAGAGTGGCAGTTTTCTTTTGAAACTGCAGCCATTTGTGTCAGTAAAAACAAGCTATAAGGAAGCAGAGAAGGAAAAGGGTGGTCAATAAATAACTGAGAAAATGCGGTGTAGATAAAAGCACAGGAAAAAAAATTATCCTAGAAGTGCATGTGCAGCGAGTGACTCCAAGTTGAGTAATAACGACCAGGGTGGGTGTTTTAAGTTAGTGATAGTTTATCTGTTTCTGTGAAAACATTATCTCCATTCTTGTTAACAGTAAAACAAAGCATGGAACAGAACAGAAAAGGAATGGAAGAGAAAATCTCCCTGTTTTACCATATATAACACAGTATTGTTATATATGGTATTGAATATTGTATGAATTTGAGTATTGCATGTATTTCTTGTGATTTTAAGGTGTTACCCATCTTAAAATGATATAGTAGAATCAAAGATTATGGAGAAATGGCCAAAAGAATGACAAAGGTATGGAATCATTTTCCTGTACACACATCTCAGCCTGGAGAACAAATGCCTAAGAAGGGACCCAAGTAAGGACTATAAAGCCATGTGTGAAACAACAGCAACAAAAAAGGCAAATAGAAGAGGATTATTTACTGTCTTGCCAAATTCAATAATGAAAATGCATTAATTGCACTTATGAGGCAAGGAGTCAAAAAGAAGGTGGATTTTAAACACAAAATGCAGTCAAGCTGTAGAACTCATTGCCACAGGATGTTGTGCATCCCCCCCCGCCTCTCCTAAAAAAACCCCCAAAAACCTAGTCTGAAAGAGATTAAACAAATTGCCAGGGAGTATCTCCTAAGGACTATTAAATGAAAATATAACACCTTTTCATGGTGCATCTGAACAAAAGACTCCTGAACTGACTCTCAGTGCTGGCTGGGAAATATTGAGAGTTATGACCACAGACTACAATATGCTGTTATAATTTTCCCAAATATCTCTGGGTTTGACCACTGCTAGGACATCTGGGCTGGAAAAACCTGTGTTAACTTAGAATGCAGACATTTTTTTTGTCTTAACAGAGTGGTGATAGCACCAGTGAGGACACAGCAGCCTCCCTAGAGCTTTGCGAGGTGTCAGACCACAAATGCCCAAGCTCAGTGTCAGATCAGCTGAATTAATGCAGAAATGAAGATATAGCCCTTGAGAATTTGATGAAAACTTCATCTGAGGGCTCCCTCTAGACCAGCTACAAAGTGGCTGCTTACACAGGCAAGGTCAGCTGAGAACTTTAATAACGAGACAGTAATTTTATAAAGTGCACATTATGTAACGCCGCTGTTTGATTTTAAATCAATTGTAGACAGCCAAGAGATAATGTCAACAGAAGGGGTGATGGTTCCAGAGGCCAGCTGAAGGCTGTTATTGTCCCTTAATGCCATGAAACAATGCTGTTCTGCTCTTAAGAATATATCAAAACAGCCAACAGTAGCCTCCAGCAGTGTAAAGGCAAGAGCTTTGCACATTGTGTTCTAAAATGTCACAAAACACTCTCACCATCGTTTGAGAGAAACCAGTGACTTTTAATCCCAGTAATTATGTATTTTTTAAGACTGATGTTACCGTAACACCAGAGGGGCTATCAGTAATCATTGTTATTTCTGCTGTGTCTCTATTAGTAAGAAATTTGGCGCAACAGGAGTAGTCAAGCAGTAACTCAAACATGTTGCTGACACACTCAGCATCAACATGTGGTGGAGTTTGGGGATTTTACTGATTATTTATTCTGATTATTACTCTTCTGCTATAAAGCAGCAGTCAGGGTACAGTCTGAAAGATATAGAATTTTTAAATTTTTTGAAGTTTCCTTTTTGGTGTAATCTAATGAACACTAATGAACTCTTTGCTTGCTCACAGTGAGATGAATGTTTACTTTCTAGTTTTGTTATACTCCTAAAAACAAAGTACACTGCCTATTCTTATTCTGCAGGTACCAAGATACATTTTATCTCAGGCTTTAAAGAAACAGTTTTTCTTTATTGTTTAACAAAACCAGAAATTAAAATTAAAACACTGCTCTGAATCTAAGGACTGTTTTTTAGGAAATAATATCCCAATTAAACCTCACTCTGTACCTTCATTCAAAGCAAGCTGTCACCATATTTAAACTAAGATTCAGCAAACTGTTAAGCTTTCAGTATAAAAGGCCTGATTTGATTCTTGTTAATGTCAGTAGTAATGGTATCAACTGGTTGGTGTCAGTGAAAGCACTCTCTGATTTTGCAGAAAGCAGTAGTTTTAGTGAGAGTGTAATTTATTCATTGTTAAGTCGAAAAAGTTATACTAGGTTTAGTTACTTCAATTTTTTCTCCGTATTTATATGTACATTATTAAGTAACTAAAAAAAAAGGAAACTTGTGTGATCTTCACACTCTTTCCATGAAATTTTCAGTTATTTTGATGTCTTTGTGTACTGAAAAGACAAAAAAAGGCTCTGACTTCTTGCTGAATGATGACTTTTTCCTTTTTCTTCTGTGCATATTTCAGATCAAAATCAAACTGTGTGCATGCCATGAGATACTACAACTGAATGAACACACTCTGGAATGTTTCAGTTTTACGTCCCTGTGCAGTGTATGTATGTTCCACTGTGTGAATTACTTTATACTTTAAAAGACTCTCAGGGACTTTTAAATACTATTCAAGTTTTGCAGATGGGCCAGTTGAAGTCAGAGCTGTTACAACTGCACAGATAATGAGCGGCAGGGCAAGAACTAGAACACGCTGGTCTTCACTGCCAGAATTCTCCCCAAACTAGAAAGAATGATGCAAAAACTGGGTTGAAAATAATCAGCCATAGCAAAAAGGCAGAAAATGATCTGAATGAGATGAGTAGTAGCTCTGTGGAGTGCCTAGGTTTTATTGTACATGCACAGCCAGAAATCAATGTGCTCAGTGAATGAGTTTATCAAACAGACAGAACAATCCATTGTGATATGTCTTGACTGTTAGTGGTGCTGGCAGCTCAGCTCAACCTTGCAGGGTAATTAGCTAAGGATAAATTAATCTGTTCTCAAATGTGGCCTGCTGATCTTTCCCAGGTTGTGAGCTCTGCTTAAAAGTATGGTTTCTTTTTTTTTTTTCTTTTCTAATTTAGTCTTCCTTGGAACTTGATTAAATAGATGTATCTGCAGCTATGAAATGTTACTTTAACATTTTGAAAGAATTTTCCTGGGTAAAAAAAAAACCCTGCATGTGTTGGATTAATGTCAGGCCTTTTTCTAGCTCATACTGGATCTTTAGATGCTTTGTGCAAATGTTCTGCAGGAAATATCACATAACTTGTCTCAAGGAAGACAAATATTTAGGTTTTGCAATGCTGTCCTTAAATGACTACACGTAGCTCAGGCAAAATGGTTTGGCACAAATTTCTTTATTTCACTTCAGCTACCATAGAGGAGACTTATTTACAGTTCTTGGAGTTTTCAAGGCCCGGGATCTTGGTTCTTTAATGCTATCCTGGGACATGCCTGTCTTCTGGCATATATTACTGTTTCAAAGATTCTCCTTTAATGACAGCTATTTCAAAATATTCTTTGTGACACTTGGTCTTATAACTCTGCCTTATTAGAGCTGGAAGGCTAAAACTGGAATTGACATTTTAATCTTATGTAAAACATTTTTAAAAGGAAATTTAAAAAAAAGTGGAGAACCACATCCATGATATTTATCTTCTTTCAAAATCTGTTGAAGTTGCTTCCCGGTAATCCAAAATGGAAATGAGGCTGTTCTGCACAAAAAACTGATATTAGGATTAATAATGTTAATTTTTCCCCACATTCGTTGAAAATTAAGGTTTATTTGAATGGCTAAATATATGAGTTGTCTTTTTTTTTTCCCCACCATGAATTCTACTCTGCATCCCACAAAAACCTGGCTTCCAAGTAAGCTTTTCTTCACACTCAGTTTTGCAGCCGTCGGTGACAGGAGGAATTCACACCATGCAGAGAACATGGTAATTGCCTGCACCCACGCAGACTGTCACTGGGCATTATTTGCAGTTCAACATGGCAGCAATTGTTTTTTTGTGGAATTAGTGGGCTGCAAAAGCAGTTCTGCACTACCCCACAAGGTTCTCTGCCAGATGAGGCACAAGCACAGATCCCCCTGCTCATCCACGGGGTTGGGAGATGGTGCAGCTGCAGAAGGATCCATTTCTGGTTCTCTGCTGTCTGTGGTTTCATTACTGAGCAAAACAGCCACAAACACTTATAATTTCACCCATGCTAAGCCTCCCTTTTTTTAGGATTCCCATATGCTGTGTTTTAAGTTTAACCTGAGACTTGGCTTTGTGTCAGTTCATTTTTTTTTTTTGGTATCGTCCCCGAAGAGATTTTGGCCTAGAGATACTGCTGTTGGGGACCAGCAGGCTGCTTCTCCTCTTCCTTACACAAAGGTGTGAAACTCTGCAAAACTGAGTCCTGGGCATCCATGCAAATTTCCACTGTTGTGGAATGGCAGCTCCACGCAATTCCTGAAAATGGGATTTTTTGTTGAAGTGGAAACATGCTGCACACATAACCTGCTGGAGATATGCCTCCTGCTCTCAGGGGTGGTGGATTCAGTGTTCGATACTTGGACAACTCTTTAATAAAATAGCTGTTAACCACTTTCCGGGGGGTTCCTCCCTGGGAAGGACTCGGCCTCCTGCTCCACCATGGGCCTCCTGTCCTTCCCAGCAAGGCCAGGGCAAATCTGAGGCCTCTTCTGCTGCCAAGCTGCACCCTTGGGTAGGAACACAGCAGGTTCCAAGTAACAAATGGTGATATCAAGCAAAACAAAACAGAGATGGCCCTTCCCAGCTGGTAACTCTTGTGGGAAATGCAGCACCAAGGCGGCAGCAGCAATGCTGAAGTGAGGGAGGTGCCGCCACCACCACCCTGCTGCTCCTGTCGCTGCCTGCACAACCACTCCGTATCCACGTCAAATTCTTCACCTGTTTAATCACGGCTTCCCTAAGTCCATCAACAGCTTCCTGGCAAGGTGTGTGGTCAGGCTGCTGCCAGCTGGAGGACTGGCTTTCTCTGAGGTTTGTGAGTTTGGCCTGACGGCCTGGCTTGATCAATGGCAGCCCGGTGTCGCTGGACACAGCAGGGACAGCGAAGACAACATGGTCCCTTGGCTCAGGTTTCACTGATAAATCAGAGAAAGCTGCCACGAATGTGATTTTCCTTTTAAGTGGGGCTTGCAGTGGAAACTGGTTTGGTGCACATTAACTAACAGCAGCAGGTCAGGCAGTTAATAAAACCTTCGCATCAGAGGAGATGTGGGGAGAGAAAACCGGAGCACGGCCTTGGCTTTCTCAGTCTGCACAGCCAGTGCCAAGATGCTTTCATACATCACTCCAGATAAAGGAACTGAGATATCAAGCATAATCAACAAGGAAAACTAGGTCATACGCGACTTAAAATTAGGATGTTCTACTACAAGACTTGTGAGATATTAAAAAAAAAAAAAAAGAGATTTAATAAAAAAATATATTTAAACTGTTCATTTAAGACTGTTTTTATGTATAAGGAATAAAACATCTTAGGGACAAAGGAGAAGAGATGAGGATAATTCAGACTGGGAGGGAGCTTCAGAAGTCCCGTATCCAAAGTGCAGCTCTCAGCCATGGTCAGACCAGGTTATTCAATCCCAGGCCAGGACTGTGCATTTGTGCTTCTTGAATTTCGTGAGGTTCCTATTGGCCTATTCCTTCCACTTGCTTAGGTGTCCAGTTGGCAGCCCTGTCCTTGAATGCATTGAGCCGTGTCCCAGATTGGATGTCATCTACTTATAAGTTGTAATTGTTCATTTAACTTTTAAAATGTGGGGGTATTTTTCTTTTCCTTTTCCTTTTCCTTTTCCTTTTCCTTTTCCTTTTCCTTTTCCTTTTCCTTTTCCTTTTCCTTTTCCTTTTCCTTTTCCTTTTCCTTTTCCTTTTCCTTTTCCTTTTTTTTTCTTTTTCTCTTTTTCTTTTTCTTTTTCTTTTCCTTTTTCCTTTTCTTTTTCTTTTTCTTTTTCTTTTTCTTTTTTTTTCTTTTTCTTTTTCTTTTTCTTTTTCTTTTTCTTTTTTTCTTTTTCTTTTTCTTTTTCTTTTTCTTTTCTTTTTCTTTTCTTTTTTCTTTTTCTCTTTTCCTTTTCTTTTTCTTTTTCTTTTTCTTTTTCTTTTTCTTTTTCTTTTTCTTTTTCTTTTTCTTTTTCTTTTTCTTTTTCTTTTTCTTTTTCTTTTTCTTTTTCTTTTCCTTTTCCTTTTCCTTTTCCTTTTCCTTTTCCTTTTCCTTTTTTCCTTTTTCTTTTCCTTTTGTTTTTTTCCTCTTCCATTTCCTTTTTCTCTTTTGTTTTTTTTCCTCAAAAAACATTTAATGGGCAAAAAAAAACCTTCAGAAGAGACTTTTACAGGAATTTTGACTTGCCTGTTAGTGGGACAAACCAAGCAGAACTTGTTTTAGTACTCTTAAAAAGCTAAGAAAATTAAGCTGCCCCAGATAGGAGGAGGATTTCAGAAACACTTAATGGAGTTTATTGAGTGTGTTTATGGAGTTAAAGAGTGTGTTGTCTGCCTGGAATTGAGCTTTAAGTCAGAAAAGCTCAGCCATAATTTTGCATTCAATTTCCATGTTTACTGAAGCTTAAAAAAAATCTTAGTGTTACAATCAAGCAAACATATAAATGTAATTTCTGTTCAAAAAGGTGTTTGATTTGAGAACAATAAAAAAAAATTGACCTGAAAAGTAATAAATTAATAAGATTGTATGTCTTAGCTAGTGAAACACAGAGTTGCTCAGAAATGACAGACAGGGTATATTTTCTCATTTTTCCTTTAATTTTGGAGATGTTACTGTAGCCTAATGTGACAAGCTGTTAAATATTTATAGACCCTGTGATCTGCACAATGGTAGGAGTCTGTAGATGTCCTCAGTGCGGAAGAAAGGATGACCAAACCATTAAGGAACAAAGATGAATAATTGTGTTTCAAGTTGCTTTCCATTTCATGAACCAATTTTGATAATTTCCTTCACTTGTTGGCAGACAAAGATGCAATCTGCACTGTTTTCGGTATCAGATAAAGATAAAGCTCCAGGCAAGTCTGGGAGATGTTACACCATGGGGAGGGAGGGGATGACTTTTGAGACAAATATAAGCCTCAACTAAATCATACAGAGTTCACAAATCTCATACAGAGCTGACTTACACTGGTTATTATCCCTGCTGCTGACAGTGTAACTAATAAAAAAATTTGAAAAATACTCCCTGAACCCCTGCACAGAATAGATATTTCCAGACCCAGAAGTTTCCCCTCCTCCCCCACGTCTTCCTCCCCATTTTCTTTCCTCAACATGCTGCCTTTTTAGGGATTTTACATTGCAGCGGTTCAAAGTCAAAAAGGACAAAGTACCTCAAGTTGCCATGCTACCACAGCTTCCATTAATTCCACTGAATTAGCTGAATAATGGCTGTGTTTGGGCCTGAACATGCCAGAGAATCTTTGTGGAAACAATTTTAGTAGCTACCAGACTCTGAGTTACACCTTTGAGAGGCATAATAAAACTTTTAATCACTGTCTGCACCAGGAAACCCAAATGACAAGATCTTCTGTATACATGCTCCACCAGGATTATTTTCAAATCAAAGGCGTTTTTTTTTTGTTACAGGATATGTAATTTATATGGTATTTAATAAAAGGCTTTAACTGCCTTCTTAATTTTCTGTTTTATTTACCCCACAGCCCCGTCTTCTTTGCTAAATATTCTTCTTCCATGATTGTCTCTTTTTGTGTTATAAGTGTGATCTTTCATGCATGGAAATCTCTAAAGGCTTCTCAATATGAAAAAGACTTTTGGCAAACTGTTTTTAACAGGGAATGTGGCAAATTTGCATTGTATCCTCAGGCATGCTCTGTCTCTGTGTTAGATTTACCTGAAGTGCTCTGATTCTTCCCTGTTGAAACAAGGCTGTCTCTTACCTCAGGCACTAAACACATCCCTTCCTGAATTTGCACCAGGCCAAAAGATGACAGTGGTCAAAGACATTAATATTACCACTGATTGAACCTGCATCCCCTGCCTGAAATACTGTATGCATTCTTTTTGCAGCTCATTTAAAAAAATACCAGATCTCCTCGTCCTTTATCTAATTCTTGTCTGTCCTCTGCTATCGCCCCACTTTTGGAATCTGTGCGTGTGGTTATTCCCACTCATCAAATTTTGTCTCTGTTTGTAAGAAACAAGGACAGTTCCTAGACACTGGTAGCAGAACAAGATGACCAGACCTCTGGCTCCTCTGTATCCTTCAGCTGGCTGGAGATGGAGCCTTCACAGATAACATGAACTCCAATATCTATCTAAAGCTGAGTGACAGTGTATTAATTATTTTCTCAGTGAACTAGGCAGTTTTTTAAACCAGAATAAGCACTCACATTTCCTATTCTCTTTAAATTTGTAAACCTGGTTTTATATAACCAGCTTGATTTTTGATTGTTTTTCTGGTTTCTTTGGTTGGTTTGGTTTTTGGTTTTTAATTTTTTTTTACAGATTACTAAATGTAGTTGGAATTACTTTATGAAACTCATCTATGTGGATCAGGTGGGTGTCTGTGATTTGCATTTTAGTTCATGTATAAGCCATGTCGGTCTATGTTGAGACACCTGAGGTGCAATAACCTTGAAGCACTTGTATGGGATGGAAGTTGGTCAGCACAAGCAAAAATAAAAGAAGTGGTATTATTCTGAAATTATTGCTAAATCACCATTTATTGAATATATTAAGGTGCTATGCTCTAGGCTGTCTTTTAGAACAACAAAATAACCCAAGGTCTTTATTATTTGTGCACATCTGAAGGTCTCATCTTTCAGCACTGTAAGATTTGTGTGTGTAAATCTTGGTCTCCTGTCTTCATTCTATCCGCTAAAATCATCCAACTGACATCTAATTATTGTGTAGCAAGCATGCAGGTTAGATGACTGTCAACAGCAGAGTGACATTTAATTCTTGCAGGTGTTATGAGGATGGATTGGTATTTTTACGATTCTGCCTTTCCTACAGCCTTTTACCCTAAAATCGCGTGTGTCAACCTAGCCAGCATGCCCTGAGGTCTAGGACAGACCTCAAATTACTCTTTCTGAACACTGATAACAAAAGATAATCACTGTGAAAATGTGCAGACACTACAATCACAAAACCTGACACCTCATTTTCCTCCCACCCCTTCCACGAGCTCCTCCAAGCTGTCAGTTCCTCTGCTCGCACTCCTCTGTCTGGTATTAAGTAAAACAGATCACACACCTTCAGCCTCAGTTAAAAAAAGTGATGAATCTGTTCTTTCACACCTAAAGGAGGATTGCATCAGAATCCAGGTTCCTCACTGGCTTTATGTGAGGGCTTTAATCTCCCACAGGGAAACTCTGCTGCACAGAGCTGGGCTGGAGCAGCAGGAACTGGTAACGGGATCGAGCAAACCAGCTGGAAATGCAGAGAGCTGATGGAAAGGCCAAGGATAATAGTGAGAGATCAGGTGTCACCAGGCAGATCGGCCTCTTCCTGGCAATCTGGTCAATGTGGATGCCTCCAAAGGTGTCCCTGGGGTCTCCTCCACAGCCGGTACCAAAAAGACCATGCAGATCCAGCCCTGTCAGTAGCAGAGGCACAATCAGATAATTGCTGCCTAGGAGTTTGGCAGCTCTCAGTTGTTTGGGGAAGAACACAACCCCACTGTCAGCATTTAACAGAACATGGTCACACCAGGTTTTCAGGGTCTGGACTCAGTCAAAGTCTGAGGTTGAGACCCTCAACCTGAGGGTCAGCTTCAGCCTTTTGTTTGATTGTCTCCACCTTTCAGCCAGAGGAGTAGGAAAATGCTGTTTAGGCAGGTAGAATGCCTTCCTGTTTCTACCTGTTGCCATCCTGAGAGAGGCAGAATCCTGCTGCTCACAGGATACCAGACTGAACTGAACTGTGCCACAGGGAGCTGGAGCTCCACAGCTGGGGTTCAGACACTGTCAGGAGCAGAGCCATCCTGCTCTGGAGCGTTTGTTTCTTTAGTCTCTGGACTTGGCAGGGCAGCTACCCCATCATTTTCTGCAGAAATGTGTGGAATGAGACAATGGTTTACTGGTTTAGAAATCCTGAGGTAAGCTGCTTGTTGTACTGATCATAGCCAGGGACAGCCCAGTGTGTACATGGCACCCACGCACTGATTTATGTGTGGCTCTCTTGCTGCAGGCTGGACTGCTGCACACAGACTGACTGGCAGTCATTTCACCTGTGATTATTTCCCAGTGGAGACACAGCCTACTCATCTCCTTGAAAAGTTCCAGATGGAACACAATATAAACGATTTGCCCAACCCTAAAAATCCACAGGAAAAGAGGAAGAAACACAAACTATATTGTGTGTGGAAGGCACAAGTGTAGCTGTGTACACCATTCACACCACCAAGAGCATGACATTTAAGACTAAGCAAAGCCATTGGTTATGTAATTAGTTAGCAGAGGCAAACATCCTGCCTGGAAAAACAAGAACAAAAGCTGATTTGTTATATCTTTGCCATTCTCTTTAAGCCAATATTCTGCTCCAAATACAGCACTGCTGTACCAGTGTTCGTGTTCCTTCCTCACTAACAAAGCTGAAGCCGTGCTGCAGAACAATTCTCTTGTAGTGACATCAGATACAAATGGCCTCAGAAGTAACAAATTTGTTTGAAGCAAGACCCAGTTGCTAAAATTAACTGTATAACTGCATTTATCATGAGAGATTACTGTGTCAATTCTGCTCCCTGGGAGACTTACGTAATGGGTTTTTCTATCACTAATAATTCTGATTTTGGGATTCTCTGATCATCTGGGTATAATACAAAACGTAAGCCTGCATTCAGGCAGAATTAACTGGATAGAGAGATAGAAAGTTCCAATTACTTACATTAGCTGTATAACTACATTTATTATGAGAGATTACTGTCAGTGGTGCTGTTGCTGGTCCCCACGGGACTTACCTAATAGGTTTCTCTGTCACTAATAATTACAATTTCATGAATCTGTGATCAGCTGGGTATGACACAAAACTTAAGCGCGTGTTCAGGCAGAGCCAGCTCTGGAGAAGGAATTCCACTTCTGGCTCCACAGAAATAATGGTGTTTATGCACTTTCACTTATAAACACTTCTGCTAAGACTACCTTACTTCAAACAAACTTATCCTCACAGTGCTCTATTTAAACACTAAAACACAATAGGCAGTGCATATTTGGGCAATCACTGCTTGCGTTGAATGATGTTTAACCACCCGTCAAGAACAATAATCCCCTAGAAATGCACCAGCTGAAATACTGTATTGCTTTTGTAGACCTGAACTCACAAAGAAATAGAGGGAAAACAGTCTAAATGGGCACTGGCCTAAATAGGGTAATGCCACAGCCAAGCACTAATCTTTGTTTATATCAAGTATTCTGGAGCCATTACACAATTTGATGAAATATCCAAGGTATTCTCAGTAATCTTCCTAGTCAGGGCCAGTACAGCAGGATGGGAATGTGCCAAAATGTCTTAGACCTTCAGCATTTAATGAAAAATGTGGTTTGTCTGTATTTATGTGGATTCCATTATCACCTGAAAAGCTTTACTACACTTGCTGAGGTCTGAGAGGGACAGTCTGGGTGAAATGTGGAGGTAAACTTGTTAGAGTTGTCTTTTTTTCTTGAAAAATAAAATTGTGCATTAATTCAGATGAGCAAAAGCAGAGGGAAGACTCAAATGTTAATGTGGAGTTGATCTTGAACTTCAGAATTGTTTGTACTAACACAGACAGAGGAGTCAACATAACTCAGAGGAAAAAATCAACTGGACAACTCATAAATCAGTCACTTCTCATGTTACTAGTGAATATGCAGTTTTCTCCTTTTTGTATTTATTTTTATCAGTAGTACACGGAAAGTTTTCCAAGGATATGGTATTGTATTGAAAAAGACACAATTGACAAGCAGAACTGCATAAATATGGACTGTGGATATCATTCTGACATTCTGATAATATAAATGTGTGTAGACATATTTATAACCTTTAATGAATTACATAAATTTGCATATGTATATATTACATCTTGTGTCTGTTAACTCTGTGCCAGGGTCTTGTTCGAGTCTTCAGGAGCCTGATGGACACACAGGCAGATCCAAATTCATGATAAAATCAGAGACAAGGAAGATTTCATTGCAACTCTTCCTGGCATTAATCTTGTCTTTTTGACAGTGGTCAAAGAGCAAAAGGAAACAAACCTTCTGGGCTGTACTTTCTGAGGCTCTCAAGAGCAACAGAATCTCTTGGAACTTGAACAGTCTGCTCAGACCCATTAGAGACAGAGGCTGGAGACAAAGCAGACAATGGAAATCCATGTTATTTAGTATTCTGAAGAAAGATAAGAATCTTGGTAAGAGCTCATTCTTCTTCTTCTTTTTATTTTCTTGCCCTAACTGGTGCTGGATTATTAGTGACGTATTTAAAAAAACGAAACAAAACAAGATAAAATAAACCCCACCACTTTTAATTAGATAGTCTGGACATTCTCACACATGTTAATGTTAATTAATATTGAGCAGACTGCAGATCAATTAATTAACAAGTACTGGTTAGTCACTTCCAGCCATCTACAAAGCATGGCATATTTTAGTTACAACCTGTACTATATATTTTGGCAGATTTTTATGAATATAGAACCCCAGGGGAATTTCAGGACCAGGATTTGGTTTATTCCAGACTTCTTCCTTCCTGGTAAAATCTCCAAAGAGATATTCCCTTTGTTTTTCTCCTCAGGTCGTCCATCAAGATTAGGGGCTCCTCTCACCAAACTGATTTTAAGTGGGAAATGTGTCCTGGGGCAGTGCTGCATTCTGTGCTAGATTCATATGCAGATGATGTGAGGAAGTTGTGGGGTAGTGCTAAAACAGGATACATGGATGAGTAATGGAGAAGAGAAAAATACTGAAGGTTTAAAAACCTGGTTTTAGTGTATAATCACACACACACTCACCCTCCTCAAAACACACACCCATTTTCAGAATGATTTAGGTTGGAAGGGACCTTCAAAGATCATCTATTCCAACCTCCCCGACAAGAACGAAAACTGGTTCACCAGTTTATAGCAGGTTTTCCTAGGTAATAGGCATGCTATCAAAGACCTTCCTTTTAACTTTCTTTTTCTTTTTTTGAGGAGTAATGCTCATGTGTGTTTATTAGCAGTCTAGAAAATAAATATTAGAAATGTTTAGAAAGTGGTAAGTATCTGCATGTATAAACTGCATATACACAGTTAAGAGAGCAAACCTCAGACTGCCTGTTGTTTTTAAGAAAATTGTCCTACTTCTGGTGTTCTTTTATATAATGACCTTCTACCTTCTATTACTTAGCAATCCAAAAAGCCATGGAGCCCTTTTAGCAATAAGGGCACTCAAAAGCACACAGGAAAGAAGGCAAAACACTCATCTTCAGTGTAACTTAAATCTAAGTTTAGAGAAAAAGCTTGGGGGTGAAAATCCCCACAGACAGAATCACGTAGTATTTATTCTTTTCATTAATTCGCTGCTCAGTAGAAAAATGGGACACTTGCTTAAAATCCTCCAGAGCTCTTCTCTCACCACTTCTGTTGTGATTCACACAGATTTTACTGCCTAATTACAGCTCTGCCAAGATGCCCAGTGGGTCTGCTTTCCCTGCGCACACGAGGCTGCTCAGGGAGCCCGGGGCTAACACCGGATACAGATCCCAGATCAGTAGGTCACTTCTGATCCGGGTGACACCGACAGAACTGAGGTCAGAATTCGGGACCGCGCACCAGCAACGTCTCTGCGGCGGCGTAAAATTAATGCCAGGAGAATGGAGCCCATTGATCTCGCCAGAGCAAAGCCATCAGGATTGACCCTGGGAATCATGTGACACAGTGTTCCAGGAAGCAGCCTTTGTTTGCACACACTGTGGCTCTTATTTGTTAATATGTGAGGCCAACAATGCCTATTGTCTCCTCTCCTATTAGAGTGTTGTCACATGAGCAGTTGAAGTGACACCAAGGATTGCAAGGCGAAGACAGGCGGCTCTATCCGACTCCAACTGCAAATGTATGTTCGAATACATTGCTACTCAACAAATATCCCCTCAGATTAAATAACTCACAAGTTTGGTTTGGTTTTGTTTTGGTTTGGTTTTTTAATGAAAACCACCCAAACAACTCTGCTTAATTAAAAGTTTGCCCATCTAAACAAGGCAAGGAAAATCCAGGCACAATACATTAAAATAAAATTGAGTGAATGATCTGAGTATCTGAAATTCAGGTTGCAGCTTATTTTTATGATAAAATTAAAAAAAAAATCCACTTCGTTTCTGTGACACTTGGAAATTTTAAGTACAGTTATAATTTTTTTATGGAGTTTTGTTCTGCTGTTTGAAAGACATCTTTTTGTCCTCTTCTCACTAGTAGAATTTAGTCTTACAAAATAAACAGCCTATACAATATTTAACCTTAGGTACATCAGCCTTGCTGTGTAGAGTTTCATCCTTTTTCCCCTCTACCAACCTAGAACAATACTTCCTTTTTTTTTTTTGCCTTACAATTGCTGCTTTCTCCCCACATTTTATGTGAATCAGTTCTGCATAACTGCAACTACTATTGTGTTCAAGAGAAGAGATGAGGATTCTTATGAATTATATCAGGCTAATTACATCAGGCTTGAAATAAATACAGCTAAGCTTTCAGTTTCTGCTGTAGTGCAAGGAGTAACCTGGCTCCCATATACTTCATGATGGGACAAATCCAGAATAAGAAAAAGAAGGCATTGAAATACTTCTGAATTGTGTTTGATCTGGACAGTACTGAGGAGATACCCTGTTATGGGAAACACAGAAACAAGTACATGGAAGATATTTTCAAGGAAGCCTAAGTACATTCCCATCTGCCAGAATTTATCAGACACATAGACCCCAACAGCTCTCCAGAGACACATTTTAATAGGAGACATACATAAAAATATTTTTTTTGTCTAATCCTTGAAAATCTAAACCGTATTTTGTATACTAAAGGCTTGGTTCAAAACTATCTTATGTTTTAAAAAATGGAATGGAATGGAATGGAATGGAATGGAATGGAATGGAATGGAATGGAATGGAATATTTGTGTCCTACAGTTCAATGCCACTGAAAACAGTGAAATCCCCTGTGCTTGCATTTTAAATCTCGTGTCCTTGTGTCTCTGGCTGGAATGCACAAAACTTCCCAAACACCCAATGCCACCAGACTGTTGCTCTAAACCTCAGTAAGCAAGAGGGCACCTTGTGATAAGAGGGACATTGAGGGGCTGGAGCGTGTCCAGAGAAGGGAACGGAGCTGGGGAAGGGTCTGGAGCCCCAGGAGCGGCTGAGGGAGCTGGGAAAGGGGCTCAGCCTGGAGAAAAGGAGGCTCAGGGGGGACCTTGTGGCTCTGCACAACTCCCTGACAGGAGGGGGCAGCTGGCGGGGGGAGTCGGGCTCTGTTTTCAGGGAACAGGGACAGGAGGAGAGGGAACGGCCTCAGGCTGGGCCAGGGGAGGTTTAGTCGGATATTAGGAAAAATGGCTTCAGATGAAAGGTGGTGACACATTGGAAGGGGCTGCCTGGGGAAGTGGTGGAATCACCATCCATGAAGTGTTCAAAAACCATGGATGTGGCACTTGAGGACATGGGTTAGTGGTGAAGGTGGCAGTGCTGTGTCAGTGGTTGCTCTTGACATTTTTAGAGATCTTTTCCAACCTTAAAAACACTATCATTCAAGGAGACAGGACAGAGGATACAGAAAATATCTCTTTCAATTGATATTCCTTTTATACAAATTAGAGCAAATACAGTTCAATGCTGAAATGTAGCCCAACAATAAAATCCCTTGTTCTGTAAGAATACCTTGCTTTATATAAACAGTTATGCTTCAGTGGGTTGAGGCATGCACTTTTAGGGGTTGAGAGCCTTTATCAGTATTTTCCAAAGACGAATTTAAGCAAACTTCCACTCAGTTTATTGGCTTTGCTGAATACCATTCTAAAGTGAAGACTCCTTCCTGTGTTTGTCACGGATATTTATGTATCCAGCTTGTGACAAGTAATGCCTTTAAACACAGGAGATCCCAGTGCCGAATCTGCCAATGCCCTGGGTGTATCTACATCCCACTGACCTTAGGGCATTTAAAATTCCTGCTGTTTGATTATCAAACATATAAAAATCTTTACAAGTCTGGCCTGACATTCCTTGGTTACTTAAGGTGCTTCTGAGCATTGTCTTTCTAGCTTTGTTGTACCATTTAGATAATATTGGATGGATTCAGAAAAGATCTCTCAGATGCCAAAGGCATTGAGCATTAACCTGACTTTAAAAGCTTGGGACAGTGCTCTCCCTTTCTCTTTCATAACTTGGGGCTCTATAGAGACAGAGAAAGGGAAGGCACAGAGCCAGGAAATAGCTTATCTAAGTACTCTGAGTCTTTCATAAATCAACAATATTACCATTGGAGAGTGAAGCCAAGAGAAGAATAATGCCAGCATCCCTAAATTGCAGCCACTGTGTGTCCTCCTTGAAGGGGGTGTTAGTGCTGTTGCACAGCAAATCATGCAGCTTAGAAGGGCTGGAAAACAGAACTGCAGCTCCTCAGGGGTGCTCTGAAGTGTGCACCGCTCCGCATGTGAAGAACTGGAAGTCTGCAGAGTGGAGCCTGCCCATGATTCTGCTGAAGTGAGCAGGAGATTTATCACGGCCTCCTCAGGAATTCAGGAGCAGCTGACTAACTCATCTCCTGGAAGCTGCTGCTGTCAAAAAACCATGCACAACAGTGGAATAAAATTCCGGAGAGTTTTTGTTGCACAAGCAGCCACCATATTTTATAATCGTTATGCAACAGGCGCATTTCTGTCGAAGGACAGCGTTCTTTTAGATTCTCAGCACGTCCTGCTGAAGTCTTTGTGAGCATTATCACTGTCTGAATGGGCTCTGGATCATGGCCTTCACTGCTGAAATCATTCTGCAGTGATAGATGAGACAGCTGGAAGGAAGAACAGTGGCACCCAGTGGTGATTTGCTTTTTCTTTGCAAAATAAGTTCTCCTGAAATACTTTTTCCTTAACTTTTTGAGTGGATGACCCTATGTAATACACAGTCTAGTTTACACAAAGGAGATACAGACATTAAACACCTATTATAAAATAGTATATGTTCACCCAAATGCTGTAACTCATAAAATGAAATGCAGCCTTTATAATTAAAATGTAATTAAAGTGTTGATTTAAAAGGAAATAAAGAAGCAAATTAATTTCACTTTAGAAAAACAGAATCACTTCATGTAAAGTGCTTTAGGTGACTCTGCTTGATTAATGGTCATGCCATTTCTGTGTCCTAATGAAATGTTATTGTAAGATGAATGTTTAAGTGCAGATTGAAATCTTTTGTCTTTTACCTTATTGCAATAAATAAATGGTGAACATGCTCTCACTTATCCTAGAAGAATGGCAGCTTCCATTTCTGCTTTTTTTTTCCTCCCTCAAAGTTTGCAATATCACAAAGAGCTGTTTGAAAAAAAAGGGTGCAGCTTCTTGTAACAGCGTGATTCTTGTTTCATAAAAATCCTCTTTGGCACTGATTTGTATTCCGGGTTATTAATTATTCAAACCAAATTATATGTATTTTTTAGTCACTTAGAAAATGCAGCAGATTGTTCTTTGGTCTCAGCTGCTGTACCCAAGCCAGATTTCTCTTGAATGTTACCTATTTTTTTTTTTCTTGCAAGAAGTACTTGTTATTTACTTTTTTGGCTACTTGGCCATCACGTTAGTGTAGCATCTCTACAAGTAGCTTATATGTGGCCAGGGTTGTTATCTCATGCCAAAACAAGTTGACAAGGGAAGGTTTCTACATACTGTTCAAGCCTTTAGCCTCCAAAACACAGGGACTGCAAGCAAAGCCCTCCTTTGGAATGACCCACAGCTCCTGCTAATTCCTGAATCTCCAGCAGGAATCATTACAAAGACTTAAGTCTCTCAGGCCACAGTTACCAGAGGTAATTAAAGCAATTTATCTGGGTGGGCAGTTCAAAGCTAATGCCACATCACATTCACAGGCTTTGCTTTGTTTTTAACATATGGATATCCTATAAAACTGCTGTAAAGACCTCGAGATTTCTGAAGCTTAAGGTGGTGCTGTCATGCTTGAGCATGCCTCTCAGGGCTGCAGGATAAGTACGGGCCTGAGGTCTGAAACAAATGAGAAATCCCCAAGTTAAAAGCTTCAGACTGATGGAAATCCAGGAAAAACTGTTTGGCCTTTGGTTAAGAGCTGCAACTCAAAGGACGGGAAACGAATGTAGAAAATGTTTAATTTTAATTTTATTTTCTGTCACGGTTGCAGACATGGCTGGTAACATGAAGCAAATTATATTGTTGAAGTTGTGGGTAAAGGCTTGGGCAAACTATCCACTCTGTCAGGGCGAAAAGTATTCCCAGTAATAACACACACCTGCAGAGCGCAGCCTCGGGATCCATCCTGTAGGGCTGAAACCGTGGAAGGAGAGAAGCAGCTGCCTGGGCTGCACTCACAACAGCCCCCAGCACCGGGTCAGACGCAGCTTCTTTGATCCTCTGCCGTCCAGCAAGATGGATAGTGGAGCCCTGGGATTCGATACCCACATTTTGTAACCGGAGCCTTACTAGGAGAGGAGGAGGGGAGCAGGCAGCTGCCGGAGTAACTGCACCATCAAGAATTTAGAGGGTGGACTGCCTTCAGCAAAAGGGGTGGCACACTATTGCCTATTTTCCTTTTTTCTTTTTTTTTTTTTAAATAAACACAGTATTCTAAAAGATTTGCCTGATTATTTTTGAATGATTATTTTTGCAGCTGATTGACAGCCAAGACAGTCTTTCAGTTCTGAAGAATTTTCACAAATGGAGGTCCAGCTGTTTGTAAGAAACCCTTCACTGAAATTCTTCAGGCCCTCATGAATAAGTCTTCACTGAATGAGTAGACCAGTAGCAAATCAGTAGATCTGGCTTTTACCTAACTAATGCCAGCATTATCAGTCTGAGGCTGCTGTAAAGCATTCACGTCCAACCCAGAAAATTTTTCATGGACAGAGAGATTCACATAGCCAAAATCATCATATCCAAAGAACCCTACCAGTTCTCCAAATGCCTGTGTCTGAAATTTCTTTCCTCAACAGGACTAAAGATTTAGATATTGGGGCTTCTTGTAAACCTTCAAAATGCCTCCTGGGAGCTCACAGTTTTGCCTAGAAATAATTAGTGTATGATACTCATATTTCTGAATAAATATAAAAAACATGTGAGTTTTTAAAATAGTTAAAGCATTAAATATTAGAGAATGGCCTTCTGGGATCACATGCAATAATGTTCAATTCTTTCCTGCTTTATAACTAACTTCATTGTGTAAGTGTTGATTTTCTTAAATCTGGAAAAATGAAGGGTTGTGCCTTAAAAATAACTGAATAATTTAGAGTAGACACTTGAAATGCAAATTTCACAGGTCACTAGGGATAGGATCACAGAAGCATAAAGTTATAGAAGGTTTTTTGTTGGAAGGGACATTCAGAGATCATTTGTTTCAACCCCCTGTCCCTCCCTGCATTTTTCTCCAGGTCAGATCACTCAAAGCCTCATCCAACCTGATCCTGAACATTTCCAGGTGTGGGTCATCCACAACTTCTCTGGAAAACCTGTTTCAGCGTTTCATAATGAAAAACATCTTCCTTATGTCTGATCTAAACTTGTCCTCTTTCAATTTTAATCCATTTGTCCTGTCACCTCAGATCCTGGTAAAAAGTCTCTTTCCACCTTCCTCTTTAGCCCTCTTTATATATAAAAAGGCCACAATAAGGTCTTCTGAGAGCCTTCTGTTTTTCAGGCTGAATTAGTGAAATTCTCTCACCCTTTTTTTCACAGGAGTGGTGTCCAATAGTAGTACATGGTATCCATTGCCTTTATTTTTTTTTTAAACCAAGATAATTGAAAGATTGGTTTATTCACAGCTAAGTTTTTGAGTTTTTATGAATAAATTGCCTCAGTTTTGAAGCACATAGATTGATAAAATGCAAGAATAAACTTTTCAAAGTTTAAAGTCATCAACTATCTAGAAATATGCGCACACTGGCTCTCAGTTAGAAACATCTGATGTTTGAGATGTTCAGGCCAGGCCCTGAGTTGTTCAGACTTCTCATTCTTAAAGTGGATTCAGCAAATATAGGAAATACTTCTCCATCAGTGCTGGACAGAATTAATATTCCAGAGCTGGCAAACCAACAAATCTGTATTTTAAAATACGTGCATAAACCAAACCAAGTGCTATCTGAACTAGTAGACCTTACATCACTACGTTCAGTGCTGAGCAGAGTGGCCAGGTGAAAATTTGTTACAGTGAAATGGTGTTTTTAATCATTTTAATTTAGCATTTATCCCAAAAAGAGAGAGCCTCTATGATTCTCAAGGTCAACCAGACTAGACTTAGGTAAGTAATATAGTACTTACAATTTAATGGCTATGATTCATACTGTTGGAACAGAGAATAAATTAAATTAAATGTGGAGTCGTCCTGAATATATGAATCTGGAGCAAATTCACATTCAGCAATGTTTTAATCTATAGTGGCAAAATAAGGCACGGGCTGAAAGCCCCAGGGCTTGGTGCTGATGAAAATGCTTGAATGAGCTTAAAAAGGACTAATCTGCATTAGCAGGAAGATAAAACAGACTTTTCACTGGCTGTAGATCTGTCAGCAAAGGGTGATTACCAGGAGAGTTTGATTAAATTTTAAATCCATCCTTATTTAAGATTTTCCCAGTTCTGCTGCATGCAGTTCATGCTCCTTGACGCTGTTTCGTAGCGCAGTGAGTGGAGCAGAGCCTGAAATACAGGCAAGAAAATGCAGCCTGTGAACAACATGCCACCTTATTTTGGGTAATTGCCAAGTAACTCTTAAGCACCAGAACTTCGTTTTCAGTTTCTGCTTTGAAAACCTGCCTGCGTAGGAAAAAAAAAAAAGATAATAGTGAGAAGAAGTAATAACAAGAAGAAAAGCTGAGTGCTAAAATTAGAGATTATTCAGTGGCTCCAGGTAGAGCAATTTGGAGAAAATTGTTTCTCAGCATGAAATCTGACATTTCAGTTTGGGTGTGAGAATAAGTTTTTATTTCATGCCAAAACCACACAGAAATGCCGATTGACCCCACACATTGCCAGCCTGCTGCTGAGACCTTGTCATCCATCTCCCAGTTCTGGTGCTGAAGGTAATCTTTTAAGTGGAAAAATCTACCGGGCAACCAAATTGTAGTTTAAGAAATGAGTCCAGTTCCGTTTTGTACTTTTATGCACATCTCTGCTTGTCATCTCTTTTTAAGGAAAATTTCCCATTTTCAGTCTTGTTCTTTGAAGCTTCTACATCCAGTAGACATAGGAATGCTACTGACATCAGTAATTTGGGCAAAGGAGGCAAGAAGAGATACTTCCACAGCAAAGAAATTCTGGTGGTCTGGGAGTCAACTGAGGTGGAAAGAATTTGGTTGCATTTGAAGGATGCAGTGGGTAACTCTGTTTCTGTAAAGAAATCATGTTCAGAGGGGGTTAAATTTAGTGTCTTTGCAGGATTATGGACAAAATCAAAGGATCTGAGTGATTCAAACTGAGTTGTTGGATGTAAAATTGTCCCAACATTGTTGTCCTGTTAGTCATGTTTTACACAGAGCTAGGATAACTCTGTATGGAGAAATACACCCCAATGTCGTCAAAGAGCAAATATTCATTTTCACATGCGCCTAAAATTGTAAAGTCTGAGATTCCTCATGCTTGCCAGGACATGGTGAAGGAGATTGGGACTAGAGAAAATGAAGAAAAGGAAAAAAAAAAGATGAAAAATTAGAAGCTATGAATTTGTAAGGCTCAACATATTTGGAAAAATGATGACCTGGGAAGAGGAGAAAGATCCAGAAATGAAACAGAAATGAAGAAGCAGAATTGTCTTGTCTGTACTGTGACAAGAAAAGGCTTCCACTGGGAGAGAGAAGCCTCATTTCAAGCAAAACGTGAGGATCCTCAAATGTCCTTCATAACCTCTGTAACTTCCTTCAACAAACATGCTGGAAATCTTTTGTATCATTCCTCATTATTCTTCCTCTCTTGAGTTCTCTGTTTTTGTCCCTCTCACTCTTTCTCCACCCAGCCCCTCCCCTCCAAAAATCTTCCACACACAGCTGTCTTGTCTACCTTACTAAATATTATCAACAGTGCATTTAGAGTCTGTTTTCCCTGACACAAGAAGAGAAAAAGGAGGACAAAACCCAAGGTTTTTTTGACAAATTGACTGTTTGGCTGATAAAAATGCTGACAGCAGATGCTTCAACCTCTTGATACTGATACTTTAAATTTCAGAAGCTGTTCAACCTAGTCTGACAATACAACAAGTCCTGTATAATACAGAGACAGAACATCCCACGTTAATATAACTTAATTGTTAATGAACAATTTACTATTGACAATGTTTCTGTTAGGATTTAGACATAAATTGTCTTGCGACTGCTGCTAAATTTCTCACCAATTAACCAGATTTTTTGTTGACAAACTCTGTCTGTCACATAGCTGTTCTTTTCATACAGTAAAATTGAAAATTTCTGCATTTGGAGACAAGGGACATAAACTGCTTTTTATCATCCTGAATCCATTATGCCCTCAGCAAAAGAGCAGTGTGGGCCAAACATGCTTGTATGGGTACTGTTTATTTTTAAGAAAGGTCCTCTGATAATAAGAAATTCAGACAAAAAACTTCTCCTATTATACTAATTATAGTTATTATAATACTAATTAATTAAAAAACACCCAAGGCCAGAAGGCTGGAAAATTTGAGAATCTCTCCTCTGTGCTTCCCACTGCTCTAATTTACAAGTCTGATAAAATGAGGTCTGGGAGCTGCATTGAAGTGACAAAGCAGGGCTTGCACAATCGAGTGTGGGTGTTCTGTGCCTATCACACAATTATCCACATCCTTCTTCTCTGCCAGTTACCTGTGTCCCTACCTATCCTGGATAAAGGAGAGCTAATTGTTGTCTCTGCAGTGCATTTCTCAGCTCCCCAGCCATCAGAGTCACAGAGAAACTTATGCTTTTAATCTGCTTTCTCTTCTCTGGGCTAGGAAAACTCAATTCTTTCAAAAATGAGTGTTCCAAATCACTTCTGACACAACCAAGCCCAAATCTCTTCCATGTCAAGGTCTTTATTTAATGTTTCAAGCTGGACACTGCACCCACCCAAAGCACTGCCAGACCAAAGTGTTGTAACCCTTCATGACTTCCATATAGCAACACTCTTAATACATGGGAAAGGTTTTCTGCCTTCACCCAACACTTCTGACACTTTTTTTGTTTTGTTTTGTTTTGTTTGTTTTGTTTTGTTTTGTTTTGTTTTGTTTCTAATTCACTACAGCCTCCAAAACTTCTGGGCAGTTATTTGAATTTTGTGTCCTTATTATAGCATCACTACTTATATGCAACTTATGTTATGTGAGTTTCATTTCCCTGATTTTACAGCAATTTGTTGTCGATTTCTGACTTTCCACGTAACTGCTCATACATCATAAATGCATTCCTTTGTCATTACAGATTTTAGCAACAATGTGAGCAACACCTGGAAAAGACCAGGTTGTCTTCCAACTGATCAGACTGTCCCCAAATATTCTATATACGTCCATAAACCTGAGACATAGCCTAATCTGACAGAAAATGATTGGAAATTGGCTTAAATGATGCTTTACAATCAGATGTAGTTCTGCCTTATTGTAATTTCAAGGATTATTTCCCTAGTTTATCAGGAAAATTTAACAGAGAACTGTCAAAAGTCTTACTGAAATCCAGACTATTTTTCTCCTGTCTTCTTTAGCAGATTTGCTGCCTAAGAAAAGCACTGGGTATGATTTTTTACTTTGGTACAAGTATGTTTACCATGTTTAATGTTTTTATTATTCCCTAGACCCTTGTACACTGATTCATATCTTCCCAGTGTATTTCTGAACAACTTAGCTCATTGGCTTGTAATTCCCAAGACAATTCCTGTCTTCACACAATGTACTTCTTCAGTTCACTGTGCTCTCTCCCTGACTTTCCCAATTTTCCTGTAAGTCTGGAGTGTCTCATCTAGCTATTTACATTTCCTGACATGTATTTTGTGCAATGTTTTCCTTTTGCTTTTACCTCAACTTGCCTATTTTTACTCTATCTCCATTCAAAATCACACAAACATCCAGCTTTTCTTTTTTAATCTCCTCTTTTAAAGACACATCGTAAATTGCTGTTTTTATCAGATAAATTGGATTTAAACAAACACCAACAATATATTAGACTGCATGAAATAGTAGGCCAGATATGTTATCCTAAATATTATGGTACTGACAAATGTTTAAAAGCAGAATGTAAAATTAAAAAAAAAAGTTACAGATGGATAGTGGCCAACTACTGTTCTACCTCCAGACAGGCAGAACCTGTTCCCTGTCTTCTAACTTGCCCTTTTTCTTTTCTAAAGGTCACTCAGATGCTCACAGCCAGCCAGAGTCAGGACACAGAAACATTTCTGACATGCTAATCCCTGCTGCTCTCTTTCCCTGCCCCGTTGTTCTCCCATTCCTCTCATTGTATAACCAAAATGCAGGCAACTGCTGGCACAGCCAGCACACAAAACTGCACCTGGAACCTTTTCCTAGAGCACAGGACAAGGACATGTTTTGTCATGTGTTTGGCTTTTGGTCTAGCAAAGGGCACAGGGATCTAATTTCTGGAGCAGATCCACCTCTTTCAAGCGCCTAAGGGAGAAGTGTCCAAAGCAGGAGGAAAGCAAAAGTTTTGTGTGTTTAGCTGATGCAAACGTCTTTGTTAAACCCCTTTCCCCCCGCTGCTATTATATACTTAAATGATTAAGAGTTTGGCTGGAACTGAAAAATCAAGACTTTACTTTCTGAGAAAATGTTCCTGGCAAATCAAACTGCGAATGAACAGCTAATGTAATTTGAGCTATTGAATGTCTATACTTACTTATTGTTCCACTTGCACATTTTTTCCATAGCTGTGTGTCAGTTATATATGACACACCTCACAGAACCCAGTAAGTTGAAAAGTTAGCACAGCTCTGTGGAAACTAATGACTCTTTGTAACTTTTAGAAATCATATGACAGGATTATTTTTTGATACGTGGTATGAGCTGTGAAGGAGGAATTTTGACCCCACCTGGAAGTACTGGAAGAACATAATTAAGTAGATTTCAAACTCTATCTGTAGTACTTAGCTGTGTCAACTGCAAAGAGACACAACTGATATTCCTTTAAAACCCATTTTGTCTGCATATGCCAAGAAAGAAAATCCAAAGTCTTTCAAATGTCAAAAATCTGTCTGCACACTCCTGTGCACAGAACAAATACAGCAGCTGAAAGCCATCGAGTTAGGGACGGACTAATTTCCCATCTTTGCCTGGTTTGTCACCCTCCTACTGTAACCCCACCAGTTCAATTCACCAAAATTCAAGCTGAGCCACTGACTAAGGAGCAGGCTGCTCTGTGGCAGATCTACACAAGAAATGACTTTACTACCACCTAGAACAAGCAGGAGGATGCACCCACGGTGACTCTGCAGCCTCAAGGGTCTGCCACCACCTGTTGTATTTGAGCATGACAGAACAGTAATTTAATTCTGGAAATCTGCATGTTTTAAGCACATTGCCTTGAATAATATTAAGCACAAAACTATCCATTTTACAGCTCCCATCACGCTGTGCCAACAAGGAGTTCCTGAGTAGTTTTTTTTCAGAGAATTTACAACAACCACAAAAAAATTGTGCTCTCAAGTACCGTATAGAAAAATATTGAGATTGAGTGACAAAGAGGATTAATTTCCAACAGACATTGTCCAAAGCCAATAAACTTCAGTGAAATTATTTATTTATCTTCCACAGGTTTTGAATGAAATCTGTTGGTCCCCTAGACAAATTAAGCGTTTTTTTCTTTCTCTGCTGCTTTTCTGTGGTTAGCATCTGAAACTAAAGAGGGCTTTTCCCTACTGGTGTCATAATTCCTTTTTAAAATAGAAACTAAACTATTTTACTTAGATATCCTAGATTTAGCTAGATTTCCATTGCATTCATGTGAATTACTGTAGACTTTCATTGCTAAAGTGCACTTATCACTGTTGCCTGAAATAATACAATTAATGACTTTTTTTATAATTAGTAATAGCAAAGCTTCATAATTAATTGTAGCAAAGATGAGATCTCCTCTAAGATATTCCTTTTATGGTGAAAAGAGTATTTAACTTATTCATTCTATGACTCTAATACCACTTATGGAACAAGTGTTTATATTATATTGATACACCCAGGGTTACACTATAAAAGCTTGACTTCCAGTGTTAAATTAATTGTTGGCATCTTCTTTTGGTATGTTGGATTCTGCTACATTTGAACTTCATAGCTATAAAAATGTTCCTCATAAGTGTGAAATAAGGCATAGTTTAAAACGTAACTTTTTAGAAAAAACTTGAAACTATCAGAGCAGAGTAAAAACACAATTTCCAGAGAAGGTTATATAAGAGAAAAAGGAAAATGAAAGGAAAAATTGGGGGGGCAATCAAAGCAATTGAAGCCTACAATCAGATACTGTCTTTTTTTTTCCCCAGTTTCTGCCCCTCTTGCTTCCCTGATGAGATATAGTTGACCTGAGAGAAAGCTCAGCCTACTTTGATCCTGGAAAGTGATTGGGGCTTGTGTCTTCAGGTTCCAGAAAAGTAGGGCAATGAACTGGCACTCTGCTGTATTTCTGTTACCACTTTTAAACAAATAACTCTCACTGCAAAAGGATTTAGATTCCTCTCCATTCTTTTTCATATGTGTTCATTTTTTACACACATTCAAACTGCCACCCTGAAGTGAATAAATACAACTTTCACTGTGTTTTCACTGACCTCTGAACTTTCTGGAGCATTTCTCTGAAAGTTATTTTTCTCCAGAATTTTAATACTTCTCAATTTTCTTGTTTTTTAGGCTTCGAAGTAAATTTTATGATCCCAACAGCAGACCCAAGTGCTACAATGAAAACAGTGAGTGAAGAGAAATTTAAAATTCGACAGAAAACAGAATAAAGCCCAGAAAAGCTGTACAAGTGGTGTTGCACAACTGATTGCTAGAATCTCTACCGGTAAAACAAACAAAACACTTGAAAATCAGCCACTTCACAAGATAATAAAATGCAGTCAAAATTTGTACAGCAACCCAGCCTAGGTTATGTAAGGCACCCATAGCAGACATGCTGGGCCTGACAATTGACTGTATTTGTTGCTTAAATGCAGGAGGCAAAGAGCTGCCTTGATGAAAGTCAGGTTATTTTATGCTCCCACATGTCTTTTCTCTCCCTGTAAGGAGCAAATTTCACTCAAGGAGCAACAGGGGTTATAATGAGTAGAAACAGATGAATGCTGGACTTCAAAACACACAGATCCTGTGCATTGCAAACAGCAAAAAAGAAGTTCTTTCAGTGGTCTAAAAGACACACCGCAGGTTTAAAGCTGATTAAAGCAGGGGATTACAGTGTAAGGAAAATTAGAGGTAGGAATTTTAGCTATGTCAATCAGTTCTGTTCTCCAGGAGTCAACAGAACTATGTCAGCTCTGCAGCAGTAAAGGGGCAAGCTGAAAAGTTTAGTAACATATTAAAATGTAGATTTCCCATAACCTCCAGAAGTCTGTCACAGAGCTGTCCAGTTTGACTTTTTCCCACGAGAACAATTCGTTTTTGCAGATTGTTTACCAGGCAGGACAGCATTTCAGGCAGGCACACAGAGGATGTGAGCAGTGGCTGCCCTCAGAAGGGAGCGCTCATTTTCAAATGATGAGAAAGCAGAGAAGAGGTGCCAGAAGGCAGTTCCTAAATAAGTTACAGGCTGTGAAGTGTGAAGTAAGACAAGTGACTTTTCAAAGTCTCAAATGTCATATGCTGAACATATGTCCCGTTATTTTTGTCTCCCTCACACTGACTGCTGCAGCAGGATCACTGGCCTGGAGTTGTTATCCGTGTTGGAGAAGGGCAGGATGACTCTTCAGGACAAAGGTGCTCTGCCAGTACCACTTGGCTTTAAGTGAGGGAACTTTCCTTTAGCAGCTGAACTCCAATTCCATTCTTAGCTTAGCGAACAGAGCAGGAGACTCCAAAATGCAGCAAATCTCTGTCCCATGAGTTCCCTGTTTTTCAAAGCTAAGTCAGTTCCACATGCCAGCCCAGCTAGGTGTTTTTGAACGAATTTTGGCTGACATATGCACGATTTGTAGCGACTATCAAAATTTATTCATGTTGTTTTCTGAAATTGCAGTGGCTGCATAGAATTTAAAATATTACCTCTGCCAATGTACAGTAACTGCCAACCTTGATTTAGCAGATAAGCTTCAAGCACGAAAATGTAAGACTACCCTTCATACCTACATGCAATAGCCCATTGACTATTTAACAGGAAAATTCAGGCCCTTTTGAAATGGATGAAAATATTTCATCTTTATGTAATACGAACTTTCAAAATCTGAAGCAATCCTACCAGCCTCTGCTCAGCCCTGAAAAACCCAATTGTCACAAGCAGTGTATTAGGATGAATCTTTCCACAGCACAACTCCATCACTTCTCCAAAATGATTGTCCAAGCTAATATCAACCCTGCCTCGGTTTAGATCGAATGAGAGGTATAGGCACTTGTTGTCATGTGATAAGCAGCATTTGCAGTCCAAAGAAAGAGTCTCAAGCAATTTTTTTTCCATTGTTCAGTAGCCTGATCTCCTCAGGTATCTAGGATACTATTTCCTAATTATAAGTTATTAGAAAGGTCATATGCCAAATTAAAAAGTGGTGAGTGACAGCACGATGAGGTGATATTTCATATTCATGAACATGAGCTAAACTTGTCTTGCCTATGCATAAAGCAGTAACCACTCTGAAAGGACTAAGTAAAGGAAACACTCAGATCTAAAATTTCAGGCTCAGATGAAGACCTGAGATGTCCCAAATGAATCAAAGGGTCAGAGAGCACAGAGGTCTCCACAGTTTGTTTCCATGGCCTAATTATCCGTCAGAGTACCGCTGTTCAGCTTCCAGTAAACCAGAAAAGCAGAAGCTTTGAGAGTGGCCATGAATTCGGAGAGTTATTTCAAAATTATTCCCAAGATTTTTCCTCCCTTGGGTCCAGAGGCCTTCCTTGGACATGTTTTTACTGCTCTAGTGGGGTAGTGGGGGGAAGAAAAAGAGAAAAATCTTGGAACTTTTAAGGATTTTTGCCCTTCTCATGGTCTGTGGGAAGATCTGAAGACAATAGAATGGCACTGGCATGACTGCCAGTGAGACACTGTCTCCCATGGTCTTCTGGGGCTTCAGGAACCATAAGGCTTTAGCAGAACATCGCTGCATCTCATGGCTGTCTGCCATAAAAGTTTACTGCTCCAGCAGCCACTTGCGTGCTGTGACTTGCTTCCTCTTTCAAGCACAAATATTACCGATCCATAATCTAACCATTACATAACTACTGGCTGTGTTAATTTATTCTAACCTTACGAAGCACTCTCTGACTGAGAGTTTTTGAAGACTGTAATCTTGCAAGAGCTCTGCTGCAGATTGCCTGTGGCTTACTTAACTTGCGGAGGGTTTTGGTTTTTTTTTTGTTTTTTTGGTTTGTTTTGTTTGGTTGCAGAAAATTAAACATTGCATCGGTTCAGAAGGGAGCAAAAACACAACACTGCTCTCAGAAAGTCAGCAGGGTCCTGGGATGCAGCTCTTTGGTTCTGTTTGTGTTATTTTAGTAGTGACTCTACAGCGTTGCTAATTTAAACAAGACGTTAACAAATTTGTTGAACGCTTCACAACCCGTCTCAGAATTTTCCCTCTGATATATTACCCCTTCCACTTACTTCCCCCAACAGAATTACTGGAAGAATGATGCCTTAGCTGGAAAAAACAGCTTTGTTGAATTTCTCTCATGCTCTCAGAGGAAAGCCTAAACGTATTTTTCTTCCTTATTTTCTTAAAATAAATCAATGTCGTTGTCTATTAAGCCTGAATCTGCACAACATGTACTTGAACTGCTTTAGCAGTTGTCATTTTCCTCTGAGACCTGACTGAGTAACACCTCAAAGTCTGAGCAGCTGTAAAATGATCTTTTAGGCTTTGGGCTGTTTGCATCGTAATATGCATATTGAATTCCAGGAAAATCTGGACATTTTAATAATAGAATCAGAGGTAAAAATAGGTGCTTGAGAGATGACTTTCTATTCATCCCTGCCCCTAGGCAGGATCCTACCTAAACTATTCTTAACTTGCATAAAAATTGAAATTAGTGGGACATTTTTGCTGGAGGCATAGTTTGTAAAAAGCACATTTCAAGCCACCACACTTCTCTGAGCTTTCTGAATAAGTCCCTAGCAGTTTAGGAATATTTGTGCTGGTCTGAGCCAAAGGAACTGGACGTGACATGGCAATTTGCTTGATTTCAGGCTACTGTTTAAATTTACAGCCTGATCAAAGTAATGCTAAAAAGAAACAAGCTCTTTCTCAGGTAGAATAGTTGCAGTTAATTGGTTACCAGGTAGTTTGCAAATATTCCACACTAGAAATTGATTTTCCCTTGTGTTCCACTTCCACATTAAGGCATGAGCCACAGTTTCCTTTCAGGTACTCAACATGAGTTTATTATTTTAAGCTAACAGTTCTACTTTTTGCATGTGATCAATGCAGAATACGCCTCCCTCCCTCCTAAATTTGTATTTGTTTGGTTTTGGCTTTGTTTCTTAAAACCCACGTCCTTATGATATTGTGTACACTCGTCTGGTGTGGACCATTTCAAAGTTATTAATCAATTTGCTTTATACATGGAGAATCTACGAAAGTTCAAATGAAATAATACTTTCAGAAAAAAAACCAGAAGACAATAGTAAACAAGGAAGAAGTTAAAGGTGTCCAATTAAAAGGCTAATACTCAAAATCTCTTCTACAGTAACAAAAATGTCCTTCGTGCTAATCAAAAAACAAATTCCCTGTACTGGATTGATCCATATCTTGCAGGATGACAGCAGATCATATTCAGCCCCAGTTTTCTCTTTGGAAATCAAGAATAGCAGTGGCATCTTGGCAACATCTTGCAGACATTTAATTCCTGTTTAATTTAATTACCAGGGTAAATGTTTTTCTCTCTCACAAGTATGCTCCATACATCCTGGCAAACATCCTATAAAACAAGGTACTAAGGAAATTACTTGCAAGCTACTTTAAATACTGCAGAAGTGCTATGAAACTAGAAGGTGAGTTGTGCTCCTTTAGCTGGGTTTCACTCCACACAGGGAGGTGGTGGACACACAGGAGCAGGATTCTCTTTGCTTGTAAACACCAAGGTCTATTTAGAGCCATCACACAGATCTCTGTTCTCTTCCTCAAATAGACTTGGCAGATTTTGCAGTGAAAATAATTCTCTTCCCTTCAAGGCAGCCCTCGGGTTAAAGAGGTGAAATTATACAATGCTCCATTGTGCTAAGTACAATGCATTAAAAAGCTTCAAGAATCTACAAAGATGTGCTTAAATTGTGCTTAATTGTACTGCCCGAACTGCACTTAAGGTAAACCTGGGACTGAACTACAGAACCTTAGGGAATCTTGCTCTACAGCTCAGACCAAGCTTAAAGAAAGTCATCTAGAGCTTTTCCCTGAAATATGGATATCTATAAATCCTATCAACCAAAACTCCTAAAAGAACAGTCACAAATGTGGAACTAAATTTTTGCGCAGATTTACCCTTCTGTTTGCATTCTGGAATAAGAGATTTTTCAAGAAAGAGAGAGGTATCTGGCATTTGGTCACCACTTTAGGGTCTATAAGGAAACTGGGCAAAACATGGAGCTTTCTGGAAGTCCCAGGCAAAGGTTTTAATTGCAATAAACAATTAAACCACTTTTCTGGGTGGAATTGCCTGGGAGAGGGGGAGGTTTTGTCTTCTGAGCTGCCAATGACAGCAGAGCACTAAGTGTGCAATTGAGCTGCCAGAGCAAGTGGAAGGCACATGGGATGATGGCTGGTCATTATGCTTTCCACCTCCAGGCAGACCCTGAAATTCCTACTTAACTGACCTGACATGCCACAGTTAGGACGAAAATATGCTTATACAGAGTGTAAATAAGCACAGAAATAGTGAAGTACAGCCTTCTTTTTGTCAGCAACTGCATCACGAATAAACTTAAACAATAGCTTCTTTGAAATGTGGCTAATGCCTGAAGAGAAAAGGCGGAATGCAAGACCAAAATATCCACCCACAGCCTCAACAAACAGATAATTAAAATCATACTTGTTTACCATTACAAATTGGTTAACCTTTTTGTGTTGCTAAACCCCTGCAGACTCCCACATATTCTACTGTAAAGAGATACATTGGTTTAGATGGACTTGGTTCTGCTCCTCTTGAAATCAATAAAAAAATCTCCATTGCGCTCAGTGAGGGCAAGATTTGTGCCTAAATCTGAGCTACATATTTGAAAGTGTAATTTATGTTTGCAAATACATATATGTATTTATGCACAAGCACACAGCCACAATTCACTGGTTTTGTATCCAAACACGTTTTATTAATCCAAAACCACACTGTCCCTTAAGATAATACTACAGGAACTCAGATATATATTGTACTTGGTGGTGCTCAGTGTAAGCTTGACTGAGGTGGCTGAGAAAACTTAATTTAAATTTATTTATTTAATTTCTCTTCACAAGCTGAAATACATAAAGGCATTCTAAACTTCCTCACCATGTTTTTTTTTCCTCATCTCTGAATGAACAAGTTCATATGAACTGCAATTATACCTTAGAGATACTAAGAATTTACCTCTTCAAATATGTTTCTAAGCAAGACATGCTGTGTACTTACTGTGCAATTAATTTATAACAAATCCTCCCCCCTCCCAAAAAAAAAAATTCTACTGAATGTCAGTTCTGGGCACATTAGTAACAAAGTAAGGGAGAAGTAATAGAAATAAAATTGTGTTTGAAATGGTTATATTCACATTTGTCATAACAGCTGGAATGTAAATGAATAGCCTTGATCCAAATGTTATTTTCCTAATGAGTTCTCATTTCTTGGTTTCACACTGGTGCAAACAGCTCAAGAAAACAATTAAAATAAAAAGATGCCATCTATTAAACTAAGGATGGTGAGGCTGGTATAACTCTGCTTCTGATGACCCAAATTTTAGGTACTTTGATTTTTTTTGTTTTATTTCTACATTTTGCTATCACCATGAAAAGTAATTTCCTTTCTCACCTGAAATCCACTTACCAAATCCGGGAATTGTAATCTTCTCATGAAAATTGTTTTAATGATTGTTTTTGTGTCTTCTGTTAAAGAAAAGTGAAAGCTGGCACAGATGTAATTTCAGGTTTTGAAGGGATAATTATAAAGAGTGTTTTACTTTTTTCATACACATTTTAAAAATAAAAGTTTTATGTCCCAGAATAGTACAGTTATAGCCAAAGAAGCCTTCCACCAGTGAGGTAAATGAGAAATATTATACCTTGTTTGACGGGTTTGGGTAAAGCACTCAATTAGCTGGACAATCTCACAGCCTATTTCAAAAAAACCCAACATATTTCATAAAATCAATGCTCTTTTGCATTGTCACATCCACAAGTGAAAAACCATTGAAAATGCCTATTTTACTAGAAAGATATTTTAGATTATGTGAAATAGTTGGATGCTTCGGACAATCATTTTGTTAGGGCTCAGATCCTCATGTCATGGCAATACCCAACGGAATTAAAGCCCAACTGTTTAGCCCAGACTGATTTTATGCACAGCACATTATGTGCACGTTAGAGGTGTCTAGGATAATCCTTTCTCTCTTGGGTCTTCTGTAGCACATTAAAATTATGCCCTTTATATATTATAACTATATATATGTATATAAACATATGCCTTTATATAGAACTATACATTAATATAAATGTAAATATTGATTTATATTTATATTTATATTTATATTTATATTTATATTTATATTTACATTTAATAACCATATCTAACTATATGGTCAGCAACACCTTTCACTCACAATGCCTTGCCAGGAGTGCCACATTCTCCAAGTGACTGGAGTAGATGCATCATTATTGCACCCTTTAACTATTTTATAACCCTTTTATAATTCCTTTCCTTTTGATGTGGGTGGCACAGTGACCTACAGCCTGTCCACACCGGAACAGCAGCTCCCATGGCTGTCACATGAAGACCTGTCTGGTTAACAACCCACCTTTGCTACCAACATCATTTTAAAGTCTTTTGGCAGTTTCTGATCTCTTGACAGCCCCTAACAAGAGCCAGCAACTGTTATGCAGCCAAAACAAGGCTCTGCCTTTTAATAATTAAACATTTAGCAAGAAACCTGTCTTTTATGGCTCTGGTAGCCTCAGTATTTCCTACACAAAAAGAAATTAAAATATTATTTCCACATCTACTGCTTGTTCTCCTAATCAAAGTGGCTCCTGAAGGTGAGCAGTCTGTTTTATTTTTCTCAAGGAAAATGTGTAATTTTCACACTCACTGCAAGTTGCCCACAATGGGATTGTGGAAAATTATGTTGTCATTGTGACTGTAAAAGAAGATGTGATTATGATTTTAAAAGAGCTATGATTTTAACAGAGTAATGATTTTATGAGAATTATGAATTAAAAAGAACTAACAGTTTTAAAAGAAGCTCTCTAATTTTAGGCAATTTGTGTGAATCTTTGCTCCGTGAACCTGCACAGAAACCACCTCCCATCTGTTCACAAGCAGGAGGGAATCAGTTCAGGCTGTGGCTCTCAACTTCACAGATGTCTCAGCTCCTCTCCGTCTCCCATGCATTGCTAAGGACAAGATCACAACAGCTAGGCCAGTTGAAAAGATGTTTTTTGTTCTTGCTAGGTAATGAAAACCAAGTTCTGTTCCGTGTGGTGGAACCGAATCAGAAAGATGGGCAGAAACAAGAGGCATCACATCTCTGTGGAGCACATCCTGCAGGAAAAAACACAGGAGAGAAGGTATGAGGAGTCAGAAATACAGCTCCAAACACGCACCCTGAAAGCAAGGCTGATGCCAACTGACAAATTGTCATGATTTATTTAAAATTCAACCCATGGGAAAAACACGCCAGAAGTGATGGTTTGCCAAAGGAAGACACTGAGGGAACATCAATTTTCGTGACGGAAAACAGTTCTTTAGAAATGTTTTGAGCTCTCATAACAATGAGGAGAACTGTCATGATTCAACCCACACTCACTCATAGCTGGCAAAGCTGGTGAACACATTCAGCTCCAGTATTATATTATTTTGCTTTTGGGGAGAGCCTGCTTGGAATTGGTTATTTAGTGAGTGCAGCCTCCTTTTGGCTGATCAGAGGCATGTGTCTTTCCGTTTGATTCAGTCACTGGTCTGCAGCCTAAGAATTCTCAAAGCAGATCAGAATGAAAAGGCAATATATGTCTACCCAAACACAAAATTTTTCGTCTCAAACCTGCTGTATTACCTCCTCCAAACTAATAACATAGAACTGTGCTAACTTAGTGTAGGACTGGGGAGGGGAGTGGTATTGTCGTGTAGTATTTTCTCCTTTGAAAAAATATTTCTTAACATTCATAAGTAATTCAAACCTCTGTTTCCTTAACATATTTTAAAAAATTTTGTGGCTACAGGCTAAGAAAACTGTAGCCCAAAATCTCACCTTAATAATAATAAATTAGCAGTACCTAAGTTGCTTATTCCACCATTTTTGAGACAAATTTTAAGCAAGAAGTTTACACTAACTGAAAACAAACAAAAAACAAAATTAGTTGGTTTTGAGGAAAAAATATATTACTGGCTGCCACAGGGGCTTAGGAAAGGGGTAAACTGCTAAGGCAAGGCAGTTCTGCTGACCTAGATGCCACACCTCTGTTAAATGTGGCACAAATGAATGCTACAAGGAGTAACTCAGAATTAGTGTGGCAATGGAGGAGTAGGGCACAGAGCCAGAGTTTGCTGCCAGAGAGTGGAGATTCATAGCTCGCTTCCAACAGAAAAACAACTATATGGAAACCAAATTTGGAAAGGGATATCTTTCTGTACTACTGGATTTGATCACAGGCTGCAAATCCAAATCTTGCACTTGCAAAGGCGTGTGGATATCCATAATTCTGGACGTACTTGGTTTAAAATTCTACCTAAGGGTAGTCCCAGTCTTCCCAAATCCCAGAAAATCAAACTGATTTTCATATTTCATAAGTCATAGGTAGAAATGCAGCTTGTTGAAAAATCGAGTAAGGTATCACAACCTAGAAAACTGCTGAGTACACAACATTTTGAAATTGATTATACTTTTCAAAAACCTCAGGGTTTCAAAATAAATATTCTGTGGTGGATCAACACTGGAATTGCTGAAACAAAGGTGAATTGTGAGCTAATAGACTTCCCTCCCACACTCTCATCTTTTCTGTCAGGTATCTGAAGTGACAGCATATTAAAAAACTATTTGACAAGGCACTTTTTGACATTTAATAAACAAATAGGCTGACAAACTCACAGCCTTGAAGTCAAACAACATACAGCAGTATGAGGGCATAGAGCCTCTGTTCTATAAAAGCATTCTATGAATCCAGCAAAATGGATTCAAAACCCACAGAGAATTCACGTGAGTTTATTAATTTGTTATGATTTCAGTAACATCACTGAAAATCCATAGATAAGGCAAAATTGATGTCTAACATTTTTGGTGTTCAGCAAGATGTAACTATAAACTTGCAACAGAGGACTTTACCGTGCCCTCAGGCTCTCCTGAGGTGAGTCACTTATTGAAATCCTGGCAGAGACCATCAAGCCTCAACTTTTCCACTTCAGGCTGCAAGCCCACATGCCCCTCAGAATATTCCTCATTTGTGCCTATATCACCTGAGCTCCACGGAGCACATTTGAACAGAAACAGAGGGACTCTTAACAGACTGCAAGCCCTCAGCAATATTACTTGTTCTTCCCACTGAATGCAGTGATGAAATCTCCCATCAATTCAACATGCTGGAATCCAGTTTTTGTGGCTTCTCTGGTGAGGAGATTAGCCTTGTTTTCAAGGGACACAATGAGCTGCAGATGTCAGAGCTTTCAATATTTATTACCCCCGCTTTCCTCTGGCACCTTTTGTGCTGCACACTCTTGTTGCAAGCTCGTTTGTGGGTTTCTGGTGCATCTTTACTGTCATACCAAAGAATCTTCAGGTGCAGTATACCTCTACTTCCACAAAAAGGAAGTGAAATTTTGCTTCAGGAATGTCCTCTCACAAACATTTTAGTCGTCTGCCACCAAGCTGATCATCATGCTGGTCCAAAATAGATACCAAATGCCCAAAGCAGCATCCACTATTCACAGTGCTTGGATCAATTTCTATCAAGAGAACACTATCAGAACATCATACTGATAAGCCCTTTCACTTATCAGGGACCCAGGACGAAAGCCACCTGACAAGTGCCCATAATGATCCCAGCTCTGACACAAGATGCTTATCTGCGACATGCTGGCACCATCTGTGGGTCACACAAGACAAGCAGGTCAGCTATAAGCTCAAGACTAGCATTCTAAATGGCATTTAGAGCCTAGAAGCGTCATCCATCAAGTCTCTTCAGCATCTCTGTAGTTTCTGCTAGCCTTATTATATCACAAACATATTTACTTACAAACATATTAGCCTACAAGCATTTTTATTTCAAACCCAGCAGTGTTTGAATCAGTACAGTGAAAACTGCTACAGAAGCACAGCAACACTGTAAGATCTGGATTATTTAGCTTGCTCTGACTAAACACAGAGTATTTCAAAGATGGCTGAGAGAGAATGGAAACGTTCAGATCCTGCTTGCACATCTAAATTATGTCAGACAACATAAATCAAGATACATGCAAAATTTATCTTGACCTTCCAAATAGAAAATGACACAGGAAAATCAAAAAACTGCTTGAAGAGTACAGATATGGCTGAAGTAAGTAAAGAGTTTCACTGACTTCTCTGGAAGCTATACTTTTAAATATTACAAAAACAGCTGACCTGCCATGGAATCCATTCTGAATTTCTACAGTTTTAAGTCCAGAACATTAAAGAAATAATTACATCTCAGACACTTTTTTCTCAATAATTATGGCTATACTCATCCATTTTGTGTCTGCCAAATGTTGCTTGTCATGTGTTCCTCAGGGCTGTACACCCCTAGGGTTTTTTTTTTTTCCTGATAAACGGATTTTATTTCTCTAATTAATTAATCCAGGTGTTGACTTAAACTCAGATTGTGCTATTACAGGTGAGATATGAGCAAGGACTGAAGAACTTTCTAACTCAGTTGCTACTTATGATATTAGCAATGAGAAACTGAGTGCTTTCAAAGTGCTTCTCCTCCCCCATGATTCAGAGAGAGGGTGTAAGTTTTCCCTGTGAACCTAGAAAATAAAGGACAATTGCTGGGATTTCTGTTGAGTGGAGCTCACTAATTTCTAAGATTGATCCTCATAGCACTGCCTCTGTTTTCACTGAGGAGTTTGCAGGCTCCAGCTGAGAACACATGGGCTGTGGTTCACAATTTACTGAGATCAAATAGGCTAAAAGTGACTCCAAAGTCAGGTTTAAAGTTCTTTTTGCAGTTTAAAACCTGAAAAGCCATCTATAATTTGTTGTTGCACGCAGAAGACTGACTTCAGTAGATGTGTCTTTGAGACAGCAAAACGAAATGGGCCTTCATTACTTCTCCTTTTTACTTGCACCTCAGGAATTCCAGCTCATAACTCTTCTATTGCCCACCAGCATTTTCTGAATCTTTTATTTTTTTCTTCAGAGAGTTCCCTGCCACAGATGAAAAGACAGTAAGGCAGGGTTGATCTAAATGATCTACACCTCTGTCTGATCTATGTACCTGTGATTAAGTCTTGCTCATGGCTACATAGAAGAGAACTCAAATTGATGTGGTGTTAAATGGGATACCCTAATTAGCACCCTCTCTCTCTTCTACCTTCTGTTTCTGTGGAAACTTTCCTACAAGGTTCTTGGCACCATTTTGAAATCCATTGGAAGTTTAAAATATCTCAGTAATCGAGGGAGACAGGTCAGATAATTGCAGAAGCTTAGTTTCTTAGCTTAGGTTTCTACAATAGTCAGATGTGTTCAGCCAAAATTTAATCACTCTCCAAGCAGCAAGGAGGAATTCTGCTTATGAAATCTTGATTAAGCAATGTGTTAGTTCAACAGACAACGTTTTTTCCCCTGTGTCTCTGTCTAAAGAGAGATTTCTGCTGAGTGCGTGTGCTGGGCATGGTATTTTTCCATGTCTTCATAGCAAATTATAAGAATAAAACATTGTCTTGTTTCCCACCCTTTCCCACCCCTTTCCACCCCATTTTGGTTGACTTTTCAGGGGGTTTTTTTTGCATTTCAATGAATTAATACCTCATCAACTTCTACGTTGTTAAGGTCTACTACATTGTTCTTGCTAATTAATGGTTTCTCCTCCCAGCTTCAAGGCAACCAGGCTGAAGTTCATTTTCAAAACATATTTACATGAAAGGAAATGCATGAAACCTGGGCAATTCATGTAATTTTCTGAAGAGGGACTGTCTGAATCAGAAGTTCTTTTGGTCAGCTTGCCTCCCTGACCTCCTAAAACACAGAGATCTCAAAGTTCCTTGCATGCAGGCTTCTTTTTACTGCAATTGAAGCAAATCTACAGTCTGAGTTAAAAAAGATCAGTGCTTTTATCCAGATTATGGGGGAAAATCACAGCTTTTTAATTCCTTGCTTTCATAGCCAAGTTTCCTGAATGACTAGAAAGAAATAAAGCAATAAAACTACTGAAATCTAGTGGTGCAGAAGAAACTTTCAGATTCACTTAGGACAAAGCAACACTCACCTTTCTCTTTTTTTATGTCACCATGTTATGAACTTTTCACCATGAGGTTTTCAGTAGCTAAAAACCAGCAGTTTACAGCCTCAAAACAGACTGAGCCTACAACAGCAAGTTCACAATTTATTTGCTGTGGGCAAGAAAATACCATACACTTTTACAGCATTGATATTAGTGCCTTTTCAACCTTTGAAAACACTTCTGACACAGTAATTTTAACAATGAGAAAGGTTTTTCCTGTGAACAGAGTTCTATTCAGACACAGCTCCAGGCAGTCATTGCTCTTCCATTTCAGTAACAAGAGTATTTATGAAAACTGTAAACACACCTTTGCACCAACACATTACAAACCTCTAAGTGGAAAGTGAGAGAACCACCCTCCATGAAGGTTAAAAGAAATCACCTGAAATTGTTGCTAATTTCAACAGGCAAAGAGCCCAGGAGGAATTATATTGCAGTCAAGCATGGCTGCTTTTAGAAAGTAAAAATAAATTGAAAGGCTTTGAAAGTTATGTGTCCTATTAGACCAGCTTGTATATGTAGGAACACTGTAATTAAAAATTGTCACCTGTTGTTTGCAAACAGAGCAGAGATGTTTAAGTGTTTGTCCATCCATATCCCAACCTTGAGAAATAAACAGCCAAACTCTTAGAGGAGCATCCTAACATGGTTTATGATCAGTTTCTTACTCCAAGGTGCTCTGATTCTTCATTTTAATATTGTGCTTTGGCACAGAGTAAGGCCAAGAGTTACTCAAGACACAGATACCCTCACTCAAATTCACCAGTTTCACCCCTCTACATGGCAAAATAAGCAAGCTGGAGATGTTGTGATGGAGAATTTCAGTCTTAGCCACACTAAGATTTAATAAGTTTTGTCTATTGGGCAACTTTACTGGTTTCAAAAACTGCAAGAATCACCTCCAAAACCCTATTATTAAGCATGTGTGTATACATATGTACCAAGAATTCTGCCTGGTTTTGATGACTGTGGACAAAATAATAATTTTCCCCTTCTGCTTTATCTGTGTAAGACTCACTCAACTTAGTAATAGCTGCAGAAAAAGGATGATCTCATAATTTTTTTTTAGAGATTTAAAGACAGAAGGAATACCCAGAAAGAGACCCATATATAGCATATTCCTTTGACCAACATGTAGAATTCCTCAAATAGGAGGCTCCCTGTTAGAAATGGTTAGACAACTACTAATAGTTCACTAAATAAAATTAAGAATGTAGAGGGAAAGATAACCTTTAACCTAAAATACTACTTGTGCACATTTACCATCCTGTTGTACCTTCTGCCATCTGTATCACTATTCCTTGTCCAAAGCTCTCCTAAGATGACTTTCAACATTCTCCAGTAAAACATGCATGTGATTTTTTTTCCTTTTTTTAAAATCCTTTGTGAAAAAACGGATGTCCTGTCAAGTTTTTTCTCCCTCAGTTTTCAATCTGAGAAAGACAGGAGAAGGAAGGATGGTTTGGTTAGATAAGGACTCAGTGTGAATAGAGCAGAAATTTTCCATAAATGTTTTAAACACAAAGAAGACATTTTATGGAGATTTTAATAAAAGCTAAAAAGCAGCTGAAGGAAGTTATCTGAAGACAAGCAATGAGACCAGATTGAATGAGAGGAGTAAGACTAAAAGAACTATTTAAAGAGAAGAATGAAATGGGAGAAGTTGTAATACAACAGCTAAGAGGAATGTTCTACATTTAACTGGAGCACAGTGTAGAAATCAATGCTGAACAGGATCAAGCAAAACCTCAACAGACAATTCTGAGAAAAATTCACAGCAGAAGCACCATGTGTGATCAATAACAAGCTTGTCTGCTAGTAGGCATGGGCAGAATGGCCTGGTGCTGAAAAAAACTCAGCATTTTCAAGACAAGAGAAGGAAAAAATATTAATTAAAACAATTAAGAAAGGTAGAGACCTAGACACTGGTGGAGAATATTATGAGGATAAGTGAAAACAGATACTGCGTACAGATGAAAGAAGAAGAAAATAGAATCATCATTTCTACCCTTAAAACAACTGGGATTTGCAGCACTATACTAATTTTCTATGAATAATCTGCTTAGGAAATGTTTGCAGCTTAGTGGGGCATCAGTCACTCCTCTCCCCCACGTACGTGCTTTCCTGTAAAGGTTATTACTCTGCCCACTGCATCATAGCTATGTGCTCCAAATAAGACCTCTTTAAATCATCACCTACAAAAACTGTCGAGCTTTTTGGTAATTTGAGACCAGCTATTGCAAAAAAACCCAAAAAAATAAAAAAGGAGCATCCTCACATAACAGAGAATACTCCTCACACAGAGGAGACAAGGATTCATTGCAGACAGGGCAGAAGAACAATAGACTCAGTGTTGAAGAAAGGCATAAATAATTGAGAACGTCTGCAGAGGGACTAAGTTCTCACAGGAACTGGCTTTTAGCCACTTGTAAATTAAGTGTGAAGCACACAGAAGTAGGAGGCACACAAACCAGAAACGATTAGGCAAAAGAACAGCCAAGCACAGGTCCCGGTGAGGCAGTCAGCAGATCGGCTCTACCAGCTCCAGCTGTAGCCAGAGCACAGCAGGCTTTTTGTAGGAGTTTGTAAGGTATAGGCCACTATCTTTTGTCTCCAGCTGGGCAAAGCCTGGTTCTGTTTAGTGGAACATAACCCACAGGATGTCTATATTGGTTTTGGTGTGTTCCTTCACACATTCGGTGTCCACAGCTGCCTAACGTCATGCAGACCTGGCCAGATCTCAAGATCCCACAGCCTTTTTCTTCCAAGAGCTGCACCTTGACTGGTCTCTACCACAAGGCACCATTTTCTGGGACCTTCATCACCCTTAAGCTGCAGCAAATGTGGGACTGCAATTTCTCCTGGAGTCTGCCTCTTCCATTGATGCTATGAAAAAAATTAGAAAAATCAAGCAACTCTAAACTACTTCTGCATTTCTCAGGAAGATTCCCTCCTAGAAGCAGTAAGCATCCCAAAACAACTTTTTTTCTCCTCAGCTGCCTATTTTGAGTAGGCAGTCCCATGAACAAAGAACCAGAACACCAGAAATTTCAGTTTACTTGCAGATATCTGCTCATGCCACCCATTTTTCCCCTCTGTCCTTCCAGGACTAAACATGTTTTGCTAAGAATCAGAGACATCTGCAGTGGGCCCAGCTTAAGAACAGCAAGGCAGCCAGAGCCCACCGCTGCAGTGGTGGTGAGCTCTCATATCCTCTAGTCTACAAATTTCCTTCTTACACCCTTCTGTCACATTTCCTAGCAAACCCTCACCATCGCAGAGCAACTCTCCAAGCTCTAGGGAACCTCATGTGGGGGTCAATCAGTCAGTATATCTCTGCCACCCACACATCTCTCTTCACTCCCTTCCTCCCAGCTGGCTCATGGTGTATCTTACCCTGCAGTTGAACATGTTTTTTTATTAGAAACCCTTTGTGTCAGCTGGGCATGTGTTTTAACACTTTTCTTACTAGCAGCTGCTAAAATCAGCTTGAGTGCTGACATGGGAAAGACAACCAGGAGAAGAGGCCCACACAGCTTGGATTTAGGAAAGGCAGGTCCTGCTTGATCAGCCTGATCTTCTGTGACAAGGTGGCCCACCTAGGGGACGAGGGAAAGGCTCTGGATGTTGTCTGTGGAGCCTTTATTAGTCTTTGACACCGTTTCCCACAGGATTCTTATGGAGATATTGGCTGCCCATGACCCGGACAGGTCAAGTGTTCTCTGGGTAAAGAACTGTCTGTGATGGCCAGGCCAGAGAGTGGTGGGGAGTGGAGTGACATCCATCTGGGGCTGGGCACCAGTGGGGCTCCCCAGGGCTTTGTACTGGGGCCAGTCCTGTTTAATTTCTTCACTGAGGACCTGGAGGAGGGATCGAGGGCCCCCTCAGTCAGTGTCTGACAGCACCGAGCTGGGTGGGAGTGGGGATCTGCAGGGGGCAGAAGGGCTCTGCAGAGGGATCTGGACAGGCTGGATCCATGGGATGAGGCCAGCGGGGTGAGGTACAGCCAGGGGAAGTGCTAGGTCCTGCCCTTGGGTCCCTTCAGCCCCCTGCAGCTCCAGGCTGGGGGAAAAGTGGCTGGGAAGCTGGGAAAGGCCCTGGGGGTGCTGGTGACAGCAACTGGACAAGAGCCCAGGGATGCCCCAGTGGCCAAGGAGGTCAATGGCCGCTGGGCTGTCCCAGCCATGGCGTGGCAGCAGGACCAGCACAGTGCTGAGGCCACACCTCAAACTCCAGCGTCAGTTTTGGGCCCCTCATGACAAGAAATTGAGGGGCTGGAATGTGTCCAGAGATGGGAATGGAGCTGGGGAAGGGTCTGGAGCACCAGGAGTGGCTGAGGGAGCTGGGAAAGGGGCTCAGCCTGGAGAAAAGGAGGCTCAGGGGGGACCTTGTGGCTCTGCACAACTCCCTGACAAGAGGGGACAGCAAGGGGGGACCTGGGCTCTGCTCCCAGGGAACAGGGACAGGATAAGAGGAAAGTTGTGCCAGCAAGGTTTAGATTGGATTTTAGGAAAATTTTCTTCCCTGAAAGTGTGGTGAGGCATTGGAAGGGGCTGCCTGCTGAAGTGGTTGGAATCACCATTCCAGGAAGTGTTCAAAACACATGGATGGGGCACTTGGGGACACAGTTTAGTGGTGAAAATGGTAGTGCTGAGTTAATGGTTGGGCTTAATAATCTCAGAGGTCTTTTCCAATCTTGAAAATTCCATGAGTCCATAATTCCAAGATGTGCCACTTCAGCTAAAAGGTTCTCAGGGAAGGAAACACCCTTACGGATGTCATAAAGTTGTTGGGTGGCATTTATGGAGAACTCCAAGCAGGAGCTTTTCCTTAAGATAAACCTTTAATGCAAGAGGCTTAACATCCTTTCTTACCAAACCACTTAAGAGGCATCAGAGCACAGGCAGTGCTGTGCACCTTGTGCATTCTCAACCATCACCACTGCAGACAGGGCGTGCCAGAAGCAGCTACCACAGAGACAGCCCTCACAACTCCCAATTCAAATAACCATTTGCAGTTTGAGAAACATCTCACAACTTCACAGGATTGCGTTTTTAAAGATGGTATACACCCTCAAGAGTGCTTGGTTTGCTTCAATTCTTCTGTAACAAAAAGAGCAGGAAACAATCTCTCCTCCACTGGAAGGATACACCCAAAGAAATAGGAAGCAACCTTTATTCTTTCTGAAACAGCCAGATCTGCATAAGACGGACCAGGACCTCTTGTCACTTCAGCACCCTGCAGTTTTTTGGCAAACAAATCATAAATAACCAGCACCTCTACAGATGCTGAGCTTCCATTTTACAAGAGCAGGTGGAGCTTAAAACGGTGCTTAGGCACTGGCAGGGCTCTGGTAATGAAAAGTAAATGGTTTGCAGTGATGGAGGGGATCTCTCAGTGTAACCACGTGTTTCCTGTGGTTTCTTTGTGTTGAGGTCGCTCTGTTACTCCACACTCCTTTTTTGTGTGTGTGTACATGTCAGGTTTAGTACTGTTGCATACTTCTGTTGGCATGTGTAAAATGGATTCTTTCTCTTTTCTTTCATCCTGGCTGTGCTTCTCTGTCTTTCTGTTGCACTTTTTTTCCTCACAACAGAGAATTAACCCTTTTCCTGAAAGCATCTCTGAGCCTCTCCAGGGAGATCCAGTACACTCTACCCAGTCAGGGAGAGACCTGTGGCAATCATGTACTGCTCCTTAACTTTTGCACCCAGTAAAATGTGTCATTTCAAATCAACCATCCTGCTGCCAACACACACACATTTGTTTTTGCACACTGTAATGCAACTATTTCATAGCCTAAGTGGTCAGCTTTTCGTTCATTAGCAGAAATGCACGTTTCTGAAGTGTTACTGACATGATTATCATCATATTTAATTCATTCATTAATGATGAATGAAGCCACTTTTATCATCAGTACATGGGCAGGACTGTCAGGAAGGGTGATCAAACCAATCTGCATGAATCAAAGACTTTTTCCTACATCCCTTCCATGTTTAGCCTACTGCCAAGAGTAATTTAGGCCATAGTTACACCAGTAACCAACTGCACCAGTTTACACTAGTATGTCTATTTTTTTTCTTTATTTTTGGGTCTAATTCATTATCGAAACCTTTAACTGAATGGTAAATAAAGCCAGATTTAGTGGGTTTACTGAAATCACTGCACTTCTGATGTAATCATTTGGGCTTGAATATGGAATTTTCGGCTCAGGAAAGTTAGTTAGTCTTGTAAATGTCAAAAGCTGGCAAAGAAATTCTGTCTAAATGGGAGCATTAAATAGCCCATACTTGCAGTCCAGATGTGCCATGATTTGTTTTACACTTTGTAAGGAGAAGCTGAAAACCAAGGAGAGCATGAGGAGAAATCTCCCAGTAATAGCACATATACAATGCTACCACCCTGGACAATGTACTCACCTGTGGCAGCAGATGTCTGCTGCCTTTGTCCCCGAGACCAAGGTTCCCCTCTAAGAATTTTGTTTTATCTCATCCTCAGTAAAGTTTAAAAAGACAATAGAAAGCCCAGCATGAACTGAGATTACAGGAAATGAATGTTCAGAGAAACTGCTGAAATAAATGCACCAAAGCTATTTTCCATGGCACAGCTCTCCTCCCTCCAGAGGTCACTGGCAGGAGTGGCATGCCTGCTTTGTTCTCCTGGCTGCTCCGGTCTCCTGTCACAGAATCACAGAATACGCTGGGTTGGAGGAGCCCCACAAGGATCCTTAAGTCCAGCTCCTGTCCCTGCATCCCCAAGAATCACACTATGTGCCCAAGGGCATTGTCCAAAATCTTCTTGAACTCTGTCCAGCTGGTGCTGTGACCATTCTCTGCTGGGGAGCCGGATCCAGTGCCCAGCCACTCTGTCGGGGAAGAACCTTTCCCTGATATCCAACCTAAACCTCTCCTGACACAACTTCAGGCCGTTCCCTGGGTCCTGTCCCTGGTCACCGCAGAGCAGAGGTCAGAGCTGCCCCTCCTCTTCCCCTCACGAGGAAGCTGCAGAGCTGCAGTGAGATCTGCCCTCGGCCTCCTCTTCTCCAGCTGAACACACCAAGTGCCCTCAGCCGCTCCTCACACGGCTTCCCCTCAAGGCCCTTCACCGTGCCCATGACCCCGCTTTGCACAGGCCCTGGCAGTTTAATGTCTTTTTGACACTGTGATGCCCAGAACTGCACACAACGTTCCAGGCGAGGCCTCCCCAGCCCAGAGCAGAGCAGGACGATCCCTCCCTGGCCCGGCCGGCCATGCTGGGCCTGCTGCCCCCAGGACAGGGCGCAGCCACTGACCAGGACACCAGGCTCCTTCCCCTGGCGCTGCTTTCCAGCCCCTCATTCCCCAGCCTGTCCGTACAGCCAGGGTTACCCCACCCCAGGGGCAGAATCCAACACTTTCCCTTGTTGAGCTTCATTTGGTCAGCTCAGTCTCCACCTGAGTAATCCTGACCTGTCCCTGCAGGTCCTCCCTCCCACTCTCTGGGCCGCGTTTTCAAGCTCATCTTTTCACTAGCAGTGGGCACCGAGGAGCACGACTCTAATAACAACTGTGAGCTCCCTGGGCCTGGTCCAGGCCTGACACGTTTGATTCATGGCATTTCCTTGTCTCAGGAGGATTAAGCAGGAGCACAGGCTCTCACCGCTTTCCTCATAGCCTCGAGAGGAAGGTGTGTGCTTGGCAGTGAGGCAGAGCTGACGCGGTGTTGCATAGGCTGTGTCAGATACTGACAGACAAAATTGTTCCTCGGGGCTGTAGAGAGCTGTGGAGAAATCGAGCCAGTCTAGCTGCACTTCTGTGCACCAAAGGAGACACCAATGGGTCACACTATTAGGAAGATGCAAAAAAAGTCTTAAATAACTGATATTTTCCACCTCAGGTTCAGATCAAAGTGTGGGAAGCACTAAACAGCAGGCTCAGGGACTCCTTAGCCAGATATTGTGGCAGAAAAGCAAAGAGATGCCAGCACTGATCCAATTATGCGTCTTAAAATACTTCTGGTTATAAAGGATAAATCTTGAGTTGTTAAAATATCCTAGTAAAGAAGAATGGGAGTGAGCCATGTTATAACAAGGTCACAAAACAGCCTTTGGCATTTACACCGAGTTGAGGCGAGCAGTTCCACAGGAATCAGCTACGAAATAGTTGAAGCAGCCTCACATATGTTAGGATGGTGTATTTAGTTTTTATCAAAGCCTGCCCCAATCCCAAATATAGCCCCAAAGTCAGAATAATTTGTGAGCAACACCCAGTTTTTAAATCCAGCATTGTGACGACTGAAAGTTGGGTAACTTACCAAATTTACAGGCTTGTGCTTATATTTTTCAATCCTTACACAATATTCTAAAGATAGACATTGATTACACACAAAAAACCCCCTCACTGGACATATTTGTTCATTTCAGTTTCAATTTTACATTATCTGATTATTATGGGTCTATCTAGCACACTCATATGTTGCAGATGTGAATTAGTATCATTGTAATGTGGAGGAGAAACACATGAATTAAATGACAGCACCAGATGAAGCAGATAAATGGATCAGATCCACTGGAAATTCCTTACATCTTGTTTTCCAAGTTATCATGACTGTCAAAAGGTCTGTTTTATTTACAATTTTTAAAAGTAGGAAAAGCAAATTACTGGGTATACAAAATAACTCAAAGTAGCTGCCTGAGTATTATTAATAAAGAGATTATCAAAAGTTTAATACTCACAGGGAAATTATAGTAAGCACTTCAAGTACTGCAGTATGTCTGCAGATTACTTGTAATATACAAATTTAATATTATTTTTAGGTGGAGAGGAGGAGAAAAAGCACTTTACTAGCCACTATTTTATTTCAGTTTTTAAAACCTCAGATGCAGAAACAGAATCAATATTCATACAAGTACTCACAAAATATCACAGTTATTCTCTTGCTTACATTGTGGAGGCACCAGCTCTTGGAACATTATTAAAGGTTGTAGATACAGTGTGAAAAAAAGTCCATTTTTTTTCCATCATCCCTCTGAGGCACCCTTCTCTCCCAAATTCACATTGACCCATTTGGCTTTATTTTTATGACAAATCTTCTATAAAATGTTCTAAAAACTGTGTCATCAAACAGACTCATCTGATGGTGAAGGAGCTGAGACTCTCCTGCTGCCAGGCTGGTCCATCTGCACAGACCCCAGGGATAAATGAACACTTCATGTTCAAGCCATGACTACGCCACCTGAGCCACCTGAAGGGCCTCATTATGGCTGATTCCATAGAATGCTTTCCATCTGCCCCACACATTTCCCAGGCAGAATTATTACAGCAGAAATTGTTTGTCTTGGAGTTAATTTTACACCGTGCTTCAGCACGGCTGAACCAGATATCATAAATAAGGGTGATGCTTCAGAAGAGGGTCAGAGGAAAAACAAGGTGTACTTTGAACTGAATAGCTCTTGCTGTGTTAGACAAGAACAGGAACAATTTCCACAAATGATGAGCTTTTTTCCCTGCATGATTTTTACTGGCAAACTGAAATATGCAGATGAATAGCCTGAAATGGACTCCGCTTCACATGGAATAAGACAACTAATTAAAGATAAAATAGAAATAGCTGCTTTCTAAAATGATATTTTTTCATGTTCCACCAAATTTAGCGTTGCAATCAAGCATCAAGAGCAGCTCCCTGTTCCTGCAGCCTTTAGTCAGCTAAGAGCAAAATGGTTCACTTTTTCCAGGTTAGGGTCTCACATCCACTGTCAACAATTGCTCCCTGCCCCTTCACACCTCTGTAATGCCTGCTGTGTGCAGAGCACAAGGCTCAATATTTGCCTCTGCCTCTGTTTTTATAGTTCTCACATGCACATGTCAAATGAGGATTTTTGCTTCTTTCCCAAAGTATTTTTCTTCCTGACTCATGCTGCTTCTGATATATTCTGCCACAAGCTGTCAGTTTGTACTCTGTGTCACACTCTGGTAGATCTATGAACAAGTCTGCCGTTTATTTATATACAGCTAGTAAAAAACCCCAATCAAATAATTGTTTCTTTACCTTTATCAAGGTGCAAAAGAGATTGCTTGATCTGGTATTGAAAGTTGGAAGAAAGGATTTTTTGTCCTAGCAGTAGCGCTCAACCGCTTCCAAGTGACACAAACCCATGGTTTTAATTATCAAGTACCCATTGTTGTAAGCCATCAGTTTGTACTGTCCTCATCAGGCACAGAGTCCAATTTTGTTTTATTGTGCACAATTCAAAGGACCAGATGTGTGGACTAAAAGAGCAGAGTGCCAGTGCTCGCACCTCTACGATAACCCTGGCAGAAAAAACACTGGCAGCCCATACATACAAAAGCCCTCCATGGTAAACATTTTGTCACTACAAAGAGCAACTCTTGACCATTTTTTTAGAAGGCAGGCAATCTTTTCTGGAAAGGTTCCCTGTTAGGCTTTGCACATGCTATGACTTTTGGGTTTGTAATGCCCGGCACGTCCAGCTCTGCTCCTGAATCTACAGCAAGCAGGGTTTCAGCTGGCAGGAGGTGCATTTTGTCTTCTAACCACCCTGTGGAAAGTCCCTTGTGTGCTCTCACCTCCAAACCCCTCACCCCGATGGGATTTCAATCTCGAAAAACGTATTTTGCATTCAATGTGGTAGAGCCTGAAGCTGAGGACACTCAGACTCAGCTGCAGAGAACTGGCCTTAGGTGAACTTCCTTTACCCATAATGTATCAGTGAAAATCAGATGTAGTCCTGGAAGAAGCAAAGTTGAAATATAGATCCTACAAGCTTGTCTTGATTTCGGAACTTGAAAGCTGTGAAAGTGTTCTCGATCAATAAAAAGCAGTTAACAAAATAAACTTAGTTGAATTACATCAGCAGCCCACAGGTCATGAACAGACCGCCCTCTCTTAGTAACTTCTGCTTCACAGTGTATTTGTTTGGCTGTTGATCTTCCTGTATCATGATTCTACTGAGATGGGATTTTCTTTTCTGTGGAGGGCTTATAGATTTCAAAATAACTTTCCCAGAGAAATAATTAATTTTCCCAAGTAATGAGGCAAAAGCCGAGTCCTAACTGAGACACCTTCCATAGACCCTATTCTCGATTTTGGGAAGGATTTGAGAAATAGGCACCTCTTTCTCTTTCCCTCCTATTCCAAATTTCTGAAAGAAAAATAGCAGAAAATTACAGCTTTTCAAAAAAATACTTCTGTATGTTCTTGTTTTCTCTGGGAGAAGAAAAAAAAATAAAAGAAAAGAGTACAGAGGATCTGTAGAGGAAAAAGAAAAGTATTGGTTCTCTTAAAACTGAGATGTGTGGACCTAGCCTCACCCAATACAGATCTTTCTTTTTAGAAAAGCTGTTATTCAAACTATGGATGGTAGCTGTAATTCTTCACATACAGCAGAAATGCACTTTCCCTGCATGCATACAATCTAAACAGCATAAACAGAGTGGAAGTGCTGAAACCCTATACCTAGATAAATAAAATCAGGAAACCTGTCCAAAAGTCTCTAGTATACTCAGAAATAGGTGTCTGACAGGGTGAGGAAAACATCTTCATGATTACTTCTGGGTGGGTTTGCATTTCAGCAGCCATAATGATTTGTCATTAATCCTTTCTCTCAACAGCTGGCTCCAGAAGTGAAAAGGTGCCTAGGCAACACTCATCAAACCACGATGTGGGAGACTCTCCTCTTCTGCTGTGGAAAAGGTCAGTTCTGCCATGAGTTGCTACATAATACCTTGGCATTGGATAGCTTTAATGTTGTTGGTGACAAAATGGTCTAAACCCATCAAGCAGAGTACAGGGAGAGGCAATGAGCTACACTAGAGTAAGGAATATAGATATTCAAGTAATTTGAAAGGATTTACCAAATGGCTTTATGAAGAGGAAGTGAACTGCAGATCAGTACTCCTCCTTTTTTAGCTACCAATACTGAAAAAGAAACTATTCTTGCATGCCCAAGGAACCATTGAAATTGATTGCAGAAAAGGGCTTTTTATTCTATTCTTGTATTTCTCTCTAATTTTTATTTTCTGGTGGGGGATGGGGCTTGGAACAGGTAAGAACTGCAAGGAGGGTTTGAAAGGTAAAAGGAAATAGATTATTTTCCTATTTTCCATTAGTGAATCATCAAGTTATTTTTCTTATTCTTCTCCACAAAGAGAAAAAGAAGTAAATTAGATTATCTGCAATCAGCTCTCTGGATTTTTAATTTGAAAACTTGCAGATGAAAATTTCAAAGAGAAAACTCCCCTACTATTTAATCTGGCCTGTGCGAAAGAAACCCCCCAGAAATTAACCTCCATGAGAGCAGACTTCAGGCAGCTGGTCTTCTTCCAGTGTGATTGCAAGGAAGTGCACTTGGAATGACTGAACGGTGTTGCTGTGAATAAAGCAACATAAAGCCAGCAGTGTGCCCTTGTGGTGAAGGCAGCCAAGCACATCCTGGGCTCTGTTGCAGCCAGCAAGTCCAGGGCACTGATAATTCTCTGCCCTGCACTGGGGAGGGCACGCCTGGTGAACTGAGTCTGTGACTCGATGTGTTCATCAACACCTTCTGCTAATGATGATGCTAATGTGCAGACAAAAAAAATACCCTTTCTTCACCTCTAATGTTGATGCAGCCTTTTAATGTTAGCATAACCCACACCTCCCAGACACTTCCCAAGAGGATTAAGACAAGGGCTTTTTACTCTGAGAGTTACATGGGCCATGGTGAGTGCTATGTGGGTATTTTTGTGCAGTTTATACCATTTAACTGTGACCTCTTATCTTGGATATCAGTACCAAGCGCTGACAAGGAGCCTAGGAAGGACTGCTGAATCAGTGTTCGGTGCTGAGACGAAACATGCTGTGCCTGGGCTACCAGAAATCTTGTTACTTGTTATATTTTATTTGTAAATAAATATTTTCTAAACACATTGGAGACTTCCTAGTCTTGATATATTGTTGTATATGGTATTTCTGCATTATCCATTTCTTTCAGGCAAGAAGTTTCTCTGTCATGTGTCGATCTTGAGGCTATATTTAGCGAATTGTGGTTTTGTTTATTATTTGTGTGCCTGCTGCTATGTAACCAGCAACACAGGGACCGATCAATGAAATTCCACAGAACTTTACATTGTGCTCAACTCAAACCTTTCATTTTAATTACTGTGTACACAAGCATCATCCTGCTTTAATAACACCCATTTTCTATATGGTCCAGAGAGAAGCTCAGAAAAGCTGAGAGCATTGCATCATATGGTAAATTTACACTGTGTTAAAATAATTGCTAGTGAGATACCTAAGGCAAACATACCAGAGTACCTCAGGGAAATAAGCTGCATTTTTGTGCACAGCCCCACTCAGGGTAGGTTAAAGGATGTGATTTCACATTAAAGGAAGCAATTGGTCCACGTTTACAGTGAGAACTACAATGACTAAAAACAATATTCTTGACCAGGTAACCTGTAAACTAGTCATGGGGAAAGGAAAGATGAAATAAAAATCACAACTCCTCAACAGATATAAAGCTCTGGTTTTATATTCTGTTACCTGGGCCACTGCAGCATGCCTTCTTGCTTGATTACACCTGACAATGGCCCTTCCTGGGAGAAGGAAAGTTTTGGCAACAGGCAGATAGAGCCTGGAATCCTAAACAGAAGAAAAAACTACAGGAAAAAAAAAAGCCCTAAGGCATAAAACTCTACCTAAGGCGTACCACTCTGAAATGACAAGGTAGGAGGAGAAAAAATCATCTGATGCCAATCACGTTGAAGAAAGAAAAGCAGCAATCTGCAGTGCAGCCTTCTGGCACCAAGAAATCCAGATGGTAAACAGAAGAGGCATCTCATTTTTACACAACTTCTCCATGCACAATAATGTTTTATGGTCACTCTTTTCTGCTTATCCAACTTTGCTGTTCACCATAGAAATCAAAATAAAGAAAACACCAGCAGGATTTCTTTTTAACAGGTGGTTAAACTTTGCACAAGTGGGATATTTTTTTAATATATCCAAATTGATTAGAAGGCATTATTAAAAATGTTCCCAAAACCTCAAATCGAGATTCTATAGAAAAAGGGACAATTTTCACGTCGTAAAACAAAACTGTCCAAAGCAAGAATAAATAAAAAAGCAAAGCAACAAAACCCAAACATCTCATTCTATTGCAAAGCCTAACTAAAGATAGTGATAGAATACAGAAGTGGTGCTAGCAATGGTAAATTTAATGCCTGCTTTATGGGACTAAAGTAGCAGCCAAACATCATGAATAAAGATATGTTCTGCCATATCAGAAAGCCTGTGAAAGCATACTGTCACCATGGCAACACTGTGGCATTTATAGGAACTGTTAGAGCTTAACAACCAGTGACGTTGCTCCCCAAAAAAAAAAAAATATATATATACATATAAAATTGACTGCACACATATTAAGCATCAGTGGGACCATTCAAACCTCATGAGGTTCCAAAAGGCCAAATGCTGGGTCCTTCACATGGGTTGGGGCAATCCCAGGCACAAATATGGGCTGGGCGGAGAAGGGATGGAGAGCAGCCCTGAGGAGAAGGGCTTGGGGTGCTGGTGGATGAGAGGCTGGACATGCAGCTGCTGCAGCACTATTTATCCTACAGTAAAAACCAGAATTCATAAAAAAAAGAGAGAGGTGTGATAGGACTCACTGTGTTTCACCATTTTATTAGATGTGAAGGATGCATTTTCTACTCTAAACTAGCACGAGGTCACTTCTACATGGAAAACACTTCACACATCCTGCTTTAGCACTGATAATAAGCCTTTTTTGTCTCTGCTGCCTTGAAAAAGACCTTTTACTCCTTGATGCTCCTTCTGGACCATGAAGATGGTAATATAAATGTTTAAGGGCATGGTGGGGATTGTTCACTGGTGTGCCAGGAGGGGAAAATAGAGAAATTGCGGTAGCATCAGCTGCTTTAGAGTGAGGCTGACAAAAGAAGAGGAGCCATGGCAGCTTCACATGTTAATGCTGAAGAAGTTTCACCAAATCTATCTATTAAAAGAGCACAGAACTCTGCAGCAGAACTCCAGAAGCACTGAAAACAGGACGTGCAAGGTGGGAAACCAATATCTTTATTTTCATGCAGATGGCATCAGTGTGAATAGAACATTTGCCATAAGCACAGACATATGACTAAGCGTATTTAAATGAACCAGGATGAAAAAAAAAATAGAGTCTGTGTAGAAGAAAATTCAGGTCACTGCCACAATCCCAGTCTTGCTGTAGATGAAAGGTTTTCATCTTCTTCCATGTAGTTGGTGGGGGTCTGTGGGCTGCTTCTCCGTGGTCATGGACATGTGCAAGTTTGTTGATTTTTGAGCCAAATTTAATATCAGTTCCTACCAAACAGTCTCCAGATCAGAGAAGAAGTTACAATTCCTTAGCTAGACTCTTTGAAGTTATCCCATGAGATCACAACTCACGTGGGTAGGTGTAAAACCTCTCTGTAGGGCTGTGAATCTGGAAAATCCTTGTGAACCCATCCCAACGGGCTCACAGACCAGGTAGCCACGTATCAGGTACCTCCAGGCCTTCTTCAGGGGGTTTGTGTGGTAAAAGATTATTACTTTATGCTTTGTGGACCACTTGCTCAAAATTAAGCATTACACATCTGCTAGGAGTTCACAGCCAATAGAACAAAAAAAAAAATACAAATAAGACAAGTTTTTTATTCAGATTTCCTTTGGTTTACAAAAAGATCCTCTTTTTGGAAATGTTAATTTAAAGTCCATTCAGCCCTACAAACCCCGTCTCTGGTTTCTGAAGAAGAAGGTTGCCCTGAGAACAATACCATGCCATAAATCTACCAAACAAGTGAGAAGCAGAGGGGGACAGCACCATAAATCCACCAAGAAGGAGATAAATCAGGAATCAGCAGTTGATAAGGCCAAACAAGGATTTGGGTTGAACTTTTGTGCTAACCTGTAGTCATTGGCACAGCAAAGTTCACACCCATCAGCTGTAGATGCTCCTTACTCACATAACCCCCTTCCCCACAGAGCATGAGGGGTAAAATCAGTGTTGTTTAAATGAAAGTGAGGAAACGTTTAGCCAATGAATGTAGTTTAATACTCTTTCCTGCAGGGGAGACGTTGATCTGTCACTGTTTGAAGGGTGTAAAAGTGGGTAGCTGGCATGCAGGGAGGGTGCTGGCTCTGTGGATTTACCCCAGCACCCATCTCTGCTCAGACAGGGAGTAAACAAATATCTCTTCTTCATCCATCTATCTATCTATCTATCTATCTATCTATCTATCTATCTATCTATCTATCTTTCTTGCACTCTGGGTACAACCTGTATTTGGGACAACACTGACTGCAGCACAGAAGCAGCATCAGGGTTGTTCTCACACACCCCGCCCCCCAGACAACAGAATCCCATCTCAGCTCCCTGCTGTTAGTCCAGCACTTTCATTTAAAGGTCATGGCTGAGATATAAAACTCTTGAAATCCTCACTGGAGTAAAACAGCTTTGCTCCCTGGTGTCTTCCAATAGAGTTTTAGTCTGTCCTTATTTGGCCTCATCTCTTCACAGTAACCCTTTCACTTAAACTTCTTGTACTGACAGTGAAGAAACTAACATAAATGTGGTATTTTAAAAAAACTACATTAAAAAAATGGCACATATTCCCTCTAATTCTGCACCATGTGTAGTCTATTTGCTTTAATGAAGTCAAGAAATATTAATTCCAAAAAGCATTTTTAAAGGCTGAACAGGATTTTCTACAGAAACTGAAAGAATAAAAAAAAGGCCATACCTCCGGAGTGATGCAGAGCTGCAGAGCACAGCTGCATTAGCACACAGGCCCTCCCTTTCCAATCTCATTAATATTTCAGCCTTTCCAGAGCAAACATATATCCTTGTGAGGCATAGTGATGTGCCAGACACTCCTTTCAGGGCTGGAATCATTATCTTTCCATTCAAAGTCTGGTCTGGTTTCTCAAGAGGAGAAAAGAGAAAGTGAGGTGTCACAAGACTGAATTACCATCATGTTTTCTGAAAGCTTCTGCTAGACTTTGGGAGTGTGATGGAAAAATTCTCTGCTGCAGTGGGGGAACTGGTGTGAATTCCTTATCTTTGCTACAGTCAATTTAGCAATATCCGCAGATGCACTGACTTGAAGTGACTGCCCAGCAGTGTTAAATCACCCTTAATAGACTGCCTTACCCCATTGGTTTACAAAAATATCTCCTTAGGATGCTTCCAAACATACCAGAGATGCTGGCCAGCCATGTTCTCCAAAATAGTCCTCAGTTAGCAGCTTCCAAACTCCACACAGGAATCAAATTGCCTCACTTGTACACTGTTCCACATTCCCTTGATCAGAGTCATCACCTCCCCCTTTGGGGTGCAGTTATGAGGAAATGTCTTTCTCTTTTAAAAGAAAATAAAATTTGTGGAGCCTTCAAATAAACAGAACCTGACACAGGAGAGAAATCCCAGGCGAGTGGGAGAAACGCTGTTACTGCTCCTTCATAAATATTGTCAACACATGGCTTTAGGTGGCATTTAGGGCACCAACAGGAATATGGCTTATACACCACACTGTCACTACCTTTGGGAAATTACCTCAAAGCTCCAGTTTGCTATGATCTGGGTGCCCTGGCACTGACAGATGTGCAGCTAGTGCCAGTGCCTCAAGGCTTCTGGAGAAGCTGGCTGTGTTCTTGTCCCCTCCTGCCCAGGTTACCTTCTGCCAAAGGTTATCACCCCTGCAGCGACCTGTGCTCGTATTTCAGTGGTGACAAGCCACGGCCCAGCTCCTTTATGTGAGCTCATCAGGGAGCTGTGTTTGGGGCTCTGGTTGCCCTGCTGTGAACTGTGATAGCCAGAGTTCAAAGCCACCCCTCCTTCCACTGCCTCTGCTACAAATAGCGGCAACCTTTACCCGATGGACGGGACATGCAGCAAAGGGAAATAAATAACTCCAAGTGCCACAGCGAGAGCCAGAGCCTTGGCTTGGATGAGTCAGCACAGCCCCAGCTGTACCAGCTACAGCGCTGGCTTTGTTCCTCCACTTGCAGACTGCCAGCCAAAGCACAAAGGAAAACCTCCCAACTGCCTGTCATTATTAGAGCACAAGAGAAACAGCTACATCCAAAGCTTTGCCTGAAAGGAGGCAGCATGTGCCTTCCCTCCCCACTCCATGATGTTTAAGAAGCCTGGCAGCACTGAGAACTTTTTCAAGACTCATCTGTGCGCAGGAAAGTGGTCTTTTCCCTCCTGGCAGGACACCAGATGCTGTTACCGCTACAATATTCCAATGCTGCTCGACAGTGCTTGCAAATATCCACTTGGACTACAAGTAGATCCACTAAATTTTAAGCAATCTTTAAAATCTCTCTCTCTCTGATCAGTCCTGCAGACAGGTTTTTGTTTACATTGACTTCCAAGAATGTGTCTTCCGTGTACAAATGCACTCAAAGACATTTATATATAAAGGCGTGCGGTGGTTATTTGTGGATTCTTAGCACCAATGTTTCAGTCATATAAATGAAATAAACAGACTGAGTGAATGCTGGAAACACAGGGTTTGAAACACATGCAAGATTGAAATTCATTTGCTTATGCTGCTGCAGGAACAAAGCAAAAATCTATCGTAGCAGGAATCAGTTTGGGCAGAAAAAGACAAAGATAGGCCAAAATAACTGTGTATCTTATTTCCTGCAAAGATTATAGTGACTTTCTGATATTAAGCACTGGTTAATGCTAAGTATTAATCACTGCTTAAAGCTAGGAAAGAGCATCTTATTGAATACGTGGGAAAAGAGGGAGGATTTTTTTCCTCTGGAAGTCTTCTAGACCTTTCAGTCTTATCTTACAGAACGGGACACTTCCTTGCTTGTATTTGGAGTGTGGGATGTAGAGTAAGAAGAGCCCCGGAGAGCTTGAAAAGCTAAATTGTACCTTTCTCTACAGACTCTTGTTAGTGTAAAAAGGCTGTGCAAGAGACGATGTAGAGATCACTGTATGAGATCTCGTAGCTTTTTGTAAGAGATCACATACAGTACACATTGTTGCAGTGCATTCTGAAGAAAAGTTCTGCTAATGCAAACTTTTATGTTTTTCACAGTGAGGAGATTCATTAATCTGCTTTCAAGAACTTAATTTGGTTTTGTATTTAATTAGAATAATTTTGTGCATACTTGTACGTTGGAACTCCTGCAATATTTGGAAAAATGTGAAACAGAAACAAAATAAGGAGAAATCCTGGGAGATTTCTTTATCAGGGTGCTAAATAAACCCTCCATAATTCCGGCCTTTAAGCAAGAGCATTGCTGCAGGATGGATGGACTACAGCTGATCCTACTCTAAGCTGGTGGGGAGACGCTTGAAAAGCAAATGTAGCTGTGGTTTTATACACAATGACCAAAAATGTTTGGATGTGGGATGGACCAGGATCTGCTGCAGGCTGACAAAATTCATGTGCCCCCCACAATGGAAGGCAGCAGCCACTGCAGCATGTATGAAAGAGAGGCATAAATAACTTGTGTTTGAAATGAGAAAAGAGTTTGGAAGGCAGCCTGAAGCAAGTCAAGTAGTAGTTTAGTTCAAGGTCAAATGTTTCCTCTTCTTACTTAAAACCAGAGTCAGGCTTACAGACACAGTTAGCAAGAAAATATTTTTTATATCACCAGATCTGCCACATCAAGAGAATTGCCAGGATCTGGGATTCAACTTGGCTGTTTCTAGACAGCAGAGCATATGCTGTGCTACTGCCTGCCTGGCATGTCTGCTCCCTAAAATGTCTGTCTGGGCATCCGCCCGCCTCTGCTTTCCCCTCCCTTGCACACTGGATCTTCCGTCCAGCGGGAAGGAGGCGCCGCTGGATGCCACAGACAGTCTAGGCCTGGTCATTGGCACCACTTAATTCACCTGCAAAGTGTTCCCAGGAAAAGAAATGCCTCAAAACTGGTTGAAGAACAGCCCTGTTGTCAGCTGAAGGTCGTGTTAGTGGTAGGAGGAAGGAAAGGAAATAGAACACAAAGCAGCATAAAGCACGGACAGGTGAAACTTCCACAGGATTACAACCACTCTGTCACTGGACTGGGGTCAGTAAAGATTTGTAAACCTCAGGAACAGCAATAACTCAGCTACCAACTGATTAAAAGTGCAAAGGACTGGCTCATAGAGCTAAAACTTTAGGAATAACCAGTTTCATTAAGCTGCCTTTTTTTTTTTTTTCCTGAGGGGGTGGTCACCTGGTGAAGGAAATAGAGAATTCTGGTGATAAATAACACTGTTATTAAAAAAGAAGGAAGATATAAACTGAGGCAGTGTACCACTGCAGCCAGAGGTGGTGGTGCCCCATTCTAAAAGACCTCTGGCGTTCTGGCTACAGTAAGGTTTTCAGCACACACATTATGCCACAGCCTTTAATGTTATTTAAGCATTATACACACATCATACATAGTTAAAAGTCTTTCCTAAAACTGCGATCACGCAAGACAGTAACTATTTTTGCTTTCACAGATCAAACTGTTTCAGAAAAAGATTTTCCTGTCATTTTTTTCTAGGCATTATCTGAATGCATTTAACAACCATGGGAGAAAATTGCAGCACATGGAAAATCTGTGAGTGCCAGGAAAGATCAGCTTTTGATAGCTGGTTTTAAATGGCAGAACTTAGAATAGACAAAGGATGCTGTACACAGTATCTTTCCAGTTTTGAAGAAGCTTGATTTTAAAAAGATAAACGTAGTTAATGACTCAGTGATAAGCACATGCAGTCCGTTATTTTCCTTTTGGGATCAGGCTAAACACCTGATGGGGATAATACCTGTTCATACCAGTGTATCACGCCACCCATGTTGCTGCAACACACCACACATACTCTGAGACACAGAAGCTCTGGAGCTGACCTTCAGCTGCAGCCAAAAATTGCCCCAGTATAATCAGAGGTACACACAGGTTGGCAATTGTGAGGTACTGGTAGCTCAAGAAGCTGTTGAAGGCATCCGGGCTGAACTGTGACACACACAATGTATGCGTGCATGAATTCAAAGCAAATATTTTAACTAGAAACATTAATAATGGAACAACCATACAGAGTGGCAGCACCTATTTATTGCTATTTCTTGACAGGGCATGCACTGCACCATGTTCTGTGTAAATTATGTGCAAAAAGTAGAAAAGACTGTGAAACAAGCAAGTTCAGAGGAGGAATGTGACCAGCAGAAAACCATTTGAGGCACAGGGGCCTGCAGTCTTGCTGAGTAGACTCACGGACTCATATTGCACTACTGCACGTAGTTACGTAGTTCTGCTGGCTTAACAACCACTTACGCTTCTGGCCTTTCAAAATTTGGTGGATAAAAATTACAATTAAGCAATAAACATATCCAAGAGGATATTCTTCTCTCTCTTTTAAGTCAACACGCAGGGACTTCTTTTGCCCTTCTCGTTCACCTAAGATGGACTGGCCGGATCTGTGCAGTCCGGTGACCACGCTGGGTGCTCCACAACATGACCCTGATATGCAGGTATCCTATATTAGTGGAGCAATTGGTTTTCCATTGTGAAATATCTCATGGAATGTAGCAAGAACACAGCCGTGCCAAGACCATGTGCAGGATTTTCCTATACCACCCATACTAGTTTCACTGATTACTCACTTCCTTAGCTACAAAAACACATGGCAAGTTTCTTCAGGCTCAAACAACTGTACACAAACTATTTGGGCAAAGATGTTTCCATTCACTCACACCTCAGTTGCTGTGACTGACATTTTAAACCTACCTTAACCAAACAAAACCTGACTACAGAAAACACCAGGCCAACAAATTAAATTACATCCCTCCATAATGTACCCTGTACTGTGATTTGCTGCACAATCTAAATGGATACACCAGCACTGCCCTTTTCACCTATGCTTCATCCTTTTCTTCTTGAAAATTCGATATCAGGCTGACATTGCCCTCCTCCTGCAGGCAGACATTCCCCTTCTTTGAACAGCTTTTAAAGACAGATCTCTGTGTGCAAAAAGAACCTCTTGGTGCACCATTCAGCTGTTGGCATTGTTAAAGGAGGTTGATGGGTTTGATTTCAACAATAAAACAGTGCTAGAAATGGATCTGTTCTTTTTTTCTGTAGACCCTCCCCAATATCATTTAACTTAATGCACCAAGGAATGTTTAAAATGCAAGCTCCTCTTTAAATGTGCACACATAATATTTTGAATTCATCTACATAAGCTGTGTGAGGATGATTTATACATAAAAAGGGTCAAAGTTATCCTAAATGCTTGAATTACTCACTGCATTTGCTAAAGAGGTTGCCAGCTTTATGAGATACCTCCTGTGAGGACCTGGACATGAGAATCTGTGAAAATTCAATGTATTTGCAACAATGAGGAATCTGTGCAATAGTTTGAAATGTGCACCCCCCTGGCTGCTTTTCTTCCTCTTTGTACACAGTTTCCAAAACAGAGTGTGCAGATACACAGACATCAGTACTGCAACCCTTCTCCACAGCAAATACCTTAAATATGTACTAGTAATAACCAAAAATGCTAAAGCTTTTGAAGGCAACAACACAGCTGACATCCAGATGAATCAGCACCTTGAAAACTTGTTACCTTACCAGCCATAAATCCACATCAAAACAATATTTGCAGCTCCAAATTTCAAGGAATGGGTTTTATACTACCATTTTTTGTATCAGTGAAAGAAAAACTGTAATACGCTTTCCATGAGAAAACCAGGGAATACACAACAATATAGTCAGTACACATTAATTTAATTGTTGCTACTTTTAAGCCAGATGTCAGTATTTTGCCCTGCTACATAGGACATAATAGACAGTTATAGCTGCTTTATTAATGAATTAAATAAATTTAAATTAAATAAATTAAATAAATTTATTAAATAAATGAAGAAAATCAGACAACTTCTGTGAAACAGATACCTTCATCTTGTTGAGAGGGAACTTGAACCATTTCCCACAGCAGTTAGAGGTAGTTACAAATATCTTTAGTTTCCATTCTTCTGCACTTATATTTCTAAACATAAATGAACAGGGACTGTCAAAGGAATGGTGAATACACAAGTTAAAAAGCTGTGGTTTTAAGGCTTAGAATTTTACATGAAAAAAGCCCCACAAATTCAATTGAAAATCCTATTTGTGTGTAAGAAGCAATCAGCTCACAGTGCTGTCATTTTCTTAAAGTGAGGCTGTAATTTCAGCTCTGCGGTGGATCCTGCCTGGCTGAGTACAGCAGCCACCCTGAAGGCGGTCTGAAACTTTCTTCAGCAGAATATTAACATTCAAAAGGTGTACAAAAAAAAACCACCACCAAAAAAAAAAAAAAGAAAAAGATGAAAAAACCCACAGGGTATTCTCACATCATCTCAAAATCAGACCAAAAATCTGCTTCTCTCTTCTGCTCTATTGATTCTTGCCAGTAACCTGTCTGTTTAACTGCAATTAACATGGCTTGTATCAGTCATTCTGAATACTGATAACAATTTATGGTCTTCAGACAAATTCCCCATTCCCTTACACACCTTAAGATATAGTGGATGATATGGATGGCAGTGGTGTACTTTAGAAAATTATCTGACCATGCAATGGGAGAGGTATAGTCAGTAACATTTGCTGCTTAACTTCTGAACTTCTGTCTAGGTATTTTTGCCCTGGGAGCTTTATTTGTTTCTGTGTCCTAAAGCTGCCCTTGATCTAGCTGCTTTTTATTTTGAGGGGAAATATGTAACTAAAGCAAAAATCTCCCTGTTTTCCTTTCCCATGAGAAAAATGAAGTCAGTTTTAGAATGTCAGTCAGACAGACTGATTACAAAATGTTAGGGTTTTTTTTTTACTGAGAGATTCTACTTAAAAGCAGACAAATAGATATATTCTCACACAGAGACCCCAAACCATTTTAGGTTGGTCATTTTTTTTGTTCTCTTACAGGGAACTTCAGTTTTCAGATACTCCATGTTTTCACAGACCAAAGAAGGAATATGGGATATTATTCTTCTCTCATATTTCTTTCAGACCTCTCTTACGAACAATAGATTTGAACCTCACCAGCAGTATCTCCCTTTTTCTGCCCCATGAGGATTTTCCCGTGGAGGCATCTTTTATTTTTAAACATTAACTCTGTCAGCTGCATTGTGGTTGCCAGGGTCAACCTTGCGGAGCGTGGGACTGTGGTTTTGTGCACGTAATAGGACAAAATATGTTTGCAGAGACGACGCAGAGCTGCCACCCAGATCACCACAGTGCAGAGATGGCCATTCTGTGGACACACATGTGCACCCTCTGGGTGGTCTGGCTGGAGATAATTCGCTGTCTGGCTTCTCATGCTTTACACAAATGTAAACAAGGAGGAAAGCACCTCCTTCCTGCTGTCACATAAAAACCTCAGTGCAGGGCTCCCTCAGAACCTTGTCCTTTGCAGGTAACCGGAGCTATCCAGGGACCTGGGCCTGGCACAATCTCTGAGTGAATGTGACCATTATTTCAGCTGCCAGCGTGTCTGTTTGGAGAGCGTTTACAAGAGAACACACCTCAGAAAAGCCACACCACTGTCTGCCATATGAATCCATTAATCTCACATCATGGTATGGCTCTGCCTCTGCAGGAAAATACTTCAGGAAGGATTTTCCAGCTCCTTGTTCTCGCTCTTCAGGATCTGTTTCTCTAGATGAGCTTCAGAAAGGGTGTCCCAGGGCCCCTTTGCTACAGGAAGCAACTTCTGGAAGGATAATTCACAAGGTTTAGAAACCCCTTCTTGTCTGGAAGATTCATGACAAGACTTGACAAAAGATGCTGTGCTGCATTCCCAGAAGATTTCTGGCATAGAGGTTTCATAATATTGGACAGAAGCTTTATATTTTCCTTTAGGTACTCTCAAATCACACAGGGTGTTACAGACTCAGTAACACATTTCTGCAGTGCTGCTGGTGTTCTTCCTGGGAGTACCTTTTTGTCAGGAAGAAATTTGCTATCACATACTTCCCTTTAAACAACCCTCGTTGTGAAAAAATTGTTATCCACTCAGCTCTAAGAAACTCAGCAAGTCTGCAAAAAAAGAAGGAAGTATTAATTCCGTAGAGGAAAAACTATCATAACAGTGAGAATCTCTAAATCCATAAATCCTATAAATTAAGGAACTCCCGAGGAAGGGGATGTTTGCTCCTATCACTTTATATTCATTTTATATTAAGTAACTATTGGATTTAAAAAAAAAAATGAACCAGAAATAATCTCAGGAGCCATCCTGTGAACATGTAAAAGCTGGATGCTGCTGCCACAACGTGAGCTGGACCTCAGAGGAGGCAGTGGACCTGCTAGGACCTCGTCCCAGTAAGGTTAAAGCAGGAGCCAGGAAATAAGAAGGAAAAACCCCAAGGTGCCTCTGACCAAGCTGGTCAGAGAGGGGAGTCAGGAAAACAGTCCAGTGAGTTCCAGGATTTATTGGACAGGCAGGGTTTGGGATTTCAGAGTTATGTTCATATAGAACCCTTAACACTGCTTTGGGCATCTAAAGTTTTTGGGTGTGACTTTCGTGTTTCACAGATGCTATAGGGTCAGTTCTAGTAGGGTTTGCAGTGAGTGCATCACACCCTGGCTTCCACCCCCACAGATGGCAAACTCCAACGTTCTTATTTGATTTAAAAATAGTGTACTTCACAGATGCCTTTGAATGAAAAGAATGTAAAATTCCTCAATAAATACCATAAAACACTGGTATTTCAGGTAATTTCCTACAGCACTGGTAATGGGGTGAATTTGCATCTCCAGGTATTTAACAGAAAATTCCTTTAGTGCCCTTCAAAGAAAGCTTTTTCTTGAGCCAATGTCATTAAAATATTTTCCATAGCCTCAACTTGCTTTGCTATAAAGCTGTCTTACCCTTTTTGAAAATGGAGACTTGAAGATAATTATATTTAATAATTAGATGTACTTCAGTTCCAAACTCCACATCCATTTCAAATAGTGTAAATAAAGGCAGCCTTTCAGGAAAAAAAAATACTCAACCAATTTTGATCAAAAGCCATAACAGCAATACTGAGGCATTCACTGAGACTCAAGAGACGCTCCTGCCAGCTTGTTAGTGTGCTGCTATTTTTGTCTGCCCACAGAATCTGTTACTTACATTTGGGTGCTGCAGGTGGGGGCCCTGAATTGCTGCTGCCCACAAGCAGAACACGCAGCATTCTGCCACAGTGGCAGGTCCTCTGCCACCCCACTCACTCAAGCGGGCAAAGGACCACGCAAACCTGACTTCTGCTGAGGTTCCTCTCACTGGTGCTTTTACTGAGCTCCCCCAGCACTCACAGCCAATGCCAAGGCCAGATTTTCTGTGTCAGGCTGGTAGAGATAACGCAAGGCACAGAGCTGATTTGTCAGCATTCACATCCCATCACAGCTTTCCTCTTCTGCCCTGGGAAAAGAGGGATGGGACGGCTGCTGTTAGTCCAGAGGTCACCGTTTCAGTTGCTCACCATGCTGCATCTTTCTCCTTCCCTGCTGGTGGCTTCAACTCCCACCAGCATCTGGAGGCATCCTTCTCCTGGGACGTGTGTTGGGCTGGAAGGATGAGCAGGTTCTGGCAGGTGCTGTGAACATCCTGGCCACAGGCATCTCCCAGGGAACACAGACATTCCCATCCCTTCTCTTCCTCCCAGGCCAGGCAGTACCACTGGCACTCCCCTCACCTCCACAACAGAACACATTTTGCAAAAGAAAACCACTTTCCACGGTTCTGTGTCGCCTCTGAGTCAACGGCACTGTGTTTTCAGGGTAACTCCACTGCTTTTCCTGTTTTGGGAATGTTTCTTTTGGCAGGTGCATGAAGGTGCATGAATATATCCCTTAACATAAACCATTCAAAAAGTAATTTAGACATTATCTGAGGGTAGTAAGCAAGCAATAGGACTCCTAAGTTCTCATTTGTAGAACTATCTGGATAACATACTGGGGAGGTTCAAATGTTCAGAAATCTGAAGGAAAAGTCATATCATAAACATGATTTACTTTGGAGGCTGTAGCTTCCCTTTAAGTGATTACCTCACTTCTGCATCCACTGCTGTAACTTTGCCCCAGCCTCTGCACAAAGCAGAGAGCCTGGAATCCTGGCTTGGCCAGAGAAAGACGTGAGAGATTTTGTTTTGCACTCAGTGTAAATATAATTCATAATCTGATGGTCAACGCTGACGTGTGTTTATATGATCTCAACCTAAGGAGACTGCTAAAATCTGACTAAGAACAAGGTGAAAGCAGCAAATGTTGGGGTAGGGAGGGCTGTTGTGTCTGTCTGCAGAAGGAAGGGAGAAAAGGAGAAAAGGATAACTTGTGGGGTGACAACATGTTCTCTGGAGGGATCTAAACCATCGGTATGATACAGGCAGATTTAAATCATGTTAACCCAGAAGTGGCATAGGATGCAGAAGCAGTGTTTGCAAATTATCTTGCACTAATGCTGATTTATTTTTCCTTCATTTGTATTCTTTAGTGTGCACTGCGACGATATCAAAACCATCCCTAACATCATTTACAAAACTCACCATAAAAGCCAAGATTTCGAATTTACTTTCTCCACGTTTTTCTCTACTTCCCAATTTTGCCGTAATGCAGCCTAGATATGAAACCTAGCATAGCATGCCAGCAATTCTGCTGCCAAAAATTTAAAGGTTTATAAAAGATTCTACTTCTCTTCCTTTAGCTGGTTTATGCAGGCAGCTGGGTAAAATTTGGGTGGTGTGTGCAAGTAAGAGATTACTAGATACTTGGTGGCTGGCAGCTCCAGAAAAACACTGATTTAAACTTACATTTTGCATAGACACAGCAGAATAAGAGTGTACAGATAGATTGATCTTTAATCATAGGCTTACTGGTAATTAAACAAGCAAGGTGCAATTTTATTGCTGTAATGATAAAGATTGAAGTAGGATGCCTTCCAAAAGGCACTATATGGGAACTGTGATTTGGTGTGATGCAGTTCAGTAATGTCAGCCAAGACACATTTTATGTCCAACTCTCATTAAAATAACCCCAGAATAACATTACTGAGCAGATTTTACCAAGAAATTATAACCACTACCTAACCCATATTAGTTAGGTTGCCTTAAAAGTCATCTGAGAATAACATAAAGGCCTTTGGAATAATGAGGATGAAGAGACATGTGAAAGCTTAATGAGCAGGCTGCTGGCTTTCCTGCAGTTTGATTTTGCCCTGATTTTCAATCCCTTTGCAGAGCTGAGAGCTGCTGCTGAGAAGGGAGACAGGATGGTCTCAGCAGAAAGGTTGGCTGTTGCAGTGATACAATTGCTGACCTTTGGAGCAATTTGGAATGATGAGTGTGTTTTTCCCTTTCAAGAATCCAGCTTCCCTTACAAAAGAGTGCCCCTTCTCACAATGATGTCATCCTCTGAGAGTGTGTCATGAAAGGAAGAGATAGCTCTCTTAAATAAACCCATACAGCTAAAATTTCTGTACAATGTGCTGCAGAATCCCAGACGAGGAAGCTGGTAACGCCCAAGTGATTCTTATCCACTGTTTTGGTTAAATTGGGGCCTTAAAGGAATGAAAGCCATCCTGCTGGCTAACCCAGAAATGCCAAAGGTGGCAGTGCTTTCTCGGTGAAAAGCACGGAAATTCCATGATGAATGTTTTACACACCCAGCAATGCAACAGCTCACACTGACACAGCCAGATTGGGACTTTTGCCCCCCCTGTTAGCTGTTGTCACTGATCTAATGTCATACACCGCATTTGGAGCAGGAAATAACTGAATATAATACAAGTTAATTTAGGAAAATGGTCATAAAAGCAGTTATTTAGTGTAAAGAATACTACCTGAACAAAGGTTGCAAACATTTCAAGTGTGAGCATGAAGATTTCACGTGACAAAAGATCAGTTATGCAACTCTCTTTTCCAAATAGAATAGTAACCAGCATCTCTTATTTTAATGTTACCACTTAATCTCCTGTCTCATGGCATTTATAATTCTCCAAAAGTCAAATTAGCGTTGTTAATTAAAGCTAAAAGCATGTGAGCCCCCATAAGGAAACACACACAGACAGAGCTATTTACCACCGCAGTTAATTTACATTCACAATAAACCCACATTTTCCATGACTGGGGCAACTGACTTAATTCTATTTTAAAATGTAATGGGTTTTCTTTGAAAGGCCCACAACACATTAATTAAAATTAATCTGAAGGATTCTGTACTACAGGGAGCAAACTCTTGAACTGCAACAAACAAGGGAAAAGTATGGTACATTGAAAAAGATATTTCAAAAGCAGCAAAGCTTCACTGTGTACATTTTGACATGAGGAGTCTCCAGTCTTACATCACTTTGATATTTTTCAATGTCAAAAAATCTTTTATTTATTAATAGAAATACACTAAAAATGTATAACTATTAACTTGAATCATATTGTTACTGCTAATAGGTCAATAAAGCCCATCTACATTCCCGTTTGGAAAAGCAATTGGTTATACAGACCCCACTTTGTTCAGGCTGATATTTCAAAGGTCAGCAATGATCTCAAAATGCACTATTTTTTCTGCCTTTCTCCTTTGCTTTGAAGCAATAATGGAAACTCACCAAACCAATAAACAGTACCTAAGCTACTGTAGAATGCTTTTGGACAGGCAGCAGTGAGATGTTCCACTCCCTTTCCGCTCCCTCCTCCGATGTCCTCCAGGTTGTCCATATCTTGGTACTTCCACTGCAGCCACCAAGGAACTGAGGACCTTTTCTCCTGGAAAAATCTCCAGCTAGCCATTTATCCTCCCTCTTCTTGCTTTGAGAGCAGCTTTTCGCAGTCCAACAAAGTCAATGTGTGACAAAAAGGGGTAAACTCACCCCCACTCCAACCTTCTAGCCCCAAAGGCTTCCGCCACTCCCTTTGCATTAGGCGCAGCTATTGTGCAACTGCAGCATAAACCAGGAGCGGAAAATCCACCTGAGGAATTAAAAATGAAGCAAAACAAAGACTCTATCATCAGAGCAGTTAGCATCCCGAGAGATGGGCACAGAGTCGGGAAACAGAAGACAGAAGAGCAGGGCGGCCTCTTCCAGCAGGATGGGAGCAGAGCCAGGGTTAAAGAGAGCAGACGGACGTGGTGATTTCAGCAGTCGCAGTCAGGCTGTGAGCATGGAGAGAGGGGAAAAGCAGCTGTGGGTGGGGATAGGGAGAAGCTGTAGGGAAGAAGGTTGAAGTCAGAGAAGGTTTGGGGGACAGAGAATTGCAAAAACGCGGTTTCATTTAAGGGCACATGAGAGCAAGATAAGAAAGGAAGGGGCAGAGATCTTCTGCATATCGAAACACCTGGGAAGAAGCCACAAGAAAACACCAGCTCAGAGGATGTGTGCATACTTGAAGACACATATTAAGGTATTCAGATTGTCATCATGCCATAAACCAAACAAATATCTGGTAAAGGAGCAGAATTATTATGGCAAACTGCAAGAGTCTCAGCCATCCATACCCACACTTCCCTACACTATTTGTACACCCCCTGAAACCACCAGCAGCCACCTTTCTCATCTTCTCACTGTGAGACCATGAGACAAAACAAGGGGAAAACTCCAGAGCCAGAGTTTTGGAGGATTGTTTATCTATCACATACTTGCAGGTTGGAAAGTGGGATTGTGGTGTTTTTAAATTTAATGTGATAAAGCTAAAGCTTTAAATGGTTACTTTAGCCACTTAAAGAAAATGACAGGACTATCTAAAGCTCTTCCTCACGTTCTCTAGCCTTCTTAAACTATTTTAATAAGAAATGGCAACCATTTCATTTTGAAATAAGACAAATTTTTTCTGGTGAGAACAATCATACACTGGAACAAGCTCCCAGCAGATGTGGTGGAGTCTCCATCTCTGGAGGTTTTTAAGATGAGATTGGACAAGGTGCTGGATAATCTCCTTGATGCAGCTTTCCCACAAAAGGATCTCCCAGTCTGAGCTATCCTGTGATTCTATCACTCATTTGATACATCTGATCTGTCAAAATTTAAAAAGAGGAAAAAAAGAGAGGAACAATAAGCCTTGTTCTGGGAGATCTTGTTTAACACTATAAAGACGAAAAAATGTTTTCAATACTCTTAAATTGTTCTGATTAATCTTAACCACTGGTTTTCAAACCTGCTTCCAGTATCTTGACATTCAGCCTTGTTGAAGGCAGGCACAGGAGAGGTACTGGGGTGATTTCGAACTGCAGGTTTCAGCACTGAATACTGCAAATGCTACCAAATGAGAGGGTCATTGCTCTCATGAGCACAAGCATTTATCAGTAAATCTTTCTGATGGAGTTAGATCTTTGCAGCCCTTAAGGCCTTCCACATTATGAAATCACATTTCAGGCAAATTGCATGTAAAACTAGGATATAAAAGAATATTTTTTATTATAAAATAATTGTGAAATTGAAGAGAGAAGATGGCTTATCAGAACTGGAGACTCCTCATTTTGTTTCTCAGGCTTTTCAGAAGTATGACAGATCTTTTCCCTGTTGCCTACCTAGGTAACTTTTCTCTGGTTTGGTGGGAGCTAATATTGGTTCATTAATTCACTCCTTTATTGCCAGCCAACTGTGAGACAACAGAGACATTGTTCAAAATCCTCATTTGACTTCAAATAGAGACCTCAGGTTTTTTATTTAAAATAAAATGTTCACTGGGATATATACTGCAGAGCAATACACAGCAAGCCAATACTGCTGTTAGTGCTGGTCACAGAGTTTACTTAACAAAACCAGTTCAGCTTTTTCCTACTGACAGACAGTATTTTAAATACTTCCCTTTGAAGGGGTGAGCAATAAAAACCCACAGCCTAGCAGTGCCTGGTGATGTGTCACAGCCTCTTCTCCTGGGCTCCCAGCACAGGAAGGGGCAGCGCTTCCCCTCTCCTCAGTCTACCTGCTCTGCTATCAGCCCTCCCAGGGTTTGGCAATTACTCCTTCAAAACAACACACCTATTAACCTTGCTCCCCACTTTCTCTCCATGCCCAGACATTCTGAAAATCTGGATGCCCAGCCCTCCCTGTCTCACCCTGCTGTCCCACCTCTCCTGCCACCTCAGAAGCCCTGCCTGGCACCGGTCCAGTCAGAAGCTGTCACCCTCTGCAGGCTTTTACCATTTGCAATTGCACCTGCTGTCAGCAGAGACACCTCAGCATCCTCTTATCTGTGCATCTAGCAGGGGACCTGGGCCAAAGAGCTGCACTTGAGTCACTTTCTTCAAGTTAATAGACAGCAGCCAACCTACAAACAATTGGTCAGTCCTGTGCTCATCAGCACTGCATCCACACCTGCGAGGCACAGAAAGTGCCTGGAATGCAAAGGTGCTGGTTTTTAGCAAGGCAATGCCCTTACACCACAGGACACAGCCTTGCTTTGTCACTTCTGCAATAATATTAGGAAGACCTGCAAAATCTGCTATTTCTCCTGTTCATCCTGCTATGCTGCTTGCCTAAGTGTCGTTTGTTTCAGAGAATTCTAAATGCTCACATGAATATTTCGCCTTAAATTTAGTGTCTTCAGCGTTCACCTGGTTCTTCACCACAATTGAGGGGGCATATTATCACACTCTCCTTGATTTTTTCCAGTTCCAGTTCAGAAGAACCTGCTGTGCTGGTAGACTTGAGCTATTCCATTTTTCTGCACAACATCTTACCAAAATGTTAAGCATAGAGGGCTTCTTAACCAAGAAAGAAAAGACACTCTCTTTTGACAGATATTTATAATAAGCTCTTACTTGTGTAAAAAATTCCCTGAGTTTACTTTCATTTCAGAAAAATGTGGTCTCCTGCAGAGGATTTCGATCCTGCAGATTTCAGTGCATTTTCCAATGAAAGGCATTTCTCTGAAAATTCTTGAAAAAGTTTCACATTCAATAACTAAAAATACCATAATGACGTCTTCTTTAAAACATAAAAATAAGGATGAAAATCTCATTGTCCCATTCACAGCCTATTCCTGTCATTGCAAACAAAAGTTGAAATCAATGTTTTTTTCAGTGCATTACTTGAAGCCAACATGAGTTTTTCCCAGGGCAAAACCAATTACAGCAGAATTACTCTGGTAGATGTTTGTCTGACATCCAACGAAGAATGCTTCTCCTCCTCCTCCTCCTTCATTTTGTGAGCTGGTTGTGTGCATTTAGGTCCCACTTGCCCTTAAATCCTGCCTTTTGATGGCCAGAATCTTCATTTTTCTCTAAGTGGAAGCTGAAGTTCTCACGTGGTCACAAGCCAGTAGGAACCGGGTTTTAAGTAAAACATCAAACAGTCGTAATTGAATTTCTGGAGCTGGCAGCACCGCCTTAACTTGCTGAGAGAGAAAAGCAGGCAAGTTTTTGAGTAGCTGGAGGCTCTCAAGTGCAGCTCTGACTCACACAGAGGGAAAACACACGGCATTGTTTTGAGAGCTTCTCTGTGCACATTATTCTAATTTGGCAGTCCTGGGGCTTAACTGGTTTTCAGAAGAGCAGCGTCATAAATCACTGTCATTTCTGTCCTCAGCCACCAAGAAAAACAGGCACCATGTTGTGGGACTGCCTTACACCCCTTCTTCTGACACAGGTTTTTTTTGGAAATGCTTTGAACTCCACATCAAATGCCCCTCATAGTACAAATAAACTTCACAGAAATGTTTAAACAAGAACTGTGTACAATTTACCACAAATCACTAAAACTGTGACTGACTGACTGGCTTTAAAGTGCAGTTGTAATGCTATGATGAAAAAGGCTGTGGTTTTTTCCCCACTAAAATATCCACCAGACATCTGTGGATAGGTTTTCTGTTCTCCCAGTGTCCTTATGATCAAAAGTAACAATTATAAAAGAAAATAACTATGATTTTGAAAATGTATCATCCTTAAAGATAATGCCATAGGATCTTGAGAATTAGGGCAAAAAAACTCCAGTAAGGACTGGGCAGCATAGGACAAAGAGGTTAATTGGATGCGGATCCTGCAGGACATACGTCAGCCTTCATCAGGTACCTGATAAAACTGATTTTCCACCTCAGCATATTGAATAAGCTACAATACTATCAGAGGCTCACGTGTGACCACAAATACAGCTGGAAACAGCAGCAAACAAGATATGGGCTTGAAGATGTGATGGAGAGGATGATGGAACTCAACTGCATCCACGTCTGGGGTTGTCAGAGCAAGGAAGAAGTGGAGCTGCTGGAGCAGGTCCAGAGGAAGACACAAAGATGCTCTGAGGGAGAGCTGGGGGCGTTCACCTGGAGATGAGAAGGCTCCAGGGAGACTTCAGAGCTCCTTCCAGGGCCTAAATGGGCTCCAGGAGAGCTGGAGAGGCACTTTTTGTAACAGGGTGTAGTAATAGCGCAAGGGAGAATGGCTTCCCACTGCCAGAGGGCAGGGATGGATGGGATATTGGGAAGGAATTGTTCCCTGGGAGGGTGGGCAGGCCCTGGCACAGGGTGCCCAGAGCAGCTGTGGCTGCCCCTGGATCCCTGGCAGTGCTCAAGGCCAGGCTGGACATTGGGGCTTGGAGCAGCCTGGGACAGTGGAAGGTGTCCCTGCCATGGCAGGGGTGGCACTGGAGGGGCTTTAACATCCCTCCCAACCCAAACCATTCCATGATCCTTTAACTGTATGACTCTATGATTTTGACAAAACAGAGATTAGGACTGAAGAAAAGAGGAACTGAGCAGGCAAAGTTTTAAGAGAGACCACAACACAAAATGGCCTTTTGACACAAAAGGACTTTAAAGCCCCGGTGCCACAGAAGAATATGGCAAGAATGAGTCTGTTGTGGAGAACTGACAAAGGAGATTACCTCCAAGGGAAGGAATTTTATCCCGGGAGGAAAAAGAGCAGAAGTAGCACAACAGAATGAGATATGGCTGGTGGTAAGCTTTATCTTATCGACGGACAGACTCTACCTGAGTCCTTCAGTCTCTTAAACTTACCTGAAAGATCTGGAAGAAGAACCCAGAAAAAAATCTTAAGTGATTGTCTGTTTTCAGCTTATGCCCTTACTAAAGACAAGTGCAAGTACACTGGCCTTTTGCTGTCACACTGTTTGGTAAAGAATAAATCTGGACATTAGCCCTAGGAATAACTAGAGCATGCTGATACTTTTTTCTCCAGTCCGTATATAGAAGAGAAACAGTGAAGACACAGGAGTCTGAAACACACTTTACAAAATAAAATTGGAGAGGTAGAGCACAAAGATATTTGTGAAGAGAGAACAACTTTTCACATACGAAGTGAGCAAACTTGAGGACGTGAGTAACTGAAACTTGATTTCATTTTGGAATAAAGACCCCTGCCACGCACACAGGGTCAAATGGAAAACTTCTGTTTCAAGCTGAGAATTGTCTAAAAAGTGAAAGGAAAGACCTGAAAGTATGCATCTGACCATGAGATGAGTACAAGTACTCCAGATAATGACTTGGAGCACTTAAATTAGATTAATTAGATGTCCTTTCACATGGCTATCCATCTCTAGAGATGAGACCGCAGAGGAAACTCTAAGTCTCTTAAGCCTTGGTTGGTCATGGGTGAGCCCAGCAACAAAAGATAGTTCAGATATTTATGTGAATAATAAAATTAACCAATTAAATCCTTACTCATTTCTGTGGGGAAAAGGATGTTAAGCAAGCAACCAGAAAAAGCTTTGCACTGCTAAGTCTTGTCAGACGCTACACTGATTTTTCATTATTTGCTACTTCCTCAGAATGTCCATGCAACCCTGGGAAAACACAAGGATGACTGAGTGTAAACATGGCTCTACATGGCTCTAATTTAATAAAGAAGTGCAAGCACAACTTTAGCATTCAAGGAGAACCATCCTCTCTATTTCCCACAGTCTATCCTAGGTGCCTCTGGTTAATAAACTACCTCGTCTGATTTTGCCAGCTTTTACTGACAAAATTGGCTGAAATTCATATTGTTTTATAGTAATATGTTAACAGCAAGACAACATAAAATTTAGCATGCAGGATAGCACATTTTCCTAATTTTGTAACTCCTTACAGCAGTCAGTGAAGGAGAGATCAAAAATTTTGTACTGTGAACATGCCGGATTGACGGGCATGAGTGCTCCCTCTGGGGAAATTGGTTCCCAAACGGGTGATCACTGGCATTTTTCCTGTAAGGATGGTGGTAGGAACAGGGTTTCCTCACTCTGAGGCCAGGCAGCCTCTCAGCATTCACTGGAGTGGACATGAGGCACGCGTTTCCTTGCCGGCTGCGCTGGGCCCCAGGTGTTTCCTCTTGTTTCAATGGCTGCATTGTGGCTGTTTGTGACCCATAACTTGTATTTCCACAGCAGTGACAGGATGGGAGTAAATGGCACAGAGAGATTGTCTGAAATGCTCTTTTTCTTTTTTTTTTTAATTTTTTTTCTATTGCATCCCAAGGGTTCTGGCCCACTCTGGTTTTGTATCCAGTCCTGCACTCCAGCACGGGAATAGGCATGGGGTAAATAGGAACAGAAAGAAACCTGACATTTGCTTTTTCATTAGCAGAGAAGTAACTAGCCAAGGCTGACGGCTGAGCTCTGAAAAAACATCACCACCTACATCCAATCAAGTGAAATATTCAGGCCAAATGCACACTATCGTATAAATGTCTTTGCAAAGAGCCACATCACTGAGATACTTAACAGGCTTGCCTTTTCCCATGCATATTTCTTTTTAAAAAATACTGAAAATTGGTATTTTCTTTTCCATCTACCTGAAAATCCAAGAAAAGGAGGTCTCTGCTGTGTAAGACGAAGAGTTCTGCAAATTAATTAATTTACAAGAGAAGCAGCACTATCAATACAGCAAGGCTGACACTGACATCGTTTGGAGTCACAGTTGGAAGAGAGAGAAGTGATGCTGTTATTGATAAACTTCCACCAGGCTAGGGGACGTTATGGGCATGAATTTTATCTGCCACAGCTTTTATTGAAGGCCTTTCATCAAGAAAGCATTATTTCCAGCAGTTTCTCCACAAGCCTGAAACAATTGGCTAAAAACTGCTGGAATTAATTATGCTTCCCCAATTTTTAAACTATCTATGGATCTCCAAGGAGCGGCTTAAATGTGAAACACAGAGGACTGTTAAAAATAGCTGGTTTCAATTAATTTCTTCAATTTAAAAATACCTGTCTTCCACTGTTGATCCAGTGAGTTTTCCTTTCTTTGGAACTGCACGCTAAAAATTCCCCCCAAGATGAAAAAATCCAAGAAGAAAAATCCAAGAAAAAAAAAAAGAAGCAAAGACATTTCTGAGGCCTTGGAAAGAAAGGAATGTTTCAATTAAAGAAATATCTTCAGAAACAGGAGGAAGGCTAAGAGATTGAGAGACTTCCTGCAGATGGGAAGGTGCATCATCTCAGGGTAATGATTATTTTGATTTTTTATCATTTTTTAGTTTGTTTAGGTATAAAGCAAAACTGACTAAGAAGCCAACTTTACTTATGATGCCTCCATAGCCAGATTAAAATTATCTGCCCAAATACTTCTGGTATTTTCATGTCTCTTTTGTCCAAAACTTACTTTTTGAGCATTTTGTATTAATTTAAGAGAAACATTGAATTGGATTTTACTATATTCCCATCAAACTGCAAGACCTCTTTTTTTCAAAAGAGTTTTTCAACTCTTTTACAAAGAGTTGACCAAGCCACAGGAAACAGACACCTGAGTTATCTCTGAGGTGTTGTCTCAAGGGCAGCTCTTCCACTGGGAAGCAACTTCTGGAACACACCAAAATCTTTTAGGCAGAAATTACTGCACTGCTAACGTTGAGCTAAATGAACTTTTTCATTACCATTACTGAGCTGTTCCGTTCAGATTCATGACTGACCAGGAGAGCTCAGGTTTTTAAACCATGCCTAGCATTTATGTGTCACATGGTAGGCAGATTATCTCCCTGCTGCTGGCTAATGAAAGTCATTTTTTCCTCGCAGGGCTGCACTCTGTAGTCCCCTGACATCCAGTGCCATCATGTGGAGACATGAATTGTTACTCTCTGGATGCCTGAGAGGAGGTTTTTCTAGGGGCAAAGCAATCCATTCACTTAAAATCTTGTATTTGCAATAATGAAACCAATTATTTTGGGGAAAAAATCACATTAATAAGGCTCTTGGCAGTTAAAATTTCCTTGGCTGTTAAGAACCTCCTTAAAAAGCCTCAGACCTGCATGGCTAGCTTCTTCCTGTGTTAAAATAAAAGAACCTTTTCTAAAACACAGATAGAATCTCTTTTTGCTCTAAAATGATGTGACAGCATCACCCACTGGAGTTCATTTGGTGATAAAATTTTCAGTGTCTTTCCTCAAGGACAAAGCTACAGATACATTCCTCAAGAGGAAAAAAAAATCAGTCTTATCTTTCATTCATATACAAATATACACACACAAACATTCATATGCACACGTACACAAACACACATAAAAATATTTAACCTTGAGCCAGAATTTCGGGGAGATGATGGTCTTCTTGCAGTCACCAGCACTTTGACCTCCCTGAGACAGGTTCCAGACTGAATGGTGGCCTGGAGGCAAATCCATGTGAGGAAGCAGAAAATAAAAGAATAAAATAGTTTGTGCTCACTTCCAAACTGTCAGAAGTTCTATGTCTGGACAGAAAATACAGGTGATAGCGAGTGTCCTGTTAGCAAATGTCAGGTGCTGCAACGCACTGACTCCTTTTGCCCCACGTGTTTCCTGCCAGAGAACAAACACACTTGGCTTTGGCACAGCAAGTTTTCTAGGGAGGTCAAAACGACCTTCAAACAAGCAGGGTATCAGTGTTTCTTTAAAGCAGGTCCACGATGCTTCTCAGAATCCATTACTGAGCATAGCAACAGCACATCAGCTTTATTCAAAATGATACCCCGTGGTCTGTCCCACTGCTACGGCCTGAACATCCAGTTTGGAGATACAAACAAAGGAAAAGCAAGTGGTCATGTTTCACCAAGCGTTAAGAGTCCAGGAAGTAACCACAATTTTCCACGTGAGTTTGGCAGGAGCTCTTTTAATTAAATAGGCAATGAGTTAGGATCACGTCTGCATGTTGGGAGAAATGAAATCTGAAATGAAATTCTGAAATGCTCCCTCAAATGCATACAACCACTATGCAAAAGGTGCACAGAAACAAGCAGAGAAGCAGTAATTCTACATTTGTTTTACTCTGTCTCAGATATGGAAGCACCGACAGCATCTCTCATGTCTGAAGCAAACAGGTTATCACCCCATACAGCAAAGTCCTAATCAAACCATTGTGACACTGTTAAGGACTTGCTGATGGCAAAACAGCGGGGTTTTTGTGCTAATCTGGATTAGTAGAAAAAAAGCACAGCTAAGACAGCTCTCCTTCGCTTTTGCAGAAGCTTTACTTCTTCTTGAAGCCCAGGGCACCATGAGTGGTTGTGTGTTTTCTTGCAATAAAGTCTCTTCTACACAGCTCTTATAGTTCAGGGGGAAAAAAAAAAGGCGAAACATTCAAATGAGAAGGCTGATTTGCCTTCTTTTTACATACACTTTTTAATATACCATAGAAAATATATAACAAAAGTTAATATTTATAAATAGGATCATATACATATATGTGTGTGATGAAGGTAATAGAAACAGCCAGGCTGCTTGATGAGAATGCAGTTTCTGCCCTGTTCCGCCCAAGCTTCTGTAACCACTTCTTTTGGTGGGCCAGTTTAAACAGGGCCAGTTTAAACCATGCCAGTAATTACCAGGTCCTCAGGGTTGTGTCCATGGTGAATAAACCAGGAGGATTCTTTGTTAAAGAAGCATCAGTAAACCAGTCTTAGGCAGCACTTAAATCAGTAAACAAGCAGAAGTGGCCTGCAGTGTATTTAACCCATAGCACACTGTGCTCTGCCTCATGATGCGGAGGGGCCAAGGCCTAAACCAGAAATTAATCTGGCTACTGCTGTAACAGACAGCAAAAATATTTTTACAAATACCTCAGCATCCAGAGGAGGGCTAAGGAGGATCTTGATTAGATGAAGGGGGAAATACAGTGACACAGGAGCAGGAAGAGGCTGAGGTGGGGCACCCGCCCTCATGAAATGGAATAAAGGGTGAAACCCCCATAATCCAAGGAGAAGGGGTCAGTAATGTGCTATGGGACTTGTGCTTAACTTGTGACACCCACAGGTCTGTGGGGCCGGATGGGATCCACCCCAGGATACCGAAGGAGCTGGTGGGAGGCCTCACTGAGCCGCTTCCATCCCTTCACCAGCAGTCCCGGCAAGCCAGGAAGGTCCCTGGCGACTGGAAGGTGGCAAATGTGACACCACCTCCACGATGCCCAAAAGAAGGATCTGGGGAAGCACAGGCCAGTGGTGTGAGGTACAACAGTGTGAAGTGCTGGGTCCTGCCCTTGGGCCACACCAACCCCCTGCAGCTCCAGGCTGGGGGAAAAGTGGCTGGAAAGCTGGAAAACGCCCTGGGGGTGCTGGTGACAGCAGCTGGACACGAGCCCAGGGGTGCCCAGGTGGCCAAGAAGGCCAATGGCCCCTGGGCTGTCCCAGCCATGGTGTGGCAGCAGGACCAGGGCAGTGACCGTCCCTGTCCTGGACACTGCTGAGGCCACACCTCGAGTGCTGTGTCCACTTCTGGGTCCCTCAGGACAAGGAATTGAGGGGCTGGAGCGTGTCCAGAGATGGGAACGGAGCTGGGAAGGGTCTGGAGCACCAGGAGAGGCTGAGGGAGCTGGGAAAGGGGCTCAGGCTGGAGAAAAGGAGGCTCAGGGGGGACCTTGTGGCTCTGCACAACTCCCTGACAGGAGGGGGCAGCCGGGGGGGTCGGGCTCTGCTCCCAGGGAACAGGGCCAGGAGGAGAGGGAACGGCCTCAGGCTGGGCCAGGGGAGGCTCAGGGTGGGTATTTGGGAAAATTTCTTCACTGAAAGTGTTGTCAGGCATTGGAACAGGCTTCCTGGGGAAGTGGTGGAGCCACCACCCCCAGTACAAGAAAGTTTTAAGTCACCAAGGCTATGTTCACCTAATATCTACATGTATGACATGCCTTATGTTTTTTTTATTTTAAAATTTTCAACAGCTCTGCTTGTGCAATAGCACAGGAACTGCCCTTGGCTTCAGCTGAAGCGGGACACAACAGATTTATGCAGGTGTTTGTGCCCAGCAGAGAGAGATGCACCAGATGCACTCAGCTGCTCTGTCTGCAACCCCTCACACAGGAGTCTGGCACCTCTTGTGATTTCCCTTTCTTTTTTATTTTGGCCTCGGTATCCCTCAAGTGGGTAGTTACAGGACGGCTTTCAGGGTAGCTCACCTCCCTTTCAGAGAAGTACACAGAAGAAATTATGCAGTCAAGGATTACACTTCCAGAATGTAAAACGCCAAAATGCTTTCAGCCCAGTACATGGCATGTGCAACCCATAAAATAATGTGGAATTACAGCACTAAAGCTGATTATGAATAGTGCTAAATGCAAGCACAGAGGGAAGATGTGTAGAAGACAGAGTTACATCCTTTAGCAAGAAACATTTCTCTCTCACTATACAAACTTAAGAAAAAGATATGCACTGAAACTGTATTACTTTATCTGGTTTATTCACACCGGATTATTAAAATTTGCTAGAATTTTCCCCTACAAGCAGCAGTTTTCTGAGTAGGTACTTTGAATGGTAAACCCTCAGCAACAACACGTCTTCCATGAAAACTAAATTTAAAGGTAATTAGGCAACACCACAGTTGGAAGGATACAGCAGAGGCAGGATGTTCTGCTCAAGTCCATCCTGAAAACATGTGTCAACACTGACTGGAAGGATCTGCTCTCACAGAGTGGTGTTTATTCAGCTCTTCTTTCTAATGCCAGATGAGTTCAGCCAGCACCAAGCAGAAGGGTGGGTTTGATCACAGCCAATGAGCAGACAGATTAATTTCTGGGGAAATTCTAGCCAGCATTTGAACTCTCAGTTCTCAAAACTAAGAGAAAGCTTAGGTTTCTGTGGGCTTTATTAAACTATTTTTTATATGTGGATTCAAACCCAATTTGTTTGTTTTGCCATAACTCAAAAGTCAAAGCAAACTGTGAAGAAAACACTTTTTTTTCCCTATTCAATTAAGAGTATGGGAACAATGATTTGGTAATAAGACAGTTTTACAGAACTTGGAAAAAATCTATCATGACCTGCTGTCTTTCAGTGAAATAAAATCAAAATCATGAAAACACGGAGCTACCTTACCAGCCCACATGAATTGCTGTTTCCTCTTATGTTAATAAAACAACAGTGATTTAAACTAGCAAAGGACTGAGACTTTGACTAAAACCAGTCATGTTTCATTCCACAAAAAAGTGAGAGGTGGGCTTCCTTACCAAGAAAACAGAGAGAAAATTGTATACAGGGAATATAAACAGGCTGCAGTGCGAGGAAACTAGGAATAGCAGAACAAATTAAACAGATAATTAAAAAATGCTGCAGAGGTCTTTTGTGGGCAAAATGATAAAACTTTCACAGCAGGAGAAACTTCACTACTAGAAATGAATCCAAGAAAAGGCAGCACTCTTTCTGTTTCCTTTGTCTAAAAGTACGCAGTCAAACCCATGACTTTATGCAATTAATGTGTGGACTTTGCCAATACTGCTTCGTGTGCATCAGATAATGGGACAAAGCTTGCAATGCTTATTTTATCACACTTACAGCCTTCTAAATATTGGGATGTGCATTTTTGCAAATACTCTGAGAACCACAGACCAGACAATAACCAGGTAACAATGCAATTATTGATTACAGCAACTACCATTACATTAAAAATATTCTCCTGCCCTTTCCTCTTCAGACACAGGTTTGCTGTTTTTTAGCTTTAATGCATTTTATCAAAATAACTGATTTCAGTATCTGCCTTGCATGTGTGTAACTGTTATCCCACAGCAACATCCCCAGTATACTTTTATTAGTATAATTATAATTAATAATAATATTATTTTATTGTATTATATTATTTATTATATATTATTGTTATTGTTATTATATAACTGATCTGCCTGGGAATTCTCTCTAAGCCTGCTGCTCTGCCAGATATTGTTTTTCACCTCTTGTTGGATGGCACAGCTATTCAGAATCCCACTACTGGTCAAAACACTTACACAAAACTCAACTTCTTGCACCTTTCCAAGAACCTGCAGAACACTCAGCTCTTACTTCGCAACGGTTGCGCCTGCAAGTGTAAGGATTACATAATGAAAACAACCCCTGAGCACTGTGCATTCAATGTGTCATTGTAAAAGCAGATGAAACAGATGATACTTGAGGAAAAAATAAATTAGGGCCCTTCTCACAGCGGTGAACTCAACTGCAAGGCATGAATACACAAACACTCAGGCTAAGGCAAGTGAAAACTTTCAAAACTCAAGAGAAGCCTTGATGGAATAGAAAACTAAGCTGAGAGAGGTACTCGACTGAGTGGTTCAATGCATTATTCACAACACACCAACAGCATCAGTTAATTTTTAGTTTGATCTTTATCAAATATAGGCTGTTTGCACTGACCTGACAAAATAAGATTAAAACAAGTTTGAAAGTTTTGATGCATAATTTCCAATACCATATTTTTTAATTAAAAAAAAAAAAAGAATCACATTTATTCGTGTCATGGAGGAACCTTTTACAGGAAGCATGTTTTTAGGGTTAACACCAAAAACCCCCAGGCATAACAGAATTCCATGTAACTTTGTATTAAAGCAGCCAACATAACCTTAGAAAACCAACTCACCTGCTTTCTCCTTTACTTCTATGAGGTACTTCCTTGTTTTACAGAGAAGGCCACAGCTACATTTGCTCACTCATGCAGAATGCAAAGATAGCTGGAAATCACTTTTTCAACACGAAATATTTTATTTTTTCCTGTAACCTTGATGCTACATCTCCTTTAATTCCAGTACCCGAAAAAGTCCTGTGTTAGCTCACAAGCAACTGTTGAGTGTTTTTGGACTTGTTATTCCTCTGCAGCAGTGCCTACTCCCAATTTAGTTGACAGGTCATAGTCTGGCCACTTTACAGAATCAGCTGGCTGGAGTATCCAAAGCTTTTGACAGGATTTTGCACAATGAGATGATAAATCAAACCAATTGGCATGTGTTCCTTTTAGGAACTCTAAATCTATTCACCATTTTTTTAATAGGAATAGTTTTCCCTGAATTACTTAACTACGGATGGGACTAAGCCATTAAATCAAAGCCAAATGGCTCCAAGATTCACAATATCAAAATATGAGTTCTTGATAGGTTACAGACAGACTTAAGTGTTGAAGTTAAAGTCCAGTTTGAAGCTGTTTTACTCTTGCTTTCAAGTCTGTTAACAACTTTTCACAGGATACAAAATGTTCTCATTTACTACTTGTTCCTGTGTCTACTAACAGTAGGAAATAAAGAAAAACTTTTTTTTTTAATTTGCTTAGTCAAAATTATTAAATGTAATTGTAAACTAGACACACAGATTTGTATGTTTCAGAGTGAACAGTATTCAGTGATAATGTCTTACTTTCATCTGCAAAGTTTACTACTACGAAGAAAAAGGGGATACTTTTACAAATATCCTTAAGAATTGTTATAAAAATTCTCCTTTCCACAGGTTTATACTTACAGAAGTCCTTCAGAAATCTCCCACTTGAAAAACACCCCCTAAAAAACCTCCCCTATGGAGCCATGGAGGGGTAAACACCAAAAGCAACTTGTAAACTTCATTAGAAAGAGATACAGAATCACAACTGTGCTAAACGTCTCTGCTGCAAGAATTGCATGTTTGTGTTTGTGCTCTTCTAAAGCTGGCCAAAATCGACAGTAGCAGACACAAGCTATTCCATATTCCTGATTTCTCAACTGCCCTCTACCATCTCCTCCATCCAGGACATTGAATAAAAGACAATCAAGCTCCTCTACCTTTTCCTCCACTAGACATTCCTATTTCTCTGGTACTCTCCTGATTGCTTTCACATCCTTCCACACTCCATTCTTTCCTTTACCCTCTTCTGCCACTCCTCACTATCTTGCCCAAATTGGGCAGGTGTCTAAAAAAGGTGACTGGTATTATTTCTAAAAGCCTTTTGTTAAAGGAGAACACTCTGGAAAGTGTATGAGCAGTTATTGAGGCTGTTTTGTTCCTGATTTTGGACCAAGATGTTCCACCAAACTGTAATTGCTGTTCTATCAGACCCCTCATGCCCCATCCCTTCTTCACAGACATTTAGGGGCAATCTTCAGAAGGACGGCTGGGTGAAAGCTATCAGACTCATTTCAACAGAAATACGTGGGGAATTTTCCATCCATGGTTTTTCTAACAGAGCCAAGGTGCTCTGAGCAGTGCTGTGATGAACAACCGAGGCCAGGCACAGATCAGTATCTTCTCAACAAAAGCAGTAGCAAGTGCAGAGCTAACGAGCTTTTTCCAGCATTTTGAAGAATTTCAGTTTAAGAACCTTACAGATCTTCTTAATGTAATGCAAACTCAAAGAGCTTGGATGTTTTTTACGTGACACACACTTTAAAAAATGGTAGTATAACAGTAATACATCTAGTAGCTTTCTTGACCTTTTCTGACACTCATTTTGGAGCAAACTTAGCAGAAATGGCTTCTGCAGCTGCACCTACAGTGATATGGTAGTTGAGAACTGTCTTCATGTAACTAAAGTTACGTATCCGAAATGTGTCTGCTTTTCTAAGTTGATCTCAATACAAATTTAACACAGGATAGTGGTGTCTTACCTGTTGACCTTCCTCTTCTATTATTGCCCACAACACAACCCTGGAGGCGGTGAAAAGCTGAACTGTTACCATAACTTGGTTCAGAATTCAGCCATGTAACTGAGAACCTGAGCAAGGCCTCCACTCAGGGAGCAATTTCTGATTTCTTAGCCTCCCAGATAATAGCTCAGACATTTTTCCTTCCCTTGGCCTCTCAGGGAAGAAGCTGAGCTCGTGGTGTTTATGTGAGGATGTTTTTCTTCCAATTCACAAGCAAGTAATACTCCCCAAAGGGAGAGAACTAATTGCTGGTTACCAAATTGTGACATTTTAAATCTTGTGGGAGCTGTCAAATCATGAGACATCCACTGAGCCAGAGAAAAACCATTTCACTTGACCACATCGTCTTCTTCCGCTCTTCTCACCTCTGAAAAAGTGAAGGCCAGGGCCAGGAAAGGAGGAAAGAATAGGGTCACTCCTCTTCAGTTTTAATTTTAAGTCATGCCAGGGCACCTAAACCTACTGATGACTTCGTGTCCTCTACCTTTGCATCACGGAGGATGCTGCAAGCAAGGGATAAAAGAGCAGCATCCAACATATTATACACTGCAAACTGAAATTACAATACATGCAAGGATGCCTTCACTGCTCAACGACAAACAGAAGTGTCTGTATCACCCTTTTGGTTTAACAAAGAAAGAAGCAGTCCCAGTGAGGAACCTCAAGACTGAGAGTTGGATTCTGCTTGCTTGTTTAGTAATGTGACTAATCTGCAATCTGACAATGTAAATGCAATTTCAATAAAAAAAGTGTTCACCATCTGTATTAAAAAACAAGCCTTTAAAGTAGGTGCAATTCTCCAGGGAAAACATTTATTCAACTGCTTTACAGAGTAAGCCAATTAAGGCCAAATATATTACTTGGAAATAGACAGGCTTTCACTGGGTACAAATATGAGCTGGCTTAACAGTATATTGTATACAAAATGTTCTCTGAAAGCATCTAAGAAAGGTAAAGGCGGAGCAATATAAGCTGAAAAACTGCTTCTTTAAGGCAAACAAAAAGTATTGGTTTATTCTTTGTTTCTTAAAAAAGTATTATTACCAAAATATTTTCTTCGCAATTACTTCCGTATTTCTAAATAAAGATTTAAGATTGTGCGAGGATGGAGGGTATTTATAGCCACAAAAAAAAATCAGACACCACTGAAAACTCATATGAGAAACAGTGAGCTCATGACATCAAGAAAGCATTTAGACTTAGAAGTGTTCAGAAAACCCAGAATAGCAAAGCAAGTGATACACACATCACCGTTTTCCATAATCAAATTACTGACAACTGTAACTACATAGAAAAAATTACATAATTACATATAACAGATGGAGTTTGGAAGCACTGGAGTAAATCATGTTATTGAAACTGCTGAGATGATTTCATGTGGCAACCGCAGTACCTGATCTAAAACCCACTGAAGCAACTTGAAATTTTGTCTGTGGTTCTTCAACTGGCCACGAATTTCATTACTCTTACGTAAAAAGCAGAAAGATGTAGTATAGAAAATGAGAATTCAGAATTATTTAGCAACGACCTCAACTAAGAGGGCATGGATTTGTGCTCTTCTTCAGCAGCTCACTGTTATGTGCTGTAGAGACTACTTGGCATCGCTCCTGAGAACTATATACAGACACCAAACCAATGAGGTGTTAAGTATCCCCTAAACACATGCCCCCAAAAACCACATGTAATACAGAAGGTAGTCTCTCTGGATTGAAATGCATATATAACACACATGTTATGCTGTCAACATGTTTATATTACTAATATAATAGAAACAGCTAAACAAATATCCCCTTTAGAAAGAATACTAACTAACTATCTCAGCAAGTGCCTGGTAAGGTGTCACATCACAGCACATTCCAGTTAAAAAACTGTAATGCTGCCTGGACCAGTCATAAATACAAGTTTGTTTTATGAATCATCCTGGAAATCACACATGAGCTAAAAACTGCAGTTGCTCGCTTCCACTCCCGGAAATCACCTTCACTTCTCAAGAAGCAGGAACGGTTTAGAGTTAAAACTACAAATCTGCTGAGAATTGGAACACGCGGCCCGCACTGCAATCCTAGAATCAACCCCAGCGTCGCTCGGTGCGAGGGTGTCCCCGCTGTCACACGGTCCTGGGCGGCAGCTGCTGTTTGTACATCCCTGCCAGGGCCTTGGCCGCGCTGTAGATCATCTGCCGGCGGGACATGCCGGTGAACACCGCGTGCCAGTCCGTCCTGTTCACGTTCAGCACGCTCTTCTCCAGCACCTCGCCCACGGTCACCAGCAGGCCTGACCACCTCAGGTTGTAGTCCTGAGGGGTGAGACTCTTGGCCTGCGTGAAACAAGTTTGAGAAGTGATTACTGAAACTGTTTGGAATTAACAGATTTGCTTACATCTTCAGAATTAACCAGCTTTTGCCAGGAATCAATCTGGTATCAACAGGCAAATTAAAGGGTGTGAGAATCAAATTTCAGCCTGCCCCATAATTTGCCTAGCCGATTTTTTGGATTTCTATGTATCATGATCCCAGCAATATCTGAAAAGTATAAATTAAAACAGGATACTTAAGAAAGTAAAGACATACTGCCATTATTAGGAAGCAGTTTTGTTTTTTCAAACAGCCAACAGACAGAATCAATAAAAATATGTATTTATACAATATCCGTTCATCCCTGGCCTGGATTGATCCTGGGGCTGCTCTGATCCAGGGACAGCACCAGCACTTGGCCTTGTTAAACCTTATGAGATTTCCATGGATCCATTTCTCAAGCTGATCCAGGTCCCTCTGGATGGCCCCGTCCCTCAGGTGTGTCACTGCACCCTCAGCTTGGTGTCACCTGTAAACCTGCTGAGGGTGCCTTCATCCCTCTGTGTCATTAATGAAGATATTAAATCACACTGGCCCAAAAATGGACCCCCTGAGGGACACCACTGGTCACTGATATCCATCAGGACATTGAGCCATTGACCAGGATAATTCAACCAATTCCCTATCCACTGAACAGTCCATCCACAGAATCCATCCCCAATTCAGACTGGGTGACCATGTCCAAGACTTAGAAGTCCAGATAAATGACATCTGTAGCCCTTCCCTCGTTCTGCAGTTGGAACCAGAAGGGGAACAGTGGGGGAAGTATCACTGCATTTCCTCTGGTCTGATGCTCATCCTGGGCAATTACCTTCCTCATACAGATTTTAATTTGGATTAGCCTGTGTCCAGTGCATGTACAGCAGATGAAGTCCATCAGTGTGTTACAGCCTTCCTAAAACTACTGTCTTGCAACAATAATAGCATATATAAGTATTTTAGAATATGCAGAACAGTTTGGGTTGGCAAGAGGCCTTTAAAGATTTTTTCTTGTCTTTCTCCGCTGTTTTTGGAAAGCATTTTGTAAAATTAGAGAGACAGAGCCATATTTTTCCTTCTGCCACTCATCAGCTTTTCAAAGCTGTAAGAACTCAGGAAAATAAGAACCAAAACCAATCCCACAAATGCTCACTTTATTGAGATTGGTGCTACTGAAAAAAAACCAAAGCTACTAATTGTTCTCCCAAAACAACATCTGAGGATCAAACCCCAAACAGTTTTGGTTATAAATTCTTCACAGAAACATTTATTTTAAAAGAATTTTCAGGCCAGACTTAACTAATGCATGACTCTTATCTGCTGTCAGGCAACACGCAGTGACTGGAGTAATTCCCAGTGTGGGCCCAAAGGAAAACAAACCACCTCATGAAAAACTTCTACTGGTGATATTTCAGAACTGCACACTACTGCAGTTCACCCCATCCTTTCCAACCAGATGAACCACGGCATCTCCACGATTTAAATGTTCTGATTTCAGAACTGTGCATCCTTGTCAGAATAGCACACTTGAAATCAGCCTTGTCTTTTAGGTGGAATGCTGTATGTTCTAGGGGGACTTAATTCCAAGCATTGATCTGGAAAATAGGAATCTTTTGTTTTTAGGAATGAGTTTTCAGAGAGTACAGTATGCTGCCTGCTTGGTTAGTATTACTTCTTAAATAGGAAAGTAAAACTTGTGCTCCAAAGTGACAGGTATTGCAGAATGAGACTCTTATTAAGAAATGCTTTGCTATAAATGCCTGAAGGTTTTTACGCAATTCATAAACATGATGCGAAAATAGTTTGTATTCTCATTTCATAAATAAAAACATTGGAGTAACTGCCAGTAAGAACTGATATCATAAGTAAAATTAAAACTTCAGTCTTATGTCTCAGCTGTTAACTGGTAAGACAACTGAAAACTCACCTGCTGAACATATTGCAAAGGCACTGGTGTTGCTTGGGTAAATGCTTCCAGGTGAATTCCGTGAATTGGATCCTCAATAATCAGACATCCAATATCAAACCACCTGCAGTGATATGCAAATTGTTTTATTTCTGAGTACCATCACTCTGTTGAAAACCAACATGCTAAAAGCTGAATTATGAACATTTTACAAGCTCTATTACAGACACAGTAATAATGTAATAATGAGCCTCTTCAAGTCATTGTGGTATTTTTCAAGTGAAGTTTACATGGGTCAGTTTTCATCCATCTATCTATTTTTTATAATAGTGTATGTGTATGCATGTAAAATACATAAAATACATAGAAATACAAATTACATGAAACTTACAAATCAAAGAAACAAAGAAAGCTGGAGGGGTGGGTGTGTGGGCAGACATAATCCCTTGGCCACAGTTACTCTGCTACAGTTCTCATTCAACCTTTCAAAGAACATTTCTCGTTAAAACAACCTTCCCTAACAATTTTAAAGAAAATAATATATTTATCATTCATGTTCAACATTCAGAAGATTTTCTGGCAAGCCTAATTCTGTAACAGTCATTTAAATTATTTATTCAGAGAAACATTTCTGCCTTGGCCACCTAAGCTTCTTGCTAAGAGTTTAGTGGAGCCAGACAGGAAGAAGCACTTCCATCATGTTTGTAGAAGGGAACAGAGTACTGGAATGCTCTCACTTGGAACTACTAAAGACTGCTGATAAATCTTCATGATTAAATAGAACTTGCTTCCAATTAATAAAGAAGTTACTGATATTTTTCCAGTCTTTTAATGTTTGTATTTTTGTGCATGTGATCGGCTTTTATTTTTTTTTTTTGACAGACACTCTACTTTTGCTCTATTTCTACATTTAGTATGTTTAGTATAATTTGAATGAGGAATTTTCCAAAGTAAATAGAAGTAGGAAGAGTTTTAATTTTTGTTTAGTATTTATTTCCATCTAGTCTGATTTGCATGTCTTACTGTCTTTTCACAGAGGAGTAACTACGACATATGTTATTGGTAGTGGTGGGTGGTTACTTGTAACTCCCCTCCTTTGGACATGCACAAGTATGGTAAACAACAGAAGAAAACTATTTAAGTTTGCATTGAGAAAAACACAGCATTGTCCTTAATGTTTTGGAAACTAATTATAAAGCTGCTTCAAGAACTGCCTGTCAAACAGCATGTTACAAAATCAAGTTGGAATGTATTTTAGAAAACCGTTTTTATGTCTGTGCAGTGCAAGTGAAAAGCAAGTAAGTATATTACCAGTGAAAAGAAAACAGACAGTACATTGTTTGATAAAATCATATTATTCTAAATGCTAGAGTATCTCCCACTATCCATTCTGATACAATTTCAGAAAGAGAGAAGGGAGGATACACACAAGAGCGCACGAACTATAAGCCAAATTCCAAATTTTACAGCTCCTTAATTTTTTGAGTTCGCTTCACTTCACTGTGTTTTTATATCGTGCATCTAGAAAAACCTGACAAGGATTTTTTTACATAGAAGTCTCAAGATGCCTGGACTAAAAGCTGAACATCATCACCAAAACTAAGCCTGCCAAAACACTGCAGACAAATCCTCTCCTCTCCTCTCCCCTCCCCTCCTCAAAACTGCCACCAGCTCCTTACAGGCTTGGACTCAACAAGGAGTATTCCCAACATGTCCCCACCCTCCTGGAATAAATGCAAGGTTCTCACTTGTCAGGAAGCAGTTCCTCAATGAAGTTTTCCACTGACACAGCAGGCTGCTTCTCGTGGATGACTCCCGTGCGGCGCAGGCTGTCTATCCTCTCCTGGGCTCCCTGAGTGGCAACACAAGCTGTTAGACAAAACTCTGAACAACAGCTTAGTGCAATGCTTGCAGATCAATCCCAAAAGAACTCGAGCACACACTTTTCAAAATGACTCAACAGGAAAAGAACCCAAAAACCCAAACTCGTGGAAGGCCAGGAATCCCAAACAGTAACAAAACCCATGATAAAGCCAATCAAATATTTTTAGGTTTTTTATTTTCCAAGAAAAATACCCAGGGTTGTACACAAAGAATTCCTAACCTGTAACTGTGACAAGTTTCACTACCAGTTAAACCATCAGTATGTATTTGTGTTATTTGGCCATTTTTACAACTGAAGACTTCTTGGCTTTAGAGTCTTTAACAGCTGTGGACCAACTTTGTAAGAGCAAGGGAAAGAATCCATTTGTTGTGGTACATATCCAACTAACATGCAGGAATTATTCCCTTGAAAACTGTTATCACTCTGGAGCTGTAATAGAGATATACAGTATACTGCAGTGCCTAAACAAGTAAAGGAACACGCACGTTGTTCTGCTTCATCTCAATATAAAATTGCATCAGATAATACACTGCTATGAGGACAGGCTTTACTCCTCTGCCACAACAGGGAGGGGGAAAGACTTCGTTTTTCATGAGTTTTTGCTTACATTCAGTAAACAGAATAAGAAATAGCTGTTTCCAGGATTTTCAGTTATTGGCCAGAACTGGTGGAACAACCTTTGCTAACCCTTCCTCTGGGGCAGCACAGCAATCTGCAAGGCTGCACAGCGAATTCTTACTTTTCAAACAGAACACAGATCTGTTCAGGAAGAGCCCTGACAAGTGCTGATGAAATTGTCTTTGATCTACAGAATCAGCAGGGAGAAAAATCAACCTTGAAGAATCTCTTCTAATTTCTAACATTCTCAACATGATGTGCTGATAACAGACTATTCAAAAATGCCTAATATACTTAGAAACTACGGAAATACCACAATGTATGCAAGATGTGATGGCAATCAATGACAGTATGAGGAAATTGACATAAATGGGTAATACACTGACATAAAGGCTCTTCATTTGCCGTGTATGTGTTTGCAAAAACCCTCAAAAGTATTTCAAACAGAGAGCTTTAAACTGATCTAGTGATCCAGACTGAGAAAAAAAAACCAACCAACCAACCAAACAACAAACCAAACCCCTTAACCTCCAAAGTAACTACAACAAACAAAAAAAAAAGCCCACCAAAAAACCCCCAAAGAAAATGTATACCTGTCCCAGAAACCGACCTTCCCTTTACAGAAAATGAGATCTTTCTGGGTGAATTTCTCTTTGCTACTGTTATAGATCAACTTACTTTTAAGCCTGCAGCATAGCCCACAGGCTGGGGTGCAATGTTGGACTGTGCAGCCTCTCCAGTCACAACAGCCATTCCAAAGACTTCTTGGAAAGCATCCCGAATTGCTGCAACTTTCACCTCTTTGTTAGAAGTAACCACTATGTCCAGTTCTCCCCCAGTTCCTGCAAAATAGTTTTGCAAAGTAATCTGTGAAAAATACATCCACGCATGTAATTTCCCTCCTTCCCGTTGTTGGATAGTTCGAGTACAGCCTACACCTCAGCGATGTTCTCCACCTGCTCTTCTCCTTCTCATGCACTGGACAACAGTTCTTCCATGAAGCAGAAGGCACTTAATTTAGGAACTGAAAATCAGATTAATAACTATGGGATACATGGATAAAAGACAGGCAGCAAGAACTGACCTATTTTCAGGTTCAGCACCTGAAAAAAAAATCATGCCATTCACTCAAGATGACAATTCACAGAGATTTACAAAAATAACTCAAGACACCCATTTCCATTGATGTTCTAGTGTTCTGGGAAGCAGCAAGGAATATTGGTGTGACACACAAACTCTTATGAATGGGATCAAGAACATTGATGCAGATCATAAAATCCAGTGAACAGCTGCCAAATTACACAAGATTTAAAAGAAAGGCTCTCATTACTTTGTAGTTGTTCTTGGAATGTGAACTTCAGTGTACTTTTATTAGATTTTTTAGATAATAAATATCTGTGGAACCAAAAAGCTTGTACACAGTTCTGAGTGTTTTCCATAGGTGGTATCTCCATGAAGAAGCAGGAGACTTCACTAAGCCTTTTCAGAATGAAACAAAACAATTCACGGATTAAAAGAAATCTAAAACTACTATAAAAAACTCAATCACACCTCACATCTGTCTATCACAGCTGCATCACTCTTATTGGGCAGAAACACATCATGAAACTCATCCCTGCTGCGAGAAGCTTTCTCAAGAACAGCTAAATCTTTTCACAAAACGTGGAATATGACATCAGAGAAGGCTGCCTTAGTAAACTGCATCGACCACATGAGCTTACAGAGTTTGTAGCATTTATCCTGATTCAAGAAAAGTTCCCCCACTGATAAAGGTCAGCCCAAAGCTTAAATTTTAATGAAAAAACCAATTTACTTTTTGGCTCCTATTACTCAGCAGACCTCAATTACAGGAATCATCTTATTTTTATGAATAATCACCAGATAGGCCACAACAGTAGTAAAACATACTATTTTGGGGTTTTAGGGTAATTTTTTATCATTTTATTTATCAGCTGCTTTGCTGAACGGAATTAGGTGTACAGACCACTGAACTCTGAGCAATTGTTTTAAACACTGGGCAACTACAGGACTAAAAATAATCGAAAGTATCTTTTTTCATTGATTCCTTCTTGATAGATATCAATTACACAAGTGCTTAAAATTGACTGCAGGCTTTTACTGAAGTTAGCCTTGCCTGAGTGCTCAGGAACAGAAATACTGTTAAAGAGCTTTTAATGAAGCTAAAAACTAATCCATAACATACTTAGTAAATTACTACATAACAACTTTAATGGCAACTGTGGCCCATGTTTGGTTGCAGAATACAGAATGTATTCTTTTGTATTAAGGGTCATCAATCATCAAAAGCATGTCTTTGTTTGTCACAGGCACTACAGAACTGAAATAAAGATATTACATGGGTTAAAAGAAACCATTTGCGGCAAGATGTAGTAATATGGAAACCTAAAATGTAAGAACTAGATGCACCCTGGTAAATTCAGGGGCAGAACTGTTACTTCAAGTTAAGCTTGGACACCCAAATGTGAAATTTCACTGTACCTCGTGTATTATAAACTGAAATGACAGTTCCATATTTAATTTGAGACTCCCAGTTGTCTTTTGTTCTAAAAGCACTGTTGTTTATGCTTGTGAGGTGATCGTTTCCTGTGCAGACAGAAATTGTCTGTTCCAGGAGTGCAGCTCATATGACATCTTCACAATGTGCCAATGACAACAGTTCAGTTCTTTCAAAGAAAGAGATACACTATTTCCTCAGATGAGGGGAAAAAAAAAAGATTTCAGCCACCTCATCCAGAAGCTCTGGTAATTTCAGGTTTTGCCATGAGGAACACGAAATTTCTTTGGCATTGCAGTAATGGAGGGTGAGCAGAGAGAAGAGAGGCCACTGTTGAGGACATGGTTTTTGCTGATCCCAGAATACATTTCTAGAAGGAAGTACATGCTCAGTTTACAAACCTCTGCCCCATTTTCACAACCTGCAACTACAAAAACAATGCAGTGCCTAAATGGCCAAGATGCATACAGATGCTTCTTCCCCTTCAGAACCTTGAGGTAACCATTGACTTAAGCTTACTCAACCTAAATCCTACAAGCAAACCATTTTATTAGAATTACTTCCTCCTCCAGATGAAGTTGTTCTGTCAATAAACACTGGGTCAAACTATCCAGGATATTGACAGATCCTGTTTTTAAAAAGGGACAGTCATGACTGCAACAGAAACCTTAAACACATTTTGCCAAATTGTGCATAATCAACATTTACTGTAGCTTTGCACTGCATCCTGCTACTCCTCTCAAATACCTTTAGAAGGCATTGCTGGCTGGCCTCACTGGTTTTATTCCCACTCTCCCCTCACTAGACAACTGCTGGGATATCTTCCCTTAAATGTAGGACAATTAACTACTACTCAATAATTAGGTCATCTTCCCCTGTTCTCTCAACTGGTACTAAAGTGCAGCAATGTAGTTAGCTGGGTCACAGAATAGGTCCAGCTGAAAAAAAAAAAAAGCTCAGGAAAACAAAATGATAGAAATATCATTTTAATGGTTTCTTCTCAATCTTAGCCATTTCCTGACCATCTTTTTTTCACAGGCAAAGCAAGGTCAGTACTGGCACACCTAGGAGGGAGAACTGCTTATCAGACTGCTAGAAAGAAATAAACCATGCCAAAAAAAGCAAAACCAAACCACCACCCTGGACAAATGGTGCCTTTTACTTCTTCATTTTAATCTCAGGTCAGCTCCATGCAACATGCAGTGTCCTCCAGTAAAATACAAAATGGTGAGTAACACAAAGCTTTTCTTTCCTATTAATTTTCAAGCTGTAACTGAAATGCTTTTACACTTTAAGTGTCTCTAGCATTTTCATGCAATACTTGAAGGTTTATCATAAACACTTACTGATATATGGAACCATGCCAGGATCCAGCGTTGTGATCATGGTCTCCACTGAATGCTTGGTTTTATCAAGAACAGACTTCACCATGGGATTCTCAGCTACACCCTAAATTTAAGCAAATACATTTCCATATTATCTTCTGGGTTTTGGGTTTTTTTTTCCTCCTCAAGAAATTCAGAATGTTACAGTTAAAACAAACAAACAAACAAAAAATTAATACTAAGCTGCTCTGTAACATCTGCTGTGCATCATTCAGCACAAACACTGCAGGATATGACTACCAGTGCATGGCTTTTCTGTTACAACCTCAAGTTTAAGTATTACCTTCCTCATTAATGCAGAAACAGCCCCATCATCTTGCAAAGCCAGGCAGTGCTTCTCCAATTAGCAGCCTGGCTGCCTAACTAACATAAAGTCATTACACAGATGGCTCCTGAACACTGAGACTGCTTCTACCTGTGGAAGATGCCTGTATGTGTTCATTTGTCCAGCACAAATAGGATGAAATAATTAGTATGTTTATACCAATCCAAAACATGAAGTTATTGCAACAATTATGCAGAAATCAGCCTTGGGACTGCAATGTGATTGCTCAGGCATCTTTGAAAGACTGAAGAAACTGAAATAGTCCCATTTGATTCCAAACCATTAACTTGTCAGTTTTAGATTGTCATAGTTTTCAATATTACTGAGCTTGAAGGGAATCTGAAAGAAAGGTGTATGATTTCTTAACAACACCAGAGGAAAAAGGGCATTTCAAATTACTTCAAGAACAGAAACTAAGATAACTGTGGCAACTACTATATAAGCTCTCCAACAGGAAATTCAGGATGCATTTCTGTAAAAACTGCCACTGCATGTCCCACATTCTGGCTCATCTTTAAAAAGAACTGACTCTGATGTGAGCTTACATACATCAAGAACTTGACGGTTTCAGTACAATTAATGATTCCTCATTCTTTCACTTATGAAAGTCTCAAAAAGTGGTTACTGAATACACAGAGCACATGGAATGCTTGATACTTCAACCAAAACCTTTATTACTGGAGTCAATAATACAGACCTTCTCCATAAACAGAAACAGGACACCTTTTGGATCCTAGTGGCAACACTAAAATGTGGATGAGAGTGGCTCTTCAATTAATTTGCAAATGAAAGCTCTGGTGCTCTAAAAAGGGCTACAGAATCAAGCTAAAAGTAAAATGTTCTCTTCTAGAACACTGCCACCTACTGCAAATATGAGGAATAAAACGACTGAAAGGAAAACGTTACTTGAAAGAAGAAGGAAGATGTGTTTTTATGATCATGAGAAGACATTTCTCCCTGAAAACGGCAGCATGACCACTCTGCTCTCACTGTACTGATGCAGAGTTAATCTTGCTCTTTAAGACTGTATCACTGGAGTAAGGCAGGGCTCAGTCGGCCGTGTCACACACAACTTTTTCTCCCAGGCTTTCATGCTTAAAGGGGATTGAAAATCCCTCAAAAATTCTTCAAGCCCACTGGGACAATAAACTTCTTTATTCTTCCTTCACAATCAGTGTGAGATGGGACAGAATGTGGTGCTGCTGTTGAAGACAGCTCAGTGTTCATGCACAGCCCTCAGATCTTTCTGCTACAATCCTCACAATGCTACTTAAATGTAGAATCTCTTGCAGCTCCAGAAAGGTTACAGGCTAATGAAATTCTACTAGTTGATGTTGCTGCTTATTTCCTCTGTCTGATTAGATTGAATTACAAGGAGTATCTGCTCTGCACTATACACTCCATGCCTTCTACCAGAATAATCTTACAAAATACCTTAGACACTTCTTTGTGATTGAAAAAATATGTAATTTGTTTCTCTTTGAAAACAGACACAATATAACTTGATTGTTATAGAACAAGCATGACTTGCATCCCACAGGAATCAAATACAGTAAATTAGGAAGTTATAAATGGGATACGCAAAGCATTCAGGTAAGGTAAAACAAACTTATCCTTTTCTGCATACAGTCTTTGTGAAGTAAAAATTACCTTTCAGGTCTTAAAGGGGTTCTAAAATTTCATCTCGTTTAATATATACATATCTAACAGGTTCTGTCACATGTTCCTATCACACGACTGAAAATTAACCTAGAACACCTGCATTTGTGTAGTCCCCTCTCTCCTCTATACAGGGAAAAAGTAAAACCATAGTTTCAGCAAACAGCACTATTAAAAAAGGCCACCTTGCACACGAGACTGGAAAAAAAAAAAGATTTATAGTAGCATGCATTTAAAGAGTAAGACAGGTCTTCCTACAGTCAGTACAAATTGGTAATTCCTCATGAAGGTTACAGACCTTTATAAAGCCCCAGAGTCCTCCAGCAGGTGCTCCACTCTGGACAGTAGATACTCTGGGATCTTCATGCTCCTCAGGAAAAGTGATTGCAGAACCAGTACCAGGAGACAAAGATGATGAGAAAGGTGCCTGTTGTGTAATGGGATCTGCCAAAACACCTGTAAGAGGGAAAAATACAACACGAGTTTAATTTGTTACACTGAAGCGACATGCAATTGTTTAACAGGAAAACAGCAGGAAGAATAGAACAATTCCAGGCTAACTCCCCTCACTTCTTGAAGGCCCAAGAACAATTCTGCTTGCTAAAGGTCAGCAGATCTAATGAATGCAGCCACATCTGCTAACAGAACTGAGACTGCCTGTACATTATGTACAAAGTCAGACAATGATTGTTTTTCCTTATCATTCTAATTTTTAAAATTTTTCTTTTTATTGTATTTAAAGTTTCGAAATTAAGTCTCAGTAGAGAAAAGAGAGGGACAAGTGTTAGTGTCTGAACAAAGATACAGGAATGTTCCCATACAATAGGGAAAGTAAGACGTTTTCTAAACACCAAGTGCTGGAAATTAACAGTAGTAGAAAAAAGAAGGAAGCTTTACATATTTTAAAGGAAAACAAACTAAAACAGTAGAAAAATAAAGCGTGACCCTTTGCCCCATTACATAAAAAAGCCTATTTTAACAGATTTTCCAGCACTAGCCTTAATTGAGAGTTGTATTTATTTTACGCTGCAAACTGATAGCTCTTTTTAGACATTTTCCTAATACAGACTACTTAAAAGAGGTATCACCAATAATAATAAAAGCTTGGCCCAACTGCAGCTGAAGAGCCAAGTTTCCATTCCACAAGCTGAAAATGACATCAGTTCAGCAACCACAGCAACTGCCTGCATGGATGGTATGTATTTTTAGCTATCCCAATGCAATTTCGTGGCTGGAAACAAGAAAATAGAAGCTGGTGTCACGTGATGGACAGCTTGTTAGAGACAGATTTTCAGAACAAAAACCTGAAAATTACGAATTTACAGCCTGTGATTGTCATTCTGGGGAAATATAATGGTTGAAGGTGGCTCTCTGAGCTAAAGAAAAGCTGTTCAGATGGTCTCTGCTGTGCAAGTTAGCAAAAATAAAAGTTCTCAAACAAAGACTTTCCTGTGAACCTGAATGCCACCAGAACTTAAAAGTGGACACTCTGTCCTAGACCATGACTGTATTTTAAGGGCTATTATTATCCCTTCTGAATACAACTAAATTAATTGAGTATTATCCCTTCTTCTGAGTACAACTAATTAATTAAGTATATCCAGAAAAACAAAGCAGCCACCCAGGAGACCCCCCCACCCTGCCCCACAAACAGGAAAGCAAACAAACAAAGAGTTACCTGTGACTGGAGGTGCAGAAAATGAAGGCATCAGCGGGCTCTGAGGTGCTCGGCCAGCGTGACCTCTGGTGATATCATAGGTGGAAGACATGGAAAACCCTGAAATGGGGGGACCAGTGGGAGGTGCAGGAAGACCAGGGCCAGTAGCAGAGCTCAGCGGAGGAGGAGCAGAGAACTGGGACACGGGGGTGCTGAAAGCTGGAGGGGCAGCAGGAGGCGGGACAGGGCTTTGGGGTGGTGCAATCGTAGAAACGGCTGCAGAAGGCACAAGCGGAAGAGAGGCCGAGGTCATCATGGGAGGAGGAACTGGGGACACTCCAGCTGGCAAGGGGGGTGAGTAGGCAGGAGAAGATGGCATGCTCGGTGTGGCAAGGGGGCTGGACAAAGCTAAAAAAATAAAAGAGAAAAAAAAAAAAAGAGAGAAAAAAAAATTTTAGAAGCCTGTATCTCAGAGATTCAGTTATATAATTGTTCAGACATTTCACAAATAATTTTTGAACCAGTCTGGGTTTTTTTCCTTCGAGGTGAATTTGAAACTTCTGCTCTAGTCTTCATACACCACCAACAGCACTCAATCCTTGGTGACAGTATCCTGAGAGACACATCTCTTCTTCTTGCATGACCTTACTTGTCATTAGCTTAAAAAGAAGTCAACATTTGACTAGTGAGTTTACAGCAGCTGAAACCTGCCTCAGAAATCTCTAGCTAGTTCTGTTCTTCCTGAGTGAGTGCTACATCAACTGATGACGCAGGAAGGGCTCATCTTCAGGAATAAAACACACACTCCTAATGTGTGGGAGGGTGGGCGTTGTTCCAGAGGTGTGGCACTGTAAAATGGACTGACCACAAGGCAGCCTTCGCTTCTCTGGCACCCACATTCCTGACCCCTCTGCTTTCCCTGTTTCAGTCAGATCCTCAGCTTATCCTTGGATAAGCCAATTTTCCTCTCTATAACCAAGGAAACTAAGCCAAAAAACAGAAATTGCCATGATTGATGGCAATAACATGTCGGCCCAGCTTAAGCATCTCACTGGCCTCATCCTAAACACCAATCACAGTCAAATGATATGCAAATCACACTAATGCCATGGTCTCCAAACTTTGTCACATGCACCCATCAGTAAAAAAACTGGGCATCCATTCCCCCATGCAAATTTATCTATATATTGTTTACATGCACCACTGTACCAGTATGTTACGTATATTACAAAACATACACAACAAAAATTTAAAAATGATGAGATAAAAACAAATAAAAAAAGAGAAATTTCGTAAAAGTACAAAACATTTTCCAATGTTTACAAAACATTTCATTTCCACTAAAAATTGTTTTGATAATACACTATCAATATAATATAGTCCATTAATAATGGTTAACATATGATATAACACTATCATTGATAGTGACTTTTTAAGGTGATCGGTGCAACTGAAGAAACCTTGTTTTACATCGTGGTTTAACACCTCAGGACGCAGGAACCTGAAGGGTTGGTTCTACATTCAGACTGCTCTGATACTTGGGTTTAAGGGCTGGAAAAGACACCTCAAAAAGATCCACACGGAAGAAGTGCCTCGCTGGCTGTGCTTGCTGTACCATGCTATTCATTTTCCACGCCCACCCAATAAATCATGCAAAAGTTTTCCTTGAAATTTAGCCGGCAAATTTTCATGTTCCCTCATATCCATCAGATATCCTTGCAAAATGAATGTGCTGTATTTTTGTGTTTTTAACCAGTGTGTTCAAATCCCACAGAAACTGTTTGGAAGATATTTACACAGGTCAGGAAATTCTCTTTGCAAATTGGTGTCTACAGATCTGACTGTTTTTATGCAACACTTGCATTGGTTTTGGCTGCAGGAATGAATAACGATGGAAGTATTTCCAAATATCAGTTTTGGAAATGGTTTCTCAAAAACAGAACTTTTTTCCAAAAGTACTTCCTGTATCACTCCTTGTTGAAACGCCACCTTTACCCAGACAGAACAAATTATGAGTGCGTATTTTTTTGAAAATATCAGCTAGGTACATTGCTGACAGCCTCTTGGCATCACAGAAAACAGCAGCAGAGCTGTCACAATTTTAAAAAAAAAAAAGTTCACATCCACATTAAGTTCAACAATTCTTTTATAGAGCTTGCCACTGGTGGCCAGCAAACCTCTGTGTCACATAAAAAAGGAAAAAATCTTTCATGGTCACCTCTCAGTACAAAATACTGTAAAAACATCTAGTATTTAAAGGCCATTTTTATAAAATTAACCTCATTGCTGACATCCTGTAGCACTCTTTGCACTTCTGGCTCTGGTTACTTTGCTTGTCTATGAATGAGGTAGTGAATATATTCCACGTGTGGCAACATCTCCGCAACCCTTCTCCAGAATCCATTTTTATCCTAGCTAAAGGAACTGCTCCATCAGAGGTTACACTTCCACAGTTTTAATTTTAAAAATTGTTTTTATTATGGAACTCATTTAATGTTGTGGGCAGATCTTCTCAGTATATTCCTCCTTTAGCATTTGAAAAGAGAGACCGCACAAGTCTGACTCAAGAAACACCACACGTGCCAAAAAATTCAGTACCTGGTATTCAAATATGGTGTTCAGAATCTTGAAAAATCGGAAAAAGTGCTCTGATTACCGATGAAAGGTGAGATCTCAGAGGATTTTCCAGTACCTAAGGGGGCTACAAGAGAACTGGAGGGACTTTTCACAAGGATATGGAGTGACAGGACAGGGAGAATGGCTTTAAACAGGATGGGGGCAGGTTTAGATCAGACATTAGGAAGAATTCTTCCCTGGGAGGGTGGGGAGGCCCTGGCACAGGGTGCCCAGAGCAGCTGTGGCTGCCCCTGGATCCCTGGCAGTGTCCAAGGCCAGGGTGGATGAGGCTTGGAGCAGCCTGGGGTAGTGAAAGGTGTCCCTGCCAATGGCAGGGGGTGGAATAAAATTATCTATATGGGTCCTTTCCCACCCAAACCATTCTGAGATTCTGTGAGTATTAAAACACAAGGGATTATTCAGGTTTACCACTCTCCCCTAGAGGACTGTAAATCTGTTTTAACTCCTTCCTATGCTACCCTATGCACTGTAGTGGAAGGTATTATTTCCCTGGCCCTGCATCCTTAAAAAATGTAAGTGCATCCACATCAGTTCCTAAAACAGGTTCAAAAATAAACAAAATGTTTAAAATATTCTGTGTGATATCAGATGCATTACAGATAAGGAGCCCACTTCCATGATTAAGAAACAATTTAAATCCTTCCAATTAGCCTGGAGAAGAGAACTGCAATTATGCTGATTGCAACTGTTTCTTTAGTGCTTCAAAAGACACGAATAAAGGTTTCTGTACCTAATGTGACAGGTGTAGCAGCAGCAGCCACCCCTGCTGTGCTTGGAGGGGGTGTGCCAGGTGGAGTCGTCTCTATCCCACTCTCTTCCATCATTTTCCTTCAACTATAAAAAAGCTGCAAGGGAAAAACAAATATAAAGTGCATCTTGAGAAATAAGGGAAAAGATTTTAAATGAAAGTGCAAAGGCCATAATAGAGTTATTTACATTCCTCAACAGAGCAGATAATTCAAATGCCAACTCTAGAAAAAAACAGAAAACCACTGACTTATCTCAAGTACAAAATTATCCAGTGTGTCCCTCTTCTCCTGCACCTTCCCTTTATTTTTAGCACTGTGATAATACCTCAAACTCCAAGACTCTTTCTAAAAACCTTACTGTGCCTGCCCAGCTACTGCTTCCAAAATATACTGGTGGTACTTGGAAGAATAATGTAAGAGAGGTAATTACATATCACAAACCCCATAACCCGTTGCAAGAAAAACTTAACTACAGGGTGCAACTCTGCTGCATTAGTGAGCTGTGGTAATGCAAACCAGGACCTGTTACTTCCAGCATGAATAAAATTATAATGAAATTATTTACACCACGTTTTCCAGTACAGCCAATTCCTGTAAAATCCATACACCACACTTTTCTGGTGATGTTATCTGAAGTGGAAGTAATTGAAAGCTTTGGTTTTTATTTTGAAGGCCAGAAGAATCTTCTGACATATTTGAATAAACCTTTAAAATATACTAAAAAACTTCTAAAAAAACCAAACCTATATGCTTATTTAACAATCTTAAATTAGTGCAAAAAGGCTTAGAAGAAGAAAAGTGGAAAAATTAAGATTTTCATGAGCACCAGGTGATTTTCATTCTTTGGTGCAGTGGCAGCTTAGAAAAAATCCTGCTTCCTCACAAGTCTGGTAAACTACCTGTATCACTCCCAGAGGTAGCAGTCCTTAAGGAACTTACAGTGAAATAAAATTCTTGTATAAAGTAATTATATATATGAAAAATAGATAGGCTCAAAACATTTTCCACCATATCCATTACATCAGTGGCTACTGAAGACTGCCAGCTTATTCTCTTTAAGAATTTACAGAGAAAAAGGCTTAGATAAGATGTTGAATAAAAATACTCACATGTATATAAAAAAAAAAACTCCACTTATAAAAACAGAGGGGCTTTCCTCTCTTCAGAAAAAAAAAAAAAAAGAGTAAAAATTCCTAATCCCCTCATCATTGTTTCAAAGGTATATACAACTCTTAGTTTAATGTGGAGGAAAAATTACTATTATTACCAAATTTAAAAACCCAGACAGCAGGATGCCAATGTCAGTCTTGACAAGTGCACTAAAGAGTTTCAAAAACAAACGAAGGCATCAAAATCACACAGGAGAAACCACACAACCTCTGACAAATCAGTATGATTTGGATTAAGTGATTCAGGATTAAATGCTTGAGCCCAGCCATGGAAAGCAAAGTAAATGTGGCTTATGTGCAGCACTCTTCAAGAAATTCTTATGACAGATGGATTTTGGGTTCTGAGCACCTCTAATTCACTTAAAGGCTTCTCTTCAGATGGGATGAAAGGGTCAGTAACTGCCAGGTGGGGAACAGACTGTCCTTGCAAAGTGCATCTCATCACTCTTAGACAAGAAACAGAGTCTTCCATTAAACTTTACTAAGTGCAAGAATTTGCAATACGAAGACTTTTGTCTTTTAATCAATCTACAGGAGTTTATATTCCTCTGCACGGAGATATTTCTTAAGTTATTCTTTGTTACACACTGCAAAGCATCAAAGAATTTTCCACTGTGCAATTAAAGTAATCACTGACCAAAAACTAGAAGCATTTTTTAAAGGCTCTTCCTATCTGCTGCTTGATTTCACCTAATACCATAATTAAAAGCTGCTGAGGGATGCTTACTACTTAAAATAAATTCTGTGGCCATGCAGGATGACTGGTAAAGTTCCACAGAGCAGCTTTCCAAAAACTCAGTGCAAGGATTTTTCAAAGCTTCAGAAACCCATTACAGTGGTGGTGCTGGGGGGAGGGAGAAGCAGCAGCCCCTCAAGAGGTCACCTGACATCTGTGAAGTCAGGAATTAGTAGAAATAGAAATAATTCTGCAACTGTTTTCCTCTATTAACTCCGCAGTAAGAAAGATTAAGAACAAAAACAGTAATCCCAAATGTGCAAAAAATCATGTCAGTTGCTGAAACACGATAAAAATCCCATATGGAACTGATTTAAATTATGTCTTGACTAATATGGAGCCTGCACAAACAACACCTTTCTGTACACTGACTTTTCAACATAATCCAGTTGTGGTTTGCAGGTACTGCATTATGAAAAAAGTAAATAATTTGAAGAAAAAAATTAAGGGTAAAGACAAGGCATGAGAACAGACAAATGGAAAGCAGAAAGTACAGTGGGTAACTTGAAGCTAACAGCTCATCATGTTGAAATAATCCAGCACCCCACATAACTAAAATGATCCTACAGGGGATATATGAACATAAATGGCCTACCCAAAACCAGCTGTGTGTGAGGAACGGGGAAGCATTTGGGTGGAAAAGTTATTACTACAACTCTTCATAATCCAAGCCACAGCCACATAATTTACAACAAGGAGCACCTGAAATCTCAGCCTAACTTCTTAAGGAGGTGACTTTTGTGCCTTCGTGCAAACTAGAACATTTTGGTTTACTAAACTGAAGGGGCAAAGGAGAAACCCAGAGACAGGGAAAGAGAAACACATGGAATTGGGTGAAAACAATATCAGTACTGCCATCTAGTGATTTCTGACCAGAAACTGCAAATTCGGTAATGCCACGTTTTGGTACAAAGAAATCCTGGTTTGTTTTCGTACGGAAATAAAAAAGAAGGGGTATAGAAAAGACAAATACAGAAAAAAAACTATTTCCAGGGATCAGTCCTCCTTAAAACAAACCCTTAGGAAGTAGAAGCACGAATTTTCTTTGGCTTTGATCAATTATTTCGTTTAAAAAAAAAGCCTTGTTCAGTACAATTGAAGGCATTACAGGGATGATGCTAAACCCTCATATTACACAAAGAAAATACAGTACACGCACAAAGTCTAACTTTAGAATTATTTCTACTGATTCTCACCAGCTGAACACCTCATCCATTAACCTGAAGCCAAATCTCAGCCATCAACCTAATTACCAAACTAGGGAATTAGGCTATGTATACTGAACGGAAAGCCAGGCTAAAACTCTGACTGAAATTTTTAAATTAGCTTTAGCTCGTGCTAAAAGCATGAACAAAATAATTTGATTTAGAGACTAAAGGGCTTATCTGGCAAATTATGCATCTTTTCACTTTAGTATAATAGAAAGTAATTACATTTGTGCTAACATTTTGCAATAATCTTAATGACTTAACCACACTTCAAAAACATTCTTCAGGTTATTACTCTACAATACAGAAATTCACAGCTAATGATAAGATTGGCAAATGGAGATTAGCAAGTTTCATGTGGATAAAAACACATTATCTAGAATCAGCCACACTTCAGAGTTCATAACGAGGTGTGTTTTGTATTTTCAGCCATCTCTAATTGATCCCTGCTTCTATTTCAGTAGGTGCTCCTGCTAACAAAAAAAAAAAAGAAAAAACAAAAACCCCAAACAAACAAAAAACTGAAAAAACATAAACCCACAAAAAGAAACCACAACATATTTAAGTACACTAAGAGGGGAAACTGCTCTCTAAATAGACCCTAAAATGAAACAGAACCGCTAAGCTGGAACACTAAATTGAAATGCCACTAAACTTTTTGACTGTAATCACAGTAGGCATAACTTTCAATTAAGCTTTGACAGTGCTGGCTGCAGACACTGCTCATGGCTAAGCACATGCTGACAAGTGTCCAGAATACAGCTGAAGTCAAACAAAATGACAACACTCTTCCAAAAAAATGAAATGAAAACAGACCTGGACCCTGAGTGCACTTAAAACTTTAATCTGAAAAATCCCTTGCATTGTTTTTTTTCCCACTTTAGAAAGGGAGAGCACTAAGGGATAAAACTTCCTTCAGTCTCTGGTCTGGAAAATGCAGGCAGGTCCCGAAGGACACACAAAGTCTCAGTGAAGCCAAAGAAAGTGCACAGAGACATCACCAGTTTAATCACCTCGTGTTGAATGACTTGTTTCAAAGTCCAAAGTCTTAAAAAGAGGTGACCAGGAGTGATAAAAAACAACAAAAAGAACCGCAACAAACAAAGCAACAAACCAAACCCCCAGAACTCTCCTATACCTGTTTTGTGAGACTTTGGGTTCTTTACTTACGTCATACCTCAAACAATGCACCCGTGGGTGAGGTCATCCCTTGACCTGAAACTGAGGTGGCAGGTAACTTTTCCTGATTAAGGCTTTACAGTAGGAAACTGAAGCTAAGTCAACTTTCCTCCCATCCATAATGAAGCTGATTGCACCAGGTAAATAGTACTGTGCACCTGTTATTTTGGGGCTCTGTTTAAGTTGAGCTTCCTCCAAGTTAACATGGGCACTCCACAGACTTCACATGAGCTAGAAAATCCACAAAACAAATAACTGTGCAATGTGCTAATTCACATGTTTTGCAGTACATCTTAATACAGAATTCTGAGGTATTGAATTATCAGTAGATAGTGAAGAACATTCAAACTAAAAGAGAATAGGTTCAGGTCAGATATTAGGAAGAAATCCTTGAGTGTGAGGGTGGGGAGGCCCTGGCACAGGGCGCCCAGAGCAGCTGTGGCTGCCCCTGGATCCCTGGCAGTGTCCAAGGCCAGGCTGGATGGGACTTGGAGCAACCTGGGACAGTGGAAGGTGTCCCTGCCCATGGCAGGGAGTGAAACAAAATGATCTTTAAGATCCCTTCCGACCCAAACCATTCTGTGATTCTATATTCACAGCATAGATAATCAAGCCGTTTCACCAGCGTGCATAAGAACTAACACAGACCAGGACAGCTGGAAATACCAGGCATGACAGCAAGGGCTGTTGGCCTTCCCTTGTCACTCGTGCAGACAGAGTCCACTGACACCATAAACGCAGCAATTTCCATCTCTCCAAAGGCTGCCTGACCTTATCAGAATTATTAGAACTCCGATTGATTTTTTTTTTTTTTTGTCACCCATTCTCAGCGCCACTGCCAACCCTCAGGATTTGCAGCAGACCACACCCCCCTCCCTCCTCCCTTTGCTATCAAATATTTCAGTGTCACAAAACCCTCACAGAACCCCACAGACCAATGACGGCCACAGTGGGAGAACTGCTGATCTCCAGCTACGTAACACCATCCAGCAATGCCACCAAATAGCACAACACCGCCACAGAAACAGCCAAACCCGGCCCCTCCAACAATTTGCACCCATCGTTTCCAGGGTATGGATATCACAGGATGTGATGCAACAGCTCCAGCACTTTCAGAGGTGTTTTCCCAAAAAAAAAATAATGTGGGTTTTTTTCATGCGATAGTAAAACCAAGTAAATCACATACATTAAGAGCAAATCACGCCTCCAGAGACACCACAATAAAACATTAAAGCTCCTGAAGCACCACTTCCATCCGGCATTAGCAGATTCCCAAGGGTGAGGATGAAACCGCAGGCATTTTACCGGGACCAGCACTCGCACTCCTCGCTGCAGGGCTGGAATTCAGTGCCCTGAGGCTCCCAACAACCCAGCACCCAAACTCTCCACGCAGGAGGAAGCCGGGCCGGAGGCAGGAGCAGGACGGCACCGGGCACCCAGCGAAGCACCGGCATAAATCCCACCGGGAATTCTGCGCTGTGCTGCTCCCTGACCCTCACCTCACAGCGAGCCTCGGAGCACGGCGCTGGCAGCACACGGAGAGCAGGAGCCGCTGCAGCCCTGCAAGGACGCGCCGGCTCCGAACACGAGGAGCGAGCCCCGCACCTCCCGCAGCCGCTCCGGGCCCCGGCACCGCCCGGCCCAGCCCTCCAGCCGCTCCTCCCCGCCGCCGGGCACGACGGGTCACAAACGCGGCGCCTCCTCCCGCCGCCAAAAGCGCCCTCACCGAGCCCGATCCCCCCGTCCCGGCCCGTCCCTTCCCGGCCTTTCCCGTCCCAGGGACACACGGAGGGCGGCCGCGGCCAGCGCCGCCTTGGACTACAACTCCCAGCATCCTCCGCGCCGCCGCCGCGCCCTGCCACGTCTCTCACAGCCGGGTCCAACGGTCCCTCGCGGGGGGGGGATCGCACCCCCGTCCTGCGCCCTCAGCTTGGTTCGCTCCTCACGCATAAAAACGCGGCGGAGCGGGCGGGGCGCTGGTAGTGCCACGTTGGCGGCGAGAGGGAATCGTCTCAGGTGTGAATTGTGTGATACGTTTAAATCTCGCAGCCTTAACAAGCCGTTAGGCACCCTGTCTCCGTTTCTATTTATGGGTACTTGAAGTATGTCTCAGTTGATTTGTGTGCACAGAACCGGTTAGGTTGGAAAATATCCATGAGGATATTGAGGCCAGGCCGCGACTGAACACCACTTCGTTACCCAGCCCATGACGCTGAGTGCTACAGTCAGTCTTTCCATTAACACCTCCTGCAGCAGTGGCTCTACAACCTCCCTGGATAGCTTTTACCAGTGTCTGATCACTTTTTCTGTGGAGAAATTCCTCCATATGTCCACTTTAAACCTCTCCTGGCCCAGCCTGAGGCCATTCCCTCTCCTGTCCCTGTTCCCTGGGAGCAGAGCCCGACCCCCCCCCGGCTGCCCCCTCCTGTCAGGGAGTTGTGCAGAGCCACAAGGTCCCCCCTGAGCCTCCTTTTCTCCAGGCTGAGCCCCTTTCCCAGCTCCCTCAGCCGCTCCTGGTGCTCCAGACCCTTCCCCAGCTCCGTTCACTTCTCTGGACATGCTCAAATTTTTGTCCTGAGGGGCCCAGAAGTGGACACAGCACTCGAAGTGTGGCCTCAGCAGTGTCCACCACAGGGGACAGTCACTGCCCTGGTCCTGCTGCCACGCCATGGCTGGGACAGCCCAGGGGCCACTGGCCGTCTTGGCCACCTGAGCACCACCAGCACCACTGACATGAACATCCTCTCCAATGTTGTTCCCTGCCTACAGGGAAGGAAAAAATTATGTGGTTAATTAAATCTTGCAGCCTTGACACACCATCAGGCACCCATTCCAGTTAATACGGGAATTTGAAGCGTATCTCAGTTACGGCCTGATAAATAAGGCCTGACAAATAGACTCCCACTGAGTCTATGTATATTATTAAGGAAAAGTCAGTGAAGCCAAGTACTTTTAAATTACATGAATTTCAAGAATTCTGTTTTTTTCAGAAAGTTGTTACTCTTTGTGATTTCTGAATATCACAATGAAATTTAAGGTTAGAGAAACAAGAATTAAGAGGGAATGTAAGTGAGGTACAGAAGATGAAGCTTTTCTGTGACCTCTGACTTTCCCGAAACTGTGTTACTCTGTAGTAAGGGCCCGGGAAATCCTGGCTGCTCTCTGCCGAAGGCACCGGCTAGGGAGCCCAAGGTGCAGCTGTGGCTGACACCTCCAAGGCGTGCACGGTTAGGTCGTGCCGAGGGGGAGCGGCCCTTGGAGAGGAGCTAGCGAGGCACGATGGAAACAGGCAGGAGGCAAGAGGCTGCGGAAGGGGACCTCCCCTGAAATCTCCTTTATTGGAGGGAAGGAGACAAAGGTGGGAGAAATCCCGAGGGCTTATGGGGTGCACAGGCTTTTAAGGGGGACAGTAACTGGGTGGAGCATCAGACTTTGACAAATCGGGTTACAGCAAGGGGGTAGATACATAAGGCAAGGGTCCAATAAAAATTTTTGAAGGGAGGGTACAAGCAACATTAACCAATGAACTATCAAACATAACAGAACTTTCTGGAAGAGGGGGTAGGCCTCAGACCACGGTACCGCCCTCGGATCCCTCCTCCTGGGAGGAGTTCCGCTCTTCGAGGGTGTCTTCGTCTTCCTGAGTGACAGCTGCTACCGTGGCTGGACCTCCCACATTACTCCAGTGACAAAAAACGCCCTCAGCCTTAAAATCACTTTTAACCCCGCTTAGAAAACAGGTACGTATGTGAGAATCCAAAGCCTCTAATATATCTTTGAAGCTGCGTTTTGATGGAGAATAAATCTGTACATTCACTACATTCTCAGAGAAACACGCGTCAAAATACTGCCAGAATTCTTTCCTATACTCAAATCTGTCACTGCTCTGGAAGGGGGTCAGCCTCAAAGGGCAGTCGTGCCGAGAGAGGCAACAGTGACCTTCCTGCAGACACGCACAAAGTGTCGGGTCTCAGCGGCCGCGTGGTCGGGCAGCACTGGCTCAGCAGCAGCAGGCGTGCCCAACAGGAGGTGACCCAGATGTCTGAGTCCCTCAGGAATCCCAGAGGCGAAAGAGTAAGGGAGAGGACCACTTCATAAAACCTTCCAGGAGTTTATTGCTCCGAAAGGAGAGGGGAAGAAATGGCCGCTGGGGCCAGGGTGGCAAGCGCTTTTAAACAGGGGTGGCACCGGATAGACACCAATGAGTGAACAGACAGGGGGAGGATCCCGAACACACACGGCCAATGACAAGGGTACAGAGGAGGGACCAACAGGGAGAACCAATAAGCAACCGAACTAAACAGAACTTTCTAGAATGATGGGGGTGGCCTTAGACCTGGGCCTCACCCACGGACAGCCCCTCATTCTCAGATTCGTCAGCCCATTGGATGGGCATGACGTTAGGGATAGGGGGCGGACCCTGAGTGGCCCAAAGCACCCCAACATCTCCCTGGTTTTTACTTAGTATTTTTAAAATAAAGCTTTTAAAACAAAACAACATCAAAAAGAAAAGGCATGTAACAAAGACTAACTCAAGGATGGATTTATAGATGGAGGTTCCCCATCGCGAAAGTCCCGTGCTGCTAAACAAGTTGTCGAACCAGTCCTTGCTCTCAGTCTTTAGTTGTTGTACCTGTTGCCTGATGTTTTTTACGGCTGTGTGGATGTTCTCTGAGTGCGAGGTCGGATTGAAAAAACACAGTCCTTCAAATTCCTCACACCCGTGGCCGTGCGCGAGCAGCGGGTAATTGATGGCAGCACAGTTCTGGAGGGTAGCGTGCCTAGTGGTTTCCTCGTCTGCGAGGAGTTCTGACAGCGCTCAGGATGTATAATTGGCTTGCTTTCTGAGCCAGCATTCCAGGTGGGCAGTTTGGCCCAAAGCCCTAGCGGCCGCCACCCAAGGGAGGAAAATTGAGACCACGACTTGCTTAGAGTAAGGCGAGGAAATAAGTTCAGAGTCGCAGTCCTCATTTAGGGGCCTGATTTATCTTTTTACTCTTTTTGAAGATGCCAGTCGACCAAATGTTTCTTATCAGGGGTTAGAAGTGCCAATTGCCCCAGGGTGCACGGCCCTCCTCGCAGGCGGGATGGGATCCCTGCCCAAGCCCGGTGTCTGCAGATAAAGAACGCTCCAGTAGGGAGTTGCCTGGGTATTTTTGTGGACTCAGCCAGTACGGGTGCTGTGTCATTGCACCAATTTGGAATGTTATAAACTGAATTGTGGGGCTTGACGTTTAGGATGTGAGTCTTCCTCTGCTCGTGAGAGGTAAACCCACTCCTTGCCGTTCAACCTGTAATTGAAGTTGACACAATAAGTTTAGCTGAGCCAACAAGGGCCAATTCTTGCCACTCGTGTGGTGCATGTGGCAGGATCTCCATCCACAAATCCCAGAAGCAGACCGGATGGGGCTTTTTACCCACAAATGGGTAGTCGTTGGCTCTCAGGGGGACCCCCACTAGGCAGGTGGACATGGGGTCCTCCGCGCTGCTCATGGAGAGACATAGTCCAGACTGGTTCATGGCTTTCGCAAGCGTCATCCAGACATTAGCCTTCGGCTGTGGAACAGTCCATCCTTGGGCTAGTGGGGCAATCAGGAAAAACAGGAGGAGCAGACTGCAAGTCATGGTGGAACCTAAAAATAACAACAGAACAATAAAATGTTAAATAAATACTTAGGTGATTCCCTCTTTCCATTGATGGTCAGTGTTGTCTTTATCCTGGGGACATATGGTTTTATCTGTTTCCCTGGGACCCACTTCAGGCCCGCAGGGGTGGACACACACCCAAATCCCCTTCCCCACGTAATTAGTGGGAAAGGACCCTTGGTCATCTGTGTTTCGGGATCCTTTATCATTACTGGTGGTCTCTGTTTGAGTCTCCAAGTCCGAGTCCGAGTTAAAGTGCACCACTGCTGGCGGGTCAGGGTTCTCAGCAGAGCAATTTAAGAAGTTCATTACAAAGAGGGCCTTGGTTAGACGGAGGATGAGGTTGGTGGTTTCGTATCCCCCTCTTTGTTGTTGTAGCACCTTCTTCAGCGTTTGATGGGTTCTCTCGACGATCGATTGACCTGTTGGGGAGCGTGGAATGCTGGTCTTGTGGTGAATTCCCCAGTCCTGCAGGAACTTCCTGAGGGAGGCAGAGACGTACGCTGGGCCATTGTCTGTTTTTATTTGCTGAGGGACTCCGAGTGTGGCAAACACGTGCATCAGGTGGTTGATCACATCCTTCGCCTTCTTGCCAGCGTGGGCAGAGGCTAAAACGGCTCCTGAATATGTGTCTACTGACACATGTACATACTTAAGTCTTCCAAAGGAAGGGATGTGTGTCATGTCGGTTTGCCACAACTCGTTGCTCCCCAGCCCTCTAGGGTTGACCCCACTGCCAAGTGAAGGCACTTGGAATTTCTGGCAGTTAGGGCATGTGGCCACAATGGCTCTGGCTTGTTCACAGGTGAGGTGGAACATCCGTGTTAGAGCCGGAACGTTCTGATGGAAAAAGGCATGGCTCGTCTTTGCCTGCTGAAACAGGTCTGGCAAGTTTGCAGTTTGGACAGGGAGTGCCAATCGTCCGCCCTCCGGTTCTCTTCGGCAATGAAGCCTGGAAGGTCCGTATGCGACCTCACATGCATGACAAAAGAACGGTTGCTCTTGGTGGGAAATCAAATGTACTAATCTCGAGAGCAAGCGATAGATGAGTGGATTTTTGACCTCTTTGAGCACTGCATTTTCAGCTCTAGACACCACCCCTGCAACATAGGCCGAATCAGAGATCAGATTAAATGGTTCTTGAAACCTCTCGAATGCTCTGATGACAGCTGCTAGTTCAGCTACCTGTGGTGAACCAGGCACCTTTTCGACATCAGATTCCCACTTCTGAGTCTGAGGATCCCTCCAAGTCATGACAGACTTGTGGGATGCTCCCGAGCCGTCTGTAAAAATTGTCAGTGCATCCAGGGGTCTCGCACTTTGAATGGTTCTAGGTGTCATAAAAAAAACCAGACAACTCGCTCTTGTTGTCCAAAAACAGAGAAGTTTATTTAACAACAAAAGCGAAGAAAAAGATGGGATCCTTAAAATAATAAAGGTGGAAAAAGGAAACCGGGAACATGGGGATAAGACGCCTGGGCAACCGCACGGCTGCCCAAAACAGGGAGCTGTACGGCTCCTAGGGAAGTCTCAGATAGGCTGAGGCTTGAATTAAAATTATTAAAGTCTCCTGTGGAGAGTCAGGCCAAGCTCCTCGGCTCCGGGCTTCCCAACTGCTGATCGGCTAAAAAGCCAGGCTCCACCCCATGCAGGGCTTTTTATAGTGTGGTGGCTCCTCCTCTAGGGGTTCGTTGGATTGGTGGAATTGGTTGGTGAGGTAATCTTTCCGTGCCAATGGGTGGTGACGGCGGGAAAGCGCCTCATTAGTATTCTGGTTGTCATGGAGCCCAGTTACAGGGGTGGCAGTTAGGAGTTATTTTTAGAAAGTGTCAGTTAGGAAGCCCTGCTAAGCCAGCCTGGCCCTAGAACTTATATTTTAATAAAACATAAATTGTACAGTTAAAACCAGGCTTTTTCACAATTAACAGTAAACTGAAGCTTATATAATTATTACATTGAACACGTAGAACTTTAAAACATTTCTTTGAACTTGTAAAAACTAGTGAAACATGTGAAACATTTAAAGTTCTTTAGAAAGTGGGGAAATGACCACTCCATGGGGATGCTCGAGGTCAGCTTGGCTCATCTGGAGTGGTCAGGGAAAGCAGCCACTCCATAGGGATGCTTGGGGTCAGCTTGGCTCGTCTGGAGTGGCTTTTAATATTAACATCATTAACAGTTTCATTAAAAAACCAGCTTTTACTAACAACAACCTTAACTAATTAACTTGTCACAGAGAAACAATTAAAGATGCAAAGGCCAATCTTAATTGGTATATATGACATTTTACCTGTAACAGCAACAACAACAACAACAACAATTATTCATTAACTGGTAAAAATTAATAACAGAACAGTGATAAGGATATTTCAACTTGGTACTCTTTTAGGTGTGACCGGGATCGTCTTCCACTAGACTCTGGATGGCTCCCGGGGGAGTCGACTTGACTTCTGAGTGGTCAAAGGTAGTTTTGTTGTTTCCTTCTTCTGGAGGTAGTATTACAGGCCCTTTGACTCGGCGCACGTGTCCACCCTTTTTCTGCTGTTCTCACTGCTGTTTCTGTTGTAAGCTGAACCTGAAAAGGACCTTCCCACGAGGGAATTAGCGATTTTTCTTTCCAGGTTTTCACCAGGACCCAGTCCCCGGGGTTGATGTTGTGCAAATTGAAGTCTAAAGGTGGTGCTTGGGCTAACAACCGTTTTTCTTTTAGCTGCTTTAAATTTTCTGATATTATCTGTACATATTTTTGAACATTATGGTTTCCACACTCTTTAACATCTATCTCGTGTTGGCTGGCCAAATAAGGCAGACCAAACATCATCTCATAAGGAGAACCATTGGTATCGGACCAAGGCTGGGTTCTGATATGTAAGAGGGCCAGTGGTAAGCACTTCACCCATGTCCATTTTGTTTCTAGCATTAATTTGATTAACATATTTTTGATGGTCTGATTTATTCTTTCTACTCTCCCCAAACTTTGAGGATGCCAAGGAGTGTGCAATTTCCAATCGATACCCACTTGCTGAGCCAATTGTTGGAGAACTTGAGATGTGAAGTGGGTACCTCTGTCCGAATCATTGCCGTGGATCATTCCATAGCGGGGAATGATTTGTTCTAGGATCACCTTGCTCACTGTTTGAGCAGTGGCATTTACGGTTGGAAGGGCTTCAACCCAGTGGGTAAGATGGTCTACAATGACAAGTAAATATTTCCACCGCTGAGCAGGGGGCATTTCAGTGAAGTCAATTTGTACGCTTTGGAACGGTCTGGTAGCTAAATTGATTCCCCCACTCGTAACGTTTTTCATTTGTTTCCAATTTGCTTTTTGGCAAATCAAACAATCTCTGGTTATTTGGTTAGCTACTTCGAATATTCCTTGACATCCGAAAGTTCTGAGAAAGTGATCCACCAGGGCTTTTGATCCCCAATGATATTTTTGGTGGATACTTTCAAGAATTTTTCGAGCCAATTGTTTGTTTAAAATTTGGCGTCCATCCAGGAGGCGCCACTTACCTTCTGGATCTTCTTTTCCTCCAATTGCTAGCATTCTTTGTTTCTCTTTCTCAGAGAAAATGGGCATGGGATGGGTATCCTTACCATTTGCACTCTCAGTACAGTTTGTTAATGTTTTTATCTCTAAGACTGCGGGTGTCTCCGTTGCAGCTGCTTTTGCAGCAAGATCAGGCAAGTTGTTTCCTCTTGCCTCCAGGCTCTGTCCCGTTTGATGTCCAGGTACATGCACCACTGCAATTCCTAAGGGTCGCTGCAGAGATTCTAAAATCTTTAAAATTAGTTGTCATAAAAAAGACAATTCTCACTCTTGTTGCCTTTACGATGTTTTATTGATTGACAACAAGAGTTGTCCGAGAAACCGAAAAGAAACAAAAACCGCGATCAAAAAGGAATCCCGGGTGCAGAGATCGGATGCCTCAGCAGCCGCACGACTGCTTGGTGCAGGAGCTCGTGCAGTGCCAAGTGGGATCTCAGTTGGTCAGAGACCCTAAAGCAATTGCTAAGGTAAATTGAGCAAAAGTCGAGGCCGTGCCTTGGCACTAGGCTGTACCAACCGCTAGTTGGTGGCAAAAAGCGAGGCGGAGGGGAAGTGCAGCCCCTTAAAAAGGGAGCTAGCCCCTCCCTGAACTGCCCCTGAACCGCCCCTGTGCCACCTCCATGGCCTGCAATGATTTGTGTTAGTGTGGAATGAGGTAATACCTTCTTGCCAATGGGCTCGTGTCTCTAGGGGAGGACTGACAAGCTGATGTCATGCCTGTCGAAAGGCGGGAAGGTCCCTCATTAATATTCCGTGTTGCCATGGAGCTTGGTGACAGGGGTGGCTAAATTTAGAAATTGGCCGTTGGAGCCTGCTGCCAAGGCTGTCTCAGATCCCAGCTTAGAGGGAGCTTGGATTTCTTAACTTTACATCACAACTCATAACTACTTACTTGAACAGTGACAAAAGCATATCCAGAACAATTACATTAACCCCAACCTTTTAAACTGGTGAACAATTTACACAACCCAATTAATGACTCAGTCCAGGTCACCTGATGGGCAGTTCACAGTCCTTAATCATGCAAAAAGCCAATTTTGCTGAGTTCACATATAACAAGTCCCCCCTTTTTGTCTTTTCGAGGAGATTTGGCTTTTTGCATTTTGAGGGAATTACCAACGATGGTAATTTTGTTACACAAAGGTAGATAGTTCCTCGGGGATGGTGGCTTCCGGTTTTTGAAAGTCTTCAAGTAGTCTCTTTGCTAGTTTTGTGTCCTTTTTCTTATTTCTTTGGCAAGTCACTTGCATCATTTTCGGTGTGGGATTGGCTGGGTTTTGTTGGAGGTGTTGTCTTTGTAAGTCTTGGATCAGTGGCATAGACTGCACCACTGAGGTAATTAGGTGAATAAAGCAGGGTACTAAACAAGGTAGAAATATCAGTCCAGCGAGCGAAAACCCCAGAATCATCAATGTCTTTTTCCACCACTGCTTTGGGAAGAGATTGTTCCACCCATCAGGAGTGGTGATGGACTGCCACTTCTGCACTGGGACGTGTGCCAGCTTTCTAATTTCCTGTGCAGTTTTGGTGATTGCTTCACCGTTGTCATCTATATGGAGGCAGCAATCTGAGGTATTAAATTTCCCGCAGACTCCCCTTCTTTGGCTAGGAGGTAATCCAAGGCCAGGCGGTTTTGGTAGACGGCTGCACGAGTTTGTTATTGTTGGGTGTTTAGGAGGTCTATGGCGAGTGATGTTTTGTTGGTTATGATTTCAATGAGGGCTTGTAGCCGGATGATTCTATTTAACATATAGATGGAGGTTCAGTAACCCCAACTTCCATCCTGTGCCCAGGTTGCAGGTCCATAGACTGATAAGATTCTCTCCAGAGGCCACTCTTCATCTTTCCATTTTTGTGTACCTCCAATTATGTGTCTTTTCTTTCTTGACAGTTCGTTGTAGAGTGGCACTCCAAGATATCCTTTTGCGTCCTCTGCGAGTAGGTAGAAATTTGGCTGGATTGCACCCAAGGTGCAGCTGCCTTTCCAGGTGGATGGTAACTTTGAATAGGCTTTTGACCCGCAGATCCAGAAGAGGTCGCTGGGAGCCTCCCAAAAGTCCAGCACAGTGGTGGAAGCGGCAGCCCAGTATTTTGCAATATGTGGGGCAGCAGTGTAGGGATTTCCGCTTTCCCAGCATTGATACAGTTCTTCGTTCGGCTGGTACATGCAGTCTTTGCCTTTTATCTTTTGGGTTGACCAATATGCCGTAGGTTCCTTGGGGAGCCACCATCGTTTTTGCCCATCTGTGACCAGGTATCTGGAGCACGTTGTCAGAAACAAGACAACTCTCGTTTCTTAAAGAAATTAAATCTGTTTATTATGAACAGAAAAGAAACAAACCAAGTCCGGGGCCAAAAACAAAAACTAAAACTAAAAATCTGGGTCCGCAGTGATCAGAGACCTCTGTAGCCGAGCCGGCTTTGCTCCCAGGGCAGGGAACCTGCAACGCTGGGGTGACTCCAGCTAGTCCGGAGTCTATAATCCTTAAAAGGTTCTCTGGATAGGGATAGAGGCCAGACGACCCAGCGTCAGGCTGCACCAACAGCTAATCTGTGGCGACTAGCACCTTCTTCCTTGTGGCAGGGACTTTTATAATGTCCTGGTCCCGCCCACGACTGCCCACTGCTCGGCCCCCAAAGTCTCTGTTGATTGGTAAAGTCCAGGAATGAGATGATATCTTTCCACCAATGGCTCGCTTGCTGCTAGGGGACAGCTGCTCGGTGACGTCACTCGGTTGGAAAGGCGGGAAAGATCCTCATTAAAATTCGGGGTTTCCATGGAGCCCGGTTGCAGGGTGGCAGTTAGAAGCTAAAAATAGCAGGTGGTCACTTACGAAGGCTTGCCTGTCAGCAAACCTTAGAACTCATTTAAAACTTATAGGGGTTAAACATTTGATGAAAAAAAACCCAACCCATTAATTTAGCTGTAAAACATAACCTTTTAACATTAGAGGGTCTTAAGGGGATAAGATAACAACATTGAACATTCATAAAAGTGGGTGAGACATTACACTTTTAACAATTTTAGGAATTAACAGGGAACAAACTTGGGGATCTCTTAACAATAAGGATTTTTTACAAGGAAATAGGAAAACATCTTTAATTAAACTCTGTAACTTAATGAACTTTTAATTGCAGATGGGGAATTTAAAGATGCAAAAGGCCAATTATTAAATTTCATATATAACAACATTGTTTCCCCAACTTCCTTGTTGTATCGTTTGCCTTTCCTCCAAATGCACTCCTCTCCAACAACGGTATTCCCTAACTGCCAAATTTCATTGTCTTGTCGGGTTGATGAGGAAGTTTCGGACAACTTAAGAAAGTCAGGGTGTCCAATACTGACCCCACGCCAAGGCCAGGTTTCCGACGTTAAGGTTCCTCCACAAACCCAACAGCTTGATGAAGTTAGCTGTTGACTAATCCGTTCGGCCAGATCAACGAATAGGTTTTTGTTCGAGTTTAACGGATTAGTCTCACTTTGTTTTTGTTTTTCTTCCACCACTATATCTTGGATCAAATCAATGTCGATTGGTTTCTGTCATAAAAAAAGACAATTCTCACTCTTGTTGTCCCTTTTAAGGTGTTTATTGGAAGCCAACAAGAGCTGTCCGAGAAAACCAAAAAGTAAAAGAAAACGCGTTTAAAAAGAAATCCCGGGTGCAGGGATCGGAAACCTCAGCAGCCTCACGACTGCCCTGGGCAGTAGTCCGTGCGGTGCCAAGGTGGATCTTAGTTGGCAAAGATCCAAGAGCAATTGCTAGAGCAATTGGGGAAAAGTCGAGGCCGTGCCTGGGCACCGGGCTGTACCAACCGTTATTCGGTGGCAAGAGCACGGGGAGGGGGCGTGCAGGCCCTTAAATAAAGTGTTGGCTCCTCCCTGAACCGCCCCTGTCCCTCCTCCATGGCCCACAGCGATTGGTGTGGCTGTGGAGTGAGGTAATTCCTTCCCGCCTATCGGCTCGTGTCTCTAGGGGGAGACTGACAGGCTGATGTCATGCCTGTCCAAAGGCGGGAAGGTCCCTCATTAATATTCCAGGTTGCCATGGAGCTCGGTGACAGGGGTGGCTAAACTTAGAAAACGGCCGTTGGTGCCTGCTGCCAAGGCTGCCTTAGACTTAACTTGGGGAAACTTGGATTTTTATGGAACTTTGACACTTGTACTTATAATTACTTAAACAGTGATGAAAACATGCTTAAAACAATTACAATAACTTTAACTTTGAACTGTTGTAGAACCATTTAACAATTAACATAGCACAACTAACTGATTAACATAACTTAATTAATAACTTGGTCCTGGTCACCCGATGGGCCCTTCTCAGTTTCCAGCCATGCAAAAAGCCAACCTGTTCAGTCCATACATAACTACATACATACCTGTTCAGTCCATACATACACAAGTCCATACATAGTTTCCTTTTGAGTATGTCATCTTTTGTTCTAACGTATTTGAAGTTAAAACAGAGCCAATTGTCGGATGGGCATTGCCCGGTGCTGCTGTTAAGATTTTTCCCCATGCAGTAGTGGTGGCCTTTTTCCGAGCACTTCCTCAGCGCCGTGATGTTATAGCACGCTGGTGAAACGTAGGTGTGTGCTCGGAAAAAGTGTCGGATTTGAAATTAATTTCCCCTTGTCTGGTACACAGTCTGGTAACACTCGTTGCACCGACGGATGTTCGTGTCGGTGAGAGGGAACCACAGGACCAGCAAGGCGAGGGTGAACAATAGAAAGGTCTTCTTGCAGCTACCTGGGTTCCAGATCTTGCCGTCCCAGGGCTTCTGTCGCTCTTGGTAGATGCTGGCCTCTTGCCCTTTGGTCTCGGGTTCTGCTTTTGCATCTTCGAAGACTTCGTCTTTGGTGTCAGACAAAGGGAGATTCATTTCATTTGCCTTGGTCATTGATTTGCCTTGGGCAATGTTTAATTTTGGAGTCTGATTCCTTCGTTGTTGGGGAGGAGCGATGGGCTGTGTGTGTGTCTCTCTTTTTCCTAGGGAAGTCAGAAAAACAAGGTTACTCCTTTGTTTTGTAGCAGTATAACAATAACATAGCAACTCTGAAACACAACGGCTTAACTTACAACAGTAACATGACTTAGTATTGCACTTTAGGAAACAGTTTAGGACAATGTTGCTTTTTAGGAGTGGCTGGGATAGCCTTCCACTAGACCTTTTATTATTGCACTTTTAAGAAACAGTTTAGGACACTGAAGTTAGTTTTTTCTGAGGAGTGGCTGGGATAGCCTTCCACTAGACTTTCTGGAGTTTATACTTCCTTTGTTTTAGGGATGTCCGGGGTTGTTTCAGCTGGACTTTGTTCATCTGGTGGTGGTTTCACCGGACCTTTTACTTGCCGTATGTGAGTCCACCCTTTCTCAGCGGTTCTTACCGCTGATTCTGTGGTTATTTGCACCTGAAATAGTCCTTCCCAGGATGGGGTCAGAGATTTCTCCTTCCATGTTTTTATTAAAACCAGTCTCCTGGGCCAATGTGATGAAGGGCGAAGTCCAAAGGAGGTGTCTCTGCCAGGAGACCTTTCTCCTTCAGTTGTTTTAGGTTGAGAGAGATTTGCTGCACATACTTTTGCACATTAGTGTCTCCATATTCTTTGGCTTCAAATTCGTAAGGACTTGCCAGATATGGCAGTCCATACAGCATCTCGTAGGGAGAGCAGCAAATGTCAGCCCTTGGTTGTGTTCTGATCCTTAAGAGAGCAAGTGGGAGGTACTTTACCCAGGTCCATTTTGTCTCTACCATTAATTTGGTTAGAGTGTTCTTGATTGTTTGATTCATTCTCTCCACTCTTCCAGAGCTTGGGGGATGCCATGGGGTGTGGAATTTCCAATCGATGCCTACTTGTTGCGCTAATTGTTGTAGGACCTGCGAGGTAAAATGGGTGCCACGGTCCGAATCAATACGGTGGATCATCCCAAAACAGGGAATGAATTGTTCGAGGATCACCTTGCTCACTGTGTGTGCAGTAGCATTTACGGTTGGGAAGGCTTCCACCCAGCAAGTAAGATGATCCACGACAACTAACAGATATTTCCACCGTTGGCAGGGGGGCATTTCTGTAAAATCAATTTGCACACTTTGGAAAGGCCGAATTGCTAAATTGATTCCCCCTGCCGTAACATTTTTAATTTGTTTTCGATTTACTTTTTGACAAATTATACAATCACGAGTAATTTGATTGGCCAATTCATACACTCCAAGGCATCCGAAAGTTCTGGTAAAGTGATCCACCAAAGCTTTTGTTCCCCAATGGTTGCTTTGGTGGATACTGGAGAGGATTTCTCTTGTCAATTGCTTATTTAGAATTTGTCGCCCATCGGGCAAGTGCCACTTGCCCTCTGGGTCTTCAGTCCCTCCAATTGCAGCCAATTTCGTTTTTTCTTTTTCCGAGAAAATGGGCCTGGGCAAGGTGTTGCTCTCACCTGGACTTGGGTGTTCTTCTTCTTTGCTGTCTTTGGTTGCTTTCACCTCCATGATGGTGCTGGTGGTTTCTGTTGCTGCCTCTTTTGCCGCTAGGTCTGCCAGGTTGTTCCCTTTGGCCTCCATTGACTGTCCAGTCTGATGCCCTGGCACATACACGACAGCAATTCCCCGGGGTCCTTGCAAGGCCTGTAAGATCCTTAAGATTAATTCTTTGTGCAAAAGATCTTTACCTTTTGAATTTAGAAGTCCCCTCTGAGCCCAGATTTTTCCAAAAGTATGTACGATACCGTAAGCATACTTAGAGTCTGTATAGATGGTTCCCACACTTTCAAATAGACGGTCAAGGGCTTTCTCCAGCGCATAAAGCTCGCACACCTGGGCAGACCAAGATGATGGTAATTTCCCTTTCTCGATGACTTTCATTTTAATACCGTCCACGATTGCGTAGCCTGAGCACCGCTTGCCATCCACAACTCTGGAGGAGCCATCTATAAACAGTTTGTTTCCTCCCGTGAGAGGGGTATCTGCAAGATCTTCTCTAATTTTGGTCTGTAGGTCGATGACATTTAGACAATTATGTGTTAAATTGGAGTTGTCTGGGATCCCGTATAGGAACTGTGCTGGGTTTTGGATTGTGCATGTGGTTAATTTGAGGTGCTGGCTATGTAATAGAATTGTTTCATATTTTACGATCCGCGGGTCTGAGATCCAGGTTGCTGCCTTTTCTGTTAGAATGGTTTTGATAGCATGAGGTGTATAGACATTTAGATGTCCCCCAAACACAATTTTCTGACTCTCCGCAACCAGGGCGGCTGTGGCTGCGATGGACTGGACGCAGACTGGCCATCCCCTTGACACAGGATCTAATAGTTTTGAAAGGAAGGCAACAGGCTTGCGGGACCCTGCCCACTCTTGGGCCAGAACACCGTAAGCCACTCCTTCCTCCACATTAACAAACAGATCAAAGGGCTTTCCTAAATTGGGGAGACTTAGGACTGGAGTGGATGCCAATTTGTTTTTCAGTTCATTTAGTCTCTGTGTGTCTGATTTGTTCCAATTGACAGGTTCATTTTCAGTTAATTTTTCATATAGGAATTTGACAGATTGTGTATATTTGTCGATCCAAAGTCGACAGTAGCCAATTAGTCCAAGGAATTGTCTGATTTCTCATTTTGTTTTTGGTGGATTTAAATTTAGGATGCCTTTTATTCTTTCATCGGTTAATTTTCTGGTACCTTGTTTAATTTGGTGCCCAAGGTACATCACTTCCGTTTTTACAAATTGTAATTTTTGTTTGGACACTCTCAGTCCATTCTCCCCGAGGAAATTTAATAATTGGATGGTAGCTGATCTGACAGTGGACTCCTGCTCCCTGAGAGGAGCAGGTCGTCCACATATTGGATAATTTTGATGCCCTTTGGTGGAGTGAAGGTGGCTAAAAGGTCTTCCAGTGCCTGGCCGAAGAGGGTGGGAGCCTCTGAGTAACCTTGAGGCAAACGGGTCCACCGCAATTGTTGCCTTCTCCTTGTGTCTGGATCCTCCCAGGTAAATGCAAAGATGTCTCTGCATGAAGGATCCAGAGGGCATGACCAGAATGCGTCCTTAAGGTCAACGACCGAGAACAAGCCATGGGTTGGTGGTACTTGGCTGAGCAGGGTGTAAGGATTCTGGACTAGGGGATACCTAGTTTGAACTCGGTCATTGACCTTTCGCAGGTCCTGTACCAAATGGAATGTGCCATCCGGTTTGCGGACAGCCAGAATGAGTGTGTTAGGGGGGGACTTACACCTTTCCAGAATGCCATCCTGCAGCAGTTCCTGGATCACGGGTTTCAGTCCCTGCAATCAAGTCCGGGTAAGTGGATATTGAGGAACACGGATCGGCTGTGTGCCTGGAAGTAAAGTAATATTAATCGGTTGCATGTTAATACGTCCTCTGTTGCCGGGCTTCGCCCAAACAACAGGATTGGTTTCTTTTTCATCGGTGAGGGACAAAACAAACAACTTTACTTTCATTTGCTGACCTTGTGGCACTACACCGATCCGTAGTGGTACTTGGAAGTCTCTGCCCAAGAGGTTGACACCAGCTTGGGGTAAATATAAAATGTCATTTTTGTGTGTCAGTCCATTACCAACAATGGTAGCGTTTTTTATCACTGGGGCTGCAAAGGATTCTCCTTTTGCCCCACAAATGTCTATAGTGTTTTCTTTGTTAATATAATACCCTTTTATGGGCACAGTTACACATGTCTTTTCAGCGCCTGTATCTACTAGGAAGGTTACTGGTTGTTTTTGGGGACCTACGTGGAGAGTTATCATGGGCTCTTTTAGATGGTCTTTGGTCCCCAAGGGGCAGAGCCCATGACATCCTCAGTCACTGAGGACTTGGTTTTCTACCTGTCGAGCCTCTTCGTCTCTTCTCTTGTGGAAACAATACCATGTTCCGTGGCCCTGTTTATTACAATAAGTGCAAAAATGCTGTCTCCTGTCATTGGTGGTTTGCATGGAGACTTGTGGAGTTACCTCTGGGTTCTTTTCTGGCATTTTCGGTTCTGTCTCTCCTGCCCTCATGATTTTGGCTTTCACTTTCCAATTTTCCTCGTCTCGGCGCACGTAAACTTTCTGCGCTTCTTCTAAAAGGTCTTTTAGATCTTTTTCTGGCCACTTATCCATCTTTTCTAGTTTTTTCCGGATGTCGGACCATGAATATAAAACAAAATGGACCTTGAGCATGGTGGCTCCGCTTTCACTGTCCAGGTCCATTTGGGTGTAAAGTTGGATGTTACTCTGGAGTCGCTCCAGCCATTCCATGGGTGACTCATTTTTCTCCTGCACCGTCCCAAAGGCCTTTTTAATGTTGTTTGTCCTGGGGACTGCTTCTCTGATACCTTTAACGATTAATGTCCTGTAATCTTCCATACTCCTCCTGTCTTCTTCTGCATTTGGGTCCCAATAAGGATTTTCAATTGGCATTTTCCTTTCACCCGGGGGACCTTGGTTGTCGTTGTTCTCTCTCTCCAAAATTTTGATTACGGCTTTCTGAATTAATCTCTGCTCTTCGAGAGAGAACAAGGACTGCAGAATAGACTGCATTTCTGGCCACGTAAAGATGTTTGGACCTAAAAATTGGTCAAACTGTTGTGACAGTCCCACCGGGTCACTTAATAAGCTTTTCATTTCCTTTTTAAAGTCTCACACCTCTGATGAAGACAGGGGTGCGACCACGTACCCAGTTCTTCCTCGGGCACCTCCCATTGGCACTTCCCGGAGTGGGAGTACTTTAGATGTTTTTGGGGTGTCCGAAGAGCAACTTGGGCACATTGAGCAAGCCAATTTAACTTGTTTTTTTCTGGTCCCAAAGCCTGGGCCTTCGGGGCTGGCCAAATTAGAATTTGGTGTTGCCAAATTTTGATAGGGAGGAGGAGTTGGGAGACTACAGGAACCAGGTGTTACCTTTTGAGACTGATGGAATGGCTGAAGCAAGGCCAATGGACCTTTGTGTTCGCTCTCACTTTCTTCATCGCTTTCGCTGTTAGTGTTCCATTGGGCAGAAGAGACAGGAGGCAATACACTCAAGGGATCCCAGGATTTCTGCTGTTTTGGTTTTGTTTTTGCGGTGCCTTCATTTAGATTTTCTTTTGTGTCTATTTTAGATTTATCTTTTAGTGTAAAGATACTTTCAGAATTTGTTTCCCCTTTTTCCCAATATTTGAGCCAAATCTTTGCATACTCTAATTGCTCGACTTTCCGTGGCCCTTTATAATGTAGATATAAATATAAAGCTTTGCAAAGTAAGGGTTCGGTGGACCCATGTTTTGGCCACTTGAGTCCATCCTCCCTTAACTTTTTCTTTGGCCATTCTAATACACAATATTGAATCATTTGAATTTGGTCTTTTTCTTTTGTCAATTCATGGGTTTCCCAATTTTTTGACATGATGCCCAGTGGGCTATCTGGGATTACACGATAATTTCTCAGTGAGTTATTTCTTTTGCCGAAGGCTTGGCCCATTTTGTTTACTTAAGTTATTAATTTAGTTTGACCAGCAGAAACTTGGGTATGACCCTTAGGTATTCAGCCTTTTATTATGTTTGTATTTCTATTTTATTTATTTTATTTTGTAAACCTTTGTAATAATTACAACAACAACAATAATAGATAACCACAACAACAACAATAATAGCTAACAATTTATAACAATTATCTTCTCAAGTGTATACGAGTAGAACCTTTTTGTAGTTTTTGTCTTTATAGTACTTTATAGTGTATTCTGTTTTTATGTCTTTATAGTGTAATTAGTTCTTACTTTTTATTGATTTTATTATATATGTATATATACCTTTGTAATTAAAATCAATGCAGATAGAATAAATATTTAGGAACTGTGTAAACAATTGCGAGTACTAAAAACAATATGGCTGCTACCGTGAGAAAAAAAACCAAAATGGCAGACAATGCAAATAAATATACAATTGAATTGATTAACTGCAATTGATATGAATTATGGGAACTAAACTAAAATGGTGCAAGCGTGGGAAAAAATGAGATGGCAGACAATACAAATAATTATACAATTGAATTAATTAACTAACAATTGATATGAATTATGGGAACTAAACTAAAATGGCAGCAAGTGTGGGAAAAAAACCAAGATGGCAGACAATAAGACAAAATGGCTGACAATACAAATAATTATACTAAATCAGTAAAGTGCAAAATAGAATAAGACAAAATGGCTGACAATATTGTTTAACAATTGAATCACTTAATAAAACAATTTAAATGACGTATCAATTACGACCAAATAGCTGACAATAATAAGAACAACAAAAATGGCTGATAACAAGTTGACAAAATGGCTGACAGTAATAACTAACAATTAAATTACTTAATAAAACAATTAAATGACTATCAATTACAACAAAATGGCTGACAATAATCAAATTAGCACAATCAGTTGACAATTAAACTTAACTAAACAATTAAAGTACACAAAATGGCTGATGATAACAAGATGGCTGCCAACTTAGACTTCCTTTGGAAAAACAAAATGGCAGTTAGCAGAATGATGCTTACAAAATGGAGTCCCTTCCGGCCAAAAGGTAGGGAAGGAGAAAGGAGGACAAGATGGCGGGTGAGAGGGGGGTGTAGAGAGAGAGAGACAAAATGACTGACACCCGTGGAGGGAGAGACAAGATGGAGGAACTGGAGAAAAAGCAGGTGCGCGCAGAGAGAGATAGAGAAAGTGAGAAGAAGTAGATGGGGAAGATTTTTCTTTTTTCTTTTGTGAGGACTTTAACAAAAATGTGAGACCCCTCTTTCAGTCGCTCCCCACCCTCGGTTTTCCCCGGTACCCTAGAAAAGCAGGGAAGGAACCACCCGTGGGGAGCTCCTTGGCTTTGCTCACTCGCTCCGCAATCACACTGGGGATGGCCTGTTCCCCCGCACTCACTCCACAGGCAAAGCCGGGCGTTAGGAAGCCCCTAGAAATTAAATTGTCTTTCTTTGTGTCGCTTTTGCCCTTAGGCCCACTGCGACACCCAAAACCAGGATCCTTTAAGGATATTCCCTAATTAATTGACCCCAACGGGGCTCAGGCCTCACCGAATTCCTGCGAAGAAGGTCTCTGGAGGCGTCCTCTCCGCTGCTGTAACTCCACAGGATTTTCCAGCGGCGATCCGGGAAAAAAATAGAAAAATCCACAAAAATCCCAAAATCGCCAAAAATGAAGAAAAATGTGGCTCCCGGACGAGACCCCAGAGGAATTGTCATAAAAAAGACAATTCTCACTCTTGTTGCCTTTAAGATGTTTTATTGATTGACAACAAGAGTTGTCCGAGAAACCGAAAAGAAACAAAAACCGCGATCAAAAAGGAATCCCGGGTGCAGAGATCGGATGCCTCAGCAGCCGCACGACTGCTTGGTGCAGGAGCTCGTGCAGTGCCAAGTGGGATCTCAGTTGGTCAGAGACCCTAAAGCAATTGCTAAAGTAAATTGAGCAAAAGTCAAGGCCGTGCCTTGGCACCGGGCTGTACCAACCGCTAGTTGGTGGCAAAAAGCGAGGCGGAGGGGAAGTGCAGCCCCTTAAAAAGGGAGCTAGCCCCTCCCTGAACCGCCCCTGAACCGCCCCTGTGCCACCTCCATGGCCTGCAATGAGGTAATACCTTCTTGCCAATGGGCTCGTGTCTCTAGGGGAGGACTGACAAGCTGATGTCATGCCTGTCGAAAGGTGGGAAGGTCCCTCATTAATATTCCGTGTTGCCACGGAGCCCGGTGTTGGGGTGGCTAAATTTAGAAATTGGCCGTTGGAGCCTGCTGCCAAGGCTGTCTCAGATCCCAACTTAGAGGGAGCTTGGATTTCTTAACTTTACACTACAACTCATAACTACTTAAGCAGTGAGAAAAGCATATTTAGAACAATTACATTAACCCTAACCTTTTTAAACTGGTGAACAATTAACACAACACAATTAAACAGTTAACACAACCCAATTAATGACTCAGTCTAGGTCACCTGATGGGCAGTTCACAGTCTCTAATCATGCAAAAAGCCAATTTGCTGAGTTCACATATAACATCCCTCGTGAAGGGGAACATCTACAAGGTCTTCGCGGACCTTTGTCTGCAGATCAATAACATGGATACAGTTGTGGATTAAGTAATTTGGGTCTGGAACTCCATATAGGAATTGGGCAGGATTTCGGATGATACATGTGGTCAGTGTCAGATGGTCAGAGTGCAAGAGGATGGTCTCGTATTTTACCATTCGTGGATCTGTGATCCACTCTGCTGCTTTGGAAGACAGAATAGTTTTGACAGAATGTGGTGTGTGTGCAGTTAAGGGTGCCCCAAAAATTAGCTTTTGGCTCTTGGAAACCAAGATGGCCGTGGCTGCTACCGCTTGGATAAAACTGGCCATCTCCGTGACACAGGATCTAACAACCTTGATAAGAAGGCAACAGGCTTGTGGACCCCGCCCCAGTCCTGGGTCAATACACCGTAGGCTGTTCTTTTCTCCACGTTTACAAACAAATCGAAGGGTTTCTCAAGGGCTGGAAGGCTAAGGACTGGAGCTTTGACTAATTTCTCTTTTAATTGATCTAATTCGTCTGTATCTTGTTCTGTCCAATTGATGGGTTCATTCTCTGTTAATTTTTCATATAGGAATTTAGCAGACTGCGTATACTGGTCAATCCAAAGTCTGCAATATCCAAATAACCCTAACAATTGCCTAATTTCTCTTTTTGTTTTGGGAGGTGGTAAATTTATAATTCCTTCTGTTCTTTCGGCACTCAATTTTCTGGTGCCATGCCCAATTATGTGTCCAAGATATTTTACTTCTTTTTTAACAAATTGTAATTTTGGTTTGGAAACTCTGAGTCCTTTGTCTCCCAGGAAATTTAATAATTTTATTGTGGCCAATTTAACTGTGGACTCCTGTTCTCCAGAGAGGAGCAGATCATCCACATATTGAATTACCTTTGTCCCTTCTGGTGGAGAAAAGGAACTTAATAGTTCCTCCAGTGCTTGACCAAAGAGTGTAGGCGCCTCGGTGTATCCTTGAGGAAGTCTGGTCCAGCGAAGTTGTTGCTTCCGTCCTGTGTCTGGATCTTCCCACGTGAAGGCAAAGATGTCCCTGCAAGGGGAATCCAATGGGCATGACCAAAATGCATCTTTAAGGTCAATGACCGAAAACCAGGAGTGAGTTGGAGGTACTTGGTTAAGTAAGGTGTAGGGGTTCTGAACCAGGGGATACCTGGTTTGGACTCGATCACTGACCTTTCGCAGGCCTTGCACCAACCTGTACGTACCGTCTGGTTTCTGAACAGCCAAAATAGGTGTGTTAAATGGGGACTTACACTTTTCGAGGATGTTGTCCTTTACAAGCTCTTAGATTACTGGCTCTAGTCCTTGTAGCTGGACTTTACTTAGAGGATACTGGGGTACTTTTATAGGCTTGGTTCCTGGAATAAGATCAATGGTTATGGGTGTTATGTTCATTTTTCCCCGATTCCCAGGTTTTGTCCAGACAATTGGGTTAATGTCCTTTTCGTCTTCAAGAGACAACACAAACAGCTTGATCCTCATGTGTCCTCCCCGAGGCACCACCCCAGTTTTCAAGGGAAACTGGAAATCCCGACCAAGGAGGTTGGTACCTGCTTGGGGAAGATACAGGATATCATCAGTGTGCAGAAGTCCATTACAAGTGATGGTAACATTCTCAGTTATGGGGACTGCAAAGGTTTCACCTTTTGCTCCACAAATGTCTATGGTTTTCTTTTTGCTTATATAGCAGCCATTTATTGGGGTAGCGACGCAAGTCCTTTTGGCTCCCATGTCCACTAAAAAGGTAACAAGTTGTTTTGGGGGACCTACAGGCAAGGTTATCACGGGCTCCATCAGGTGGTGTTTTGTCCCCAGTGGATAGAGCCCCTGACATCCTCAGTTATTTAGAACCTGCTCCTCCATTTGTTGTGTTCCTTGATCTCTGGCTTTTCGATAACAATACCAGGTACCACGGCCTGACTTGTTGCAATAGGTACAAAAGTGCTTGCTCCGGTCCACAGGCTGTCTAGGAGGTACCTGAGGTGGCTCTTCAGCTTTGCTTTCTGGTGGTTTGGTCTCTGTCTCACCGGCTCTCATGATTTTGGCTTTTAACTTCCATTTTTCTTCATGCCTCCGGACGTAAACCTTTTGGGCCTCTTCTAATAAATTATCTAAATCTCTTTCTGGCCAACGCTCCAATTTCTCTAGTTTACGTCTAATATCCGGCCAGGAGTGTAAAACAAAGTGAACTTTTAGCTTTGTTTTGCCTTCTTCACCTTCTAAGTCCAATTGAGAATATAATTGCATGTCAGTTTTTAGGCGGGTCAACCAAGCTGCTGGGGACTCATTTTTCTCTTGCTCCCCACTAAGTGCTTTCTTTAAATTGGTGACACGAGGGACTGCTTCCTTAATTCCTTTAACAACTAGCTTTCTATAGTCCTCCATATTCCTCCTGTCAATGTCCAAATTTGGATCCCAGTGGGGGTCTCTGATGGTAATTTGCGTTCTCCAGTGGGACCTCTATTGTCATTATTTTCTCTTTCCCATATTTTGATCCCAGCAGTTCAAATCAGTTTCTGTTCCTCCAGACTAAGTAGTGACTGGAGGATCGATTGGATCTCAGGCCAAGTAAAAATGTTGGGCCCTAGGAACTGATCAAATTGATGGGAAAAGACCTATGGGGTCACTTAGTAAATTTTTCATTTCTTTTTTGAACTCCCGCACCTCAGATGACGACAGTGGGGAGACTACATAACCAATTCCACCATGGGCGCCTCCCATGGGCACTTCTCGGAGAGGTAAAACTTTAGATTTAAACGGAGTGCTTGAGCACCCCGGACATAAGGAACATGCCAATTTGGTTTGTTTTCTCCTAGTCGAGAAGGCAGGACCATCTGGACTAGGAGAAAAACTCTTTAAATGATCACAGTTTATTGAATTTGGGCACATAGAGGAATGTGGAGGGCTATTGGTGTCAACATTTTGGCAGGTCGCTTGGCTCTCCTCCTCCTTGTCTCTTTCCCTATCAATTTTGGGGGAAGAGGCTGGTGGGATTATGTCCAGGGGATCCCATCTCTTTGGGTGGTTTAATTTCTTTTTTGTTTCAGTTTGGTCTTTGTTTCTGGTTTTATAATTTCTTTTGATTTACCTTTTAATGCAAAAATTTTTTTAGTATCTGTATCGTTCCAATACTTCAGCCAAACTTTGGCGTATTGGAGTTGTTCGGCTTTTTTTAGTTCCCTTGTAATGTAAATATAGATATAAGGTTTTGCACAACCATGTCTCGGATGACGCATATTCGGGCCATCGAAGGCCGTCTTTCCTAATTTTCTTTCTGGGCCATTCAAGGACACAGTATTGAATCATTTGGATTTGATCTAGTTCTTTAGTTAGTTCATTTTCATCCCAATTGGACAACATCTGTCCTAATGGGCTGTCAGGAGTAATTTTTAATTTCTTTGCTGAGTTGTTCTGCTTGCTATTTGTTTGTCCCATTTTGTGTAAATGAGGCAACAAAATTTAAGCAACTTATTTATATTAAACCAGCTAAAGAGTAGCAATTACTTATAACAACAATAATATAATGAGAGGAACAAATATAACAATAAAATACCAAAAGGGAATTTTAGGATTGAAGAGAATAAAACAAACTACTGAAATAATATACCAACTAATTTGATTTAAAGTGACAAATAAAATGAAGAGACTAACTAATACTGACCACAATATTCCAATTAATAAACAATCACATATATAATTTTAAATAGTAATATATAACTCAATTAATTCTTATTAATAAAAATATAAGCAACCACAATACAATACTTAAAATAGGTGGGAAAATTAAAGATGGCTGGCCACCGTGGGAACTGAAACAAGATGGTAGACCGTGGGAACTAACGGGACCCACAACAAAACAACAAAATGGCAGAGCGTGGGAAGAATAGAAATCACACAAAACAATAAAACAAAATGGTAGACTATTGTATAAATTCAACTTAATCAATTTAAAACACTGTACACAAAGACTACTAATATGTATTTGCACTATTGTGCATATAACGTTTTTACTATAGTAATATATATACATTTATATGTATTATATATATGTGTATATATACTTAAAAGCAATAATGAAGTACTTAATTATTTAAACTTAAACGTTAATATGTACATATAATAAAACAACTAATGGTGGAATCACAACTCAGCCACGGTAACTTAATAAATGCAAGCTAATTATTTAAATTATCACTGAAAATGAATTAATAAACACACTTAACTATTAAAATCAAAACGTCAGTTTAACTCTTAAGGAATAAAAAGAGGATTAAAATGGCATCTGCTGTGTAGCTTCTGCCCTTCTGGAGAGAAGGAGAAGAAGCAAGAGGAAGTTAAAAGTGGCGGTTCCGGTTCCCGTCTTTAGAAGAAGGAGATGAAGAAGGAGTTTTAAAATGGAGCGCCTTAGAGTTCTGGGGGTACTTTTTCTAAATAAAAATTTTAGTCTCCCCTTTGGGTCTACCGCTCTCAATTTTCCTCCCCGTACCCCAAAAGAGGAGTGAAATCCCTCACGGTAGTTGCCTCTCCGTTTGCTCACTCACTCTCACATTTACACAAAAAGGGGAAAAGCTCACTCACTCTCACAAGCAAACGTGCGCTGGGAGGTGCTATTTAAAGAAAATTTTCCCTTTAAACTGGATGTCCCTAAAAAGGAGAGTCCCTAACTAGATGACCCCTATGGGGTTTGTGGCTTCACCAGATCCCTGTCAGCTGGTAGAAAGGTGTCCTCTCCTCCGCTGTGATCCAGGAAAAACTGCTCCAAGGTTTCCGGGAGGGTAAAAATTAGGAAAAATTAAAAAAAATGGAAAAATTCAAAAATTAACCAAAATCCCGAAAATTTTGGGGCAGGAAATAAGGCTCCCGGACGGGTCCCCAAAAGTTGTCAAAAAAAGAGACAACTTGCTTTTGTTGCCAAAATGAAAAATATTTATTCAACAACAAAAGCAAAAAAAAAGAAAAGGGATCCTTGAAACGATGATGAAAAACACCCGGGAACGCGGGAATAAGACACCAGGGCCACCGCACGGCTGCCCAGAACAGGGAGCTGTACAGCGCCGAGGGGAGCCTCAGTTACGCTGAGGCTCCAGTGAGAATTACAAAGGTCTCTGAGAGAGAGACAGGCCAGGCTCCTCGGCGCTGGACTTCCTAACCACTTGCTGGCTAAAAAGCAAGACCCCGCCTTGTGCAGGGCTTTTATAAGGTGGTGGCTCCTCCCGTTGCCCAGCCTCCATGGTCCCGCTGGATTGGCGGGGTTATCCTGTGAGGTAACCCTGTCCTGCTAAAGGCGGGAAAGTTCCTCATTAGTGTTCTGGGTTACCATGGAGTCCAGTTACAGAGGTGGGGGTGAGGAGCTATTCTTAGAGAATGGCAGTTAGGAAGCCCAGGCAAGTCAGCCTGGCCCTGGAATTTACATTCTAATAAAACATAAATTATACTGTTAAAATAAAGCTTTTATCCTTTAAATACAATTTTACTTGTAACAACAAACTTAAACTTATACAAATAAGTCACTCCCACATGATGTCAGGGAGGAGGAGTGAGCAGGATTGACAGGTTGGGAGGAACCCAGGGAAGCATCCGTGGGGAAAGGAAGGGGTTCCGGGAGGACAACCGAAAAGGATTTTAGGAAGAAGAAGGGGACTTGGCGGGCTTCGCCATGCGGTCACCGCCATTTTGTGACACAGGAGAAGTTCCGTCTTGGACGGCTCCTTTTCTAAGTTTAACTGGGGGCTACAAACTCCGGAAAAGGGAGAGGAAAGAGGACTTAGGGACAGGTCCGAACCAGTGTGGCCAGCACTAGATCGGCAAGGGTGTGGGGAACACTGAGGAGAGCCAGGAAGCTGGTGGCAATCCTGTGCCTTTTGGCATTTTTCTCTCTTCAGTGTGCTCCACTTAGGGGATGAAGGAGAGGAAAAGTGGATTTTTGGGGAAGAGGGAGAAGGAGAACCGGGGATTTTAACAGATTCAGTGGATTTTTCTTTCATTTTCTTTTCCAAAATAACTGCATTTTTAATTTGCATCAAAAGTGGGATGAATTTTTCCACAGATTTATCTTTTAAATTTTGTAAATCCATAATTCGATTTCCCACCATGTTCCAAAATGATGTTTTTGTCACATCTACAACTGTGACATGGGGAAAATAAAAGAAAATCCACTTAACAAATTTCCTTAACACCCTCTTAGAAAACTTAAATCCTCCCGCCTTCAGGGAACCTGCAACTTGGATAAAAATCTCCCTTTGAGGTGCTGTCAGTTGATTCCCCATTTTAAATGTAGGTTTAACAGAAAAAAGCACCTCCCTCTACCCTCTTCTGTGTCAAAATGAAGAAATTAACAAGACCTGCCCAGTTGAGACCAAGGCGCGCTCGCCCGAGGGTAAAAGAGCTGCTTCTGTAGGAGAACAGTAGACAGCCCAGGGGCACAAAACGGTAAGATTTAAAATACTTACCAGGAAAGTGGTCCACTGGAACTAAAAATCCACAGAAGAAGTCCTCTGGGATGGAGCTGGTCCTCGTGAAGAGAAGAAAGTCCAGAGAAAAGCACAAGGGTTGTCAGCTCTGCCCTTGGAGCCCCGCACTCTATAATGAGGTGTACTTCGACAAGGGGATGCAGGCACTGAAACCACAACTCCTGGCAGGTATCCCAGAGCCTACCAGGGAGGTCTGCAGGGACTGCTCTTGGCCAGCAGTCCCTGTTCGGGCGTCAGCGTGTGTCACTGCTCTGGAAGGGGGTCAGCCTCAAAGGGCAATCGTCCCGAAAGAGGCAACAGTGACCTTCCTGCAGACACGCACAAAGTGTCGGGTCTCAGCGGCCGCGTGGTCGGGCAGCACTGGCTCAGCAGCAGCAGGCGTGCCCAACAGGAGGTGACCCAGATGTCTGAGTCCCTCAGGAATCCCAGAGGCGAAAGAGTAAGGGAGAGGACCACTTCATAAAACCTTCCAGGAGTTTATTGCTCCGAAAGGAGAGGGGAAGAAATGGCCGCTGGGGCCAGGGTGGCAAGCGCTTTTAAACAGGGGTGGCACTGGATAGACATCCAATGAGTGAACAGACAGGGGGAGGATCCCGAGCACACACGGCCAATGACAAGGGTACAGAGGAGGGACCAACAGGGAGAACCAATAAGCAACCGAACTAAACAGAACTTTCTAGAGTGATGGGAGTGGCCTTAGACCTGGGCCTCACCCACGGACAGCCCCTCATTCTCAGATTCGTCAGCCCATTGGATGGGCATGACGTTAGGGATAGGGGGCGGACCCCGAGTAGCCCAAAGCGCCCCAACACAAATCCAACTGGTTCACAAGTTTAACTTTCCAGCTGTTCAACATCTTCCCAGATGTATTTTTTTATGAGAAGTTATTTAGAATTCTCTGTCAGAGGGATGCTGTGAGTGAAGTGCCTCTGGAGTCAATGAATTCTCATGCCGTGTGTGCCTGGAAATGTCTGCTGGAACAAATAGGAGTCTTGTTCCTCTAGACCAGAGTGTGTTAAAACAAACTAGTTACAAGCATTCATTGTCTTGCTGTAGTAGTTGCTAGTCACAGCGTTTGTTGTGTTTCTGGGCAAAAGAAAATAAATAAAAAGCCCTTGTTGTCAGGGTTCTGTTATGTGAGGCCTCTCTTGCAGGCTGCCTTCCCTGTGGGGATGTTTGTTGTCCTTGTGAACCTGGTGAACCTGGTGGTGTTGCCTTGTGAGAGGATAGGATGGGTGGTGGTGATTGTGTTGTGCTGGCCTGTCCTTCATGTGCTGGGCAGGTCCTGCTTTAGAATCACAGAGCCAGAGAAGGGCTGGGGTCAGAAGAGACCTTTAGACATCTAGTCTGACCCCTGGCGATCAGCAGAGACATTCCCAACTGGATCAGGTTGCTGACAGCCCCATCCAGCCTCACCTTGGATGTGTCCATTGGTGATGGTGTGGGCACAGCCAAAGAGCTGCCACCACTGTCTGCACCCTTGAGCTTCTCCTCCTGCTCACTGACCTTCTCCTTGCTGTCGGCCTTCTTCTTGCTGCTGAACTTCTCACTGCCAGCCTTCTCCTTGCATCTGCATGCCTCCTGCTCCCTGCAGCTGGCAGGGCCACGCTTCCACCTCCTGATCAGCCAGTAGCCCACAGCGAGCAGTGACGTGGTGGTGGGTGGACGGTGGAATAGGTGCCGCGTCCTCCTCGAAAGCGTCCCACAGCAGAGCCGCTCGGGTGGTGCCACACACTCACACAAGGACACACCCAGACACACCGGTGCAGGTGAGGTGCACAGCCACTCACTCACACAAAAGTTGGATAGCTCCTATAGCATCTCCGGAGGTAAAGAGGCGGGAGGGTCCTTTGTGTAGAAATCGGAGGAGTTTATTCGCACGGCGCGATCCAGGGACAAAGGACCAAAAACACTGAGCGGCCCAGGGTTTTATATGGGGGCAGTACAAGGGGCAGGCAAAGCACAGGATCCAATCATCTGAGGGCCAGGGGGTGGAGAGAACGTGGGGTGACAGAACAGTGACCAGTGGAGAAGGTGAGGGGTGGAACAAGGGAACCAACAACCAATAGAGTACCGAGTAAAGGAGAACTTTCCGGGACAATTACATGTAAGGCATACAGGGGGCGGTAGGCCAACGGGCCAACCATCTGAGGATAATCTGCATAGGGAAGCAAGGTGTCTCGGTTTTTGGAGACAAAATTTTAGGAGGAAGCACTCCGGAATGAGCGCCTCCTCCAAAGGGAAAACGGCCTCCCCTTTTCCTCCGCCAATGAGACAATTTGGTCACAGCAAGTGAAAGTGGGAGAAAAAACAAACTTTATTATTAACATAACAGGGTAGAACAGTAAAAAAACCCTCAAACTACAACAAATGCCTGGAGAGGGAACAGACACATGGGCTCAGACCAGCCAGGGCTACCCCACAGGCCCACAGGCTTCCCGGGCCGGAGGGAAGGGAAGGGAGGCAGTGAGACAAGGGGGAGGGAAGAGAAAGAAACAAAAAAACCCCAACACAACATTTTTCCAGCTAGCCGGAACAAAAAAACCGCACAGAGCAGCACAGTGCTGCCGGTGCACTCCCTCCCGAGCTCCACCAAGACCCCCGGAGCCCCGGCCACTGGGCCCCTGCCGTTCAACCGACCCGCACTCGGGTCCTGTGGCTCCAGCCCTGCCCTTTGGGTCCATCTTAACGATACAGCATCGTTGGGCATTAAGCAGATGGTTAAGGAATTTTAAAAAATACCCTTATAACATCACCCCAGGACACAAGGTCTTGTGGGAACTCGCCATAACCTAAGGGGTGGCTTTAGACCTCTGCCGGCCCACCAGTAAACTCTATTGATTTTGGGCCTTGTGGCTCTGTGGTCATTCCCGCGGTGGATTCAACAACTGCAACAGAGCAGAACCAGCTCAGTGACCCGAAACAGCCACTTCTGCTGCAGTGCAGAAAGGAACAGGCTTTCCTTCATGCAGTTGGTCTCATCAGTCTCCTGCAGGAGCCGAGTCATCTCCTGATGCAGATATTCCTCACGCTCCTGCATCCGCTTGACCACATCCTTCTCTATCTGAAGCTGCACCTTCAGCCCAGTGTGGGTGGCTAACAGGGCCAGGATCAGAGCACATGTTGGAGACATGGCCTGGTGGGAGAAAGGGGCTCAGCAGGTCTGGCTGGGAGGGAGCAGCGGTCTGGACCTGGGATGTCCCCAGAGCCTCTCTGGGCCCGGCCATCCAGCCAGTTCTTAACCCAGCAAAGAGTGCACCTCTCCAAGCCCTGGGCTGCCAGCTTTTCCACAGAATGCTGTGGGAGATGGCATCAAAGGCTTTGCTGAAATCCAGGTAGACAACATCCACAGCCCTCCCGCATCCACTAGGTAGGTCACCTGGTTATAAAAGCAGATCAGGTTGGTCAAACATGACCTGCTTCTGTCATAGCAGGCGGTGCAGGTGGTAGGTGCTGCGACCTTCCCGAAAGTGTCTCCAAGCAGGAGGCTGCTCAGTAAGGCCACTACACACAGCACACACACACACACACACAGGCTCACGCACGCCGGATAGCTATCAGGAGCAGGTCGACGACAAAGAGAGCAGGAAGGATCTTCGTATGGGGTTCCACTGGAGGAGTTTATTCCAGCCATGTGAAGGGGTCCAGGGACGAAGACAAGGGATCAGGGAAGGGTCCAGGGTTATATACGAGGCAGAGAGAGCATCAGGGACCAATAATCTGCGGGTGCAGGGGTGGTATACAGGTGGGGCTAGGGCAAAGGAACCAATAGGGAAGATCTGAGGGAGTGGCAAAGGGACAGGGACCAATGGGGGAATGGGAAAGGAAGAACTTTCCAGATCAGGGACAAATAGGGTAGAAAAGGGGCGGGGAGGCCAATGGGCATATCAGGGAAACAGAACTGGGGTGTATTAACATAATCAAACAAAGCATCCTGGGAGAGGCTTCTTTGGTCTCCACGAGTAGAGGTAATAGGCTCAGAGCCTTTCCTCCAGGAGATCTTTGAGGTCTCTGAATCAGTAGGCCTACCGGCCTCCACATGCCTCTCCTAAACGCGTGCTGGCTGAGTCTTGATCCCCCAGCCATCCTGTAGGTGCTGTGTGATGGCACTCAGGGTGATCCATAACCTTGCCAGCCACCAAGGTCAGGCTGACAGGCCTGGAGTGTCCCAGATTGTCCTTTCAGCCCTTCTTGTGGAGGGGGTCACATTGGCACCTACAGTCTTCTGGGACCTCCCTGGTGAGCCAGGACTGATGATAAATTATGGAGAGGGGCTTGGAGAGCTCTTCCACGAGCTCCCTCATCACACTAGGATGGATCCCATCTGGTCCCATAGACTTTTGAGCATCTAAGTGGCTCAGCAGGTCACTGATCCCCAGGGATCAGTGCTGGGACCAGTCCTGTTTAATACCTCCATTGATGATCTGGATGAGGAGATTGAGTCCACCATCAGTAAATTTGCAGATGACACCAAGCTGGGAGTGTGTGTTGGAGGGTAGACGGGCTCTGCAAAGGGACCTGGACAGGCTGGATAGATAGGCCGAGTCCAATCATACGAAGTTCAACAAGTCCAAGTGCTGAGTCCTGCACTTTGGCCACAACAACCCCTGCAGTGCTACAGGCTGGGGTCAGAGTGGCTGGACAGTCCCAGGTAGAAAGGGACCTGGGGGTACTGGTCAACAACCAACTGAACATGAGCCAGCAGTGTGCCCAGGTGGCCAAAAAGTCCAGTGGCACCTGGCCTGGATCAGGAATGGTGTGGCCAGCAGGACCAGGGAAGTCACTCTTCCCCTGTACTTGGCACTGGTGAGGCCACACCTCGAGTGTCCAGTTCTGGGCCCCTCAGTTTAGGAAGGACCTGGAGACGCTTGGACGCGTCCAGAGGAGGGTGACAAGGCTGGTGAGGGGCTTGGAACACAAACCCTGTGAAGAGTGGCTGAGGGAGCTGGGGTTGTTTAGCCTGGAGAAAAGGAGGCTCAGGGGTGACCTCATCGCTCTCTGCAACTCCCTGAAAGGAGGGGGCAGCCGGGAGAAGTCGAGCTCTGCTCCCAGGGAACAAGGGACAACACGAGAGGACACAGCCTCAAGATGCACCAGGGGAGGTTTAGGCCGGACAGTAGAAAAAAATTCTTCACAGAAAGAGTGATTGGGGATTGGAATGGGCTGCCCAGGGAGATGCTGGAGTCAGTGTTCCTGGAGGTGGGTAAGGAAAGAATGGATGTGGCACTTGCTGCCATGGTTTAATTGACAGGGTGGTGGTAGGACACAGGTTGGACTTGATGATCTCCACGGTCTTTTCCAACCTCATTGATTCTCTGATTCTGTGAAATGTCCAAGCCCTTTTTCTTCTTAAGTGGAAACATGACTGTTTATGGAGAATATTCATTTATAACAAATGATTATTTACTGTATGTGGTTAATCAGGATCACTCTCTTATTTTCTTTTCTTATTAATAAGATGGCTGTTTGAATGTCAGACAAGTCAATTATTTAGGATTAAGCCATCTGTTTCAACAGCATTGAAGGAATACCAAGTTGTACTTCTCAGATTTGCATGGAAAAGCGTGGAAGGTGGAACTACACTTTTACAGTACTGAATTGTAGCTTTTTTGTTCTGCAACATTAGACCTCTATTATGGATTTTTTTTGTTTTAGTATTATAATTAGTAGTACTAATTTATTTTACTTTTCTTCCAATTATTGAACTGTTCATATTTCAACCCATGGAGTTTCCCTTTTCTCTTCTCCCTGGAGGAGTGAGTGACTGCCTGCATGGTACTCAATTGCCAGCTGGGGTTAAACCATGAGAGCAAAAATGACATTTCATACATTTCCCATGCTATTTCAAGATCCCCCATAGGCAAACAAAAAGGGAAAAAAGAAAATCAAAGCACTTCCCATCTTTCATTAGAAACTTTATTGCATTAACCTACAGGTATGTGAAGTGAAGTGAAATATATGGTAGTGAGAGGGAGAATGATGAACATCAGTCATCTTTGGAAAATATATATGTTTTCACAACCAAACACTTTTTTGTTACAACTAAGAAAAAAAAAAAAGCCAGGCATACTTGATAGGTTTTCTTTAAAAATATAATACAATTCAATCATATCAAAGTGAAGTCTTGTGGGCTAAAAAACTGAAAAAAGTTACGTTCAGTGCTCTAGCACTAGTATGAGTGTATCAAACAACAAGGTTTTCTCTACAGTAATTGATAAACACACTCATTTGTTTTCAGTAATTTCAGATACTGTATATACAATCTTTAATATAAAGCATTTTTTGTCACAACTAGCTCTGTATTCTTAGGTCTGGACTTTAGAGCTTCGGTGTAAGAATTACTATTTGGACACATACTGGATAAGAAATTGTCGTTAGTGTACTTGAAAATCTAATATATTTAGAGAACACATTCCTTGCTTTTGATTTTATTTTATCCTAACTTCACTTCAATATGAACTTGCAGATTGTCTCAGCAGAAAGTGTGAGTACAATGAAATCTTCCTTCCCATAATCTGCATGTGCATCTCCAATTAAAGTTAATGGAAGTTCTCTGGGTAGATCGAGATAAGGACAGACTGGATGTGTAACAGTGTGGTGTGATTAAAAATCTTTGATATAGTAAAAAGCCGTGAGGTTCATTATGCTTCTAAGTGGCCTGAATTAATAATGCCTACAGTATTTAAAGCCTAAAGTTTATACTCACTACTTTGAAGTCAGCTAATAACTTTGTGCAGCCTTTTATTAAAATGGTGACAAGTTGCTAGGGGAGAGCTACCTCCATTTTCAATGCTGTATTTTGTCTCTATTGTAATGTGAATATATAGAGGCAAGGCATCCCTTTCCATTCCTGTCTGTGGTGAACCCAGTTCTCTGAGCACTTGCTAAAATTGCTACATCAACTGACCCATTCAGTCTCCTGCACCATACAAAATGCACTTCCAGAGTATTGAAGTTGTGTGAAGACCACAGTGGGATCTACAAGAAGAGCTGCCAGGCAGTCACGAGGATGGAGCTGGGGATCTCTGAAGCTGAGAGCAGAGTGCACTCCAGGAAATCAGTGTTCTGAGCACCTTACCAAGAATCCCTCTCTGAAATGAACTCACAAGCCATTTGCTTGCCCTGTACGTACTGCAGATCCAGCTCGGATTTATGCTGACATCGCTACTGCTGACTACACAGCAGGAGTTTTACCCACATGCAGAAAGGCAGACATCAGTAATGTGTATATTTAGAGCACACACAGTAAGCAAAATTACAGTAAACTCATCTACTTTCATGAATGTTTGACTAAATGTATCACTTGAGGATATGTGGTGTACTGGAGATTTAAAAAACCTCCCAACATTTGTTCAGCTCTTCACTTTTCCATGTTACAAGAATTGTTTATATGATGAAGGTAATTTACCTCATGGTCTTCAAAAAGAGCAAGAAGTTTTTGTGAGCTCCCAGTTGTTAAATGCAGCATTTTCTATTCATGGCTTTAGAGAAGAAGGTTTTATTTTAAAGTCTGTTTCACACAATACAAAAAAGATGTATATAACCAGTAGCTCTACATTTTATCTATATGCATACAAACCCAGTCAATACTTCATCTTAGACAGGGATTAAATGGCAACCAGCCTTTGAAATCTTCTACCTAATTTCTGTACTTGCAAAATCCAAAGATAATGGAATTCTTTATTCCAAGGATGTACAAGAAATGGCCAGGGCATTGCAAAACAACCAGTATCCTTTTCCCCAATCCATCAGGGACACACCAACCCTTGGAACAAGGTGCTACAGAGGCACTGCCAGGTCACGTTAAATGCTGGCAGACCACTCTCAGGTTCCTAAAAGTAACTTTCCACTGACAGAGGATGTCAAGTCTATAGCAACCATTTTACTTTTAGGTTGACATGTTTCGGGAAAATTCTGTCCAATGGACAGATACCTTGGTGAATTTAATTTCCACCGAATCGTGCAGTTCATAATAGACTATTTTGGTAAGAGTGAAAGCCTCTTTCGGAGAAAAAAAGGGCTGTTTTGGAGAGATGGTCTCCATCCACATGGTCAACAGAGTCAGCTAAACTTTAAGGAGGAACTATTATTTACTTTTCTTTTGCGTTCTTGTCATTCTCAACAAAAACACCTTGATTTTTTTCCCCTGAATTAATGAATTAAGTTGAACTGTTATGTATTTTCTAATCACCTCTGACAGACATCAGCGTGACATGAATTCTTACTCTGATCCTCTTGCTCTGCCCAGGGGTCCCTTGAACCGGACAAATAAAGGCCAGTTGGCAAAAATGCAAAAGAAATGGACACACACACTAGAATATTTTTGCAGTTACAAGCTAGTTCACTAAAATCACAGACACACAGCGTAAAAATGGAGACAGAAGTTAATGAAGGTGGGGGGGTACATGTGTCACATTATTAGCAATGCAAAAGACCAGCTTAAGCATGTGTTTCCCTACATCAACTATAAAAAAGAAAAGGTGCCTTTTTAGCAAGTATGCACAGAGTTTGCTTAGTTATTTCTAAGAAAAAAAAGTCAGAACACTTTACTATCTTTACCCTATATTACAGTCATTATTACTACCTTTTTATAAAATGTAAACCCTTCCTTGCAGTTAAGATTTACAGAAGTCATCACCTTTGTCCACTCCTTACATAATCAGTCCATGGTGACAAAAATAAACTGATTCAATTTACAAAATTTTGGAAGTAATAACTGATATGTTGTGGATTATTAGTTTTTGTGTGGCAGAAATAGTGGTCAGAACTGCAACATAATGAAGCTGAACTGTAGCAAAATACTTATTGAAGACTGGTGCTGGGTCTGCAGTACTAAGAGATCTTGAAGCATCATGTAATATTGATGTATGCAATCACTTTATCTCCAGAACTATTTAAGCAAAGTACATCCACCACCTGCAATGGACAGCAAAGCCTGATGATGGATTTCCCAAACAACTGCAATATTGTGCTTACTTATCCCCATCAGATCTTGTTTCTTATAATATGTCTTGACTAAAGATAAGAATGGAAGGTAAAATTTGGCAAGGCAGTTTTCCTTCTATTAGTGAATAACTGGTGAATCAGATCACCTGTACAAAGTGGTATTTGGTAAATTGCACTGTCCTGGGAGCATTACTACTCTGAAACATGATAGACATGAAGCCTATATTTGAAGTCGCTAAAATGTGATGTTACCAAGACTAATCTGCAAACTACTATTTTTTTAAGCCAGTACATTACAGTATAAATGTGTTGCATACCTGTTTCTATAAAATTTACTGCCATGAAAAAAGAGAAGAATAATCAGGATCCCCAGAGTGTGGCATTTGTCCATCTGTCACTTGTATACGCAATACAGACCTCGTGCTGAGATTCTGCTTAAGGTACAGCAATTATCTGCAGGACAGATCAGGAGCCGAGATAGATGGTCAGCTAGAGAGGAAGGAGCACGGCCATGCCACTCTGCCCCTTGAGAGTCTCAGGGTTGTAGGCATCAGCTTCTTGCGGGGTCATTCGCTGCTGACCCCCTTTGTGGAGGGCGTGGGGCTCTCCCGGACGGGAAGCAGGTCATAGTGGCACGGAATGTGGCTGTTTTTTGGGAGGTCATACGGATCTTGGCCGAAGCGCCCGCCGCTGCTGCCGAATGCACCCTGGACAACGCTCACCGTGGGCTCTGTGAGGAGAGAGCACGTGCACTCAGCGTTAGAAGCAGCAAACAGAAGGAAAACTCTGATACTTCATTGCAGTTTCTGCTTCAGAAAGATTCCTCATCATGCTGAGTCCTGAAATGCAGGTGTAGAAACACAGGGTGGTATTTTGGCTTCACACTTGCAGCAGGGCCCTGCCATGAGTGTCTTTACTGACAGAACCAAGTGGACCCGCATCTCTTCTCTACATGTGGGCAAATAAAATATAAAAAAGCTTGAATTTGGGGTGTTTAATCAAGCTTTTTTATAACAGTCCTGAAAAGCACAATGATGGATTTCAGAGCAATCTCTAAATGCAGACAGGAAGGGAAAATATATCCTGTGACACTGGACACAATTTATTACAGCCCAGAGATGATCAGGATAGCTACCACTCCACATGACCCCAAAGTTTTCTGTAACTAAAGAAATACAGTAACTAGGTAGGGCCCATATTGGTGGAATACTATGTCTGTGGGTGAAGATGCCATTTTATTCTGATGAAGAGAAGGAAACAGAACTTTTCTATCCCTCTCATACACTTAGGCCAGCTGCATTCAGTCTAACCTAGAGCTGAACTATATTGCCATCGAATGCTAAGCTTATCTTATGCTGTTGTTTAAACAAAGGCTTTCAGACCAGGGAAATTCAGAGGTACCTGTAGGTTACAGAACAGAGCTGAAGGTACTTCCAACCCTGTTTATGTGAATTACACCAAAAGAGTAATAAGGTTGTTGTTACAGCTTTTGAGCAGAACGCAGAGTCTGAACACATAATTTTCTTCTTCCAGTGATTTTCACATTTTTTGATGAAACCGAATCCAAGAATAAAAAGCCCAGTGCTCTTTGTTCTTAACCCCCAGCATCTAGGGGTGGATTTTGTACCTACCAACTTCATACACGTTCTTGTTGGCTGTGGCAGAGCCGGCGATCTCGGCATAGGGAGAGTCGCGACGTGCTGGGGACTTCATTTCCACATAGCCACATTCTGAACTCTTTGGCACCAGAGCTGGTGGGTCTTTGATAGTAGCATAGGGGTTCTCAGAGCTGCTCAGTGAGCAGTTACTTAAATTGTATTCCGAGTTCTTCACCAGATCTGCAAAAAGAAAAACGTGTTACTGTCTCTAGCATGCTACATGTTATGGACATTGCTCCCAGAAAAAAAAAAAGGGGTGTTCTTTAATTCTGAGTTCTAAAAAGTCAGGCAGAAATAAATATTTAAATGGAAACCAGTCATAACACTTCAAAATTATTAACAACAATCAATGAAAGCATCTCAACATCTGTGCTCTTTAATGGACTCGATCTTGCCACCAGCAAATTAGTGTTGCAAAGTCTGAGCATCTTCAATTCTGGTTAAAATGGCTGCTAGCATTATATAAAGATAATCTGTACAATCAGTTTTTAACAAGCACTTCAGAACACTTTCTGCCCCTCCAAGCACTGAACTCAGGACACTATTAGAATAACTGATCTGAGACTGTTCCCAAGAGCTGTGTCTGGGCAGATGGCAGCATGGTTTCTAGGGATGGCTTGGGTGGTGCAAAGTTTGGGTATGCAGCCACACTAAAATAACCAGCTTCTTCTAAGTTTCTGTAAGGCACACACAGGAGAACTGGAAAGGAAACATCAGGTGGCTTGTGATGTCAGGATTTAACTGAAGGATGAATAATTGGTTTCAGAGATGTGTTTGCTTGTGCTGGGAAGTGATTTTGTGGTGTTGGTGTTACTTTGTTCTCTGTGTTGCTTTGTGATATATTGTGTTACTTAAACTGAGACTTCCTTAGCTCATTCCTGACTCCATACCCAACTGACCTTGGTGGACCTGTCAGTGGATGGGTGCTCACGATTTTGTGACTCATTTGAACTGGGCTTTCTCTAATCATAGAATTGTAGAATTGTTTAGGTTATAAAAGACCTTTCGTATCATCAAGACCAACCATTTATGGGACACCAAATCCACCACTTAACCATATTCCTAAGTGCCAAATCTTCCCATCTTTTAAATCCCCCTGGGGATGGTGACACCACCATTTCCCTGGGCAGCCTGTGCCAATGCTTGACAACCCTTTCAGTGAAAAAATTTTTCCTGATATCCAATGTCTCAATGCCTGTCTTGTTGCGAGGGCCCAGAGTTGCTCCCAGGATCTGAGGTGTGGCCTCAGCACAGGGGACGGTCACTGCCCTGGTCCTGCTGCCACGCCATGGCTGGGACAGACCAGTGGCCATCGGCCTCTTGCCCCCTGGGCACCCCTGGGCTCGTGTCCAGCTGCTGCCATCAGCACTCCCAGGGCCTTTTCCAGCTTTCCAGCCCCTCTGCCCCAGTCTGGAGCTGCAGGGGGTTGTTGTGACCCAAGGGCAGGAAGAACCAGGTGTAATAAATCACTGTGTCAGTTTAATTGTCCTCTATTATACACAAGGGGACAAACCAGCTGCTTTCTATCTGTGTATTTAACTCATTATCCATGTGGACTTTGCTACACCTTTTCCACTGTTTGGATATCCAGGCACCCTTGGCATGCCTCAATAAGGTACCACAAACAGTGACGTGCACCGGGGTGGTACACTGTAAAGTCTTATGAGAAAACTGGATAATTCAGATGATCAAAATATCAGCTCACTGCCCTGAATTTTGGAAGCTTTTCATTCCTGTCTGTGTCTCTGTATTTTGATGTCCGTTCCAAGGGGCTGCAGTGGATGTGGTGAAGGTCTGTGGTCATGCAGACCATACCAGCTGCAACTGGAATTGTCTCTCTTTTAAAGCCTTTCAGCAGAGGCAGCATGTGTCCTCCTAACATCTTCTGCAGTCTAGAATTGAGCTGTGTTGTGACTCAAGCATGACAAAACATTAGATCTGTGTGACATACAGGGGACTTAAAATTACTTTGTTTGTTGGTTTTGTGGGGTTTTGTCCTCCCTTCAAAAAAGAAAAAAAACCCACACCAGCAAACAAACGAATTACGCAGTGGTTCCGTGTCTAGGAAAAATTTACTCCAGGATTATTTCTATATTCTCTTCACCCAAAAACCAAAGGTAATTCAGAAGTGTAAAAGGAATGTCTATGTCATTTCATCGAAATACATCAGAAAACAACCTCACCTTTCAGGGACTTCCCCACATATCCTCTGTCAAGTCCAAAAGCACCTGAGGAAAAAAATGATACAAAAACCAGAGTAGTTTTAAAATCAAAGAAAACTAAAGTGATTAGGCAACAGATTCTAAGTGTTTAAAAATTGCCATGGGACTCATTTCTGCCTTAGCTGAATTAGTTCTCTCATAAGCACTGTTGAACTGCCCAGGATGGGGGTACAGGAGCACTTGTTACTATTTGCTTGCACATTTTCCAGCAGGAACAGGGAAGGTGGGTCATAAGGGACCATTAAATTATCAAGTTTGACCTCACATAACCCCAGTTACTCACTCTTGAATAAACCTAGTAAGTTGGATTAAAGCCTATTTTTTTTTGTTTGGATAAGCCCTAACTACCAGAAAGGCATCCCACCTTGACATGAAAATCTCAGGGTATGTGGAGTTCACTCCAGTTCTCGATGCTCTGCTTCCAAATTTTGTAACTCCCGAATCAGGGTCACCCTGTTCCAATGCTGGTGGCCTGGACACCTTGCACCTGAATCTACATCTCTGCAACTCCCTGTTACTCACACATTTCTCTCAGTAAATGTAAACAGCAGTGCATGACAGCTGTCTTCAGAGACCTGGCACTTCCCTGGTTACTGATCTGTTCAAATAGCTTTGATTGATATTGTGGAGAGCTGATTTTTTAATTAGGCTGTACTGTAGTACTATGCTAGAAGCATTATAAAAGCCTAAAATTATTTGATCTATGCACTATCTAAACAAAATTCGTAGTTTTCAAGAGGGAAGTGATATTATTTAAGGAGACCCAAACATAATTAATTTCATTCCTACCCCATCTTTATTTATTAGCTCCCATGTCAGCTGTTCTGTTGTATTTACCAGTTTAATTCTCAGGCCAGCAGCCTCGAGTTACCCAAGTAATCTTATATGATCTTCTAGGAAACAGACATAATAGCAGCATTCATCCAGTCCTCTGGAACCTCCCTGTTGCTCAGAATCTCCTGCCTTGGGTTAACCACAGCAAGTGTCTCTGAGGAGCATTTCGTGCGAGTACAAGAAAATACAAAGCTGAATATTGAGCATCATGACTGAAACCCTTTCCTGAAAAAAAACCCCAAACAAACCCCAAACCAAGCACAACAGATCTGAGCCTGATTTGTGGTTTGACCAAGACTGGGAGAGAGCAGGAAAAAACATAATGCTGCATACTGTTGTTCTGAATCCCAGAGTCTGATATGTGTAAGTACCATAAATGAAGGTAATTAAATTTTCTGAATTATACTGCCACTGAAAGTCCCTTTTAAGGCTTTCAGTGGTCAGTGCAATCCAGCCTTTTTGGAATGCATGAGAGTGGAAAAGGATGAAAAGGCAGCATAAAGCAGGATACAGCAGCTCTCACAACTTCTTGGGAATTTTTCTTCTTAAAGACAATCCTCTGTCTTTTAGCAAACCAGGAGGCTTACCTGGGAAGATCTAGTACTTACATCTGAAGTGGCTCAGATAATGACAATATACTTTTTAAACCACTGATTGCATTTTGTGGTGATTTAAAAAGGAATATATGCAACCTTTTATTTATTTAGTAAGAATTTGTAATTTTGTCCAAGCAGACCCTTACTGTACAAAACCCATTGTTTTATGAAACTAATCAATAAGCAAATCTTTTAATAAAAACAATATTACATATTTTACACATCACGTCTGCACTGGGCATCAAACTGTTCCACCATTCCTCACAAGGGGTCACTTTTTTATCTCCTCCTGCCTTAAGGGATGCATCCCACACACAATGAATAACATTCACATTCTCCTCCTTTTTTTTTCTGTTTTTTTTTTTGTTTTTTTTTTTTTTTACCAAGCTCATTGAGGTAGCCACCGTGTTTCCAGTCTGCTGGCAGTGTTCCTGTGTAGTCCATGACAGCACTTCGTTTTCCAGGCTCCATATTTTTCAGGTTCACAAACAGCTGACTGGTTTTCGCCTATTTCAAAGAAAGATACAGAATAAAATAAAACTGAAACTGGTGGGAAGCTGCTGAATTTCCAGGCGACAATCAGGAAGAGCAAAAATAAGCCAAACAGGAGAGATGAGGGAACAAAGCAAAATAAATTAAAGACTGACAGAGAAGTTTCCATGTTCTCCTGCTTTACCTTTGCCAAGGTCAGTCTCTCCATGTTGGTGACATGAGGTGGGCTGGAGCACTGGGTCAGAGTATGGTAACTAGGGTTAGAGAAATAGTGGCTGTTGACATTTCCACCATTGGTATGAGGGATGGTTTCTGAAAAGAAAAAGGAAGGGAAATGAACAACTGACAATAACATGGCATTTCTTTCTTAAGATACGTTTTTGACAGTGCTGTAGTGATTTCAGAATCTGGCCTGGAGTTTCTTAAAGAAACCCCAACAAACACAAAACTAAACATCTTTTATTCATTCAAAGAAATTAGAGATACGGGACAGTAAGTGACACTCGTGTCCTCACGTTCAGCAAGGAGCACTCACAAGTGTCACCTGCTAACTTCTCTCTCTGCTGTGGTCCCTTGCTCTGTTTTTCTTGTCTATTCATCATTATTGTCACTTGTACCATCAAATCTGCACCAACATCTTCTGGTGCTTCAAGAACACCAGGATCTTTGCTGATTTGCTTTGTCTTCACTCTGACAAGTGCTCCTGCTGCCTCCTTCAGCTGCTGCTTTCCTTAACAGTGGTGTTCAGAAGGCACCATTGCCTGAAGTTCCACGTACCCACTGAATCCCAACTCAGAGGCACTTCAATAGGTCAAAAACTCCTGTTTGTTTCATTGCTCCTTCCCTTAATTAGTTGCAAACCTTTTGCTGTCTGTTTCTCTGCGGAATCTTGCCACAGATAGTGTGAAATCCTGATTTTCTACACTCTTTCTGTATTCAAGCTGTTGGCATTGAATTTGAAGTCCCTTGTAGAAACCAGGTTTTGCCACACTCCAACTGTATATAAAAGCAGGCGCAGAGGAATAGAAATGTCCATGTTTAATGCAGAAAAAGCATTTGAGAGTGCAAAATGTTGCACAATAAAGTGAAGTATGTGCGGTGTTTTCCTTACAATTAACACATTTTGCCAGGGTGAGACACCAAAAGCAGAAATACGTGAGTTCAAGCCATGTTAGGGGCAGATCTGAGCACAAAGCCAAGAGATGAAGAGAAAAAAACCATCTCTTCTAAACATTACTTACCCGAAATGGTGTAATCTGCGTTGATGACCCTCACAGCAGGGGTGTAGGTCACCGTGGGCATGTGTGTCTCCTTCCCTTTCTGCTTCTGCCTGTAAATGATGAACAGCACCAGCAGGAAAAGCACAACCAGGACGAGAATGATGATGCCTGCTATGGCTCCTATCTGGTAGGAGTCAGCAGGGAGGGCAGTGCTGGTACGGCTGAGGCTGTTCAGGTTTCCCACTATGATTACACCGGCTGGAATGGAAGAAGAAATGGAAATAAGTGGCATAAATCCACAGGGGTCACGTGTCAGGAGCAGGAGACAAAATCTCACTTCTAAATCTAACTGTATTTAATAATACCAGAATAGAACTCTGTCAGAAACCAACCCTAACCTTAAGGAAAAACACTCAGAATGTTCACAGAAAGAGATATTTTCATCAATCTGAAACAGCAGGAGCGTTGCCGGGGCAAAAGCATGGGGCAGGTAAAGCCCATGCTCCATCAGCAGCTTCCAGCAGCACAATCCTGTATTTCATGGAATCTTCACTTGAGTACTTTGCTCCGATTAATTATCACTGAGGCATCTGATTTAAAGCCTACAAAACCTACATAAATTAACAGAATGGGCTACTTAAAATCACTTGTCAGATTTATTTACTGAATGACACAGAGATGGTGTTTAATTGGTGAATCCAGTCTCTGTGTGAAACCACTACAGTTAATTTTATTGCATCTGGGCTTTACCTTGATCACACCTGGCCCCTTTCCAGCCTGGGCTGCAGTAACAGGTCCCCGTGATGTGGTCACAGGTGGAGTTGTTCAGACAGTCACAGATCTGGCGGCATCCATACCCGTATGTGCCCTGGGGACATTCTGCACAGAATAAAAACAAGCAAAAACTCATTAAAAGCTTTGGAGTTACAGGCTGGCAGCACCACATGAGTCTAACCCCACACATTCCTGTCCCTGGTCAGCAGATGGCAATGTGTCATCAGAATCAGATCTCTCCTGGAAGGGCTCCTAAGAGGACCCCTCAGTGTGCAGGAGAGAGAGGAATTGTGTTTAGATGTGTATTCATCCTTTACCTGCAATGTTGCTGATGCTCAGGTGGTGCAGTGAGGGATCAAGGGGAAAAAAAAAAAGGGGGCAAAAAAGATAAAAAGGGTAGAAGGCAGTGAAGAAATGGGCAAGGTGTGAATAAAGAACCAGAAGACTTAGATGCCAGTGTGTGAAAAATCACGTAATCATGCACGTGGAGCCAGACACCTGGATGGAGTCCTGTGGTGTGACAGATGTGCTGATGTAACACAGCAAGAGGAACGGGCCATAACAGTGAGCCCAAAATGCACCACACGTTTATAGAGAAATAAAACTGCTGCCCATAGCATGCTCTGATACTGTAATGTATACACTGAGAAACTACCAACAGGAGAAAAACGCTAAATTATGGACAATAAGGTAATTGGGAGAGTTGTACTTAATTATCTCTCTCCCTGAATGACTTGAATACAATACTTAATTACTGATCAAAGTATCTCCTACCTCATGTAAGTATCCTGGTGGAGAATTATCCTACACTGATAAGAATGATTTCTTTTATACTGCCACCTCTTGGTACTGCGTGGCCTGTCACATTATAGTAGTTCTGATGGTTTCAGCAAATGCGGTACTTCTTCACCCTTTGTGACTCAATTTTCTGAAATTTCTCAAGAGTTCTGCAACTATATTTACTTCTTTTTGTCTTTTTAAGAGAATTTAACTCATCTTTCATGCATTCCTAATTTGGAATAATTTACAAAATAAAGTAACATAATGGGTGCCAGAGAATGTTCTTGCAGTCTTGACAACTCGAGTCCCAACTCAAGTGAAAAACTTCATGTTTATGTACCTCCTTCTTCTCTTGATTACACTCAATAAAACAAGATTATAAATACTGAAGTAAATGGGTGGGCAAAACCCATGATGTCATAATATATTTTGGCATTTTAAGATCTAAATCAGAATTAATACCAAAAAATTTAGCTTAATGTTGTTAAATCATTATTATCAACTTGTAGGATAAAATACAAAATCTGTAACTGAGTTAGATTTGCCAAATTATTCAAAGTGATGTTTTGACATCAAGAGACTATCTTAAAAAGTAATCTTTTCCTGAACATCATTGATGTTTTGAGGAGAAACACAGACGTCATGAGAACGCACAAATTTGGGAGCACAGCTCCGTAAAGTCAGCAAAGGTTGGACAAACAGTCCTGTGCTCACGAGCCTGGTTATTCTTTTAAGGTTGTACAACACTGCACCACCAGTGATGTCAGTGGTGTTATCCCTGACCTTCCTGAGGAGAGAACCACACACACATGAAAACAAAACGCCACCTACGATGCTTTTACAATCCAGCTGTGCTGTAAAACCACACTGCGAAGATAGATTTCATCCACAAGCACTGATGAGTTAGTCCTCATCTCTAGTTTTCCAACTAGTAGCTGTCACTGTGGTTTATGCTAATGGACACATTTTATTGCTTTCACAGGATGCTAATGACAATTCCTTGGATTCATTTTGTTGCTTTTACATGACGGAGCAATTGGGTGTTCCTTTAGCGTTACACCCAAACACAGTGCAAACAAACAGCCACCAATCTGTAACAACTTAATTCTATCGGGTTTTAAACTGCTTGGGAAAAGCCCGTGGCCAGCTCCCAAAGCTCTCTGCCCACCAGAACTCCCCCTGCACCCAGAGGCTGTGTCCCAAGGCAGAGGGGTGCTCACTGTGCTCGCAGTGCCGCCCCATGAAGCCCGTCCGGCACGTGCACTGCCCGCTGATGTGGTCGCAGTCGGCTCCGTTCTGGCACTGGCAGATCAAGGCACAGTCCTTCCCGAAAAACCCCAGGGGACACCCTGCAAGACAAACAGAGGGAGGGGGAGAGAGGGGTGAATCAGCTGCTCTGGGAGTGGAACATTCTGGTTCTGTGCAGGGCTCGCTCCTGCAGCTCCAGAAATGGAGTGTTCTCTTGGCACAAGGGACCAAGACCTGCCTGGTCTGAAAGGGTTTCAAACACACATGAGGCAAAAATGGGGTTGGGAAATGGTGCTGGCAGCAGAGGTTCTGAAAAGACAGCAGGGACAGCTCCTTGGAGAAATGGGCTTCAGAAGAGATTTGAGGGAGGAGGAAGAGGGCAATCTGGGAGTCTGTCCATCAGTCAGTGAACCTCTGGATATAGTTCATAGTTCATAAACTTCCTTCAGTTTATGTTGAAGCATTAAAAAAGCCAAAAAAACAACATACTGTACCTGAACTACTCACAAAGAAACCATTTCAGTATGAAGAAGACACACCACTGCAAAGAGCTCATTACTCACCAGCAGGAAGCAAAAAACCCCTGATAGCTGACAGCTGAACCAGCATAGTGAATGTCTCCCAGAACTGCATCCATATGGTCCTATAATGTATCTGTTACTTCTTGCCACTGTGACATTACTCATTTGAAACAGGAGTTCTGATTTTATGGAAAACACGTATTTGAACAATGAATGCAAAACACAGTCAGCAGTCCTGTATTTCTTGAGGTCAAACACAGGGGCTGAGGCCAGGATCACAGTCAGTGAGGCAGCCTGAACTGAAGGTGAACCAAACTGAAGGTGTAATATGGCAGAGATTAGAAGCCAACTTTATCAATATTTATTTCTAGAAAATGTTTATTTCTCAAACTTCGTATGAAGTCTAGCCAGCATGTAATGAATGCCCCATACCTGCACCCAGTCACTGCACAGCTATTTTGCTTTAAAAAAAGCTCTTGGGGAAAAAAACCCCCAAAACAGTATTAATGTATTATTAAATGAAGAAAATTCCAGAAGAAATTACGATGTCACAGTCTAGTGAAATCATCTTTCAAGGTTCTAAATGAAACAGCTTCTGTATCAGTATTTGAATTACAGGTGCTGAGCTCCAAGCTGTTCTGGAGGATAATTCTGTCACCGATGTTCAGACGAAGAATGAGCACAAAATCCACTTACTCTGTGTGCAGTAAAGGCCAGTCCAGCCCGGGGTGCACTTGCACTCCCCATCGTAGGCACTGCAGAAAGCTCCATTGTGGCAGTTGCACGTGTGGATGCAGTTTGGTCCCCAGTGGGAAGGTGGGCAAGCTGGAACAACCCAGAGCAATTAATTAACCTCAAATGACAAAGGTTCCTTGATGCACATGAATAGAGCTGCTTCCATTCACACATGAGCACTGCTTTGTTTGGTGTTTGCTGTTTTTCTCCCAAGTGCATGGTTTGGGCTGCTCTCTTCTGAGCAAACAGCCACAGACTTATTCATTTATTTCAGCTAAGGAATCATTTTACTTCAGGTAAAAAGCGGCGAAAAATATTAAATGTGTGAAAAATGCATACTTGATACTCAGTAAATAGGACATTCATAGCAGCTTTCTCAGAGAAAGCCATTAGGTTTCCTGTCTTCATTTATTTTTTAATCTGCAAACAGTCAAGGGGATACAGCTTTTAAATCTCAAAACTGAAGGAAAACAGAGAAGGCTGAAACTCCTATATAGCCTAGAGCTTTAGACCCAATACTAAGCTTGCTTCTCCTGCTTCCACTGTTAAATCCTATGTATTTGCCTAAATGTGGTGAAGATAATCAGGTCTGTACCTTAATCTGGTTAACTCAGTTACTTCCATGTGTCCAATAATCAATATAATATTTCTAAACCCCAAGTAATTATCCACAGAATGGAGATTATTTTGCTCACAATCATGTCGACTCATCATGAGGCAGAATGTACTGGCTGCTTTGGAAATGTCATGATGGATGAATCTGATGCTATGTGCTGCCACTAGAACTGAAAAGTGGTTCCAAAATACTAATTACTGTTCAGAGACAGCAAAGATCATTTTCTTCATGGTAGAGTATCACTAAGTAAAGAAGGTACTCTAAGAATAGACCCCTTCTGTTGAGTAGGATTCTCATCTTGAGGGGTTTTTTTTTCTTTAGTAAAGAAAGCAGTACTTTAAGTAGTACTTAGTATTTTAAAAATAAGTAGTAAAATAAATAGTTCTTTAGTACTTTAAAAATAGTTTAATGGAAGTACAGTGTCAGTACTTCATAGGAGAGAAGAAACCGGTCAGACACTGAAGCCTTGCTTTTATTTCTGGGTAAATTTAAAAGGCTGGTAACTCCTTTTTGTTTTGTACTGATTTGGTTGCCTGAGACCAATAAAACTCTTGAAACCTTTAAACATGTGCATAATGATTCATGTATATGTGGGCTGTATTTTTCCAAAGTATCATCTTTATTCCCAAATTCATTAAGAATTTTATTACGATGTTTTGATAAAAAGCACTAAGTTTGGTTTTTTGTTACTTTCACTTCAGTTGTGTCTTGTAATTATTTTTTATTAGTGTTTTGTGTTTGAAAGTAGTGGTCAGCTAAGAAGGAATGTAAATCACATAAAGGCAAAAGGTTAGAAGTTTAAAAAAGGTCGCTGGTTCTGAAAGAAATTAATGGCATCATTATTTTCCATGTGAACGAAAGGCCTTTATACAAAGCAAATAAACTTCCTCTGTTATGGTCCGTGAGCACAGCCTCAATAAACACTTCCATTCATATTGCTGGCACCATTTTCTTGATATTGATTCAGTGAGTAAGTCCCTCCTCCTCCTAAATACCCCTATTCTGCTCATCTCCCAACTACCTACTTATTTTACCATAAAAACAGGGACCTTTGTAGCCACTGGCTTCCACAGGAATGGGCCCAAGATTTATTTTGGTATCATACTGGGCTGTGCATGCTAATCACGTCACAGAATTTAGCCAGGAAAGTTGTTTTTGGGGTTTTTTTTCCCGAACTGACCAGATGTTACCCTGCACTTGTACAGAGCCTGGTAACCTGGGCCAGTCAAACCGTAAACGATATAAACCAATGAGCCATGTTATTAAAAAATGCACCTCTCTGGAAAACCCTGCACAATGTTTGATATAGCAGGGTGTGGTGCAGCTTCTTTTCTTCACAAAAATGGGCTGACTGAAATTCTGGCACGTGTGTGTTTCAGACTGTGTGGATTTTAGCACCTTATGGGATTGGATATGCTTCTTATGACAGTTTTCCTTAAAACAATTCTTTCCTCTAATTAGTCAATTGCATAGACCCGTCCAGGCATATAGAGGGTGACTATTTAATAAAGTAACTTTACAAAAACCAGCAAAATTAGGGCCTTCCCTTCTCCTTCTTAAGTCAGTAATGAAGAATCCAGTGAGTTTAAAGCAGCAAGACAATACTCACTGAGGCAGAACGACATTAAAAATGTCTATCTGTGAAATCATTTACAAAAGGAAGGAAGAGGAAAATCCATCACAGAGTTACAAGCACTGTAAAAAAAAGGTATAGTGACAAATGTCTTAACAAAATGTTCAAATGCTTAGTGAGAACAAGGATGGTTGTTCACCCAGAGCACCAACCTGTGTCTGAGAAAATCTCAGCTTTGTTCTTGGCCTGGACAGAGAAGTTTAGGATCTCTCTATTATTTACCATGAAGTCCTAATTTCTGACTTAAGAGGGTGGTTTTTTACCAAAAAAAAATGGTAATTTAAATAGCAGGACCCTGATTATTTGCTCTAAAATTGAAGGGAAAGAAAAAGCTGGTACTTACGCTGAGAGCAGTCACTACCAATCCATCCAGGGTAGCACTGGCAGGATCTATCAATAGGATTGCAAGTCCCATTATTGGTGCAGGTGCATATTCCAGCACAGTTCTTCCCAAATCTGCCACTGGGACACACTGAGAAGGCATTGGCAGAATTAGAACTCCTTAGTGATCAGAAGAAGATCTTACTTTCTTCATTTCAGGAGAAAACAACCAATAATTGGATCAAGAGAGGTATTGCTTAGTATAAGGTTAAAGTGAGATATTATAAATTATGGTGAGCACAATATCCACAGTCATTACACAAATAATGCAATTCAGAGTACAGAGGGTGTCATCCTGAAGGATGAAACAGCTTAAGATTCCTGATTTGTAAACTGAACATTCCATATCTTTGGTTTTACAGCTCCCAAGTGACAGAATGGAAATCATTCCAGCACTTGGCGTGTACATCTCAGGGAGCATTTATGGCCAGCTGTACCTTCATTGCAGAGGGCTCCTGTGAATCCAGGCAGGCAGTCACACAGGCCAGTGATGTGGTGGCAGGGGCCACTGCTGTGCACGCACTGCGGGCAGGTCTGGCTGCAGCGGTGTCCGTAAAACCCCGGCGAGCAGACTGGAACGAGAGGGGACAAAGTGTCACTGCTGCCTGCCAGCAGCCACCCTGCAGGACACTTGCTCCTGCCTTGGAGCTGGCTCTGCTTTCCAGCCCCAGTGGTGGTCGCTGGTGTTTGTGCAGCTCAGTGATTTACACTCCCAGAACAAGGTCTTCTCCTTCTCCTCAAGGATTTGGTGTGTTCTGGTTCATCATGACTTTGTTGACATTCCATTCCATGTCAAGCCACCCTGAACTTGGATAATGTTTGGAATGCATACATACTTTATTTGGCTAGACAAGGACATCTTCTGAGGCACATGTGAAGTAACAGAGAGGGTAGTTTTATCTCTAGATGAGTACGGTCATCGTAGACCTTGATTGCTGATGTGTTTCCTAACTGGAATTCATATAGCCATAACTTCACTGGATAAAAAGCACAGATGTTTTCCAATCGACCTTTCTTTTACATGGTCCAGAGTCACCCTAACTTTCAGAGAACCTGAGACCAGAAATACAGAGTTGTCCAGTTAATTGTGTTGCTAAAATCACGAGTTTCTCAAAATGAAAAAGAAAAAAAGGGGGGACGTAAAAGGCTGCTTCTCCTTCTTTGTTGATCTAATCCCTTTTGGCATTTATTTCCTGATAAATTAGAATATTAGGTAATAGATCAAGAGAAACACCTGAACAGCTGCAATTAGCACTGACAAAACTACCTTGGAATCTTTTCAATATTTTAATTTCATTCAAGATTCAGTCTTTTAATTACACACTTGACACAAGTTATATGGCCAAGATCTCTCCAGAGAGATTAACTTCTCCAAGGGAAACAGTGCCAAAAGGTCTTCCTGTTTACTGAAAAGGCACTTTCTGACCAGGATCCAAATTATTCGTATGACCTTTGTCTTCCCAGCCTGCAGACTGTGCCTCAGAGGGGCACTGGACTGGAAGCCTCTTGTCCAGGTTACAGGCGCAGGTCCAAAGCACAAGGGAACGTTTTTACGTGCTAGTGTTACACTTTGGATTCACTGATTGACTGCAGGGCCCCTGGAGATTAGATAGTGAGAATAATTACTGCTCACAGTCAGAAATGCTCAAGGAATACTAATGCCACACTAATGTGGGATTTAGCAGTGCCATGTCACACCCTTCAGCTTGAAATTTCGCCATTCCTGGACTGATAGAACTTCATCTTCCTCTGGTTCTCCTTCTCCCTCCCAGTGACCATTTCAGGTCGTCTCCTGTCTTTTAAGCCTCTTTTGGAAGACCCAGGAGCATCTTTGCTTGTCCTTAACCCACCTGCTCCTGGATCCTGTTTCTGGGAGACCTGCTCTGGAAACTGGGCTCCCCTTCAGTTCCAGACAACTCACATTTCTCTTCCCTGAACACCTTTCCCTCACAGCTTCAGTGATTCAAACTGAGGACAGCTGGACTGCTGGCAAACTGTGACAAATCTTGGGAGGGCAGACTTATTATTTACCTCCCTGATTCTGGCACAATTTTCCTTAGTTCATCTGTATCTCTCTTCCTGCAATGTGAATGTTACACAGACAAGTTTTCCACAAGGAACCATGGGTACATTTGATATCCTCTACCTACTATGAGGGCTGATCCTACTGACTATTCTTACAAAATAAGTGTTAAAAACTCAAATATTAACTAAGCCAATGATTCCTAGCAGACTCAAGAGGAAGGCTTTTGGTTCCTGAAACTCATGTGTGTTTTGTTTACCTGTATTACAAACTTGACATTCATCAGTCACGTTTGGAAATGCTTTAGAATGGAATCCCCAGATATTTCTTGGAAAGTCATGTCCATAACAATGCCACAGCACAGACAGTGAATAAAAGGAAAGCTGTACCATAACAAGAAGAGCACAAGTAGATAAAAAAACTTGTTCATTACAGGTAACACTTTTTTTTTTTTCCTGTATATTCATGTATTTTGATAAAATGTCCAATCAAGGAGGGTTTCCTAGTCTTTCACACTACAATTAGCCAGGCATTATGATGTTATATGATATGTATTCCAAGAAAACAGAGGGAGAAACAGAGATTTTTACAGCATTTATGTTGTCCTTACTTCTCTGGCAAGTGGTGCCTCTGTATCCTGGTGCACACTCACAGATCCCATCATCTGGAGAGCAGGATGCTCCATTTTTGCAGTAACAAGGCAAGGAGCAATTTGGACCCCACTGTCCCTCAGCACAGACACTGTCACAGTGAATACCTGCAACACCAAACAAACAAAACATCTGTGAAGAGCTCTTATGCACAGTTAGGTTAAACCTTTGCTTCTCAGAGCACTGAACTTTAAAACACAGCTCACACAACCTGTTTATCAGAACATCACTAACATCAGGAAAGTACAAGATAAACTTGCACCTCCGTTCCTGCCTTCCCCCAGAACAGTGAATTTCCCTCATATTCCTCATATTATTGAGATTTACATAAATGGCTTTTGCTTCTTCCATAATGGCTGCTTCAAAACAGCAAAAGATTCTTTGGTTTCAAATTTTATGTTTGGGTAATGCAAGACAGAAGGTATTGCAGGAACTTTTCCTTCTGAGAATTCTTTGTGTCTGACATAATTTTTGTGTAATAATGGGGTGCGGGACACTGGATGATTTCTAATTAGTGGTGAGCTGATTACTGCTCAGCCTCGTACCGGACGGAAAAATGTAGTGCACACAAAGGGTTCCCAAACACTCCATGTGAGCATTCCAAAATGCTTAGCTGCCAGTGTTAAGGATGCTGGTCAGTCAGTGCTTTGTTTAACCTGCTTTGGTATAAAATTGATTGTAAAATGGCCACAACCCGAATCTCTGCACATAGATCACAACACAGACCACCCACTGCAATCATCCAATCATAGTTTGTTTGCTGGGTTCTTTTGTTTGTTTGCCTGTCATTTTTTTTTTTTCACAATGCAGCAACATTAAATATAATTTTCCTGCTTTTTAGGAAGCACTGTGCATGTTAAATGCCAGCAGGCACCACCGTGGAACTCAGACCGTATTGTGTCTGCAGCACTTTGCATTAACAATCAAGTTTTATTGTAATGCCTCTACTGAATGAACCCTCCACTGAGGGAAAAGTGGCCTGGATCCAACCACAAGCATGTCTTGCTTTGTAAGTATTTCCAGCAAAATATGCCACAGGTTCACTGGCTGCCAGAGTCCTAAAAAAAGCAAAACAGTTTTACATGTGACAAGGAAAAAAAAAAAAATCTTTTAACTTTGAACAGCAAAACCTACTGCTTGTAAAAATCCTGAAGAATAATTACATGGTTTGCTGATAGATCAGACTCAGAGGTGATTCCTCAACACCCCCAGCATGTGCCTTGCAGAGCTGCCCATATCTAAAGACCAACTCTCTAATTAGAGGAAAGGTGGAACTCCAGGCTGTTGAACTGTTTTTCTCTGCAGGACAATCAACAGACTGAAAACTCAAGTATGTGTTTGAACAGATTGCACCAACCTGTGCCAGCAAGACAGAAAAACACTTGACTTTAAAAATCCAGATACTGACAGACGGTACACAGGCCACCTAGAAGCCCTGATTGCACAATGATCATTAGTAGTGACCTAAAACAATCCTACTGTCAAAATGAAAGGCTGCTTACATCATTCCTTTTTCACTTTTTGCCTGCCTAGACAATGTCATTCTCCTGTCTCCATCTACATTGGAGAGGCAGTGCTGACTTGTTTATCAGTAGCCCAGTTCAACCTTTTCATTAACTCATTTATGGACAAATGGATTAAAGAGAGAGGTTTGATTTTGAGAGATGCTGGTGCACATGAGCAGTATGACATCACTGCATTTAGTTTTTATTTTTTTTTCCCAGAAACAAGACCACTTCTTCCAGCTGCTGCTCTGCCTGGGGTTCCCAAACTTGAGAATTTGGGTGTCTCAGTCTGTGAAAGCACAGGCAGAGCACCTCGGAGCTGTGTCCACGTGCGGGTGATGTGCCGTATCACACACATAGCTGCACTCGGTGCACCCTGCTGGAGAAGAGACCTTTTTCACAGCCTCAGTGGGTGTCAGCGCTGCTCAGTGTATAATGGTCACTATTAACAAGCCAGCGGTTGCCAAGAGCTACCAAAGTGCATTATCTGAGATTATGTAGACCAGTGACATACAATGACACCAGGCTCAATTATACTGCCTTGATCTGTGCACAGAGGATGCTTTATGACAGCAGAGTGTCCCAGGGTGATGCGGGCACACTGGGATGGGGAAGACAATGGGTCCCATGCTGCACAGAGCCACGGGGCTTAAAACAGCCGACAACTACCGCTAAAACTGAAAAAAAAAAAGGGGAGAAAAGGCTCCTTCAGTACACATCAGGGAAAATCACCCCTTAGGGAAACTGGAAAAACCTGCCTTTTATTTCCCACTTTCAACCCTTATGAGGAGGTGAAGAATGGCATCACTCTACTTAGCAAATAAACAGTGTACACTAAATATAACAGAGTAACAATGATGACAACATAACGTACCGCAGGAGTGCTGAATATTATTCTGTTTCACTATAATTTTATTATATTCACTCTTGATCATAAGGAAAATCAGTTTCACTCCTTTGAGTGTCAAGAACGAATGCAGCAAGGCAGAAATCATTCAGTGATTTACTTCGTCTCTAATTATTAAAACAGTTTTGAGAGTCACTCACTATTTATTTATGTTATTTAGGTAAGTTCACAAGGCACTTAAAAATAACGAGTTGAGTTTCGTATGGTATAGCTGTAAAAACCAAACGTGTATTTTTGAGGAAGAACACATTAGAAATAATAAAGGGATTAAAAAAATTATAAAAATTATTTTCCAGAGTGATGCTTTTTATGAAATTTCAGCAAAGAAAGCTATGCTTTGATAGAAAAGCCAGAAATTATTCAGCAAAAAGAAGCATTTTTATAGAACTTGCAAAGAAAGACTAGACTCAGCTTTTACAACAATGTTACCGACTGGTTTATGATAGCCACAGTTTCACGCAAGTATTAATCTCTTACACAATAAAATTGTTTTTATTAAGTTTTCATGTTGGTTCTGATACTGATAAGGATATCTGCGAGAAAATGTTTTTGCCAGAGCTATGGACAAAGAGCTCTTTGATGGCCTTCACGAGTTGCTAGGCAATAGCTGAATGGTCATGATAAACTTCAGCTAAGCTGCTCTGAAGAAATGCTCGTGCATTTAATGCCCAGTGCTTTATGCTGGGGGCCTCACATCCAAATCAGCATTCCCCCAGCATTCGTAAGTGCATGAATGAAGTAAGGAATTCTTTAGGGATACCACTGCTTCTGCCCATGCTAGCAGAGTATTTACACACTCCCTGTGCTATATTTTTAAGCTGAGGCTCAGTGATGCATCCAAGTCACATCAACAGAGAGCTAATTTGTTTTAGCACTTGAAGGGGAAAAAAAAAAATTGCCAATTATTTCTTACTCTCTTCCCAGGCAAATTTACTACTGGAATAAGTGCTGTTTTCCAGCTTATTATGTTTCCATTAGTGTGATGAAAGGTTATCCAAACTTTAAGAAGAATTTTTTTTTTCTGTAAATAACATGTATTTGCTGTGCAATTTACGTTAACACTCATGGAACTTTCCTCATAGCCCCTCAGCGTTAAAACCTATTTATATACTGGTGTACTTCCCATGTGTCAGTGCAAAATTGGATATATAACAGCCCAAACTACAGAAGAAACAAGACCTTCAAAGGCTGGGGAAGTCCTGGGTGTCATTAAAGCTAATGATGCTTTCCTATTATGGTCCAAGAGCTCGCCCTTCATATTTGAGAGAAACTAACACTTCTATTCAAGGCAGCTGCAACTTCTGATGGTGAGAATTACTTTCCTAATTTCTCTGACAAATAACGGATGGGCAGCCCAAAGAAAGGGAAGTGGTGAAAAATGTCACAGGTCCTGTTTAGAAGCAACTTGTCTTTGAGGGAGGGAGGTACCTTGCTCCACAGCTGAAGGTACCCAGAGGAATTAATTTAAGTGTCCCAAACCGAGGAGCTAATGAGGGGATCAGAGATTCTTCTCTAGAAGTTCAGATTTCAGCTGCTTCACTGCAGCAGCAGGAGAGTCTGTGGCTGCATGTTTTGGTAGGAAGCCAGATACAAAATATTGTCAAGGAGAACATCTGAGTTTGAAGGCAAACATCCTTATCTGCAAATATTAGTGGAAGAATCCCTTTTGAGATATTTCTGGTATCTTTCTGAAGGCCATACTCTCGCTACATACTGTTATCCACTCCAGAGGTGCTCTTCTTTTCATCTCTCAGTCTCCAGGTAGCCACCAGGAAATAACACTTCTCTCTTTTTTTAATTCTTCATAGGTAGAAAACAGATACACCTAATCACTGATTTAAAGCTATTTTTAATAAAAGAGTGGTATTTCTTCCACATGAAGATCAACAGAGATAGAGACACAGCGAAATCCAGATGTAGGGTGGGGCCACACCTCTTACTGGAGAACTCCTCTCCCTAAGTTTGAAAAGTAAATTTGTAATTTATCATAAGAGAGTTCTCAGATTATCATTTCCATTTTGCAGCAGTGAGTATTTGTCCCAATGGGGCCTCGTCCTTCAGGAGCCCAGGAGAAACTGGTCATGGGGAAGGGAAAACAACATTCTTTCAAGAGAATCTTGGCCTGGGTGCACTGGCGATACAGCAGGAGCTGATTTTTTGCTCTAAAGGTGAGGAAGACCCACGACAGAACCCTTAAAATAGAATTCTGGTTTTTTTTTCTTTGTAGGAAGGTAAAAAATGCATACTCATGGAAAGCTGAGGGTCGAGGCAGAGCTGCAGCCTCCCAGCGGACCTGGCTGTTCGCATCAGCGGGGTGGGTGTCAGATGGCAGGCCTGCCCCTCATAATCCAGCAACAAATGTGCCTCTCAGAAACACTGTCAGAGGCACATGGAAGGACACAGAAACAACACATCTGGTGATGGGTGAGCTGACTAAAGCCAGCAGGTGTCCAGCACAGAAAAAGTCACCGACGCCCCTCCTGCTGCAGCCCGTGGGTGAGCGCTACGCCCACTGGTGAAGTGTGGGCTGGTATTACTGCATCTGTCTTTTCCACAAACCAAAGCCATTGTTTTGGTACAGATAGCAGACTGGTGGTACTCCATAATCCCTGGCATCATATAGCCTTTAAATCGATTTTGAAAGTAACAAATGTCGCGCCACCCTGACGTGACATCTCCTCGCAAGTGCAAAGGTAGGGCAGAGCTGCACCAGGGAAAGCAGAGCAGTGAGGTGTGATCAGGAACACCCACATCACTGCAATTACACTAATAAACAAACTGTCTGGAGGAAAAAAACTTCTGCCATTTTAATTAATTAATCGTATTACTTTAATTAATTTAATTGATTAATGCTTTAATGCGGAACCTCAGTTTGCAAGAATATGAATTCTCTAATCTTTCAGGCAATTTGGGAAGAATTTATGTTGACAGCTGCTTGCAGAACAGAAAAGATTAAGGGATGAAACTGTCATGGTGCTTGCTGGTTTGCTTGTTGAGAGAAGTGTTAGATGTACCTTTTTAATTAAAGGAAGTTAATGTGAAGTTTTGGTATAATTTAATAGGAGAATTATCATTACCTATTGGGACAGTATATTTTCTGTGTGTTTCTTCTGCTTTCTGTTTTAATAGTTCTCACTCTTTTCCACTCTCTAGCTATTGAGAAATGAATTTTCCCTCCAAATGAAAAAGAAGTTATTTATAAGATACAGTGAAAATGTCAAGGGATGAGAGAGTTTGGGGCAGACATCATCCTCTGTGTGGGCGGATGTTTCTCATTTGTGCCATCCTGTCATGTGGCTCCTGGAACGTGACGGAATGGTCAGACTGCCAGGAAAAAACATCACCCTTAACTCTTGCTTCCCTAAGCAGAATTAAGCTGCTGCAGAGGGAAAACATGATGTAAGCTACAAAAGAGGGTAAGGTTTCTAAGAGGGGTCCTATAAACTAAGTCACTTTTGTTTACAATGAAGCAGAACCCAAATGAAAACCAGCAACCCTAAACAAAAACAGAGATCTAATGAAAGCCAATTTTAATTATTTCTCAAGATTTTTAACGCAACAGCCAAAAACTGAACTTTTGCTCCTAAGCAGAACCTAAGAAGGAAAAGAGAATACACTGGGCATGCTCAACAACAAACTAAACGCTACTTAAAAAGACTAAACCTCAGAGCATCTTATTGTTGAACCAGTGGGGAGCTGCAGCTCTGTCTGGAGGCTGAGGCCAAGCCCTCATGCCCACGTCAGCAGCTCAGAGCTCCCTCACACCCTCCCCATGCAGCGTTTCCTGCTCCCCAGCCTTATGGGACAACCGTGTCACTCCTTCATTTGCTTCTGAAAAGTTACATAAGCTGCTCCCTCTGACGAAATTCCCTGGGGGAAGTGTAGATAACTGTTCTGTTCACAGGGCTGAGGGAAATGCAGCATTTGAAATACGTTTTTGGAAAGTCTGTGTTGTTTTGATGGCATCAAAACATTTTGGGAAGTTCACCTTGGCGTCATCTTAAAAAGAAAAAATACTCCGAAGTTCACCTTTTTAAGCTTCCTCAAATGCATTTATTTTTTAACTCTACCTTCCCAATGGTTTTAAACAACTAAATCCTTCATTTGGGTTAGATAAGCATTAGACTGATCCAAAATCTGTTTTTCCTTCTCTGTTTAACTAGGTAGGTAACACTACCCACCCAAAACTAGTAGGTCTGATGGTTACTTTCACAAATCCAACCAAAAAAAAAAAAAGATCTAAGCCACTCTAACAGAATTTCTTTCACTTTAGAAGCTCCTGTGTTCTCCACACATCCTCCTACATCTGCTTCTCCACCCAAATCTATGCACAACCTCCCTCCTTAATCCTACAATCTACTGCTATTCCTGCAATGCAGCGTTACAGCACAGCTATTTGAGAGTCCTTTTCTGAAGCATTCCCTCCTTTTTTTAATCATTCCAAATATAAGCATCTGCACAGAGCCCGGATTCCTCGTGGGTATTGCTCCGACATGCGAAGTGTGGGAGGAGGATTTTTCCAGACACTGAATACGAAGTGAGCTATGCTGTGGATGTTGTGAAGTGTGTCTAGACATCACCAACATGTCAAAACTAGTCTGTCACACACATGCTGTTCTGATGACATCATCCAGGGATGGGGGCTCCATTTTATCAATATTTAGGCCTGAAGTCTCTTTCTTGTGAAGTCTTTTTCCTTTCTAAGTATGAAGGCGAAGTAAGATTTCATTAGACAGAATTATTATGTCTTTATTATGTTATATTAATATATTGTATATTATATTATGTATATTATTATTATATTATCCTTTCCTATACCTGAATCCAAGCACAGTCAAGGTTTGTGCTGCACTTGAAGGCTCTGTCACATCCTGGGTTAATTACATTATGCTGGCCAGGTCAGTTTTATATATAAAAAGCTGCTAGAATTTTAATCTGGCCTTTCAAAACTGCGTGTTTTAACCTGGATCCATTGATTAACACACCTTTTTTGATCCTGATTATCAGTCTGAATTTTGGAAGACTCACAGGATGTACCTCAAGCTGTGCATCTGGAAATTGTGAACAGCTCTACCTACCTGCACCGTGGCTGCCCAAGATCAGCAACTGTTCACATGTTTTTATGGTGGGTGTTCTTTGATTAACACATTTAGTAATTTATGAGATCACCTTTTGGGCAGATTCAAATGTGAGTTTGTGGAAATGTGTCCGAACACACACACAATTACTTGAAACTACCTGAAAGTAGGGACATTAATATCGTAACAAAATTAACACCAAGTTGTGTCAGGAAAGATAGCAAATAGATGGCATAAGGCTAATAGCATTTTTTCATAATTCACTCAAGTAACTACTACTATTTTTTGCACTCCTGAGGCACCTGAGTGGCTGATGGCAAGTCCCACTGCAGCTTGTGAGAAGAGAATTGAACCTAAAAAAGTCCTGTCTCGGTTAGGTGAGTGCTGGCTCTGGAAGCCTCTCTCACTCACGCTGAGAGGGAATGGTGAGACAGGCCATCTCAAAGAGCTAATATACAGAAAAAATGAGTAAATAATAGGTAGGTTTGGTCTCCTCGAGCAAAGCAGGAGCTCTTCCTGCCTATCTGTATCCCCTAGAGATTTCCACTTCCTACCCCCAATAACCATAAAAGTCGTGTTCATCTGAACAGAAACTAGAAAAAACAGCAGGTAAGCTGTAATCAGCTACAACTAATCAAAAATTGTAGACACGGACTATTATGTACTTCAAACAAGAAGCCTGCAATTCCATCCACAGAGCTAGGAAGAAAAAGCATTACAAAAGCTCTTTCCCAAGCATGCAAAGGCTTGGGAAAAAAACAATAGTAAGACTGTATCTATCTGAGGAAATGATAAGCTCACCTCCACCTACTTTGTCTAAAAGCACCATAGAAAAAAGAAAACAATTCTATCATGAACCTACAGGTCAGTTAGGAAAAACATTAATTTATAGAAGAGTGGAATGTATCTGAAATCACAAATAAAACCCAAATCACTGATTTTCAGAGCATGAACATACTTTGCTCATTTAAGGTTTGCTTTTCATGCTGACTCCTCATTATTAAATCGAATGAGCCCCCAGAGACAGGTGATGTAAGACCTGACCCTTGCAACACTGCAGCATCACAGTGAGGCAGCAAGTCTGGAACACTCCAAGAAGGACAAACTTACAGTGTCAATTAAACCTTACTGAAGATCAAAGAGCTCTTCCAACTTTAAAGCTTAGAAATCCTTGTATGAACTAAAACTCCCTCCTAGAGATACAGGGAACATTTCATGATGGCTGCCCTTCTGCATGGTTCCATCATGTTTTCAAAAAAATCTTGCAACAACAGTGCCAAACACAAATTTTTGGGAATGAATAGACAGACATAGTTCTTCAAATCACAACGTAAAAAAAAAAAAAAAAAGTGAGAAAATTTTCATACAGAGCAAAATATGTGCAGAGAAACTTAAAAAAGGTTGGGACACTGAAATGGCAGCACAGTTTCTGCAAGGCTTATCCTCTTCATGGCTGCCTGAACAAAGCCTCCCAAGTTCCTGGATGTAGTGCTTTACCCCAAAGCTGCCAGAACAACCTTGGATATTTACAGTTGATCATCACTTTGGTAAGGAATTGTGTTGTGGAGGTGCCCAAGCTTTAAAGTTTCCCAGTCTTCTGCAGATCTTACACCGGAAAAAGCTTCCCCACCCCTGAGTCACAGGAGGGACACAGCTGCCACAGAACCGGCCCCTTTTCCCCTTCCAACTTCACAAACTCTTCCTTTACCCACAAAACCAAGTCCCACGAGGGGTGAAGTTCTGTTTGTGCTTCCCAAGGGTGTCTCCTGTACCTGACCATCCCGGGAGGCAGTGGCAGTAGCCCGTGGTGGGGTGGCACCCGTCAGCGTGGCTGCAGTCACAGCGCTCGGCACAGTCCATGCCGTAGGTACCATCCTGTGGCAACAAGAAACAGACATGATGACAGCTGGGAGTTAAGAGGAGAGCAAGTTATGGTCAGCCCTGCCTCAGAATGCAACCACAGATCTCTCCTGAATCTTCAGGCTGACCTGAATGTAAAATACTTCGGGTGTTTGGAACGTGTCAGCATCCTGCGCTTTCGTTCTTTCATTAAAGAGGGGAAGATAAAGAATGAATTATACTCCCCTGAAAAATCCCAGACTAAAGCAATTAAGTCTCCTTTCTGCATCAAGCCCTGAGATCTCTGCTTATGGTTCAAAAAGGGTACCACACAGAGGCATAATTTTTAAGAAAATGAGTACAAACTGTTAAATTACAAGATACCTTCAGTGTGAGGTTCACTGCATAAAAAATGCAAACTATCACTTTCTTTTGATGAGAAACATTTCTCTTTTGATTAAAAACATTTCTCTCTGCACTACAATGTATATTCTATACTCCATCAGAAGGAGATAACCTTTGTCTGTGGGGCAGTGCACAGAACAAAACTTTTATTTTTACCTATGCAATATTTTTTGAACCAAAAAGAGAGATTAAAGTCACAAGCTGAAACACTCCTGTTGGTGTATTCAGCTGTGCAAAGCATGGCTGATTTTCAGGGAAAACATATCTAAACAATTAAATTTGCTTTTCCTGCTTCTTCCATAGAAGCTGGCACACAGATTTGTGGGTAATTTCACAAAAAATCAACCTAAGAAACTGAGAAGAACAGATTCTTTATAACTGCAGTCTCCAAACAAAGCAAAGTACAACAGTCAACTTGAATAAAAAGTATCAAAACCAAATTAAAAAAAAAAAAGGCATGGAAAAAAAGCCAGTATAATTTACAGTAATACTTCAGGGTTACCCACAGCAAAGGCAAAACAGGAAAAAAACATGTCACCCCAATCATTTACATTCAGGGCTAAAAACTGGTGTCAGTCGCATTAAAAATGTGAATAAAACCTATACGAAAATTAATCTGCTGTTCTTTGATGTTCATGCACACATTCCAACCAAGAGCCACAGGATTTAGCTATTCAACTGCCAGTCTTTCAAGTCTAAAGTAGAACAAAATCTTACATTACTTCAGTGTAAGGAGCTTTTTGCTCATCTCAACAATACGTTTTTACATACAGAAAAAGAAAAGATTAAGCATTTCCTTTGCATATAATCAGATTTGGAATGAAAGGAAATCCTCAAATATGCTGCTGAAAAGCAGTATTTTTAGCCTGCTCTGTACTTGGACTGAAGTCCAAACTGTAGTTCAAATCTTGAACAACAATCTGAGGAGTGATAATAATGTTCCGAAGTTGCTGAAACAAAATGAAATACACTGATTTAAATAAAGTCTCTGCTCAGACAAGAAAAACATTTCAGACAACTGGAATTAGCTTTGAATTAGTTTTCTGCTTATTCCCCTGCTCTGGAAATTTGAAGCAGAATTTGCATCTGAAATAGGTAAATGCTTGTGGACGTTGTTTGATGCAGATGGAGAGAGGAAGACAATGAGCATGGGCATGCTGAATTATCTGATACAGAAATGCTTTTTGGCATTATTTTACTAAGTTTGGGATAGTGGTGCAACTGCTCTGAAACAATACATGTCTTTTTTAAATGTCAGTTTTGGAAGAGCTAATGGAGCCCGGGAGGTCTCATCGTGCTTCAGATTCGGGCACTAAGGGATAAACAAAGCTGCTTGAGGAAACAGAAAAATCAGTCTTTTGATGGAGATGCGTTGTTGGAAACACTGCACAGGTGGTACTGTCATCAGCTGTCCAGAATATATTCAATTTTCTTTGCCACTTCACTCTCTACAGAAGTGTTTCGTCTTAAAACCAAAAGCAAAGCCCCAAAAATCACTCCTGAGTGTTCTGAATGCAGTCCAGCAGAACAAATTTTCATTCAAAATGGTGATTTCCAGTTTTCTGCTATAGTTCAGCTACTCCCATCATGTAATTGCTCAGTAGAGCTTGTCCAAACTGAAAGAGGCTTAAAATGTGATATGGGAGGGGAATTTACAGGGTGTGAGTTCACTTCAGGTGATTCCTTTGCAGTTATATCAAACCTCTGCAGATACATTGCAAAAGTTAACAAGTGACAGGGGGAGGGAGAAGAAGAGCAGAGAGCAGTTTATTTTAATAATTAATTTTGTTAAAAATTTCCCAGAAAATTGAAGTCCATCAGTGAAAACAATGGAACCCGGCAAAATCAATTTTTTATAAAATATTTATCTTTTTTTTTTAGTGTATGAATATAATTGAAACCGAACAGTTACGCAATAAAACAAATCCACTTGGAATTTTACAATTCAAAAACTTTTGAAATTTCGTATTCGAATTTATGTATTTTATTCCCCCGAAGCTACAGATTACAAGGTGGAACAGAACTGATCAGGACCTTGTCATTGTCCTCACAATGATTTCTGATTTTCCTGAGTCTGGGAGAGAGTAGAAGTCAAAGCCCCAGTAGAAAAGCAAAGACCTCACATGGAAATGGGTGGTTAAGAGTAGCTTCTCACTTTTGACTGAGAAGGAATGAAAATTCTTTATTCATACTGTAACACAGACACAAGAAAAAAAGAAATTAAAATGACATTATTTGATTTGGGGCGTATTTTTTGTATTTTTCTCTCACACTTAAAAGTATCTGAACAGTAGCAGTTTGATAGCATTTGATGAAGAATTGTTAGTGCCTGTCCCTGACCCTGCACCCCATCCTGCGTGCTCCAAAGGGACACGTTCCCATGAAGACAAAGAATGACAGACACCCCTCCCTGCCCAATATTCTCCAAAAAAAATTCAAAATTCAGTGGAATTATTTAACTACCTGGCAAGGGAGTTCACATTTCTCTCCCCTCCATCCCGGGGCACAGGTACAGGTTCCATCCAGAGCATTACAAGCCCCCCCATTGAGGCACTGGCAGGTCAGGTTACAGCCCAGTCCCCACGTGCCACTGGGGCAATTTATGGAGCAATCCACGCCATGCCAACCTGCCAAAAAAAAAGGGATCAAAGTCAGAAATTAATCAGACATTCCCCCATTTCTCTCAGAGGATGCTTCCCTCTGCATGCCTTGGGGCATGTCTCCGAGATGGGCAATACTGGGGTAACATTCACTACAGGATTTATCAGCAGCTTCAGCTGAGGGCTTGTCCAGGTTGGAACAAAGGTGTTCAAGGGCACCTTGTAACATCTGTGCACAGCACACATCTGCAGATGGGTGCCAACATGCAAAAGAGACTGATGGAAGATCTGAAATGGGAATAGAGACACCTTGACATTTCACTGAGAAGCACTAAACTACACTGAGAGTGTTGAGGTGTAGCCTGAAAATAATTAGGAATATTATCCCTAGGCTCAAGGTGCTGCCTTCGTAATTGTTCCACCAGCATTCAATACAGACAGTCCTGTAATATGGTTTTTAACAGGTATCTAACGAAAAAAAAAAAAAAGAGAAAATATAAAAGTATTGAGTAAATTGGATTCTCCAAGGAAACAGAGAAGAGCTTTTAGAAGATTTCTGTACTTCTCTCCAAATACAAGAAGAAACGTAATGGAAAATGGCTCTAAAATGCAGCATTCACCACTGATCATGCCTGATAGCAATGATTTGCAGACTGGATAGACTGGGATGTGAATAGATTTTTTAAAATGGGATCATCCATCGGATCCAAGAGGAGCAGTGTGAGGCAGTCAGTCATATGTTACCACCACCAGTGACACAGGCCAACTTTCTAATTTTGTACCTTGTTTACAGTAAGTGGAGGGAAAAATAATTCTGCACTGAGCCTGATCAATAGGCTATGCAAAACACACGCACAGAAATCGGGCTGCCTCGTGCTTCATTGATAACTTCAAATTTAGGGGTCATTTCAGGAAAAAAATGTGGTACCACACTGGCCAGGAAATTGAGACACTTTCCCTCAACTGTCTTCCCAAGATTTCTAATTTTCCTTTGGTTACATGACAAGTAACTAGGTTTGGTTTAATTTTACTTTTTGCTGTCCTTTTTCACTGTAGTATGACTAAAACTGCACGTTGCATAGGGAAATAGGATTCTGCATTGCCCAAGGAATATTTTTCTCCTCACAATCTGGCTAATTTGCAGTATCTACCTTAATTTGCTCCGCTGTCTCTGGAAAGAGTAAAAGTTCCACATTTGCTGCACAATTGATTTAAATAGTTGTCAGTCCCTGAAAAATTTAGTGGCTCTTTGTCTAGGAAACTCTAACACTTCTCCTCAGTCTCAAAATTCATGTGTTTTGAGAAAAATCATTTTTAGGTAGGAAGGGTTTACAATGTGAACCAGGCATGGGATTTGCTTGGGAGCATTCAGCAGCCTCTCCTTCCCTTCTCAGCAATCCCAGCACCACAGCTGAGGGATGCTGGGAACGAGGTTAAGCAAGGTTTTACCAGAAAATTGTGTGGATCTGTTGAAATGAGTCCAGAGGAGGATCCACAGAGGGGATCAGAGGGCCTAAGAGAGCTGGAGAGAGACCTTTTTACAAGGGGAAGCAGTGATGGGACCAGGGGGAACAGTTTAAAACTAAAAGAGGAGATATTTAGATGGGAAATTGGGAAGGAACTGTTCCCTGGGAGGGTGGGCAGGCCCTGGCACAGGGTGCCCAGAGCAGCTGTGGCTGCCCCTGGATCCCTGGCAGTGCCCAAGGCCAGGCTGGACACTGGGGCTTGGAGCAGCCTGGGACAGTGGGAGGTGTCACCATGGCAGGGGTGGCACTGGATGGGCATGAAGGTCCCTTCCAATCCAAACTGTTACCAAATCCTCCAAAATTCTTGGTAGAAATAAACTCCTCTAACACTGTCCTTTTTAGTGTCAGCAAGTCAGGCATTACTTTGTTCCTGGCCAGGGTCTGTTTGTGTGGCTGGCAAAATTCTGGCCTCCACACAGATGCAGACATAAAACGTTTTCACATACTTACAAATTTTTAGCAAACAAAGAAATGATTATTCATTGGTTCTAAAGTAATTCTCTTTCATTAATTAGCATTCCATCCTCTATTGGTATTTGATTCCGCACTTCTCAGGCTAATTAGTCTGTATTTTTTTAGTCTTTTTGTTATCTTTTCCCCAGGTAGGGGCTTTCCAACACACATACATGGAATCTTTGTTATCTCATTGTCTTCCTCATCTTCTGGTTTCTGCAAAATGCCTTTGTAGCCCATAAATTCTGCACTTCTTGTATTCAGTTTGAACACATCTCTCTCTCTCTCCTCCCCCACGCTTTGCTCATTGAAGCATGTCAAAGTTAGCTAAGGAAAACTTGAAGTTTCAGTAACTTTCCTCAAGCTGCATTCCCACAATAGCTGCTCTTGACAAACTTTGCTGAATTCTGGCTGAAAGTGATTCAAGACCAACACACTGCTTATAGTTAACGTACTGGTTATGATTAATTAAAAACAATTAATTCAAAGTTAATGAAAACCAGTAATTTAAAAAAATCAGGAAAGTTATGTAATTTCCAACAAAACCGTTTAGGGGTTCTATATGGTTCTGATTAGGAATGCTGACATCAGATAAAGGGTACACCCCACACACCTCCTGGCAGAGCAGACTGCTTCCCTGAGAACATGTTCTCCTTGTTTTCGCCTCCCAGAGCAGCAGAATCATCAAGTGGCTGCTTCTCATTAAGCCTCCTCTTCTCTACTTCAAAAAAACCAATTTCACTGTACAGTTACAGAGAAATAAAATGAATCTGAGGAGACACTTACCTGCTTTGCAGGCACAAGAACCATCCACAGGTGAGCAGGTGGCCCCGTTTTTGCAGCTGCACACGGAGGAACAGTTCACCCCGTATGTTCCAGGGAGACAAGGGGTACCACAAGACGCACCCTGAATTATAAAAAAAATAAGAGTACAAAAACCATCTGAGGAGGCTCAGACAATACAACTGACTCCAGTGATGCAAAAGCCAGAAAAATTACAGCCCATGCATGTCCCAGGCCGTCACTAAGTTATCCTTAATTTGGGAGAGAAGGACACCTTCATCTTTTTTAAACATTTTTAAATCTTTTAAAGTAAGTATTAGTTTTCTGTGATCTGCTCTGAGAGCTCAGGTCACACAGCACCTGGTTAGATCAGTGGACAGTAATAAAGCAGCTCTTTATGCAACCAAAACACAGTAAGAAGGCAGTGTAATGGAAAATAATGTGGGTATGTAAAATATTCTTGAGAACTAATTTGGCTGAAGTTTTCAGTTATTACTAGTACAAGAACAGTCACACTGTAAAATGTTAGATTAGCATCCAAAGCACATGTAACAGCAAATGTGTGTAAAAGTTGCAGAATAATCTGTCCTGAACTATAAAAAGAAGTGCTTTTGGCTGGAGTTTCTGTGGATGGAGCATGAGGAGTTGATGACTGAAGCCCATCATTTCTCCCTTTATCTACACCTCAACAGCACACCCTCCTTCCTACCAACATCTTACAAAGCAACTAACTTCCCTTTATAAAAATGCCTTCATTTCAGCACTGAGAACCCATCAGAAATGCTGCCTTTTCAGGGTTTAGAGCGCAAGCAGTGGCACCCAAACACCCTGGCGCGGTGGAGAAAGGACGAGGTGGCACCTTGAAGAATTTGTTGCATGACTGGGCACAGTGGGGCTGTGAAACTGTGAAACTGTGAGACGTCTTTACCTTAAATCCAGGGGCACAGGTGCACTTCCCAGTGACGCTGTCGCAGTCAGCCCCGTTCTGGCAGCTGCAGATCTGCTGACACTGCTCCCCATAGAACCCCGGGGAACACGTCTCGTTGCAGTAGAGCCCAGACCAGCCTGGCTTGCAGGAGCATTCCCCAGACATGGGGTGACAGCTGCCAGGGTGGGGGATGAGAGGTTAGCTCAGTAATTCAGGACTAAACACAGCATAAATATTGTTTTCTTTCCACGGGACGACAAAATGCTGTTGCAGATGGGTTGCGTGAAGGGCCTTGCGTGAGATGATTTTACTTCCCAAAACGCAATTTGGTGTATTTGTATAAAAATACATGCCAATTAAGATGGGAAATGTAACGTTATACAACATACAGACATTTCGGGAGCGCATGGAAAGAAATGAAGAGGTATCATTTTTCTGCATCTATTTGAAAAGAAACCTTGCTGAAACACAGTTTTTACTGTAAGACAGAAATCCATGGTTACAAATATTAAGATGATGAAGCCATTAAATTCCCCCAAAATTTGTTGTTACACTTCCACTCTTAACAGGAACATTTTCGTAACACTGCAGAAGCTCAGCAGCATATTGTCTGAGAAACATGATCACGAAAAACAGCATGGCATCCAACACAAAAAACAACACAGCACCCCATCAGCAAAGCAAGAACGCTCTTTTCTTTAAATCAGTTTGAAAGAGGACAACTGGAATCTTTCAGGGAATGGTACAAAATCACTAGCACTGGGCAGAAGCCAGCTATACCATGAGAGCAGTGACCTTTCTGGGGAGTATCTCCCCTCTCTGCTGGCCATACCTGGTGGCAGAGCAGCTGCCTCTACCTGGAACAGCAGTTTCATTGAAGGGCCATGCAGGCAGCTGCTGCCTCATAACAAATGGGCATCATCAGCTGTGCAAAGATATATAGGCTGGGAGAGGGGACACAATGGGGTGCTCTGTAGCACTCTGGCAGACAAAGCATTTGCTTAATTCTCACCAAAGGAAAGCCTTAATATCCAAATCCAATATATTTACAATGGGAAGACTGTTTGGAGATATTTGCCTGCCACTGACTGAAGTGAAGCTCCTTTAAGAGTGCTGGAAATAAAAAAGAAAAAGAAAAAAAAAAAGCCTTCCTCCAGACAAATTAAATGACCCATGACAAGAACCTGGTTTTGCAAGACTTGCTGACTCTGTGTGTGGGGGTGTATTGGAAGCTGAGTATTTTTCTGACCATTTGAAAGTTTGAAAAACTACCTGCTGCACTTTTAGGTGCTGTAACATTAACAACAGCAATCTTTGAAAGAGTTGCAGCATAACACGGGAACACATTAGTTGCAACTGCTCTTGGGCTTGAGGGCTGCTCTTGCCAAAGCAAGAGCTTAAAATTGCTGAACACGACCATTGCTAATCAGGGAAAGCAGGAATTGTGAAAGTTGGAATGTCACTATGTACTCTGCTTTCTGCTTATTTAATGCACGCACTGTGACACCATAAAAACCCGTGGGTCTTCAAGATATTAAAATACCTTTGACAGTATTGACATGAAGTGAGAGGAAAAGCCTTTTCATGCAGAAATGGTTCAAAACTCATGGTGTTCATCCTGAACAGCCCTGGTTATTTGTTCAGTTATGAGCATACCCCTGCCATGACACAAGATGAAATGGAACTATTCTCATATGAAACAAATGCAAAATTATGAAGACACAAGATGCAGTAAGATAATTTGGTTTGCCCCCTATCCTAAATTCCTGTGGGACCCCAGCTTCCCATCAGTGGAATAATACAGAGCAGGGGAAATCTAAAAAAAAAAAAAATTCAATCCACAACTAAATAGCTGTTAGGACAAGAATCAGAACGTATTCATAACATAAATTCAGTAGCACTGGCACTTTAAGACGTAAATCCTGGAATCCCATGAATTGCTGACTGGAAGTGTGGTTTGTTGTTGGGGCTTTTTTTTTTTCCCCTTCCAGGAGAGGGGGAGCCCACACGCATGAGGAGGCACTGGATGTGAGGCAGAGGCATTGATATTCTGTGCCCCCCAGTGAGTGCCACCGAGGCATCCTTGCACATGTATTGATTGGAACCAAAATTAGTATTCTGTGATTTGTAATTAGATGTAGGAAGCCAAAGCACTTCTGAAGGTTTTTGATGGGTTCTCACGCAGTTATCTTAATTGGCAATAATGTTTAAATATTAAGGTAGGGAAATAAAGAGATGCTGAGAGATACTGGCAGTATATCCTCTTTTATTCCTGGTTGTCTGTTCACACTAGCTGGAAATGCAACCCTACTCTGTACAGAGACAAAAAAAAATACGTGTGGGTAGTTCATATTATATATTTGAAGGACTTAGATGAAATTAACGATTTTTATATGCTTCATGTTTTGCTTTTAAAATATCCAACCAAAGGGTGCAGCACCCTAAAAAAAATAAACATTAATATGAATAAACATAAAATTTCCATGAAAAACTCTTGCACCTGTACTTACAGGCCCGTTAGAAAAATGGAAAATTAAAATGCCCTAATCTTTACTTTAAAAACAGAGCCAAACTACACGAACCAAACATGTATTACACCAATAATACTGCAATAAATCCTACACACGTATCTCGGAAAGGGCATGAGACAAGAAAAACCCCCACTAGTGCTCATGTCATGAATAAATCTTAATTGCAGGCTGAACTGCACCAAGAGGGTTGTTACCTGTTGCTGGCCTCTGGGCCCTTCAAACAGATTAAAATCTCTCAAGTATAGCTATTTTTATGCTCTACAAAGCATTTAGTGAAGGCTGCTGGTACAACCAAGAGCAAGGAAGGGCTTGCCTTTCATCTCCAGGAGCTGTCATCAACCAACAGCAGCAGCAAAAACCCTACAGCTTAGCTCACCCCGAATGCAAATAATGAACTATTGTCAGAGCTGGTTTGATGCGACTTTTTTCAATCATAAAACAGTAATAAAGAAAAAAGAATGTGCATTTTTCAACTGTGTATGTGAAGAAATATGTGAAGAAAATTACTGAAAACATAGCTGTATTCTGGAACCTATGTGCACTTACTTTAGAGCAATATTTTTTGGAGCTTTTTTTTTTAAATTAACTTTTAGTTCATTTCTGTATTGATTAATACTAATAACCTAGAGCTCTAATAACCTAGAGCTCTAAGCCTACCAACAACTCCTCTTTGAGGATATCTAAACCAGTGATCACACCCAGATGAAAATAAAAAGCTTTTATGGTATCAAGGGCCCTCAAAACAGAACCCCAGACCGACAGACACACGAAGTTTATTTGCAGAAGGAATTCCACCCCTTTTTTTTTCATGCCCTGGGATTACTTTGCTGCTGAATGGATTAGTGCTATGAAGATCCTCTCAGGATCAGCCAGGCCAAGCAGTGCTTGTGGTAGGCAAGGGAGGGTTGAGGGTATTCCCTGACACGACTGAAGAGTTGTCTCGTGGCTGACTGATATCAAGAGACGAGGACAACCAGACACAACTGGCTTCTACAAAGATTCTCAAAAGCCTCAAGTGCCCACAGGGAGTTTTGTCTTCTACACCATGACCCAGACGCTCCCCTGATTCCTGCTATTTGATGGTCTTGGTCACTTCCTCACCCAGGGTGAAGGAACCTACACACACGTAAAACACACTCGTGAAGCAATGAAAATATTTGTTTTTCTCACACATCGTGATGCTCTTGCAAATATGCTCCTGCACCTTCAGGGCTGTTGAGTGCCTTTGGACTTGTCATACAGGGGGGGAAATGTCCAAAAAAAGACCAGCCATATGCTGTTGTTTACTCGTGAACATTTGTGATCTGATTTGACCACGAGCTGTCTCTTCCAGTGGTATAAATGAAGGAACAGCTGTGTGGAACATGAATCAGAAGTAATCCCTGTAATATTAGAAATGGTATACAGTGCAACGCATTCCTGTCAAACCAGGCTGCTGCAACAGTCTGCAGACAGATTTTCAGGGAAGTAGCTAAGTATAATCCATAACACAACAGTATTTGGTCTGCTAGCCTAATTTGAGAGCTGGAGGGCCCAGCATTACGGTGCCATTTATTCCTGAACACACTGCCGAAATAATAAATTGCTTGATTTTACACCAAAGCAACTCTGTATTTTTTTCAAGGTATTTCAGGCAAATGGGATGAGCGGAAGCACAAGAACACAACTGTAAGAGTGTCTGCCTGGAAAGGGAAAGAATTCAGTTTGTTGTCACATGGTTTGTCAACAAAGGTGTGCTGAACAACTCTGACAACCCACTAAATAATTTTTCACAGAGAATTAACAGAGCAGCTATTTCCATGCATGTCCCTGGATTTAACATCACTGCTAAATTCTGACTAAAGGCTTTTATTTTATCTATGAGGAAAAGTGCATCTTATATTAATGTACAGCAGCATTCCAGGTGACACCCAGTAGTTCCAGCTACACTCAGCAGTCACAGCTACTTTCAACAGCAGAAATTTAGACCGTGCTCACAAACCTTCTCCAAGGTACTGTTATTAGTAACGCAATTAAGTGTAAGTGAATGCACAATGACCACAGTACGTAATCAGAAGAATTGTTTTGTAACAAGAGAAAGCTGTCCACAATTGTTCTATAAATACGCTGGCTCGCCTCAACTGACATCTGACATCCCTCCCTCACAGCTGAAATTCTGTCTCCACATAACTAGTTTTTATATTTTCATAACAATATGCTCAAATGCTGTCAAAATCCACAAAAACGCAAAAAACAGGGCTCATTACTGCCTGAGTAAGGAGAGATGTGTAAAAGCTAAGCTAATGGGAAAACTATTTTCATTCAATTTCCAGGGACTGGATTTTACCTGCTCACTAGAAAAAGCACTTAAGTGACAAAAACTATGCTTTTCAAACCCAGACTCACAATAGGTGGGCTTCTAAAATTTTGCACTAAAATAGTCTCCTACAGCAATTCTCATATACAGAGAGAGACTGAGAGAGAGAAATGCCCAAGCTTCTCACGCCCAACTCAGAAAACTTTACACATCCATTGATTTCAATTCAGTTATTTCTCATCTACAGTAAACCAGAACATGTGAGAGACAGACCATGTGCACTGACTTTATGCACTGAACACCATGATTTATTCGGGTGGTAACCACAGATAAAAGTCATGCTTTGTCTTAGTATTTATTTCACGGGTCAGAGACCAAACATAGCAGTGAATATCGTGATTAAATATGCTTGCAAGTAAAAATTCAAAGGCTCTTTTGGGTTGGTGTTTTCTTTCTCATCATGGCCAGAGAACACCAAATACTTACAAGTCTTTAGCTGCTTCACTTTGCATGGAAGTATTACAAAAATCAGGGAACATCCCCTTTCGGGTTACATTTGGATTTCTGTGCTCTACTGAGGGAAAACAAAGCAGGGCAGAGGGTGTAAAGCCTACCTCCAGGTGTTGGGCATGTGGCAGGGACACTTTTTGTCACACTTGAGGCCGTAGATTCCCTCGGGGCAGAGCCTGGTTTCACAGTGCTGCCCGGTGTAGCCCGGCTCGCAGAGACAGGCACCGCTGATGTGGTAGCACTTCCCACCATTCACACATTTGCAGGTCTCCGCACAACGCAGCCCGTAGCTCCCCACTGGGCACTCATCCTGGCACCTGTCAGGGGAAAAAAAAAAAACAAACCAATGAACAACAACAAAAAATTGCTTTATTTCCCATAAACAACGGCTTCTGGAGTTTCAAAGGAAATAGGGTTTATGAGGAATGTCTTCTGCTGGTTGAAAATGCCACTTAAATAGCGCAAAAATCTGCAACTTGGAAAAACATTCAGGAGCTCAAACCCTTTCTTTTCATCTGATTTTTCTGACAGATGAAAATAAAAATCAGCAAATGCTTGAGTTTAACCTACATGGGGAAGTAACAATGATTTCTGTTGCTGCTTAAGGAAAGTATATTTTAAGAGACTTCTTCACCAAGCTTTTCCTCACTTATTCATGGAGTTTTGAGAAGAAAGACACTTTAGCCAACAGACTAATTTCCTTAATTTTTTATACATGGAAGACATTGGTTAACCTAAAGATCAGTCTGTATCTTTAGCCTGACTACTAAGAAATAAAATTTCAGTATCCTGCTTTTAAAATTTGCAACTCATTAACTGATGATTTTCTGGATAGCAATTTCATTGGGTTATGAGTTTGATGTTTTCAGCTTTGTCTTTTCTGTGTTCTACAAAGGATTTGTTAAATTCTGAATGCCAGTCAAACTACAGATTGTACAAAAAAACTACTTGATGATACAGCACATTACTAATGGTTTTCTTTCTTTTTATTTCTTTTTATATTCTTTTTCTCTTTTGCTTATAGATTTGGATTTTTTGGTTTAGTTTGTTTTTATGTATGACTGGTGGTTCATTACATGGAATTTCAAAGACACATGATACAAGCAACTGCAAAATGTAATAGAAATTAGGAGAGCCCTCTGACTGAATTAAATGGGTGTACATGTTCATTTCATGCTTCTGCAGTACTTTTCTCAATCTGATACTGATATCCAGAAGTTTCAAAGTATTCATAACTCTGTCCTAACTGAAGTCACCAATAAAACCTTCTCTCCTGAGGTGGAGCATAATAATAGAGCTAATTACCCTGTATCAATTATTCCTGATGAAGTTATACAAATAAAGCTGTGAAAGAATTTTCCTCAAGTGACAACCAGGAATCCCAGCCAAACTAGAAAAAATTTAACCTTGAAATTTTAATTTTTTTTTTTAAATTTAACTTGTAAAAACCAGCTCTTTGGTGGTGGTGTGTATGGGCTACCTGAGACAGTGCCCACACATGGCTGGTAACAGTTCTCTGACTTGAAATAAGGACCGGGTCTACAACCTTGCCACTGACTCCTTCCTGCCCTTGGAATTATCTTGAAAAATGAAAGAATTGAAAATACAGCCTCTTTTGTAGGAAGAGAGGGAGGCTCAGATTTGCAAAAGTGATCAAAATGCGGCAGCTTGTAAGGCATTTCAGATGAAAGTCAGATTGAAATTACTGCAACACGAAAAATTTAATTACTTTCAGAAACACCAGTGTAGAGCAGTGTGTAGACACTTGTGTGGTTACTCCTTTGAATTTCCCTGGAGCCCTGTCCATGTCTGTCTAAATGCATCTACCACCTTCTGCACTGTTTCTTCACAGACACAAATATAACTTTGGCATGCAAATGGCTCTGGACTAATTATTTCTCTTCTTCATGAGGTCTTTTTCCACATTATGTCTGGCAGAGCACTCCCCACGTCCTGTGAACGCTCATGTGGGAAGTGCATATGGTTACAATGCCCACAGCTGCTGGCACAGATCCTCTGGACTGACCCCAGTGATCAGGCTGCTGCTGACACCAGAAAATGAGTTGTGTGCTGCTTAAAATACAGGCAGGAAAATGTTCTTTCATCGCTTTCCACTGCCTTCAAAGGTGATGCCTCACTCTCCTATCTTTCCAATCTGCCAAAACTGACTTTTAGCCATCAGAAAATGAAATGTTTCATTTCATTTGAGCAGAGTATTTTTAGGAGACAACCCTCCAGCCTGCTCCCTTTGAAGAGGGACTGAACGAGCCTCCCTCGCTGCTGTGAGTGCCAGACATCTGCACAAACCCACGAGCCTCCCTCCTCACGCCTCCACCACAGCCCAGGCTGCACCATTCTGCAAGACAGTCCACACAAGAAGTGCCAGAGCTCAGGCCCCAGCAGGAAAACACTGAAACCCAGCAGCTGCTTCACAGAAGTGTTCTTTGACATGGACGCTTGCAACTTGCAGCCCGGCGTCAGCTGAGTGACACGGCAAACATTCCACCATCGAAATCAGCACTTTTAATCGTATCACAGACACTTTCTTTGTTCTTTCTACCAGCTTCTGAAGTTTCCCTGCTGTAGCAGAGACCCCCAGGCTCAGCAGGCTGGCAGGAAGGGGTTTTCCTTACCGTTCCCCTGTGTAGCCTGGGCTGCAGTGGCAGTGACCCGTGGCTGAGTCGCAGGTCCCTCCGTTGTGGCACTGGCACTCCTGGGAGCAGTTCTTCCCGTAACGACCCTCGGGACAAGGCTGACCACAGACCATGCCCTGTGAGCACAGAAGAGAAGCCTTAGTGTTAAGAGTTGGGATTGGAGCTTGAATGGACAAGGAAGAAATGAGGGAAGGTCAAGGAGACCCCGTATTTCTCGCCCAGTGCTGATCTTGGAAATGCCGGACCCTTCTCCAGCTTTAAACGTGGGGCATGTTCCAGCACTGGAGGAATAATCTTCTAGGATTTCCATGCTGGAAGTAAAAGCTCATGAAAAACACTCTCTCTAAGCACCTGTGAAAACACTTACACATTTAAGACTAACTGATGTCAAGCTCTTCCCAATTTATGTACCAGGAGTACTATGTATCAATACACCCAGGAATGCCCTCCAGTGAATAGAGGTGTAGGAATCAGCAGCTGCTCTAATGCCCCAATTATTCTATTTTATGGTAAGTTGGGGGTTTTTTGTGATGAATGAAAAAGCTGTTTGTAATTTCACTTAGAGCAGCATGTCCTAAAAGCTTAAGTAGCATGATTGCTCCTTTCAATGGGTTTTGAATTTCTGCACTGCCTTTTACGTCCTTGGAACTAATTACACCTGGGTGGTGGGGGAAACATCAGAACCTAAGGCTTTTAAGAAGCCATTTCAAGAAAAAGGTATTTACAGGCATTTCATCAGACAAAAGACACCCAGGTATTTCATCTAATGTAAGACACTGCAGCATTTGCACCTGGCTACTTTAAACCTCCCTTACAGGAAAAGCAAAAAAAAAAAAAAAAAAAAGGTTATATTGACAAAATAGTAATTCACAGAACCGAAAGTTCTAAAATTAAAACTTATGCTTAAATAATTACTTGGAATGGGAAATTAGTCAAAGGTCTAAAAAGTAATGTACTAGTTAACACACATACTAGTATAACATTTTCCTCACTGCTTCATGAGCTATCTCATATTTAAATAGTTCATTTTTTAGTTTAGGCAGATAAAGGGAGACTAGAATTTATGCAAACATCTATATTCTATGACCAATAATTTTGCTTTTTTAGTGTGAAATTGAATAAAAAGTAAAAATAGCCATATTCCAAGCTAGGTAGTCAGCTGTGCTACTCAAACTCACATCCAGAGACTGTATTTTATAGCCATGCTCTCTAGTTGGTGAAAAATTGACCTCTGGCACAGGTTATGTCAACACAATATAATCACCAGGTAATTAAACTATCAGTAAATGTGAATTTTCACACAAAATGAACATTTAAACAGAAAATATTATCAAATGTTCATGATCAATATTATCAGCAAATGTATTCAAAGAATTTATTTGGGCCTTGACCACCTTCCAACTGCATTATCTGCCAACTAAGAGTAGGCTGCCTGATAGCAAGGGAAGGCAATCTGCAGCTCCAAGGTCAGGTCTTCTTTCCCCATCCTCTGATAAAAGGGAATGAAGCCTAAAGATAATATCAAAGATCTGATGTCCCATCTTCTCCCCAACAATGAACACAGTATCTACAGGTTTGGGGTTTTTTTCCACGCATACTGGACATACAAAAATGGGCACAAACCCCACTATTAATATATACAATGGTGTCACCTCCCTATAATATCAACCCAGATGGAGAAATCAATGACTTCCAGGCAAGATCTAATGGATGTTGCCTTGTCACACCACAACTCACGTCTTTTGCTTCCCAGAATCTGACACAGTTAAAAAGGCAGTGCAGAACTGGAGCATTTTCAGCAACAGATGGTTTTGCAAGTATTTTATTTCAGTCCCTTATGCTAAAATATGTTTCTCATTACTCCTGGCTGCAAGCAGACCGCATTTGCTATCCTCATTTGCCACCCCTTTTTTTTCCTGTCGAAATGTACAAATATGGAAGTTTTTTGGGGGGGGCTGTGCAGATTTCAGGGGGTGTTCTTTACCATCCATCCCGGCGGGCAGGAGCACTCCCCGGTGACGTGGTGACAGACGCCTCCGTTCTGGCACGGGCACCTCTCCTCGCACTGCGGGCCGTGCTTCCCGGGGGGACACAGGTCCTCACAGCTGTGCAGGGCGTGGGGACAGCACAGACACTCGTTACCACACGCCCCAGACACCCCTTTCACTGCTACCGCCGTTAGTTCTTCCAGCCGAAAGCGCGGAGCAGAGAGCAGTGTGGCACACGGAGGGATGCACACCGAGTGCTGTGTGCGGCATCCGCGCAGCGGATCTAAGGAAACGGACCTGGCGTTCCAGGAATTACTCCTTCCCAAGCCATTTCTTTATACACAGTCTGGCGCTCATTCACCGCTGCTGACACAGCTCTGGAATGACCAAGGCCAAACAACTCCTATGTTTCAATGCCATTTTCCAAACCTGTGGCCAAACTGCTTTCGTGACGGCCACGAAGAACCCCCCCTGCTGCTCCTTTTCGTGCGTTTTTAACGGTCTGGGTCAAGGCTCTCTCTCTTGGCCGCACATCTGAACGTGCCCTGCCACATGGGCTTGCCCAAACCTGCTCACTCAACCCTTCAAAACTCGTATCCCCCCCTCCCCAAAAAACAACACGGCCGCGGCTTACAAGGCGCCGGTGTAGCCGGGGGGACACCTGCACTCCCCGGTGACGTGGTCGCAGGTGGCTCCGTTCTGGCACTGGCACTTCTGGTGGCAGTCGTTGCCGTAGGAGCCGGGGTCGCAGCGCTCCTCGCAGCGCCAGCCCTTGAAGCCCGCGGAGCAGTGGCAGGCGCCGGTGATGGGGTTGCACAGGGCCCCGTTCTTGCACTGGCAGCGGCTGCTGCAGTGGGGTCCCCAGTGGTCGCTGTCGCACGCTGGACGGGCAGAGGGAGAGAAGTGCAGCGGTTTTAGAGCAGTTTTTATGTTACAGCACTGGAGGTGATGCGAGTCGACCGTACGACAACAAGAAGAGAGCTATGAAGTGGAAATAGTTATTCCTCCTTGGTCCTTAAGGATTGTAGCAGGCAGGCCAGACTTAATTTATGCAATTTATGCAATTGATTCTTCTTGAGAAAAGCCAGCATTACAAAACACGAGGCTGAGAAATAAATGCAAGTTCGACTCTCTTAATCCTCAAAACTCTTCATGATGACTCTCCACTATCAAACCGTGAGCTTCCTTTTACAGAGGGAAGTCTTGCTAACTTAAAAAAATGTAGTCTAAATCTACAAACAACTGTCTGAATCCCACAAAGAAGTTGCAAAGCTTGCTCAGTGTAGACTTACAATTTTGGACAAATCAAAGAATTCCTACTTGTTCGTGTAATTGCAAAGATTTCCTTTGCAATCTTGCCATATACTGATAGGGCAAAAGAAAACACAAGAAGCACTTCACCAAGCAATAGGAAATTAACAATTATATGGTTAAACTTCGTCTGGATGTTACAAATTTGGTTGTCCAATGTGTCTTTACGATCATTCAAATCCATCTTTTCTTGTCTGCCCCAATGCATCTCATTAAAGCCCTATAAGCAAACCATTCAGAGGGTATTTCAGCATCAAAAGAGGAACTTAAGGAAGAAATTTTATCCTAAGAAACACAGGAGTCCTGTAAAGAGCCAGAAGATTAAGGTCACCTGGAGTTCAACAGGAATGTGTTAATCATATGGTCAAATGATCAGATTTTATTTTTATGTTCTGTTGATAACAGCAGCACAATGGGAAAGCCTCAATTGCAGCGACTGTGAGCCCAGGCTCTCCTCTTGGAGACTGACAACCATTGTTCTCCCAGTCTTCTCCTGGGGCAAAAAAGCCAGGCAGAGAACAGGCACACTTTCCTAGACTAATGCAAAGTAATTCAAGAATGCTCCTCAGGGTAGGAATTACTCAGCTGTAAGAGCTGTTCACCCAGGCTACACAAAAAAAAAAAAGAATTAGGGTCTTTTCAAGAATCTACTCCTTAAGGTTTTTTTCCGTTTTTTTTCCAGGATAGGTCACTAGAACATGCATCCATAAATGGAGATATTGTGAGCACTTACACACAATAAAATAGAAAGCAACAGAAAGTAGTGTTATGTATTATAAACACCCAGATGGGCTGTAAGAACAACTGCCCACCTATTACTGGCCTCTCTCTTTAAAGATGGGTGGGTTTTGTTGTGGACAAACAACAGGTCTACTACAGTTTTGTAGTGCACTGCTGCCTACAGCACACTGCATCTCTGAAACTGCCTTTTGACATGGTAACTTTCAGCATTTTCAACATGTCTGCATAGAGTAGAATGTGTAATCCTCATGCTCAACCAGTCAGGAAACTAGCTATTTTGGGATATAAAAAAATACATGTATGGCTGTCGAGATGCCTGAGACAGTCACATGTTCTGTCATGACTGAGCATGAACACCTAATTTTATTTTTTTTTTTTTTTTTTTTTTTATTTTTTAAATTAGCGTCTTGGTCCAGATTCAGACGAAAGTCTTCTTCCTTCCAGGCAAAATTTAAATTTCTGCCGTTCCTCATGGAAAAATTAATTAATAAATAAATAAATCGATTAAAAAAAAACCAACCCAACAATTCAAAAAAAAACCCTGTCCAGGGATGTCTGATAAACAGGAGAATCCAGACTGATTGTCACACCACAACTGTTCCAGTGCAGAGCTCAGGCAAGGATGGAGGCAGCCAGAACATGCCCTCACTACAAAGATGGGGCTGGCAAGAGAAGATTTATTCTTGGTTGACAAGTGAGAGAGTGAGAGGTTGTGTTCTTCCACCAGCTACTGGGAGTGGGGTATTTGGTGCAGCCAACAACATTCCTGCAGCTTCCTGAAGACCCAGTGCAACGAGTCTGAGAGTCACAGCGACCAGAAATTTCTACCAAGCATCTGCCACTGCATCCAGCACCCAGCCTCACTTGGAGAGCACGTACTGCCCAGTGCATACCCATTAATTAGTTTCCTGGCATGATCTTCTCATTATGTTTGCAGGAAATCATTAAAATAAAAACACATTCTATGGCTGGCAAAGGATTCCCAGCCTCAGGACCATTCTCCTGGCAATGAGCAGGTGAATAACAAATACTGACTTTGCAATCTCTCATGACATTCCACCAGGACAGTGGTGGCCCCACCGCGGTGCAGTGTAGCCACAACCCCTTCGCACAAGGCTTTGTCACCAGCCTTCCATCCACCTGTGACTTATGGGGAGAACTGTGGAGAAATGTGCAGGATTAAGGGGAATAAATAATAACACTGAACAAGATGGATAAAGCAGGTCTTTCACCTCTGTGTCCCCTGACTGATCATCACTAATGTTCTCCACAGGAAATTAGAGTGATTTGTCAGAAACTGATGCTCAGTTTACTATTGGAAAAGAAGAAGGCAAAGGGTAGAAATGTTTCCTGTGGCAAGTTTGGATTACTTTTAATTAGTTTTGGAGCTTAAATTTACCAATAATCATATCAGACTATTTCTGCTGCTTTCTAGGATTCAAACCCTGAGAATGCTGGGCTGGAAGTCACACACATCTGCTAATTTGGTGGAATGGGAGAGTCTTGGAGTTAAGGACTGTCAGGTTACAGGGTGTCAGCTGGAGTTTAATGAGAATAGCTGTGCTGGCTGCACCAGGTCACAGGCACACGTGCTCAGGGCACACACCACAGGCAGGCACACGCAAAAGCCTCCGATACTGATTTTCTGAACGGATCCAGAGCTGTAAATCATCTCTCTCAGCACGAGGGGAGAGGGGAGCAATGCACAGAGACAAGAGCCCCATGCTCAGAATTTCAGTACAAGGATGGTGCCTCTCAGCCCCAATCACTCCTGCAAAGTCTGAACCACTCAGAGGTGCAAACCCCAGCCAGCAAACCAGCATTAATTTTCTGTGTTGATCGCACAGAACTGGCCTATTGCTCTTCTGTCTTACACAGCACACCTTCTTTACAAAAGGCCTTCTTTGCCTTTCACACATTACATTCACCCTCAGGATTTTAAGTTTTAAACAGAAGAATTAGTTAGGCTCCCTGTCAGCTTTTGCAGCAGATTCACAGTGTCCTTTCTGCCTCCACCTTACGCTGTAGGGGAAAACACAAAATACACATAATCACCACTTTTAACACCATGGTATTAACGCCACATCTTCTTATAATTTTTTTCCTTTTATCCATTTCTGTTCATCCGGGAATATCTTTTTTGTCACCACAGTAGGCCCTGTGCACATCACACAACGCCACAGGCACAGGAAGGAGAACTCAGCTCTCCAAAGGCTGCTCAGCAAAAGCAGGAGTTCACCCTTGGAACAAGGGCACTGCACTGCAGAAATTCTGTTTCATATGAGCACTGTGGTAAGAATCTCTAAGGCCATGCAGGTCTACCATGATAAAAATTCTTGCTGACACTGAGGGCCAAGTGGCTTGAGAAACAGTGAGAAGCTCAAGGATTGAATGGTGAAAAAAAACCACCTTCGAGAAGAAACTGAAACCTGTGATGGAAACTGCTACCAATTTGGGGCCTTTTGTAGCATCTTTGAAGGTGTAAAGTTCCGTTGTATAGCATATGATTTCCTTGTAAAATAATTGTAATGCACATTGTTATTGTGCTGGGCTAAATGTGGTTTTATACAAATGGTTTTTGTGATTTACAACCTGGGGTGGCGGGAAACCCAAAATTTTTTAATTTTTTTTTTTCTAAAAATCTGGAACATGTGTAGAATTTGGCAACTACTTTATTGCTCGTTATAAACAAAAAACACTTTTAACTAAATATGGTCACGCGCTTATAAGGTTTTTTTTGTGCTTTTTAAAAATGTTGATTTCATTAAAGGGCAACAAAAAGAAAAGTGCAAACAATTCCCAGTTTATTCTTGACAAACCTACCTTGATCATGTAAAATTCTGCACTTCTCTAAAGGCTGGCCAATAAGGAGAAAAAAATAAGGCTATCAGATCAAGCCAAAGAACAATTCAGAAGAAAAACCTCCTTAGAAACTCTTACTTGCAACTACCTTTTAACTATGCCACAATTTCCCTTATACTTTTATACTCAAGCCAGACAGTGTTTATTGCAATGCTATTTTTAAAGATCTTTTCTTTTTTTGCTATTGGGGAGGCAGAAGAACTACAGCAAAACTAAGATTTACTGTTCTTGCTATCAGTTTTTCACAGGTGTCTCATATGTAGCACCAAGACAACTAAATGAGATTTTAGTCTATCTTACCCATCTTTCTGCAAGACACATTGCAGTGTGTTCCTGGAAATACATACCACTGTTTCAAAACAGAGGAGATTCTTATCACTTCATTAGGCTTATGTATTTTTATCGTCTTTTAGAAAAACTGAAAACAAAATTCCCTACCACAGACACCAGGGAGTGAATACTCCCTCCCTCAGAATGCAATATTGTGAAGTATAAATTTAAAATAACCTAACACTGGCAAATACACATATTCCTGTCTCTCTGCCCTGAAAACTCCCAGCATAGTGTCTTCAGAAAGTTTCAAGGACCTACAGCCTTTAGTAAGTGAAAGGTGATTTCCCTTGCTTCAGCATGTAAAACAAACTGAAGATGCCCAGAGCTTCGACATTCTTCCTTCCTTTTTCTTTTCTTTTCCTTCCTTCTTACTTTTGCTTCCTTCCTTCTTCCTTCTCTTTTCCCTTCCTTCCTGCCTTGTCAACTCTAGACAACTCTAAATCCTCTCTAGAGGACAACTCTAAATCTTTGTGCCACCCTTTGCATCCCTCCTTTGATTTCTCAGATCTCCACTGCCTTGTCCTTGCTCTCATGACCTTTATGGTCTGCCCTTCATCCATCAGTTTCACGTTTACATCACCCGATGTGAGTGAAAAAGGCCAACACTGAGAAAACTTTGATTTATCCAAAGGAGTACCCCACTGACAGTCTTGTTGCTACAAACAAGATTGCTAATCCCTGGACATGCCCCAAGGCAGGACTTCCAAGATCAACAGAAGGGAAATCCATTGATTCTCTGAGCAAAAACCACAAAAATATGGATGTTATCACTAATCTATATTCACATCACCCCTACTGGAAAGTTTAGAGAGTATTCTTGAAACTACTCTCTGCTATTTCCATCTGGTTAGCTGCAGATCTAAATGGATGGCATTTGCTTCCCTCAGGATATTCCTGCAGGATAGGAAACAGAAAGTAATTCTCCCAACTGGAATTTAAGCCAAGTAAAAGTAAATTCCCGCTGATTTTGAAAGCTATAAATACTCAAAGTGTGTTTTAACTTTGACAAGATGCATTAAGGCCCTAGTGACATCAGCTTGTCTGTCAGCCTGGACAGCAAGACAGCAAATGTGGAATATGGCAAACAGAAATTTCAGAGATGAGTCAAAAAAGCCAGGAAACAAAGCCAGCTACTCTGAAAACTAGAACAAAAACATCCTGTTGAAAACATTTAAAGTCTTATTTCATAAAACCATGGATTATTCTCCATGTAATTCTTTTTCTATTTCGCTCTGTTCTAGTCATCTAAAAATGCTATGATAATATAGGCACAAGCACATCAAAAAAATCTTTTTTACCTTCAGAGAATCACTCATAATAATTATAAAATACCAACGTCTTTTAGCAAAAGACCTACTTTACCTACATCCTAGACACAAAAATGCATGGAATTTTTTTTTTTTTCAGAATGCCATTTCTATTGGATCTGGAATTTTCTTTCAGTCTTTTGTTTCTCTCTGATTGCATTTGTTATACTGTAGGCCTTTTACCCTGTGGCGTATTTTTCATTGTTACTTTTTGTTTTGTGTGTAAGAAAGGATTTTTATTCAAAATGCTAAGCTCAAATTTAATTCAGGGGTTTTGCTTGTTTACTTTATAAAAGCCTTTTGATCCGTGAAGTGGAAGAACAATGAAAATGTGTTTTTCAGATCTTATGAAAGACTGGAACTATATGCCTTTCACATGCCATAAATTTCCAAGACTCTTTAAAGTGCTTTGGACAGCAGAATACAAGGATGGATAATTGATAAGGAAAACACACACAGATGGTTGTTGGTGATCGTTTTATCATGTTACTGAGATAAAACCTGTTAAAAATAATTGTTATTATAGGAAAATGTGAAGAACTTGCTTGTACCACTTCTTGTCCATGACCCTCATTTTGCATAGATGTCCTTGCAGAACCATAAGTTAGCTTTTTCCCCCTTTTTGAAAATTTTTTTGCAATAACTTGAAGGTCATCTTAGTTTTTTTTGTTTGTTTTTTTTTTTTAAATTAGCACAAATGGTATCCTTCACATCCTTGAAAACCTACTAAGCGAGCCACTGAAAATATATAAGCCCGCCAACATAAAAGGCAGATTGAAATGAAATCAGCACTAAAAATACTTATACACTGCTACTAGGGAAAAAACACACCACAGACCTTATTCAAAAAATCAACTTAGACAAACAGTACAAATTACTGAGTTTCCAAAATGGTGAAAAGCAGAAATGAAAAGTTTCTCTGGTCCAGAAAACATTTACAAAGCAATAAACCCATTACCATTTACTGGAATGCCTTCAAGTAAATCTCAACATAAATAAATTTAATAACTTTGTTTTGTAGGAAACATTTTTTTTGTTTCCACTTTTGCTTAAAGACTGATACTGTAATTAAGCAAAATTCTGAAGCATGGCCATGAAATCTATTCATTTCCCTAGAACTCCAAAACCAAAATGGTTCGTAGGACAAAAAATACACTAAACAGAAGAATTTTAGTATTTCAAATTCATAGTTGTACTGAACTCTAGACAAGCAGAGGTGCTGTGTAGCCCTGGAAATTTTGATGCCACCTACCACAGTGACACTGTACTGACTCTTAAAAATGAAGGTGATTGCAACTTCCATTAATATCTGTTTTTCCTATTTGCACCTGATCTGATTTTCTGGTGGCTTAGTTTCTCAACTCAAAGACATTCAGCCTTGTTAGAGAAGAAAATGAAGTGTTCAGCTGGAAAAACTGAGGAGAAGTCAGTCAGGGAAATTACAGCAGCAATAATTGCAGAAGAATTATGGGTAGTGAACATAGGGAAGACACATTAAATATGAATAGGTTAAATTTAAGATTGTTTATGACCTGCTGGGACTTTTGTTTGGGAGCTGGGCTGGGGGCTGTTCTGCATTACTTGAATGAGCTATTTCTCTACATTTTCCATAAAAGTAAATAGCTCTCTGCCAGGATACTCTGCAGTTTTGCCTGTGTGTTTACCAGCTCCCCAGTTCTGGGAACCAAGCCTTCCTAATGCAAGGATGTGGTTAAAACCAGAACTTATTTCTGCAGCCTGCTGGACGGCCTGGAAAACTCAGGGATGAGCTAACTCTCTAAGCACATCTTGCAAGCTCCATTAGCCAAAATGCTCTCGACAAAGAAAAAGGAAAGCAATGCCCTGGCCAAAAATAGCTCGGTTCAGGATTCTGTGCCATCAGGGTGTGCAAGGTGGTTCCAGGCACCTGCACCACGGGGGCTGCCTCCCTTGGAAAAGCCACACATCCACCTCTGCAGGGTTAAAGGAAACCAAGGGCTCCACTGGGAAACTGGCACTGCTCCTGGCTCACGTGAGTGTCTCACACACATTAATGCCAAGGGATCCAGTTTCTGCCACAGTCTGCATCTGCCAAGTCCCATGAAGAAAACAGAGAGATTTTAACGGAATTTGCGAACTTTACAAAACACCCACGGCTGTGAAGGAAACCTGATAGTAGCAGAGCTACTGTAGTTTAAAAGTTACCTTAAAAAGCCCGTTTAAAAGTAAAGGTTTCTCTGAGATGCCAGCCTTAAACCTGCAGCTTAATGTGTTAAGGAAAAATCCAATTTTCTTCTCATGCTCTACAAATCCCTGGAGACAAATTACGTCTTCGTGGCACTTTTTCTACTCCCATGACTTCAGACTATAGTCCCAATAAAGCTCTAGTAATCACCAACAGAATCAAATTACACATTAAAACCCAGTGATTCAAACCAGTCTCAAGATCACTTCAGCACAATAAAAATGGGAGAATCCTATTCCCATTCTCACAAACAATCCTAACCATGCTTTGGTCATACACCAAAGACATGTCATTCCCTTTCTGCTGTACCACTCAGGCCAGCTGGGGGGATCACAAGGCTATAACCATTTCGGACGAGTCAGTGTAATATTGATTTTTGCCTCTGCTCCAGCTTATCCATAAAGTGTCCTATTGATTTTGAAGGAATTATTTGCGGACTGCTAGGCACGAGAAGAAAAACAAAGTGGTCGTCCTGGTTGCTTCATGGCACTGCACCTTAGGCTGGCTGTGGATCTGAACCGCACACACACTCAAAACTGACAATCAGGTTCATGTATTATCTATTATAGTAAGTAGTGTTGCAAGAGTGTGAGCAGAAAACAGGCAGAAAACATAAATTACACATGTACAACAAGGTTTGATCATTTCCACATCTGTACAGACAACTACTACCACATGTAGCAACTTCTACAGAACACTGTTCTATTCTCAACCTGTAGTCAAAAGCACTCTTAAAACCACCCAATCTGACACATGCCAGTTAAAAATTTGATAAAACAGTAATCTAGTTTGGGAGGGAAAAGTTCTGTCAGTTTGTCTGTTCTTCAATAAAATCTATTTGCTTAACCTATATTTAGGACTCTGTGCACTTCTGCTACTTTTGCCCTTGTCCCCAGCCCAGAACTGCCCAATTTATATTCCTGGAATTCAAAAGTATTTCTTCAAAGGGGAGCTGACGGCTTGTGGATTGTGCTGATTCACTCACTCAACACATCTTCTGTCCATTCACTTGTCCCGACTGTTGTGTTCAGTCAATAAATCTTTATTAGAACAAATTGTTTCACATGACTGTCATCTCTCCCACTAGAATGGAAGTGTTCTGCAAAGGAGGGATCTCCTGAGCCAAGTGGTGTTTCCTCTCAGATGTATCTACATTATCATCATCTTCTCTATCCACCTCCCGCTGACTTCCACTGCAAGCAAACACGGCCTAAAACATTCTATTTCCTTTAAATAAAAAGAAAAGACCTGGAGAAAAATTACACCTCACGCAGGAAATGCTCCCCAAGGAGAGATTATTTAATTAACCAAACTCCTAAGCCACCACTCAGTTTTTCCTCGCTGAAGAATAGATCCAATCCCGTTTTCCACTCAGTTGGGATGTAATTTTTTCAGAAAGGCAGAGGATGTGGCAAAGTTATGGTCTGGGTTAGAATTAAGCATTGAAAAAAGACAGGCTCAGCACTCTGGTTAAACCTTAGGCCTCCTCTCCCTAAACTGGGAACAGCCACTGACCTAAGCAATTTGGGAATTGGAGAAGAGTCATGGCAATAAGGAGGTAATGTTTCCTACAAAAGGAAATGGGAGTCACCCAAAAAATTTATTCCCTCCTGAGAAACTACAGATAAAAATCAGTCTGGGGGGTTGGCAGATGGACAGATGCTGCAACAGGACTAAATCTGTTCTCAGATACTTGCAGATAAAATTCCTTTGTAAGGAGAATAAACAATTCCAATAGAGATAGGACACTAATTTGGAAGAAAATGTTTAGTTCTGCAGTTTCACAAAATGTTTGGTCCCTAGGTAGAACAGTTCCTTCCAACATGTCTGGGTCCATGCAAATGAACAGATGACTACATCTGGAAATTGGCCTAATACCTCACACTTTGAGGATAACATCTCCTTTTCAGTGAGGGCATTCTATCTGGTCATCAGCAGCCATAAAGTCCCTGAACCTTTGCCTTACAAAAACACTGGCCTGTCTTTCAAATATGGTTCCACCATTCAGTTAAGTAATTAAAATGTTTGTTTGATGGGCATTATTACAGTAGGGCAATTTGCATGTATTCCTACTGAATTAATTACTTGCTATGTTAAACAAAAAAAAAAACCTACTAATAAAGCACAGAACTTTATTTTGTATCATTGTACCTTTCTGTTACTAAAACTAAAACCAAGCTGGGGATCACACAGAAAATACAACTAAAGGCAGAATATCACAATCTTTTATGTAGGGCAAGCAACAACGAGGCTCAGAAAGCCAAATCCCTCTCACTATCTTTCCAACACTATCCACTGTTCTTCAATTCAGTTTGGCCTCTGCTGTAGCTCTTCAGATAAGGAAATCATGGTCAGATAGCAACAAACGTCAGCTCTCAAACACAGAAGGACAACTGAGTCAAATCAGCAACTTTCTTAGGTTTGTCCACACAGAACACGATAAATCCCAGAACAAATGTTCCCGTAGCACACGCACAGAGATATCCCCTTCCTCAGCCCATCCCCCTTCTCCTAGGGCTACACCAGCGATCCCAAACAAATTCTGGCAGCTCCAGGTAGCCCTAACGTCACACAGGAGCCTTTAGAGCATCACCAGCCTCTCCAGAGATCTCTGCTCAAAGGTACACAAACCAAAGGTACACAAACAAAGGCTCTCTTGGCTTTGGCACCCAGTGCAGCCACCCCAGAAAGTGCTTTTGCTACTGAGGCTGCTGTGACCTGCAATCAAAGGCAACCAGCTGAGGAAGAAACAGAGGAAAAGAGCTGCAAATGTACTCAGAGTGAATTATACCACACAGGTTAGAAAAACGGACACCAGAAACCCTGTGAGAGGAAGGGTTATTTCCAAAGGCAGATTTAGAGGTTCCTGTCTCATCTAAAGCACACTTTCAGACTCGAAAATCTCAATAAATAACAGTATTTTTGCAATCTGTGCTGTCTGATGATTCACATTTCTTCTGCATGTTTGACTGGTTACAGAACAGCTCAATACATAAGGTTTTCAGAAAGAAAGATAGCATGTTTTGACAATTTATTTTGACAATTCAGTACATTAGATTAAGATCAAGTCTTACAGCAACACTCTGTTGTGAAGGAACAATGGCTCTTTCACTTTTATGCCTTGTGCAAAACTTGGGTGTTTCTTTAGAGCTATATATGAATCCCATGTAAGCACACACAAAAATTACACAACAAATGCAGTAAGTAATTTCAAAATGGTTAAATTATTCCTCAAGCCACCAAATATGCTGCTGGAACAACAGATCAGTTCCAGATGAACTGAAGTATGATAGCACCATGTTTGAAAATTAAGAAAAAAAAAAAACATTTTCCTATTTTTTTTGAGGAAAAATAAACGAGAGTTGTTAATTTTACGGGAATAATGCACTAAGTAAACTAGCAGTGGAATATCTTTGCAAGACATCCAGCTCTGGTTTGTTTGTTAGAAATTTATAAGGCCTATGAGATTTAAATTATACATGCAGTTGTTTTTATTGTTGGCTAAAATATATCCCTTTCAGCTGGACACTCACTAGATGAGACCCACCTTGAACCTGAGTGTAACGGAATATGTGGTTTTATGTTAGCCTCAAAAACACACTTTTAAAGACCTTACAAAGGGGACCACAAGGATGGAATAAGTAAAGAATTATAACTAATTGAAAATCACTCTGAGAAACTGTATTTCAGCCAAAGGGAAGAAAAGATGATTTGTGGTCTGCACAATTCTGCTCCTCTCGTCTCCTGCACATGCTCTTATGGCAAAGGGACAGGAGAAGAAAGTGGGAGAAATTTGACCAGAGTACAATGGAAAGACACTGAGAGTTCAGGGAATGATGAGAGAAGGGAGAAAATGGACCAGCCAGTGGCAGAGTGAAAAAGGAGGACAGAGTTGTTAGAAAGGCTTTGCTCATAGCTTTTAAATGTGACCTGGCACCATCAAACTTTGCACATTAGTAAAATAAAAACTCTGAGATTTTCTTACATGTAAAATAAAATTATGTCTTTACTTCAGATACTGTGCTATCCGCATGTTTCTGAGCACAAAAAAAAAAAAAAGCTCATTAGTGCTGCTACATGGGAACACTGTTTGCAAGTAAATGAAGAAAAATCAGGTTACACAGAGTAACCTGATAACTCAGAAAAAAGCCCTGATCAGAGAGCAGGAGCCCAAGCACAGAACTGATGATTATCTGTCCAAAAGAGAGGACAACACCATGTAAAGAGTACGAGACAGGCAGAAGCAGGTGAAAACTCACCACTGGAGCAGTTGGGTCCTCCCCAGCCAGGCTCACACTGACAGGTGTTGGGAGCAATACAACGGCCATGGACACATTTATCAGCACAGTGAGCTGTCAGAGAAGGAAATAAAAAAAAAACAGTTAGAGAGCTCCTACCACTAGGAAAAATATTCTTTAAAATATTCTAAAATAGTCCTAACCCAGTTCTTTCGTGTCTCAAGTATCTTTTTAAAAGCAAAATACACGTCAGTGTAATAATGTTTGGCGGCATCTCTCAGAAATGTATTTCACTCTCTTCTATTGTAGTCTCTTCTATTTCTCCTAAGTTTGAAGACTCCAGCTAAAACTATGTTAGTATTACTCAAATACTTCTGAGAAAACTGTCCAAATTTAATGAAAAAAGAGTCAAAGTACGATCCAGGTTGGAAACCCATCTGACCATGGTCCTGGGCAAGAGGCTCTGGTTGGCCCTGCCTGAGCAGGGAACTTGGACGGGATGACTTCCACAGGTCCCTTCCAACCTCAGCCATCCTGTGGCTCTCTGAAGCAAACCCTCAGGCCAAGAAAAAGAGAGGAACTTCAGCAAGCATCCAAAGAAATGCTATTTTGCAACAGCGTGGATAAAATATGATTTGCAACACACCAGTATTCTAATACCAATCTTTTCGAAATGATTGCACAGTTAAATTGAAGGATAAAGAAACAGTGACAGTGATTATAGTAAGGCATGAGATATAAACCTTATGATTCACTGCAACCTTTATTTTAAGTGCTAAACAGGGCTGCCTGAAATGTTTTCTTTTTTCTTTTTTTTTTATGATTTGCAAGCACGCTTCTAAGTGAAGTCTCACTTCGAAACAGACCTTTTGTTTGAAACACGTAAGAAAAAGTTGAAATGGCTTTGATATCCAGAATTATCAAATGACAGAATATAATACACCCAAGATGAAGAACCTCTGACCAGCAACAATTTGCTGGCGTCATATTAATAATGAAATATCCCTGACTTTCCAAAATATGTACACTGTAGTAACTTCCTTCTACTCTGAACAACAATAAAACTTTAAAAATGCGCACAAGATGAAAATTTTCTTTGTACCAGCATTTCCAGAGAAATTAAAGCAGAAATCTGACTGCTATACCAATAAATATAAAGTCAACAAGGGGAAAAAGACAAAGTGGATGTTAATTATAAGTTTAACGGGGCTACATGTGAATCACTGCGGTTCTGAATGGATTGAAGATGTTCTGGAGTAATTAGGTATTTGGGTAAAATACTTGCAAATGTTCTGGGTTTTCTCCTAATTAAAGATGACGAAGCACATTGGTCATCTTTACATTTAGTGTGTCTGAGAAAAAGGAAAACCACACAAAGATCAGTCATATATAAAATAAAAAGCTTTGATTATATAGGATCCTAGCCAGTAATTGCTTATTTTTACAGCCTCTAGTTTTCAATCTCAACTTCTATTTCTAACAAGCTGCTTTTCAGCTGTGCATTGAAATTATCATCATTAGAAATTAACTGGGACAACAATAATTTTTAAACGTTTGATGAAGCAAGGCATTAACACAAAGCGTTGTTGTCTATTTACTTACTATGGAAAGACTGAGTTTAAATAATACATCACAATTTTCCATTAGTCTTGCAACTTGACGTGAATCACTGGTATCTTTGAGGATTCTCTCCTAGTTAGTGCTACCTTGGGCACTGAGGCTCTCCACAAAACAAATGTGTGAAAAACCTTGCCAGCAAACCGTGAGGCAACGGGAGTTCACTGTAAACATGCAGTGTGTGCACTTGTATGAATAACCCAGGGAATGCAAGCATGCTCGGCCCAAATTTCTGAGCACCGAGCCTTAAATACAACAAGGCCACGCTCCACCACCTCCTCTGTGAGACAGCTGGAGCGGAACACAAAAATAAAGAAGTTGCAAGAAACCAGACTATCTCCTTGCACAGCCCCTCATGCCACGCCGAGCACACAGATCCACACTCTGGATATACATAAAAACCTGTTCTCTAACCAAAAAGAAATTATTCTCCAGACACCTTTTGGGCAAACTGATTCTTGGAAACTGAATCCTACATCTGTAAGAGGCAGCACAGGTAAAAAAAAAATTATTGCAGTGGACACGGGGATGAGAGAACCAAAATTTACTACACAGAGCTACAGAGAGGTGAAGTGAGGACAACATGAAAAGCCCCTAGAAGAAGCTGAAAAGACATGAACGACACCAGGAACAGAAGAACTACTTTCTCTTGGTTTTCTATGGAATTGTTGGACCTGGTATTTAAAAAATACTTATACACAAGAGCAGGTGAAAAACTTAACATGAAGGGTTTTTACATACTGCCCAGTGTGAAGACACACCAAGAACTCCCTGGCAGCAATTGCCGTGTCTTCTTTTTTAGCAAGGGAAAGCTCAATTATTGTATGAAAAGCAATCTGGGTTTACTCTTGCACACTTGCTTTTACATCTTATTTGCCATTTTCTTTTGTGCTTTATTTTTTCTTCAAGATCTTTTCTACACTCTTGCCTTCATTACCTGATGTTAAAAGACAACTTGAAAAAATGTATTTTTATCTTTAATGGAAGTTTATGCATGCCTTTTAGGATCTGTTGCTTTTTCACTTTGAACAGCCAGCCATAAATCAGCTAACGTAAAATTGAAACATTTTCACTGTAATTATGCACACAAAGTAAATGACTGCAAGGTTTAACTCCAACTTCCTCCAAATTATTTAAAACAAGCGTTTATGGTGGGGGAAAAAAAATCAAATCTCTATTGAACTACATTATAAGTAAGTTTTTTCAAATAAATCCTTCACTTCTTTACTGTATGCTAGAACATACCCTTTGGTTGATCCTTTTTTCCTGTGCTTGATGGATATTTGCTACTAAAGGGAGTAATATCCAGTTATACCTTAAGACAGATGGTTCATTTTCTATTTCATGTCTTGAGGAAATTCAACAGGCATAGTTCTCCATTAAGGTTCTTAGAAATGTACTACAATGCTAGAAACCATGTGAAGTTAATGTTCAAGCTGCCAGGAACAATCAACCTTTGCTTGTGTGTCCATCTACAAGAAAGACACTAGAAGATGTCTTAAAACCTTTTAAATCTTTCTTTCCAGAAACATGCTAAAAAAAAAAAAATAAAATTGCAGGTTTTGGAAAACTTTCTAGTCTGTAGCTAAGCCTAGCATCCATATGCCAAATCTCCTAGGGATTGCAACTGATATTAGCACACAAGTGGCAGGAAATTCTTTGGAATAAATAAGAAATTTAGTCAGTCACTCAGCCTGGGGTGGAGTTGCTAAGGCCAGGAGTAAGCTCCTTTACAGAACTTCACGGAATCGTTGTTCTGCCTTTGTATCTGCATATAAACTGCATTCAGATCACCTCAGAAAGTCCATCAGATCTAAACAATGCTACGTGCACAGAAATTTTTAAGAGCAAAAATAACAACAATAATGAGGTCCAGTTAACCTACTGTTCTACAGAGGTACTGTCAATAGTGAAGACAGAGATCAGAAGTTTGTACATTATTTAAATCCTCTATGAACAGGAGTTTCGTGAGGACAGCACCAAGCACTTTTTGTTAGTGATTTTCTAACTTTTTTAGTGATTACTAACTTTTCTGTTAGCAATTACTAACAGATATCTACACTCTCATAAAACAGTCCAAGTACTGACCCCATATATTGCTGGATTTAAAATTAAGATACAATTGACTTCTTGTCAACCCACCTGAAGACAAAATGAAATGGCACAACTAATAAAACACAGATTCCTATTATTTTTGAGAAGAAGCAACGAAATTTCAATTCACGCAATGTTGAGCCATACCAAAATCATCTACCAGTAGACTTTTCTAATTTACCTTTGCAAACTGAGAAGTCAAATAAAGGAACAAACAAACACCAAATACCAACAGCACCACAAAGATTTTAGCCTTTAGAGGCATCTTACATCCTCCACTAAGTAAACAAAATAATCCACACTGCATGGAAAATAAAACTACAGTAATGGAAATGCTCCAGCTGGAGACCATGAAGACTGAAGGTCTCTCTCTGCCTTCCAAGGTCAAATAAATGCAAACGCAGCTACACTGAAGGATCTGCATTTTCGCATAATTTAAGGTCTGAGGCATTCCACAACCACTTCAGAAGTCAGAGCAGATATGTCCTGAGTATCAGCATCTGGCATATTTTCATGTAATAACAGGAAAAATTAGTATGTCCAATGGGATTTGAATTTTTAAGGTTCTGAGTATCATTGTGTTAACACAAATGAATTTACTACATATGCTATAGCTATGTAAAAGCTGTAGTCACGTAAGAGAATCATCACACTTCTCATCACATGATGAGTCAAACTGTAACACACTTCAGAAAGTATTCTACCTAATAAAAAAATTAAAATATCATTATTCATACATGCTGTATAATAACCAAATGTAGTCAGAAATTGGTCCTTGTCAGTCTAATACATACATACATACTGCAAACAAAACAGGCTAAAATCATTGCCAATCTGATATCAGATATATCAATTTAAAAAACCCCACATTTTGACCTTGCTTTTGCACATGCAGAAAATGTTTTGAATCAAAGCTGTATTCTCACATTCCAGGACATAAAACATGCTCTTAACAAATACCATTTTAAGACCTCCCTAGGTCTGTACAAGGCCACACAAGAGAGATAAAGAACTGAGCCAAGGTTGCCACCAGACTCCAGACACAATTTTTCCCAATTTTGGGTTGGATGAGGAGACAGGGGCGTGTGCCACCCAAAAAAGGCGGTGCTGAGACCTCCAAACAGTTGTTACAGATCTCTGTATCTCCAAGAGAGGTTCAGCAGGAGGATCTGCTGGGGTCTGTTCCAAGGAGAAAAAACTCCCATTTCCCTCCTGGTTTTAAACCTTGTGTTTATTTACAGTGTTGAAAAACGCACTGACGCTTGCACTGTGCATTTTCCACACGATCATTAGTTAGAATCACAGCAAGGCTGGCCACTTAGACATCTGAAATCCAATCATCCTGTCATTTGCATATGCACAACCCCAGTTGGGCTCAACGAGGGCTGCGCGTGCATCACTGATGAGAAACTGCGCTCCTGTAACTCAGCCTCCACAAGTGACCCATCAGAGGGGAGTCACACCAGCACAGTGATGGATGTATGGAACTTCAAAGCCAAAAAAAGGCTGAACTTACGGACACACATGTCCCTGCTTTCATAGAATCCAGGGCAGCACTGGGATTTGCGCCTGTACATCGTTTTTTCACCATGTCTGTAGGCAGTACGGTAACTGATCCTGAAGAAAGGAATGAATGTTTGTCACATACCTTGGTTCAGAAACAAGACAGGATATACCCTTACACATTTTAAAAAAACATTCAGGTGTCATAAGAAAAGAAGAGAAAATGCTCGAAGTGGTCTGGATTTGTCTGTTCCTGAGTTCAAGAGTCCAAGGGGCTCCCTGACATGCCTTAGGTTCATGGGTGGTCAGAAAGCAGGAAAAGAATGGGGACTTTTTCACTTGTGATGGTTCATACTTATGGGCATATTGGTCTGAGGAAAATGCTCTTTGCAGATGTTACCAGTTTTGAATCATTCACCCCTTGCTTGCTTTCTGCTTGCACAAGAAGTTTCCTTTAACAAATCTTTTTACTTTCAAGAAGCATACACTTCCCTCAGAACAAAAGGAATAAGGGGTCTCTCATGGTATTTCTGAACAAATATACATTACAGGGTCTGGAGATTTTAGTTTTTCCCAAGCTGTTTGTTTTCTGTTAGCACTCCATGGGATGGCACACCCCAACCTGCTAGTAAAACATGTGTGACATTGCTTGGACAGGCATTTTCCAGGTGACACAGACCACAGCAGTTAGACAGGCTGGGCACTACAGCTAAAAAATCCTACATATCATGCCTGATTTTGAATCAAGAATCTCAATAATCTCAGCAGATTGACAACATTAGGATTTATACATCACCTGTGTCGCGTGCACTTGAACCAGTTTAGGATGTCAGTACAACTGGTGTAGTAAATCTGATCAAAAGGATGTGGGTATGACTCTTGCACTGTAACTGAGTAACTGGGGAGAGACAGAGAGAGAAAAGGGAGATCATCAAGCAAGTCCTTTTAGTACAGTCTCATTTAATTAGGTCTTCTACAGAATCCTGCTACAGAATGGAATAAATATAACAAAATACTCATGAGCAACAAATTCACACAGAAAGCCTGAAAGAAAAATAAACATGCAGAGAGTCATCATGTTTCTACTGTGTGACCCATTTGATGAAATTCTACTACTTGACATTTAAATAAAAGTAATGTAAGCCTAAATTTTTTTACAACCAGAACACCCATATCTCAAATAAGCAGCAAACGGAAGCAGTGTGTAGTATGTGTTCTCCTGTGGAAAGTTTTATTAATGCAACTGGATAACTGGACAACTAGTTAAGGAGCCAGGAAATAAGGTTTCTTCTGTTATCACTCAAAATGGAAAAATATAAAATTAGGACTTTCTGAGAAATTTCTTGTAAAAACTGTATCTGTGCCTATAGGAAGACATCCAGTGCAGTTAGATACTAAGTGAATGTTAGCACAGAAATACACCTGAGTAGTGACTACTGAAAAATGACATAACAGCATATCACCAAACAGTCTATTCAGCAATCAGAAATTAATAAATATTAAAGACCACACTTTTTGACCACACTGTATTTTGCTTACTGGATAATTTTTAACAGAGTACCGCCCACACCACACCCCCAGAAATACTGAAAGAAATACTATTATTTTTTGCCAAATTACACAATTATACAGTGTCCTAGAAATAAATCTACGCTGAGAGCCTCCAAAGCTGTCAGTAGGGCAAGAGGAGCAGAGCCCTGTCACAAAAGGGGAAAATATTGAATCATCCTAGAAAACTCTTTGAGAGGCTGTTTGTGCTGGCAGCCAGCCTCGGATTGCGCAAGGGAGTTTGAAAATACAGGAATGCGTGGCCAGCTCCTGCAGCAGGACTGATTCCCAGGACCAGCCAAAACACTTCACAGCCTGCCCAGCTCTCCCTCACTTCCACTCACACCCTCCCTGACCCCTGAGCACCCACTGCAGGGCGACAGCCACAATCTCCTTGTGCTACTGTCACCATCTACCAGGGGAAGCACACCCAGACCCACACATCCCTAAATGCACACACCCTACTCACTGTCTTCCTGCATGAAAGCAAGCAGCCCTAATCCACCCAGGTGTCCCAGCCCAGCAAAATATCAGGGGGATGCTGGTGCTTGCCTGAGGCTCTGTGCTCTCAGCCTGAGGCAGGGCATGCTCTACCCCTCCTTGCAGCTCATTTGTAAAGACCATTTTAGTACTGACTGAGGTTTTTTTGAAGCATGCAGTGGTGCCAGTGACAGTGGCAGTCAGGAGCTTGTATCTGGGGCTTTCCTCTTTCGTACTTCTGTCCCTTTGTCACCACCTTTGGTCAGCAGCGTGAATGTTTCATTAAGTTTATTTGGAGTTCTGCCCCATTTCTGAGACACAGCAGAAGGAAAAAAAGTTCATGCAACAAAATGGTCATGCTTGCTAGATGCATTTTTAGGTGTGTTTTCCTTCTGCAGACTTTGATTAGCTTGCCTGATAATACATTATGTAATGTAAATACTTGTATTTAGGATTCCTTTCCCCGTTTTGCTTTCGCTATGTTGTATCTTCCCCCAAAACCACTTTTTTCTACAAAAACTGTAAACAAAGCACACACAGTATAGGACAGCATCCAGTAAAACTGTAGACAAATGCCTGACTACTGTAAACAGGTATTTAATATGGCAACTACTTTATGTACACATTGCTGTATGAACTGTACACAACAGCTGATGCCAAATGCTTCACATGCAGCTGAGAGAAATTCCCAAGGAAAGTCCTTAAGTGTTGTTTTTTGTTTTTTTTTTAATAGAGAGACTTTATGAAAAAGTAAACATGAGTTTCAATTTTCTTTGTAAAGATTCAGCCATAACAATCACAAGTGACTTAGCAGCACTCCCCATGATTAACCATAAAATACAGTTTACATTAAGTGCAGGAAATACTGATGTCCTCGAGTGAACTGTGAAAATTAGACTTTCTCATAGACCAGCTGATCAATTACAGGCACAACAGTTATAATGAGACCAGGAGTCTTGTTTTCACTATCATAACCTTTACACAAGGAAAGAAGTTCAGCAGATGCTCAAGGCCCAACCTCTCCTACCCATTGTGGCATTTTGCAATTCACATGAAACTGGATGAACGAAAAGACCAACGACATTGATGATGAATTTCATTTTGCATGTTATAAATTTTTGAACCTCATCAAAATAATTAAACAACAAATCCTAATTCAGATCCTGTGAGTGCTGAACAGGAGAGAATCAGCATAATCAAATTTGGCCGAATTCCAATATGGCTAATTATATTTTGCATATGTAAAACTTCTTTTCACTTAAATTGGAAAGAGCTATTTTTACTCACTTCTTGTACCCAGATGGTTGTGTAACATTGCTGGTACCACTGTAGTGTTTTTTTGCATCCTAACCCCCACTGCAAAGATGACTGCATTTCAGCCCATTGTTAAATAGTCTTTTACTTATCCATGAACTCACCTGCCCATGCAGTAAAGTCAAATTTTTCCCCCATTTTTTAACTCAACGCAAAATCTTTCAATAATTTGAAGTGTGCCAAGTAAAGCAAAGCAAAATTACATCAGAATTTGCCGTCATTTATTTTTCTAAAAGGAAAGTATTACCTTTCCCAGTGGCTACACACATTGGGATCTTCCAGATTCAAACACAAAGCCGAACCCATCCAGTGGTACAGGAGTATGACAGGGAAGCCAAAAAGGGAGCTGAAATGAAGAACCATCTTTCCAAAGAGATGACTGTAAGAAAAAACAAATTACAGTACATTAATAATATCACAGAGAATATAAAGAAGCTAATAACGTTGACCCATCTACGATTAATCGAAAGCAAGGGGTATTTCACAGAACACACGCTGCTTGCATAGCAGCAGCAGTATCATGCCCTTGGCGGAAGAAGAACCCAAATGGAGCAGCTTCACACGAGGCCAGAGGTCCCAGCGTCCCCTCCAGCTGCAGGCACCCAGGCTGGGTGTGCCCAGCCAGGCTCTGCCCGCTGTGCCTGCAGAGCCGCAGTTGGGAATAGAGGCTGGCGCCCGCTCAAGGCCACGAGAGTGGCGAGGCTCAGCTGTGACCCAGCACCAGGAGCCCTGCACGTCGCTGGCTCACAGGAGGGGTTTGTGCCTCTCCGCGTGCTCCCCACGGCCAACAGAGCCTCACATGCCACCCTGCACTGTTACTGCTCCCTAAACTTGAGTCCCCAAAATTTAATTCCCCGCTCCTCTGCCGGCCGTACAATTTCTGAACAGAACAAACATTCAATAAAAAAGCTGTTGTAGTAACACGGAAGTCTAAAAAGATTATCCTAATGCTTTTACTAAGCAAATCATTTTAATTTGCATGCTGAAACACTCTTAATCCAACTGGCCATTAATCCACAAATGCCAGAATGAATGCTATTAATATGTAATTTATTTACAATGACTTAAGCTACATTTCTGTTTCAGTGAACATTTGACTTTATTTCCTCACTTACACACAAATTCTATTATGTGGCTGCATAATAGAGATTGAGATAACAAAAAAATGAGATTCTTGAGTCTAATCTGTAGTATAATCAGCAAATAATTTCTAATGAAGATGTTTAATTTAATACAATTATTTTTAACAAAGTAAATTAATCCAAAAACATCTTACTTTAAACATTATGGAACAGAATGAAGGAAGCTACCCCAATAACTTTATTTTATCAGAAAAAGTCCACAGAGCCATGGGAAAAAAAAAGACACTAAATAGTTTTACTTTACCCTGACTTCAGAAGTCAACACAAAAAAGCTCCCAACAAGAAACTTTCATATTTAAGGTACCTGAGGATACAGAGATGATCCCATTTTGCTAAATTGTTCTTGAAAAATCAGGCTGCCGAAAGATAGATATTTCATAGTTTGTAACTATTTCTCTGCGTGCAGCAAAGTAGTCAATGTGAAATTATTTAAAGAGCAGCTGTATTTTCAACTAATAATTCCAGTGAAATGGTGATTTCATTGAAAATAGTCACTCTGATTAAGCACACTGTAAATGGCATTTCCTTTTTTTTTCTTTTATTCTCAACTTCAGCAACTTTCCTTTTGCAGGATACATTCAACAAAATTTAAAATTTAAAAAAAAAAAAATTGCATGAACCCCCTAGAGAAAAACTTGATTGCATTCCAGATCTTTTGCTTAATTATTAAGGAAAATCAAAACAGAAAATCAGTACAGCTGATTAGCATTGCTAAAGTGTTGATATTAGCAATAAAAGATGTAGATGACTCATTTAACTCTTGCTGCCTACGGTTTTCACTAAGGAAAACTGTTCAGAGATTCACTTTTCATACCATATATTGCTCAAATTATCTCACCCAATAACACAAGAGTATTTTCAATATCTACACATACACAGAACCTGAAGTTTAAGTACTGAAAACACTCATTTGGGGGAATGCCTTCTCTGTGCAAATTAGTCATTAGTAGATACATGAGAAAGAAGAAAACCCAGCAAATTTAAGCTAATCCTTGGTGTTTTACCACCAGGACTTTCTTCCACAACAGAACACCAAAATCATATTGCCTGTTAGCTTTTTCTACAGCATTTGAGGCAAAAGCTTTTGTTGACAAAGCTGTACCATCACTCCTGTTTTGGGCAGGAACTTTAAGGCAGGTCCAGTGTCTGCTCAGCTCAGACTTCTCTGTTTTCCTCAACTTTAATCCAGGCCCATGATTTAAAAAAAAGGAAAGCAGTGCAGCTGCACGAAACAACTGTAGAGTACTTCCCTAAGTCTCTGTAAACCAATTAAGGAAATTTAACTCATTATATATTTATTATATCAAAATCAGATAATCAATAATAGTCATACTAAAAAATTAACCTGATCACCCCAAGGGTTGTTATAATTACTAACAGGCTCATTTTAAAATGGTGCAACAGGTGTGCAGAATACACTCCCATAAATCACAGGTACTCCCCTAAAATACATTTAAATGTGAGGAACTACATGACCTGCATTTGTCTCACTAGCAAGCAGATGAAAAGTCCTGTATGTGCACTATATAAACACTGAGACTTAACCATTAATACCCAATATCTGAGATTTTGAGGCACTTTCTCTGCCTCTACCAACTGTGTTGACAGTTTTGGTTTGGTTTAGGTTTTTTTTTTTCCCATGTAGAGTTCAGGATCAAAACCAGAGAAACAACAGATAACTAAAAAAAGGCAAAAGAAATGCTTCTTCTCTATGAGGTGAAAATTAAGACATGTTTACAAATTAATATCTCCACCCACCCAGAGCAGAGCCACAGGCAAAACTGAGGGCACACAGCTCTGCCTCAGATTTGTGGTAATAAAAGCTAAATAAATACAGGTGGAACTGGGGGGGGCAGCAGGGGAAGGTATGACGGACATGGCAAAAGAAGTGAAGGCTGCTCAAGGCTGCAAACAGATATTTGTTGGTCAGCAAAATCAAGTGCTGCCAGAGAATTAACCAGGATTAGAACTGCATGAGCAACAGAGAATAGTACGACACAGTTGCTAGCATGACATAATGGACCCAAGACCAAGGGAAACGCTGATGCAGCTTTCCCATTACTGTTGCAAAAGCATTTTTACCACCAAAACATGAAAAATGCAGCGGGAACGGGCCATTTAGTTACAAGACAAACTTCAGAGTACTGAGAGCCTTCCGTACTCTGTTGTAGTATCTCAGAGGTTTTACAGCACTCAGACCTGCCTTTCTGCAGGGATAGGGCACAGGGACATCAAATTGTTCTCTGAGCTGCAAACCCATGGGCTATTCTTAATTGCACTGACATGGCATCAACCTACACGTACAGCAAATGCTATTTCACAAAGTCTTCTCTCTGTCCATCATAGTTTAATTCAAATTTCAGGCTGAATTGTATGTAGACCACACAGCCATCAGTGCAGAGCCCCTTGCAGGTGTCTTTGCCTTCAGCACCCCACACAGACTTGGTGGCTGCTACCTACAACTGGAAATTACAGCTCCACATGAGATAAAAGAGTTTTTCTAAACATTTTTTGGTGAGGAACTGTTTGGTCTTTCACTTCTTATGGAGTCTTTTTCATAACACTCTTCACTCCTGAGGCTCAGCTCCTCTACCAGGGACACAATTTGCTTACAAAAACATCTCACTCATGACTGATGTCAGGCAGAGCAAAATTTGAATCTGACCTAATCTTGTCAATGATGATTAATCCCGTGTTAGTTTCTGTGAAAAAAACCCCCCACAACTGATTGCTTTTATCGATTACATTAGAGAATTAGTGGATGAAGAGCAGAAGGCGTTTTCCCTTTGGAAATCAGTAAATCAGTTTGACACTTTGTCACATGAAATCTCACGCATAAAGCAAATACAAAATAACCTGAATTAGGAGCATTATCACACAGACCCTAGGCTGGCTAAAGATGTACAGTCACAGCAAATGGAAACTGACTGGTCTTTTCTCAAATCCTCAAAATATGTCACTCCAAAGGCAGCATTGATTGTCACCGTCAAGGGGAGCTCAGGACACACCAAGCTGGCAAGGCTGAGACTCTGCCTGATGAAAAATGTGTGGGATCTGGACAGCCAGCATGAGAGTTTGCTAAACAATAACCCAATAGTGCCCTGATCTGAAGGACCCTTTCACACCCTCCACGATCAGAGATTATAAGGGCCCTTCTTGATGCAGCTTAATCAGATCTGACCCTCTTCACTTGTGCTGCTTTACTTTCAAACCTCACTCTGAAACAGACTGACACATTTGGAGAGCCCAAAGGTGCTGAAGATGGGCTAAGCACGTAATGTGGGAAAAACAACTCACTTAGACTGGTGTCTGAAGAATAACCAAATCAGAGGCTGAGAGTGCTGGAACAAGTCTCCTTGATGGAGACAGATATGCTGCCACTTTTTTCAAGTTATGTTACTAAGAAAAATAAATCAGTAACCAATTGCCATTTTTCTTCGGTTAATACATTAGATCATTTTTATTCTTCAGGCTCTCTTTAATTATCAGAGGCTTCTAAGAAAATAAGGTTTATGTAATCCCAGTGTTTGACTGTGTGTTCTGGCCTCATGCTCAATAACTTGTAAATTTATTGGTCACTTAAACTAGAAGGAAGAGAGCGGAAGAAGTCTTGAACTGTGGAGTTCCAGAGAATCCAGTGATAATGCACAAATCTGGAGGAGATCAGGCTTTATTTGCCCATTTGTGATGGAAATACCAGTTTTGAAAACTACAATATTGCAGTCCTTTAAGTAATGCTATCATTTCACAGAATGCATCTCTCTACCATTCCCACTAAACAGAAATGCAATAATACCTGATCAAATATTAAATGACAGCACCCTTCAAACTGTATTAAACCTGTAAACTGAAGTAAATTTTGGATTTAAACTGTATTTTTGGATCTTTTTCTACTTACACACAAAAATTTTCTGGTGGAAACCCAGAGAGGCTGGGAGCTGTCACACTGCACATTGCTTTGTAAGCATCAAACGACCTCTTGGATTGTAATTACAAGCACAGAATGAAATAAGGTAGCTGCAAACATGGGAGGAAACAGAAAACTTTACCAAACACCTGGATTTGCACTAGTATTGCCACAGGATTCCAGATGGAATGGGTGGCTGGATAGCATGGATGATACTGCAGCACAGACCCAAAAGCATGGGAATATTGCAAGGAGCCCTCAAGGACTCTGTCCTTCCCTGCAGAACACTCAGCAGTGTCTTTTGCAAGACCTGTTCTTAATGCAAAAGATCACATGAGAGTTTCCTCTAGGAACTGTCCGCCTGAAAAGCAAGACTCTCTTTGGCCTGCTGACTTCACTTACTGCCATTCAGTGAGATTTTCTGTAGCTGGTAAGCTGGCAGGGACCATATATCCACTTATCAGTCCTCTTCTCCCTCAAATTAGCAATAAAAGGGCAGGAAAAGACAGTTCAGTGGAAGTCAAGTCTGCACAAGGCAAGGAGGCATGGTAAAGACAAATGCCAGCACACCAGATACTTTGCAGATGGACTCATTATTATTCCTCAGAGGAAGGCTGCCAAACATCACAAACATGGGGTCACTTCACTGGTAGCTGTCATTGTCTGATAAATTAGGGCCGTTTCACTTCAAAATACTTCCTTTTTTCTCAGACAGATAGGAAGTATAGGTGTTGAACCATTAAGGTTACCTATAGCACACGGTATTGTATGTTTAAAGATTATTTCCAGGGGGAGACAGCAGGATGAGCTGTTAACAAAAATCCTTTGGCTAAATATGCTGCCCCTTTTTTTTTTCCACCCAGATGAAAAGTTACCAAATAAAGACAGTTAAAGCTGTGTAGAATCCAAGCCAAAGTATCTGAAAAGCACACTTGGAGAAGATGCTAGTTCATCTTCTCAAACACAAATCCTGATATGCTTCTTTTACACAAGACATTTCAGATGAAACATAAAAAACTATGTCAGGTCCATACACAGATGGCACCTCTCAGCCCTAGGCATCTTTCCCATGGTGGATGTTGGGAGTTAACAGTTAGTTCTCAGCAGAAAACACAAATAACATATAATTTAATAGAGCCTATACACTACAGGCTTCTGACAAAAATCATATCCACAACAGACAGACATTCTTCCCCATCCTCCCCCTTTCTCTTCATAATTAATATATTTTAAAATATTTTTTCAAATAATGTATTCCTTACTGAAACTTCTCTTTATATTAATCCCAGGTCTGTTTTAATAGTACAGGTGAAGACAATAAGATTAAGTAAAAATGGCTGAATGCCTGTGTTTAAGGAGAATTATTTCTAAAATTAGGTATTACTAGCATGTATGAAAGCTTTATTATAGAGTTACATGATCAAGGTATCTGTATCAAATTTTTGTCATAGTCCCTCAGCCATACAGCATATAGATTTGTGATACTTAATTTTTTTTCTTTTTCCTAATGGGAATCATAAAAAAGGACATTGCACTCGTGGATGTAACTGTGAAAACTTTGTGGTTGCTGACAAGTTGCCTGGGACAATCCTGTGGTTGCCTAAATACACCAGTGCCCTGGTTCCACCGCTGTGGAAATTATCATTCACGGTTTTACCCTCTCTTGGCCAAAGTTTCTGTGACCCCTCTTTTCCTATTACCAGCCTTCCAAACACCGTGTCACTTCCAGTTTATTGCCAGGATATAAAAGAGTACAATCAAAGGACTCAGATAATTACCTTAGCTTCCTATGCAATTTAGGATCAATTTCAAATGTGCCCACCTTCCCTTAAAAGTCTTCTGCTTTTCAGCCCTCTTCAAAGACAGCCTCTGTTTCCTTCCCTCCCCCATCACACGCATGTTCTCCTTTTCCACATACATTTTCATCATACATTAGATTCTTCCCTTTCCTAGACACAGCCTCTGTTATCACTGGCAAAATTCTTCAGTCTGCAGCTCCCTGCACTTGTCACAGCCTTTCACTGGACCCTTTCATTACAAAACCAGACATATGAACTCCTGCATTTGTTTATAACTTCTAGTTGCTCACAAGATGCTATAATTTGCGAAAAAATTTGCTGGCAACTCTGCTTCAGTACCTTTGTCCTTGTAAACCATCTAGTGAAATGCCATTTTGCATGTAACACCCAACCGAAAATAAAGTTGTCTTTCCAGTTAGCTCCTGTTTTCACGGTTTACACCAAGCATTACACTCCTGTAAATCTTCATCACAGCTTGCAAACTTCACTTTTCAAATGATCTGCTTAAAAAAACCAAAATCAATTAATTCTGATGCCATTTCCCCTTCACAGTTTCTGAAACATTTCAATGCATTACTGATCAGTTTGTCCACCTCCAGCAACCAAAGCATCCATGATTCACTGTACAAAGCTTCACACGCCACCACCACCCTACAAAGAAAATTCAAAACATTCTAGCAGACGAAGGGGGAACGCAGAAGTGTTTCCTTTGGCAGTTCATTCACTCACTTCTGTCTTTTATTTTGTGTATTTGCAGAGGTTGGAATGGATGTGGTACTCCTGCACTCAAAGGGGAAAATGGAAGAACATAATGCAAAACCAAAAGTGACTGGTTAATTCTAGGTTTTTTAACCAATCCACTGTTAAAGGGATAAATCCTATCTCTGTTTAAGTCTTGAAGAACTTCTGCCTTGAAGAACTTTCACAGGGATGAAAATATTACCTCAAGAGGCCTACAGAGTGAGCAATATGCAAAAATGTTTTTCACAGCAAACTGGCTTAACACATTGCACCCTTTATAAACATTAATACAAATTTAAAACCATGTTTGCAGTTGTGGAATTCTAGTGCCTAGTCTCCCTATCTGCCAGCAGAGAAAAAAATAAAAACCCTGGGGAGAAATTCAACTTGCCAGGTGCCAGTGGTGTCTGTAAGTTTTCTGCACACTGAGGATATATAAACATGCAGGTAAATGTACACAGGCACAAACTGGTTCAATACACTCCTAGAGTATCAGCTGAAGCTGTAGGACAAGATGTTGTGCTTTAGTGAATAAATAAAACCTCAAGAAACAAAACTGCTACCAATGCTTGAGGCAGGCAGTAAAAAAAAATCAAATTCTTTCTAAGAATGACCAAGTAAACAACTTTGTATTTTATGCCTTTTACACTAACAGAGTAATTTTGTATCAAAGCTTGTTGTTCTGATTTATATCAGTATTAGTTTTCTCTTACCATAAATTTTAAGACACCTCAAATCATTAAATTCTTAAATTGATTTTCTCTAATGATGAATCAGAGGCTTTTTTAAAAAGAGTGCCCAGTACAGCAGTAAAAGAAACTAATGATGGCAAATGCCTTAGAAGCTCTAAAAGTCAGAAGACAACTTTTTTTGGTTGCAATTAATACTATTTTTCAAGCAAATTTCTCTTCCTTTAATATATTAATTTACCTGGGTTACAGGTTATCTGAATCCTTTTTAAACATTTGCTGCAAATTTCAGCCGAGGGCAGTGTAATTTGAACCCAAAAGAATCAAGACCACATTTTTATTAACTTGAGCACAAGGTCCTAAATCCCACAAAATATTATCCTTCAGGACACATGTTGACTTCTTTAAGCCTGTACCTCTTTGCAGTGCGCAAAAGGACAGCAGTAGCACAAGCACATATTTGTCATACAAAAATGGTCTGTTCGTATCATTGTCTGACAAAGCACCTTTGGTAACAAGGCACCCTATTCAGAGATCTAATTTTTGCAGACATTTTTATGCCAAATTAAAAAAAAAAAAAAAAACTCCGTGATGGTGGGTTTAATGAGGTACTCTGTTATTCTCTGTAATAAAAATTAAACGAGGGAGACAGAATTCTTCAGCTTAATTGCCACATCTGTTATTAGGCACTTTACTTTGATTGACTGGAGTGTATGTGTCAGAGTCTGTGCCAGAAAACAGGCAAACTTTGTAAAGTAGACTTATAACTTATAGCCCAACTGGCACTAGCAGCATCTCTGTTACAGCTTCTGCTGCCTCTCAGTTAAAACTACAGGAACGTTGGCCTTGGTTCAGTCATTCATTAAAAATTAAAGTAACTATTGCAAATTGTGGTCTTTTTTTTTTTTTTTTTTAAAGATAAATTAAAAGCAGTCCCTGTTTTCAGAAGGAAGAGCACTGGCTATCTGAATGTGTGAACACGTCATGCTCATTAATGGATGAGAGAGACACAAGCAACCCAGAGTCTGGAAATTGCCACCATGAGAAATTTCACATTCAGTGGTGCTTTATTTTGACAGCAGATGAGCAAAGGGCTGAGGGGACAGTGACAAACAGCACGGCGTTTGCAAAGGGACTGGACAATCACAGTGAGGGAGTTCCTGGAAAGAGCAAGAACAGAATGGACACTCTCCTCCGACCTGCATGGAAACTAGGGATGAAACCTGAACTCACCAAACTGCTTTTTATCTCTGAAATCCAGAGATCATTACACCTGGTGAAAACCCCAGGTATCTTGAGCTGGCCAGTAACTCGTTTTATGACGAGCTCATCTTCTTTCAGCTCTAGAACCCAAACTCTAGGCATCTTCCACCCTGACATGGCAAAACAACACTTCCTCGCTCAACTAACTTCTTTTTTCCAATTTCACAGAGGCTTTCTACCAAGAGCACAGAAATGTATGTTGCTATTGTCAGCCTGAAGACAGACAGGCCAGCTGCAGTATTGCTGAAAACTACTTTTCATCCACTTCATCCAGTAAGGAGTAAGGGATTATTTGACCTTCCTTACCGATATTCTCTGCTGCTCCAGAGAGTGCAAAGAAAGGTAAGACTATGTGTGGAAGAGCAACAAAACCTGCACCAATACCCATTGCACCCACTCCTGAAAGGCAGAAGGATGCTTTTGTGCTGGAAGCTGAAGCAGAGCTGTCCACCACGGGCTGGGCAGGCGATGGGCACTTGGCTTGACCCAACCTGTCAGCTGCCCACTGAACTAATCCGTGCATAAATCTTTCTTCGCTCTGAAGGGCAGATTGGGACTCTAATTCTCCCCCTCCAGGAGAGCAAGTGACTGTTTTTTGGAAGGAGTCTGCCCTAATGGGTGAGACGAGCCAGGGCAGATGCTCTTTGTCACTGTTTGAAGGTTTTTGTTGTGCTCTCAGGAGTTCAAGGCTGCTCCACGCTACAAGGGGGTCCGGAAAGTTTCCACATGACTCTCTACTCTGAGGTCTCTTTCCTTTGGCAAATATCTGTTTTCCCTCAACCTAGTGAATATAGCAAAAGATAGCACTCGCTTAAGCACATTTATTTTAGATACAGATTATATAGTAATCTCACATACAGTATTTTAATTGACATAACTCCCTACAAGATCTACAACACTTCTTCTAACACTACAAGGCTTTTTGTTCTTGAAGCTACTCTTAATAACCAAACTGCACATGGAAAGTATTCAGCTCCTGTCTAAATGTTTCATCTTGTTTCACAAAACAAGCCAACAGCAGAGCTGAAAACAGAATTTAGGTCTGCTAGTCTCCATTTTCAACCAACTCAGGACCCATGCCTCCAGTCTGATATTCTGCCACAAGAGCATCATGCTTACGGTACTAACTGGGTGTAGCAAACCATGAAATACAGACTTCTGGGTCTTAAACATTTACAGAGGAATCACCATACCCAATGTCACGACTGAGAGAATTTTTTTTTACAGATTTGGGTCACCTCTGAAGAGGCCAATAATACCCTCTTGTCAGTCTGCTTTTTCGTTTCTTTGTTTTTCCCACTGGTGTCCTTGTTGGAAACGGCAATGAAGAGAACAACACACATATGCCTAAGAGAAAACATCAGCGTACTAAAGCTTTGCTATTTCCCTGGAGATAGGCCATGCAACAGAAAGCAGGGTAATTTTCAAAAGTGAATTGAGAGACCCTCATAGGAAATGATAAAGTTTTAAGTATGCATCTAGAAGGCAGGCTCCAGAAATGTTACTCAGTGGCACTAGACATTTTTGGAGTGACTGCAATGGATTCTACTTAACTCCAAAAACCCCCCTGTGCAGACCAAGAGGCAGCAGAAACCTCAGGCTTTCGTCACAACTTCTCTCATTGCTAGATGGGAAAGGGCATTTCCTCCCTGCATCTCAGCACTACTTCAGCAAACCAACCAAACAAAAATCTCCTTTCTGAAGTTGATCCACTGTCAAAATACGCACAGAAATGTTGGCAATCTCCAAAACCACAAAAAAAAAGTTCTCCTATGTATTAGGGGTGCAAACCAGAACCCCAAGTCACTGCATCCTTTGAGGTTCACTTACCATGAATGCATATCCTGGCTGTCATTATTCATACAAAATGAAAATTGGCATGAACTAGTGTTCAGCAAGAAAGAATGGAGCATATCTAAAAAGTGCATTAAAGTTGCAGAGGAACAATATCATTCCAGAGATGAGATTAAGTCTCACAGCTCTCTAAACTGGGTTATGGAGATGGAAAAATCTACTGACAAGCAGTGGGGATACATAAAACAAGGAAGCTTCTCTCTTGCTGTGTTTTTGTTTTACTCTTTCAACAACTACTCACCCAATCTTCTTATTCAATAATTAAAAATGCAGTCTTTTGTGGGTTCAGAGTTTAAACCAGTTCTCTGGAAGTAGCGATTTTTTTCTTCAGGACCATCTTCTCTTTTAAAGTGATGGAGGCCTGTGGCATACCTGCACAGCAGAATCTGCAATGTGTAATGCCTTTAATCCAAACCAATCCTAAAGCACAAAGAGCACCACATGCCCTCTCAGCAGAGTCCATCGCAGTGCTGGCAATTCCACTTTTGTCTAAAAGAAAATTTCATTATCTATTAAAAGAGGCCAGTTGTGCTGGCTTTGGTGGAGGCAGGTTTGGTATATTTGGATGACACAGATGTGTGTGTCTTCATAGATCCTAAAATGCAGTGAACAATGGATCTGGGATCATGAACTTCACCTCAGTTACTCTCAAAGTTCAGTGATCTCACTTGAGTCACTCCTGGTTTACTCAATGCAAGTAAGAAAACTGGACCCTCAGCCTCTGTACAGTTACACCTTTTATGTTAAAAGAAATGAAACTAGCCAAAATTAATTTATTAAAAAAAAAAAAAAGGCAAGGACATTCTTCGCAGTCTGATAAAATCTTCATGAACTCTACCCCTGAATTTAAAATATACATTCCAATCTCACTGGCAGGTACCCTTCAGAAACAGTTGTTATCTGCAGTATCAGTCTGGGGAAGGGGGGAAAAAAAAAAAGAAGAAGAAGAAAGAAGAAAAAAAAAAGATTAAAAGATCAAGTTACTCTTCACTTCCAAACAAGCCCGGCCACAGCTGTACATCAGCTTCCGAGCAACTGCTCTACAAACACACAACAGGGCTTCTGTCTTCCCACAGGGTTTGCTCGGGTCACCCGCATGTGGCGTGGATTAAAAAGGCAGGAAAGCTCCATTACGGAGCGAGCGGAGCCACGAGTTAAACGGGGGAGCCGGTGGTAAATATCCTGTCCAGCACTCCATCCCGAGGGGGCTCCCCCAGATCCGGAGGAGCCCACACACAGCTCCCGCACTGGCCGTGGCCGCGCCGGAAAAAAGGGCCCAAATCGTCATTCTGCTTTTATACTTTCACCATCTAAGCAGGAGGAAGTCGGAGGGAAGGAGACCAGAGAGTTAAATGGGGTTTTGATACGCAAAAAGAGGATATTAAAGAGGCAGCCTCCGATTTTCAGTGGTGACAGAGTGATGGATTCGGGCAGCCTGTGCAGATTGTGAATTTTTTCTTATCGTAGGAAAACAGTGAAAAGGAAAAGTGACATACAGCAGTAGTTTGGGAACAAGGCCAAACCTCTTTACAGGGTGTGCTCACCAGTAACTCTGGCCATCATCAGGTGCCACCTCCCATGTGCTGGAGAACTCAATCCAGCCCTCAAGGCTGCAAAGGCAAACCAGTTGTTTTTAAACAAATACCTTTCTAATTGAAGAACTCTCCACTCCAGCTGCTGTATCCTATTTACTCAGCGTATTTCCAGCCTGCTGTCTTTGGGACCAAGACTACCACAGCTCACAACTTGTCAGGGACATTTCTTCATGTATCAAGAGCTCTTGAACCCTTTGAAGAGGGTTTATGAATCACCAAACAAATGCTTCCCACAAACACACGTAGCCATTATTTGTGTTTGAGTTCCAGTGATCATAACATGTGTGTATTGACAGACTAGCGTGGTCCAAAATTTTCTAAACACTTTAGAGGAAACTAAAACTCAGCTATACATGCTCAAAAGCACACAGAAGCAAGCAACAGAGCAAAGAAGCAAAAGAAGGGGAAGACCCACTTGGCCTGTTGGCATACTCCATCTTATTCCCACTATTTCAGCTCTCAATGCTATGTTACATGTTTTTTGCTGATTCCTGACAGCAGCTTCCAAAAAAACACAAACAAATCAATTATGTCATTTTGTACTTATAACTTAACTGGACCTTGGCGTGCACACACACACACACATGTCTTTTTCTTCTTTTTTAACATGCAAGTGCTTCCAGTGCATTCACATTCTCAGGGTGATCAAGCTTGGTCTGACTATTGGCTTTTGGAGGATCTGATGCCAGTCAGCCGTGCATAATGGCCTCTTTGTCTCACTGTCACATGAGCAGCATTGTGTTACAATCATTGTCACTCTGGGCTCAAACTGCAAGGCATGCTTTCACACAAAACACTCACTTTGGGGGCTCCTTTTGGCAGGGCCCTGGGATCGAAACTCTTTTGCTGCTCTTTAATTAATCAGCCCAGCAACGCCGAAACTTTGAAAGTCAGGATTCAAAAGCTCTCATCCAAATCAACCGATTATGAAGCTTCTCTATGGGCCACATGAAGAGCAGGGAAAGTAACGTAACATAGCCATCATTTATTTTAATCACTTTAAATCACTTTTCCTAAACCCTCTGATAGCAGAGGATTGTGCTCCAAATAACAGTGGGGGATGGGAAAAAAAAAAATCCCAAGTCACAGTTATCTCCACCTTGAATATTTTTCTCCTGCACTTCAGAAAAACGCCTGCAAGATAAAATCAAAACATTTCCACAGCACAAAGACAAGTAACATACCAGGTGACAATGTTATTTTACTACTTGCTCTGTAAATCCTTTAAATTCACCACGAACACCCAACCCTTCCCCCTCCAAAAAAAAATTCTGAAAAATAGATAGACAAGATTTCTGTATAGGAGAAACTTCAAAAGTCGCTTCAAACATGCCGAACTCATTGAAACCCTGCACAGATGTCTCTGCTTTCATGAATGAAAAATATTCTCACAGGGCTGAAACCAAACCATGTTAAAAAAAACATCCTCCTGCCCGTACTGTCTCTTGAATAATTTTGTACTGAAAATGTTTGTCTTGTAGAGCTACTCCTGAAATACAGCATTACTCACTCTGAACAGGACTTACAGGACCTACCCCTGAAGGAAACAGGCACTTTGTAGGAAGAACTCATGATGTAATAGTTGTGATGTGCAGAAAACTTTGGGAAGCAATGGCTTCTTCCCAAAAGAAACGGGGTTGTGCATGGAACAACAAACTACCAGCTCACGTACCATCTTCTGTCTGGTTCATTTTTCTTTCCTTTGCAGTCCATCAAAGTAATGTAACTTCTTCTGAGCCCTGGTTTGGTGTTTCATGCTGGTACTGCTCATACACATGCCAGTGGCCCTAAACACATAACAACAACCTACTACAACACATTATCCTTCTCTGGATCATTTCTCTTTATTAAGCAGCCTGAGACAGCCTTTCTCCTTCTCTACACCTTACACCTTCTCTCCACTGCTGCTTTGAGCAGACCCTTCCAGATGAGCACAGCCCCAGAGAAACACCACCAGGATGGGTCAGGGCCACCCTGACTCTCACCCGGACAATTCTACCCAGACCACAAACCCTGCTGTCTCCTCTTGTCCAGCCTGAAAAATTCACCTTCTGCATCACCCTAAGGTCATGACTTCTCTGAGATGCCCCTTGCCTTTCACGGTCTCTTCCCATGCCCAACATTTCCAGTGCTTTACAAGGTGCTGACCCTTTTTTTGGCAAGGCCTTGGTTCCAGCCATCATTGGCAATACACTGGTATTACAGAGAAGCAGTTCTTCACTGTCTCCTATTTGAAGACTCTCATCTGAAAAAAGAGCTGTTATTAATCCATTTAAATGTATGAATTCCCATGACTTTTGATGAAAAATAACATGACTGTAGCTTGACACCTGTTTTCATTATGTCACTGTCTTTCCTTATTTTCTCTTGCCTTTTGTCTTGGAGTTTAGATTATAAAAGGCAAGATCATTTTTGGGTATTGTTCTTGTGCTGTTGTACATCTCCTGTGGCTGCAGTGGTGGACACTAGAGCCATACAAGCTGCAGCTCTTCGTGCCAGTGATCCTAATTGTAAAATGACACAGTAATATGAGGTCTTTATATTCAAATGGCTTTGAAAGAAGAATTTTGCACCCACTCGCACCTCTGTGTGTTCAACAAAAATTATCTGGTAGGCTGAGAAGGGCGTTCTTTTACAGCAACAGAAAAACTATTAAATTTCTTTTTTGAGGTCACACAGCAAGTCAATGTCAAAGTTAAAATTATGTTTTCTGCTGTATCTTTTCATTGTCTTGCCCATCAAAAGAGCTCAGAATTAGTATCTCACTGCTGACTGTGGGCTAATTTCTCTGACAATCAGATGTGACACACAGATAAAACAAGAAGAGATGGCTGTCCATGTTTTAATATAAACCTAATGTGTACATCCAAAGGCATGAACCACAAATCCTTACACAGGCAAAACATCAATTAAAGACCAGACAGTTAGAATGGGTTAATTAACATGAATGCTGACACAATCAATAAAGCTATTCCAGTAAAGCAAACCCCTCCACAGAATATTTCTCCTAGTTTTCTGACAGATGGCTTTAGATGATACATACTCTTTTCAAAAGAAAGGAAAAAAAAAACATTTGGAATATCAAGACACAGATTCTTCTCAGAGATGAAAAACTAGTGCAGTTATATCTACATTTATGCTATGCTGACTGGAGCATATGAAGTCAGTACTAATTACTGACAAACTAATCTGTTAATATTAAAAACCAGGATCAAATTCCTGGCAGTGAGTCAGTAATATAACTACTACATACTGAAATCTGATTCTACTGGCATCATTCATCAAGGAAGACACCACTGAACAGGACTAAGGATGTAAGAACTTTGTCATTTCACTACACCACTCCAGTCCTTACCTAAAGAAACATTACTCATCTACACTGTGTTCCATTAAAATAAATTGAAAAAAAAAATACAGGACCACGTCCATCTCACAGTACTATCTACATAACTTTGGGGTTTTTTTAACCAACATATCTTTGTTTTGACTGAAATTGTGGCACATGCACAAAGAATCTGGTTTTTACCTTCCTCAAAAGCCACTTGCTTCCCCTCTTCCCCTCGCTTCCCCACTTCATTTTCATAAAGTGAAAATGCCTAGACAAGAAAAAGCTATGTAGAGAAACCATGCAAAACTCCTGCCAAGTAATCTGAATGTAAATTCAAGGCATCCTTACCAGCTGCAGTCAAAAGGCCACTCCAAACTCTGCTAGATGTTAATCAAACTTAAGTATGTTAATGCACAGTTCCTGTGTTCTTTGCATAGATTGAGTTAATTGCTTTTGTTAAACTGCACTTGCTTCCTTAGCGGGGTGTGTGTACCCGTACAGCTGAACAGCTGATTGTGGAAAACGTGGTTATGCAAGTCACCAAAGGACTGTCCACTTGGTCAAACCCTTCTGCTCACCTCAAAACAGCTCATTTAACACTGTAACCCCTGGACAGGTCCTCCAGGTGCCCACTCCCACCCCAGCAGTTGCATTTAAAATGACGGCATTAGCTATCATATTAGAGTTTTAAGCAGACATCTAAATGGTGAAATTTATACACAAAGGGCTAAGGCATCTCCCCCCCGAGGCAAAGGTAAGATAGTTTCTGTCTGTGGGGACTCAAACCTGGGGTGCACAGCCCTGCACCTGGAGAACTGTGCCACCTCTGGACCACTTTACCACCTGACACACCAGAAAAGGGGAACTCTATTTCCAGGGAAATAAAGAAGATACAGCCAGCTGATTTCACACAGGTCACTGAGCTGCCTGCAGTTTTGAATTTTTTTGCCAGATATGGATTATAATCAGTGAGCAAGAACAGAAATTTCATGGCCAGTCCTGTGAACTGCTCACTTCTGTCAGAGACTTGTAACACTCCGGACTTAAAACCACACACTAAGGAGTCAAGCACAAAGCCACGGCATCTCTGCAGCATATTAACACTCAATACTAATATGATGCTACTAATTCACCCCCTGTGGGAGCAATATACATTTAAACTTGATTGCATGACAAGGCCACATCACTGGCTGTGTAAAAAAATTAAATAGATTTTATTACAAAAGGTGTCATATACTGATGCTGTGCAGGTGCATGAGTTACATAGCCAAACAAGAAGAAACTTGGTCCTAAATTACAGTTTGTCCAGCTTTTTAAAAATCTGGAGCACACCTGCCCAGCTGGTTTTCCTGATTTGAGATGGGCAATCAAACTAGACATGCCAATAGTACTTCATTTGCAGGGCCTGTAACGAGCAACCAATACAGATAATTTGGCCACCCGGCCTGGTATTTTCCTAAATTCTGTCTCCAGCTCAGACATTTGCACCCCCCCTTCACTTCAAGAAGAACACACACACCTCATTACATATGCTTTCCTCCCACCATTCTGCTACTGGGCACAAATACCATTTAGGGATGTTGACAAGGCAACTGAAGCCAGCTTTCAGTTTCAGTCTCACATCAGACATGCTGCTCAATCAAAAAATCTAAGACTTTTCAGCAAAGGTCTGCAGCTTATCTGCTCAGAAACAAATGCCACTCTCCAGGGTTGTCTTTCTGGAGTTTTTTTTTGTTTTTTGTTTTTTTTTTTTGTTCTTCCAAGATGCTGGATAAAAACATTTTTCCTAAATAGAGTCATTATGTAAATCAGCTTTCTAAGACACTGCTGCCAAAGCTCAGTTACCAACTTGATAAAATAAGCTACGAAGCATCTTCTATACTGATGACACATTCCAAGTGAGATTTTAAACTGACTCTATAGTGAGAAGTTGGTACTTTGGAAAAACTTCAGAGCTGTATGTGATTCTAAGAAATGCATGTTCACTTTGACTACATTTCAGTACTCAATGACTGGCAACAACATTTAAGTAATTAGTAAGATTACCAAAAGCTCTCAATTCCCAGCTCGCTCAAGGAAAAGTAGCTGCATATTTTTCCTAATTGATTCGTGCCTACATTTCCAGATTGAACCTACTCCTTGGCTGAAAAATAAAATAGGAAATGTTTACACTACTATTACTGTTGCCCAAAGAAAATCTGTGCAGGATACCAAGTGACAATTTCTCTAGACAGCTTCTGCTGAGGGACATATGCTGGAACGAAATCAAGGTATTAAACAGATGTGCATTTTCACGTGCAGGTCATGCTAATTTACATCTATACACAAGCATCTCTCTATTCCAGTGCATACGCGCGCTCCAGTCTCTGCTCAAGACTGCCAAAAGCCTTCCGTGAAAACGAAGGATAACCTTTAAAAACAGACACTTAGCGGAAAAAGAAAAAAAAGCAAGTGCTCTGAGGAGAGCTCGAACTGACTCGTCCCAGCTCGGGACCGCTGGAGAGAGCCGCAGGAGCGCTCCCACATCCCGCCCCACCAGCCCGGCCACCCAGCACACAACGCGGGGACAAACACGCCTGGATGCTCTGCAAAGGTGGAGGCACCGCGGGCGGCCCCGCATCCCACCCGCTACCCCGAGGATGCTTCTACCGAGGGCAAACCCCGCTCCGGGAGCGATGCTGCCTCACCCCCCGCTTCCTCCCTGAGGCTACCGCTCCCCGAGGCACCTGCGGGACGGGACGGGACGGGACGGGACGGGACGGGACGGGACGGGTCCGGTCAGTGCCTACCTGTCCCGCGGGCGCCCTCCCCGTCCGACCGGCCGCGGGGAACCGCCGGGAGCCGCCGGGAGCCGCCGCCGGGACTTGAGCAAGGGGCGGTGTGCGCGGCGGGGCCGGCGGGGATCAGCCCCTCCTCCGCCTGCCCCGGACCGCCCCCGGCCAGACACACAGACATTTTTAACCACTTACCCGCTTGCCTAGCGCCAGTCCCGGTCTGGGCGCCCTGCCGGTCTGGTGCTGTGTTGCCCCGGTCCTGGAATCTGCGCCCTCCACTCGGTTAAAGGCAAAAGTGCGAGCTTACATAGGGACCTCAGAGGTCATTTTTTATTCGGCTAGTGAAAGATAGCTACCTACCCAGCAGGGAATGAAATCTGAATGAATACCGAGGAATGAAATCGTCTTTTCAAACGACTAAATGCTTAGGTCTCGCAATGAGGAGCTGATCCTCAGCCCCGTCAGGAGACGCAAATCTTTAGAAAAAGAAACGTCATGTGCTCGTCTCCAGAGCTGCCAGGGAAAGGAAGGGCATCGTGACTCTTGAACTTAGGTTTATTCTAATATGTTTAGGATACTTGCTCCGCAAGAATTTCGGGTTTTGTTTTGGGGGTTTTTTTCCCCTACTTTATGATGCTCTCGCAGAAGCGTTAATACGACCTTCGCTGGGCTCCGTCTTTGCCAGGGCCCGTCCTGGAGCCGGCGCCATTGGCTCTGCGGGACAGGGAGGAACCTTCCAGCACCTTCTCAGAAAAGCCACCTCCGTAGCCCACCTCCCCCGCTACTAAAACCCGGCCATGCCACCCCATACAGATTTCTCCCCAAACCCATGAGGTGTGGGGGGTGCTGAGGGTGCTGTCCCCAGGCACTGCGGGGTTCCTGGGTGCCGGGGTTGCCGCAGCCCGGGCTGTGGGGATGCCGAGTGCCCCCGGCCCGCGGGTGCCGCTGCCGCGGGCTCTCTGAGGCTCGGGTGTGTGGGTGGGCGCTGGTGCCGCTCGCCGTCCTTGCCCCGGCCGGGCTGGGTGGGAACTGCCCGGAGGGGCGCGGGGCGGGAGGAGAAGCAGCGGCACTGCCGCCTGAGGAGGAGGCGCAGGCGGGAATTGCAGATGGCCCCGGGAGCGCCGGGCGGGCCTTTCCAAGGGGGACCCCGGCCGTGGGAGCTCAGTCCCCATGGCGGGAGCTCCCAGCGTGCAGGGCTGCCTGACAGCAGCTGGGGGTAACCGTGGCTGGTGCTGGGTGTGCGGTGCTGGAGGGCAGCTCCTTGCTGGTCCCAGGGTGTGCAGCAGTGGGATGAGCCTGCAGCAGTTGTCGGGCACTTGGCCGAGCCAGAGTAATCTGATGTGGTGCTGAGGGAGATGGTAGCAGCTACAGCATAGAGATGTGGGGACACCAAGTGGCCAGAGGGGACTGCGTGGCTTTGGAATGGCTTTGGGGTGATGGAAATGGCAGGCTGGGTTTGAGGGGAGCGCAGGGAGACAGGGATGGTGAGGAAGGTGTCCTGAAGCAGGTTGTGTGTCCCGTGCTGCTGTAAAGGGGCTGTGGGTCCCTGATATTTCTCGAAGGGTTGGGGAGCTGTTCTCAGGACAGGTGGTGTCATAAACAATTAATTGAAATTGGCCTTTGCACCTCTAATTGTTCTTCTGAGACCCACAAATTAATTAGTTATTTATAATTAATTAATGTTATTGTTAATAAAAGTTGTTTTCTTTGTTTAAATGTTAATAGTTAAAGCCACTCCGAACGAGCCCAAGCTGACCCCGACCATCCCCATGGAGTGGCCATTTCCCCATTTTCGAAGGGTTTTAAATGTTTTGCTTGTTGAAAAAGAATTTTAAATGTTTTACTTGTTGAAAAAGAAGAGTGCTTTGAAGGTTTGTTCTCTTAGTGTAGTATCTGTATCAGTCTCAGTTTGTTGTCACTTAAAAATGGTAAAAAGCTTGGTTTAAGATGGTACAACTTAAGTTTTATTAAAATATAAGTTCTAGGGCCAGGCTGGCTTGGCAGGGCTTCATAACTGTCACCTTCTAAGAATAGCTCCTCACCCCCACCTCTGTAACTGGGCTCCATGGTAACCCGGAATACTAATGAGGAACTTTCCCGCCTTTAGCAGGAAAGGATTACCTTATCGGATAATCCCACCAATCCAGCGGGACCATGGAGGCTGGACAACGGGAGGAGCCACCATCTTATAAAAAGCCCCGCAGCAGGCAGAGTCTTGTCTTTTTAGCCGACTAGCGGTTAGGAAGCCCTGAGCCAAAGAGCGTGGCCTGTCTCTCCATTGGAGATCTTAATAATTTTAATTTGAGCCTCAGCTTAACTGAGACTCCCTTCGGCGCCGTATAACTCCCTGTTCTGGGCAGCCGCGTGGCGCTGGTGTTTTATTCCCGTGTTCCCGGATGTTTTTCCATCATCATTTCAAGGATCCCTTTTCTTTCTTTTCTTGCTTTTGTTGTCGAATAAATATTTTTCATTTTGGCAACGAAAGCGAGTTGTCTCATTTTTGGCACTTCTACACAGAACAGAACTCCATATTGAAGATTGCAGAGCATCCTGAAGCAAGAAGTGCGCAAAAGAAGAAATAACGATAGAGTTTCCTATGCATTAGCTAGCACGTAGATAGAGTAGGTGTTAGTATGTAGAGAGAACAAGTAGAAATAGTTCCACAGTAGTTGAAAGAGTATAAATATCTCTTCCTTTTTTCAATAAACGTCCTTGCATCACCGATGCCTGGTGTGTCTGAATCGCAGGGGCAAGTGCTGGAGGCCTTGGCACTTGTCCTTCCATGTCATGTGCCTGCAGGTCCTTTTGCTGTGGGCAGCAGCCTCAGCAGCCACTGCAGGCCTGCCCAGAGCAGGAGAGGACCTGCAGCATGTGTGTGGAGTGATTGGGCGATGAAAGCTCCTTCCAAGGCATGGTGTTGCCAGCACGGTGAGATGGCTGGTTCCATGGGAGCTGCACCCAGGGACAGGCTCTGCATCCTGGCATCTTCTTCTAGTCCTGGCCCTTTCAGCATCAGAATGAGCCATTTCTGTGGGCAGTGCATGGGTTTGGGATGGCTTTGGGGTGTTGGAAATGAAGTCCTGGATTTGAGGGGAGTGCAGGGAGACAGGGATGGTGAGGAAGGTGTCCTGAAGCAGGTTGTGTGTCCCGTGCTGGTGTAAAGGGGCTGTGGGTCCCTGAGATTTCTCGTGGCGCAGGGGAGCTGTTCTCAGGACAGGTGGTGTCACTGGGGGCCGTGGGTCGCAGTGCAGCCTGGTGAGCGCAGTGACCCTGAGATGGAGACGTGGCTGTGGAGTCCCCGTTTGGAGCTGAGAGTGGCGATGGGTGCATGCCCAAGAAGCGGCACCACGTGGTGCCAGAGTTTGTCTGTCACCTGGAGGTGGAAGGGGACGTGTCCCTGGGCGAGTTCCTTCCTGAGGCCCTGGGTGGGCAGAGTTGTTGTAGATGAGATGCAAATGTAGTTGAAACAGAGACAGAGGTGCAAATGGAGACTGGATGTACATAAGGCAGCCAAAGATTTGGTGTCACCATCGAGTGATTGTAGGGGTAAAGTGGAGTGGAGAGGTATTTTTGTGGAAGGCTGGAACAGCTTCCTGTCTCTTGTTGCTGTGCCACTGCCACTTTAGGGACCCTCTCTCCATTTTGAGCTCCTCCATCTCCATTTGCTGTGTCCATGGCCAAGTTGTAGATTGTAGCTCTTCCCCATTGGTATCCACCCTTTTTCTTCTGTGCTCCCCGTGCCTATTTTGGGTTCAGCATCAGAGCGGTGTGTCAGACGAGCCTGGAGCAAAGTGCTGAGCAGCTTTTTGCTGCTCTGTGTCTGGGGTTGGTGGTGTTGTGGTGATTCTGTTTTGGGGATGGATGTGGTGGTTCTTTCAGGCCGTGGGGAACTGTTGGATGTTAAAGCTGGGTTTGTGTGTGTTTGTGGGTTTGGAGGTGGCTGAGAAGTTGTGGTTGTGGTGGCTACTACTAAATTTGGGGAAAAGGATGGGGTTCGTGGATGTTTGTGCATGTGTCAGGTGTAAACTGCCAGAAGTGGGGTCCCGTGTGCCTCCCGTATGGGGCTGGCGGGGCCAGTCTGGGCTGTTGGCACCTGCTGGGGCATCCGTGCCTGCCTTGTTCTGCCCTTGAGGCAGCGCATCCGGGACAGAGCAGGGCGTTGGGGTGATGCTGCATGGACACTTTCCCAGCCTTGCAGAGGGACTCATGCCTGGGGCACGTGGCTCTGTTCCTCTCTCTGTCCGCAGTGTGTGTGCTGTGGTAGCGGAGAGAGGTGGAGGTGGATATTTGTGGGTGTACAGCCGTGAGGAAGGAGCTGTGTGTCCCCAGGTGGTGTTGGCAGCTGTGGGACAAAGGGCTGCTGCCAGCAGCTGCCCTGGCCAGAGGCGGTGGCACAGGCAAGCCTTGGGGCGGCAGGCGGGTTTGGGGCTGCGCTGTGCCAGGGGCACATCCCTGAGCCGTCGCGGAGGCGCGGGGCGGCCACGCAGCCCCGAGCCTGCTGCTGCGGGGCTGCCGTGCTCTGTCCAGCGCTGCTTCGTTTGCTACAAGATGGGGGCTGCCATCACTGGCTGCGAGACCGGCTGCTGGCAGATTTCCTGGCATCTTCTTGTGCTCCTGCCCTGTGCCTGCCAGAGGGAATGTGTCAGGCAGTCCTCGGGGCCGGCCAGGGAGGGGCTGGCAGCCGTGGTGCTGGGGACTCTGTGTTGTCATCCAGCCCCGTGCTGTCAGCAGTGGCCACCCAAGCGATGGAGCACTAGAGCCCTACAGCAGCAGCCTGGCCCATCCAGAGCAGAGCGTGCAGAGGGTGTGGGGCTCCTGTCCAGCCTCTGTGTCCTTCTGGCCTGGTGCAGAACAGAATGGGTTAAAAATGACTTGCTTAACATGGTCCAGCAGGCACTATGAGAAAAATGCATGAAAAAGAAACTGCAGAAATCACATCCTTCTGCACAGAACAGAACTCCGTGTTGAAAATTGCAGAGCATCCTGAAGCAAGAAGTGCGCGAAAGAAGAAATAACGATAGAGCTTCCTATGCATTAGCTAGCACGTAGATAGAATAGGCATTAGTATGTAGAGAGAACAAGTAGAAATAGTTCCTTGGTAGTTAAAAGAGTATAAATATCTCTGCCTTTTTTCGATAAACGTCCTTACATCACCGATGCCTGGTGCGTCTGAATCGCAGGGGCAAGTGCTGGCGGCCTTGGCACTTGTCCTTCCATGTCATGTGCCTGCAGGTCCTTTTGCTGTGGGCAGCAGCCTCAGCAGCCACTGCAGGCCTGCCCAGAGCAGGAGAGGACCTGCAGTGTCATACATTCTTCCCCTGAAGGCGGGAACTGCCATTTTAACCTCCTCATTTTAACCTCCTCCTCCTTCTTCTCCTTCTCTCCAGAAAGACAGAAGCTACACAGCAGACGCCATTTTAATCCTCTTTTTTTATTCCCTAAGAGTTAAACCAATGTTTTGATTTTAATAGTTAAGTGGTGTTTATTAATTCATTTTCAGTGACAATTTAAATAGTTAGCTTTGCGTTCATTAAGTTACTGTGGTCGAGTTGTCGTTTCACCATTGGTTGTTTTATTATATGTAAATATCAATGTTTAAATAATTAAATACTTTATTACTGCTTTTTATATGTGTATACGTATACATATAAATATATAATACATATATATGTATTACTGTAGTAAAAAACGTTATTTGCACAATTGTGTAAATACTTATTGGTAGTTCTTGTGTACCGTGTTGTAAATTAATTAAGTTGAATTTATACGATTGTCTGCCATTTTTATTGTTTTGTTGTGATTTCTGTTCTCTCCCACGCTCCGCCATTTTGTTGTTTTGTTGTGGTTTCAGTTAGTTCCCATGGTCCACCATCTTATTTTAGTTCCCACGGTGGTCAGCCATTTTTAATTTTCCCAACTATTGTAAGCATTGTATTGTAGTTGTTTATATCTCTATTGATAGAAAGTAATTGAGTTATATTATTGTTTAAAATTATATGTGTGATTGTTTATTTATTGGAATATTGTGGTCAGTATTAATTAGTCTCTTCATCTTGTTTATTGCTTTAAATCAAATTAGTTGGTATATTATTCTAGTAGGTTGTTTTAGTCTCTTCAATCCCGAAATTCCCTTTTGGTATTTTATTGTTACATTTGTTCCTTTCATTATATTATTTTTAGTATAAGCAATTGTTATTCTTTAGCTGGTTTAATATAAATAAGTTGCTTAAATTTTGTTTGCCCCATTTACACAAAATGGGACAAACAAATAGCAAGCAGAACAACTCAGCAAAGAAATTAAAAATTATTCCTGACAGCCCATTAGGACAGATGTTGTCCAATTGGGATGAAAATGAACTAACTAAAGAACTAGATCAAATCCAAATGATTCAATACTGTGTTCTTGAATGGCCCAGAAAGAAAATTAGGAAAGACGGCCTTCAATGGCCCAAATATGGGTCATCCGAGACATGGTTGTGTAAAACATTATACCTATATTTACATTACAAGGGAACTAAAAAAAGCCGAACAACTCCAATATGCCAAAGTTTGGCTGAAGTATTGGAACGATACAGATACTAAAAAAATTTTTGCGTTAAAAGGTAAATCAAAAGAAATTATAAAACCAGAAACAAAGACCAAACTAAGACAAAAAAGAAATTAAACCACCCAAAGAGATGGGATCCCTTGGACATAATCCCACCAGCCTCTTCCCCCAAAATTGATAGGGAAAGAAACAGGGAGGAGGAGAGTCAACCAACCTGCTCAGATGCTGACACCGATAGCCCTCCACGTTCCTCTATATGCCCCCATTCAATAAATTGTGAACATTTGAAGAGTGTTTCTCCTAGCCCCGATGGTCCTGCCTTCTCGACTAGGAGAAAGCAAACTAAATTAGCATGTTCCTTATGTCTGGGGTGCTCAAACACTCCGTCTAAATCTAAAATTTTACCTCTCCGAGAGGTACCAATGGGAGGCGCCCATGGTGGAATTGGTTATGTAGTCTCCCCACTGTCGTCATCTGAGGTGCGGGAGTTCAAAAAAGAAATGAAAAATTTACTAAGCGACCCCATAGGTCTTTCCCATCAGTTTGATCAGTTTCTAGGGCCCAACATTTTTACTTGGCCTGAGATCCAATCGATCCTCCAGTCGCTATTTAGTCTGGAGAAACAGAAACTGGTTCGAACTGCTGGGATTAAGATATGGGAAAGAGAAAACAATGACAATCGAGGTCCCACTGGAGAATGTAAATTACCATTAGAAGACCCCCACTGGGATCCAAATTCAGACATTGACAGAAGAAATATGGAGGACTATAAGAAGCTAGTTGTTAAAGGAATTAAAGAAGCGGTTCCCCATGTCAGCAGTTTAAAGAAAGCTCTTAGTGGAGAGCAAGAAAAGAATGAGTCTCCAGCAGCTTGGTTGACCCGCCTAAAAACTGACATGCAATTATATTCTCAATTAGACTTAGAGAGTGAGGAAGGTAAAACAATGCTAAAAGTTCACTTTGTTTTACACTCCTGGCCGGATATTGGACGTAAACTAGAAAAATTAGAGCGTTGGCCAGAGAGAGATTTAGATAATTTATTAGAAGAGACCCAAAAAGTCTATGTCCGGAGGGATGAAGAGAAATGGAAAATAAAAGCCAAAATCATGAGAGCTAGTGAGACAGAGACAAAACCATCAGAAAGCAAAGCCAAGGAGTTATCTCAGGTACCTCCTAGACAGCCTGTGGACCAGAGTAAGCACTTTTGTACCTATTGCAACAAGTCAGGCCGTGGTACCTGGTATCGTTATTGAAAAGCAAGAGATCAAGGAGCACAGCAAATAACTGAGGATGTCAGGGGCTCTATCCATTGGGGACAAAATACCACCTGAAGGAGCTCTTGATAACCTTACCTGTAGGTCCCCAAAAACAATTTGTTACCTTTTTAGTGGACACAGGAGCTGAAAGGACTTGCATCGCTACCCCAATTAATGGCTGTTTTATAAGTAAGAAGAAAACTTTAGACATTTATGGAGCAGAAGGCGAAACTTTTGCTGTCCACATAATTGAGAGTGTTACCATCACTGGAAATGGACTTTCGCACACTGGAAATATTCTATATCTTCCCCAAGCAGGTACTAACCTCCTGGGTCGAGATTTCCAGCTGCCCTTGAGAATTAGGATGGTGCCTCGGGGGGGAGCAGATGAGGATCAAGTTGTTTGTGTTGTCCCTCGAAGACGAAGAAGACATCGACCCAATTGTCTGGGCGAAACCTGGCAATCGGGGAAAAATGGATGTAACACCTATAACTATTAATCTTATTCCAGGAACCAAGCCTATAAAAGTATCCCAGTATCCATTAAGTAAGGCCAAGCTGCAAGGATTAAAACCTGTGATCCAAGAGCTTCTAAAAGATAACATCCTTGAAGGGTGTAAGTCCCCATTCAATACATCTATTTTAGCTGTTCGGAAACCAGACGGTACGTACAGGTTGGTGCAAGACTTGCGAAAGGTCAATGATCGAGTCCAAACCAGGTATCCCCTGGTTCAGAACCCCTACACCTTACTTAACCAAGTACCTCCAACTCACTCCTGGTTTTCGGTCATTGACCTTAAAGATGCATTTTGGTCATGCCCATTGGATTCCCCTTGCAGGGACATCTTTGCCTTCACGTGGGAAGATCCAGACACAGGACAAAAGCAACAACTTCGCTGGACCAGACTACCTCAAGGATACACCGAGGCACCCACACTCTTTGGTCAAGCACTGGAAGAACTATTAAATTCCTTTTCTCCACCAGAAGGGACAAAGGTAATTCAATATGTGGATGACCTGCTCCTCTCTGGAGAACAGGAGTCCACAGTTAAATTGGCTACTATAAAATTATTAAATTTCCTGGGAGACAAAGGACTCAGAGTTTCCAAACCAAAACTGCAATTTGTTAAAAGAGAAGTAAAATATCTTGGACACATAATTGGGCATGGCACTAGAAAATTAAATGCCGAGAGAATAGAGGGAATAATAAATTTACCACCTCCCAAAACAAAAAGAGAAGTCAGGCAATTGTTAGGGTTATTTGGATATTGCAGACTTTGGATTGACCAGTATACGCAGTCTGCTAAATTCCTATATGAAAGATTAACAGAAGATGAACCCATCAATTGGACAGAGAAAGATACAAATAAATTAATTAAAAAATAAATTAGTCAAAGCTCCTGTTCTTAGTCTTCCAGCATTAGAGAAACCTTTCGACCTATTTGTGAACGTGGAGAAAGGAACCGCCTACGGTGTGTTGACCCAAGACTGGAGTGGGGTCTGCAAGCCCGTTGCTTTCCTGTCTAAATTGTTAGATCCTGTGTCACGGAGATGGCCAGTTTTATCCAAGCAGTAGCTGCCACGGCTGTCTTGGTCTCCAAGAGTCAAAAATTAATATTTGGGGCACCCTTAACAGCACACACACACACCACATTCTGTCAAAACTATCCTGTCTTCCAAAGCCGCAGAGTGGATCACAGATCCACGGATGGTGAAATACGAGACCATCCTCTTGCGTACTGACCATCTAACACTGACCACATGCACCGTCCAAAATCCCGCCCAATTCCTGTATGGGATTCCAGATTCAAATAATTTAATACATAATTGTATACATTCATTGATGTGCAGACGAAAGTTCGTGAAGACCTTGTGGATGTTCCGCTTCATGAAGGAGAAAAGTTATTTATAGATGGGTCATCTAGAGTGATTGAGGGAAAACGATGTTCCGGCTATGTGGTTTTAGATGGGCTAAAAATGAAAATTTTAGAAAAAGAAGGCTACCACCAACCTGGTCAGCCCAAGTTTGTGAATTATATGCCCTAGAGAGAGCCCTCAACCGCCTAACTGGAAGCATCAGAACCATTTATACAGATTCCAAGTATGCCTACGGAATCGTGCGTACTTTTGGAAAAATCTGGGCCGAAAGGGGATTCCTAAACTCAAAAGGAAAAGGTCTTCTTCACAAAGGACTAATTTTAAAAATTTTAGAATCTCTACAGCAACCCTTAGGAATTGTGGTGGTGCATGTTCCCGGACACCAAGCGGGACAAAGAATGGAAGCAAGGGGAAACAATTTAGCTGACCTTGCTGCCAAAGAAGCTGCAACGGAGACAACTGCAGTTCTAGAATTAAAAACATCAACAGACTCAGACCGTAGTGAGTATGTCAATGATAAAGATAGTCTCCCCATGCCCATTTTCTCTGAAAAAGAGAAACAGAAGTTAAAAACAATTGGAGCCAAAAAGGATCCGGAAGGTAAGTGGCACCTTCCGGATGGCCGCCAAATTTTGAATAAACAATTGGCTAGAGAAATCCTCGAAAACATCCACCAAAGATATCATTGGGGGTCAAAAGCCCTGGTAGATCACTTTCTCAGAACTTTCGGATGTCAAGGAATATTCGAAGTAGCTAATCAAATAACCAGAGATTGCCTAATCTGTCAAAAAGTAAATAGAAAGCTGATGGAAAATGTCACGAGAGGGGGAATCGATTTGGCTGTTCGCCCTTTCCAAAGCGTACAAATTGATTTTACAGAAATGCCCCCTGCTCAGCGGTGGAGATACTTATTAGTCATTGTGGATCACCTTACCCACTGGGTTGAAGCCTTTCCAACCATGAATGCCACTGCTCAAACAGTGAGCAAGGTGATCCTAGAACAAATCATTCCCCGTTATGGAATGATCCACCGCATTGATTCGGACAGAGGTACCCACTTCACATCTCAAGTTCTCCAACAATTGGCTCAGCAAGTGGGTATCGATTGGAAATTGCATACTCCTTGGCATCCTCAAAGTTCTGGAAGAGTAGAAAGAATGAATCAAACAATTAAAAGTACATTAACAAAATTAATGATCGAGACAAAATGGACATGGGTGAAGTGTCTACCATTAGCTCTCTTACGCATCAGGACTCAACGTCGCTCAGATATCAGCTGCTCTCCATACGAGATGTTGTTTGGCTTGCTGTATTTAGCCAGCCAATATGAGATAGATACTAAAGAATGTGGTAACATCAATGTTGAAAGGTATGTGCAGATAATATCAGAGAACTTAAAGCAACTAAAAGAGAAAGGGTTGTTAAGCCAAGGACCACCTTTAGATTTTAATCTGCGTAGCATCAACCCTGGAGACTGGGTCCTTGTAAAATCTTGGAAAGAAAAATCGCTAACTCCCTCGTGGGAAGGTCCTTTTCAGGTCGAACTTACCACCGAAACTGCGGTGAGGACAGCAGAAAAAGGGTGGACACGTGTGCCAAGTCAAAGGGCCTGTGACACCACCTCAAGAAGAGCAAGACAGCAAAACTACCCTTGACCACTCACAAGTCAAGCCGACTCCCCTGGTAGCCATCCAGAGTCTAGTAGAAGACGATCCCAGTCACCCCTAAAAGAGTACCTCGTTGGAATATCCTTATCACTGTTCTGTTATTAATTTTGCCAGTTAATGAATAATTGTTGTTGCTGTTGTTGCTGTTACAGTCTAAAACATAAGTTTAATTCCTAGTTCTTGTTGTGTAATGTTTATCTCTTTCCAAAACTAACATCTTGTTTCTCTTAACTTCCACAGATTCAAACCCCCGCATGCAGCCAACATTCCTCTTCAATAACTGCCTTATTCGGCCCCAAATTGTGAACTAAACCAAAGAGTCACAAACCAAGGCTAATTTGAAATGAAAAACCTAACGTCTGGTACGGGTAAGAAAGCACCTAAACTAGAGTGGGAGGCTAGAGAGCAAAAAAAAGATGTCACCAAGAGATGGAAAGCCCTGGACCAGCAACATCATTGTCCCAGGTAGCTTCAAGAAGACCATCCTAATCTTCACTCTGACTCTCCTAGTCGTCTGGGTGCCCCTTGCTGAGGTTAACACTCCTCACTGCAATCAGTGCTATAAGACCGTATACCAGATCAAAGGGAGCTCATTTCAAATCAAACACTTTTTCCGGGTGCACACGTATGTGAATCCAAGTTGCTATAACATCACAACTTTAAAAAGGTGCACAGAAAAAGGCCAGCACTATTGGGCAGGCAAAAATATCGGAACCTCTGTACAAAAATCAAAGGGAGAGTGCCCCTCCCAAGATAATTGGCTTTGTTTCAATTTTAAGTATATTACCAAAACGGAAGATCTAATCAAAAAGAAAACCTATGAGGTAGACCTGGTTCAAGAAATAGTGGTGGAAGAAAAACAGAAACAAAAAGAGGCTAATCCGCTTGATTCAGACAAAAACCTATTTATCGATCTGGCAGAACGGATTAGCCAGCAACTAAATTTGACAAATTTCTGGGTCTGCGGAGGGACATTAACCTCAGAAAATTGGCCTTGGCGAGGGGTCAGTATGGGACCCCTCGAATTTCTCCGACTGAGTGAAATCCCTCCAACGACCCGAAAAGACAACGAAATCTGGCAGTTAGGGAACACAGTTTTTGGAGATGAATGTATTTGGAGGACTGGAGCAAGATATGCTGAGGAAGTCGGAGAAAGAAGATGTGAAAGATATGTAGTTACAGATGGACGTAAGCAGTGGTGGTTCCCCAAAGAGCCAGAAGTTTACTGGTCTCTAGAAAAGATAAAGAACAAAAATTGTATCAAAGTTATACCAGTGTTGGGACTCTGGCAATCCATACAGTGCCTTACCACAGCTCTCCAAATATTGGACTTCCGCCTCCAGCACTTGACCGAATTTCTGGGAAGCACCAAAAGACCTCTTTTGGATCTGCGGATCAAAAGCCTATTCCAAACTACCACCAGACTGGAAAGGCAGTTGCACTTTAGGAGCCATACAACCTAACTTCTTCCTCCTCTCTGAAGATGCCGGTAACCACCTAGGAATTCCTCTGTATGATGAACTTTCTAGACCCAAGAGATATGTCATAGGAGGAACCCAAAGGTGGAAAGAAGAAGAGTGGCCACCAGAAAGAATTCTAGAGACCTATGGACCCGCTACTTGAGCCCAAAATGGGAGTTGGGGGTATCGGACTCCTGTCTACGTGTTAAACCGCATTATCCGATTACAAGGTCTTATAGAGGTTATGAGTAACCACACTTCTTTAGCCATTGATCTTCTAAACACCCAACAAAAACAGACCTGTGCTGCCGTCTATCAAAACCGCCTGGCCTTAGACTATGTTTTAGCAGAGGAAGGAGGCGTCTGTGGTAAATTTAATGTCAGACTGTTGTTTCCATATAGATGATCACGGAGAAGCCATCACAAAAATTATCCAAAACCATCAGAAAACTAGCCCATGTCCCAGTCCAGACCTGGCACTCCATGACCACCCCGGACTGGTGGAAGGGTCTGTTCTCGGGACAGTGGTGGAAGAAAGCACTAATTATTACAGGATTTTCGCTGGCTGGTCTAATCTTTTTGCCCTGTTTATTACCACGTTTTATCAAATTAATTACATCAGTAGTACAATCTATGCCATTAATTCAAGACTTGCAAAAGCAGCAACTCCAGCAAACTCCAAGTACCACACCTAAAGTCATGCAGTTGACCTTTGCAAAGCAGGGCAGAAAGAATAGGCAGATAGCACTGAGGGACTTAGCCACCTGGGTCTCCTCGTATTGGGCACGCCTGCTGCCGCAGAGCCAGTGCTGCCCGACCACGCGGCCGCCGAGACTCGACACTTTGTGCGTGTCTGCGGGAAGGTCACTGTTGCCTCTCTCGGGACAATTGCCCTTTGAGGCTGACCCCCTTCCAGGGCAGTGGTGGGCACATCCCTGAGCCGTCGCGGAGGCCCGGGGCGACCAAGCAGCCCCGAGCCTGCTGCTGCGGGGCTGCCGTGCTCTGTCCAGCGCCGCTTCGTTTGCTACAAGATGGGGGCTGCCATCACTGGCTGCGAGACAGGTTGCTGGCAGATTTCCTGGCATCTTCTTGTGCTCCTGCCCTGTGCCTGCCAGAGGGAATGTGTCAGGCAGTCCTCGGGGCTGGCCAGGGAGGGGCTGGCAGCCGTGGTGCTGGGGACTCTGTGTTGTCATCCAGCCCCGTGCTGTCAGCAGTGGCCACCCAAGCGATGGAGCACAAGAGCCCTACAGCAGCAGCCTGGCCCATCCAGAGCAGAGCGTGCAGAGGGTGTGGGGCTCCTGTACAGCTTCTGTGTCCTTCTGGCCTATTGCAGAACAGAATGGGTTAAAAATGGACAGCGTGGCTGACTTGCTTAATATGGTCCAGCAGGGACCATGAGAAAAGTACATGAAAAAGAAACTGCAGCAATCGCATCCTTCTACACAGAACAGAACTCCGTGTTGAAGATTGCAGAGCATCCTGAAGCAAGAAGCGTGCAAAAGAAGAAATAACGATAGAGCTTCCTATGCATTAGCTAGCACGTAGATAGAATAGGCATTAGTATGTAGAGAGAACAAGTAGAAATAGTTCCTTGGTAGTTAAAAGAGTATGAATATCTCTGCCTTTTTTCGATAAACGTCCTTGCATCATCGATGCCTGGTGCATCTGAATCGCAGGGGCAAGTGCTGGCGGCCTTGGCACTTGTCCTTCCATGTCATGTGCCTGCAGGTCCTTTTGCTATGGGCAGCAGCCTCAGCAGCCACTGCAGGCCTGCCCAGAGCAGGAGAGGACCTGCAGCATGTGTGTGGAGTGATTGGGCGATGAAAGCTCCTTCCAAGGCATGGTGTTGCCAGCACGGTGAGATGGCTGGTTCCATGGGAGCTGCACCCAGGGACAGGCTCTGCATCCTGGCATCTTCTTCTAGTCCTGGCCGTTTCAGCATCAGAATGAGCCATTTCTGTGGGCAGTGCATGAGTTTGGGATGGCTTTGGGGTGTTGATTCCAGAAATTGTTGTCAATGAAAAAGAAAAACAAAAAGGAGAAAATCCGTTAGAGTCAAGCACAAATTTATTCATCGACTTGGCCGAACGGATCAGCCAGCAATTAAATCTTACAAATTGCTGGGTTTGTGGAGGGACTTTAAAATCGGAGAATTGGCCTTGGTGAGGACTCAGCATTGGACCCCTTGATTTAATCCAATTAAGCGATCTTGCTCCCACAACCCGAAAAGATGATGAGATTTGGCAGTTAGGGAATACTGTTTTTGGGGACGAATGCATATGGAGGAAAGGAAAAAGTTATTTCAAAGAAGATGGAGAAACAACCTGTAAAAGGTACTTAGTCACAGATGGGCACAAACATTGGTGGATACCACGAGAGCCAGAAGTGTTCTGGTCCCCCGAAAAGATTAAACATAAAAACTGCATCCTACACCCAACAGAGCAGTTGTACCAATGTTGGGAACATGGGAATCCATACTCAGTCCTGCCGCAAGTTTCCAAATATTGGACCTCTGCCTCCAGCATGCAGCCAAACTTCTGGGAAGCACCTCAGGACCTGTAGTGGATCTGTGGAACAAAGGCTTACTCAAGGTTGCCATCCCAGTGACGTGGTAGTTGTACTGTTAGAGCTATTCAACCTAACTTCTTTCTTTTATCAGAAGATGCAGGGAACCACCTTGGGATTCTCCTTTATGATGAACTCACCCGGACTAAGAAACACGTTATAGGAGGAACCCAAAGGTGGAAAGACGAAGAATGGCCACCAGAGAGGATTTTAGAGACTTACGGACGCGCGACCTGGGCGCAAGATGGGAACTGGGGATACAGAACTCCCATTTATATGCTCAATCACATCATTAGACTTCAAGCCTTAATTGAAGTCATTACAAATCAAACCTCTCTAGCCATTGAATTACTAAATACCCAAGAGACTCAAACTAGAGCTGCCATATACCAGAACCACCTTGCACTCGACTACCTCCTAGCTGAAGAAGGCGGAGTGTGTGGTAAGTTTAATACATCAGACTGCTGTCTACACATAGATGACCATGGGGAAGGTATAACTAAAATCACACAAAATATAAGAAAAATCACCCATGTTCCAGTACAAAAGTGGCAATCTATAACTACCTCAGACTGGTGGAACAATATGTTCACCAGACAGTGGTGGAAAAAGGTTCTTATTGTAATTAGTTTTTCCCTAGCTGGATTGATTTTTCTCCCTTGTTTAATACCTTGTTTTATTCGACTAATAACTTCTGTTGTCCAGACTATGCCCCTTATCCAGGACCTTCAAAAGCAGCAACATCCTCCAAGTTCCACCCGGAAGATCATGCAAGTTACCCGAACCAAGAAAACTGAGAAGAACAAGCGGCTAGCCCAACGAATGTGGGATGAGTTCAGAGGACTAGACCCCATCCCTGAAGAATTATCGACCTTTGTTTAAATGCAAAAGGCCAAATAGCTGGTGCAAAAGAGAAAAAGGGGGGACTTGTTATATATAAAATTTAGTAATTGGCCTTTTGCATATTCAAATCTCCCATCTGCAATTAACAAGTCATCAAGTTACAAAGTTTAATTAAAGATATTTTGCATAGTTCATTGTTAAAATCCTAATTGTTAAGAAATCCACAAGTTTGTTCCCTTGTTTCCCTCTTAATCCTCAAAATTGTTAGCAGTATAATGTTTTCTGTGTATGTTCAATGTTGTTGTCCTGCTTATTGAGACCCTCTACCGTTGTAAGTTGTGTTTTGTAGCCAAATTAATGTTTTTAACAAATGTTTAACCTTTATAAGTTTTCAAATAAGTTCGTAAGTGACAGCCTGCTATTTTTAGCTCTTAACTGCCACCCTGCAACTGGGCTCCATAGAAGCCCCGAATTTTAATGAGGATCTTTCCCGCCTTTCAAACCGAGTGACATCACCGGACAGCTGTCCCCTAGCAGTAAGCGAGCCATAGGTAGAATGATATTACCTCATCTCTAAACACCACCAATCAACTAAGACCATGGGGGCCCCGCAGTGGGCGGTCATGAGTGGGACTAGGACATTATAAAAGTCCCTGCCACAAGACAGAAGGTGCTGGTCACCTCAGAACAGCTGTTGGTGCGGCCCTACGCTGGGTTGTCAGGCCTCTATCTCTATCTAGAGATATCCTTAAGAATTTAGACTCCGGACTAGCTGGAGTCACCCCAGCGTTGCAGGTTTTCTGCCCTGGGAATAAAGCCGGTTCGGCAATTGTGGTTTCCGATCACTGCGGACCCGGATTTTGGTTTTGGTTTTATTTTCGTCCCGGACTTGTTTAGTTTCTTTCCTGTTTATAATAAACAGTTTTTAATTTCTTAAAGAAACGAGAGTTGTCTTGTTTCTGACGGAAGGATAAAAGGTACCAAGGGTTCCCTCGGGGTTTTGCGGAGTGGCCCATAAGGCTGGTGCACCAAGGCGCGGATGGGAAAAGGGGGTTGTAAGTACCATGCAGGGGGACGGGTGGGAGCGAAGTGACTGATGGGGTGGGTGAGGTGTGAGTGAGATGTGGACTGGACAGTCTAGATCCACAAAGCGAGTGCGGAGTCCTTTTAGCCGCAGTTCCGTCCCTCCGCAAGGAGATCAGCTGGTGAAGGGACAAAGCGTGAGGGAAAGAGTGAGTGGGCTCCCAAAATCTTGGCGGGTTGTCGGGTTGAGGGTTGGGCTCACAGTAGGAAGTTTGTGGGTGGCCAGGTTGAGGGTTGGGTTCACAGACCAAATAACCAAGAGCATATGAGTTGTCGGGAGAATAGAAAAAGGAGCAAACACCCAAGAGCATCTGAACAGGTTCGTCTCAGGTTGAAGGGGCCATTGGAAAGACTGGAAGTGTGGGTTCGGAGGTCTGTTGGCCATAGACCGAAGGAGATAGCTGAGAAGGGACAAAATGAAGGCCCCAAGGTCTGAGGTGGACACAGCGGGAGCAGTTTTCTGAGATGGTCCACCAGAGAACTGTTGTGGTCTAATTTTTTTTTTGTGTGTCAGGTGACTGTGAGAGAAGTGAAAGAAAAGTTTGCTTGTGGATTTTAATCTTGAGTTTGCATCTTAGCGTCATTTTAAATTGATGTTGGTGTCTTTGAGACAGTGGGGACTCAATTTTGAGTCTGTCTCGGGGGTAGCAGGGAGCAATGTGTCAGTTTTTCTTTTTTTTCTGAAGCGGGAGTGGTACTTCGATTCTCAAGTACAGGGTGTCTGGGTCTTTGAGTTCTGTGGCGAGAGTGCCATTTTGGTTTTTGTGGCGGGAGCACCATTTTAAGTTCCTTGGCAGAAGACGTCATCTCAGGTTTGTGACTCCAGATGAGAAGGAAACGCATAGAAATGTTACAGGAAAATGGGACAAAAGGAAAGCAGGTCAATCACAAAAAAGGGAAGAAATAAGAAAACTCATATGGACATACCTCCGGATAGCCCCCGGGAATAAAATTGGCCAACTGGGAGAAGGACCCCTCTACCAGAGGATTGAATAAAATAAAAATGATCCAATACTGTATGGTGGAATGGACAAAGGAGGAAATAAGATCTGATCATGTCTATTGGCCCAGATATGGGTCTTTGGAAAATTGGGTTTGTGAATCCCTAAATACTTTTGCAAATAAAAGGGAACCTTGTGATCCTGAGGAGAGTAAATACGCAGCTTGCTGGGCTGGCAGTATGGTTGAGACTGTAAGTGCTAAGGTATCTAAGATATCAGGAAATGTTGAGGAAGAATGGAGCAAAGAGAAGAAGAAGCAGGCATGGGATCCAGTGGATTTGTTACCTCCTCTGTGCCCTCCTGACCAAAATGACCTAATAGTTCCCACAGCCCCTGTCCCCGCTATGCCAGCTATTTCTTCTGTTTCTCATGTCCCGGATGAGTCAGGTAACATCACCGACCCAAATACCTCTCCACTCCAATCATATAAAACTCTCCAGTTGGGCTCTCTGGGCTATGAGATTTTGTCCAATGAATGAGGGACCGTATCAAAATAGGCAGAGAAAATGGGCAGTTAGACAGGAGAGTGGGGGTGGGAAGGAAAAGATCAGAAGATTCGCCTGTTTCCTTGTGGGAAGTGCCTTTGGGAGGAGTCCAAGGGGGAATAGGTTTTGTCAACGCCCCACTGACATCCTTAGAGGTGAGAGGCTTTAAGAAAGAAAGAAAGGGGCTGTTAGAGGACTCAGTTGGTTTGGCAGAACAATTTGACCAGTTTTTAGGTGTAAATATCTATATGTGGGATGAAATGGATTCCATCATGAAAATCGTATTTTCTCCAGAGGAAAGACAGACGATGAAAGCAGCGGGAATGAGGATTTGGGAGAGGGAAAACCAGCAAGGTCCACCAGGAGAGCGTAAAATGCCTTTAACGTCCCCAAACTGGAACCCTAATGATGAGGCAGGTCGGAGAAGTATGAATGATTATTGAAATTTGCTTGTAAAGGGGATAAGGGAGGTGGTACCCCGAGGAAACAACATTAAGAAGGCGTTTGATGGACAGCAAGGCAAAGGTGAAACACCAACAGAAAGGCTAGGAAGGCTTCACTGGAATATATAACAGTAGTCTGGAATAGTCCCCAATAGCCCAGCAGGACAGACCATACTGAAGATTCATTTTGTGAGTCATGCCTGGCCGAACATCAGAAGAAAATTGGAAAAGATGGAGGAGTGGCAGGAAAGAGGACTGAAATGTATTACTGAGGGAAGCACAAAAAATGTACGTGAGAAGAGACGAGGAATGAATGAAAGCCAAGGCCAAAATAATGGTAACCACAATGTGAGAAACTAGCTTCTCAAAGGGTACAGTGAAAAATGAAAAAGGAGAGAATAAGATCTAGACAAGAGAAACCAGTAAGAGGTGTCTGTTTTTGCTGTGGAAAGGAAGGGCATTACAAAAGAGACTGTTTATAGAGAGTAAAGGACTTGAAGGTGTTTAAGGAGGTGCGAACTGAAGATGCAGAGGATTAGGGATGTCAGGGGCTCTACTTCCTGGGGAATAAGTACCATGGAGAGCACTTGGTAAACTTAATTATAGGCCCCCAGGAGGAAGAGTTTGAATTTCTGGTAGACGCAGGAGCGGAATGAACTTGTATATGCTGTCTGCCAAAGGGATGTGAAATTAGTGATGAAACAATTAGGGTTGTGGGAGTGAAGGGGGAACATTTTACAGTACCAATTGTCAAACAAGTTGTCTTAAACAGAAATTCTGGAGTGGGGATAGGGGATGTCTGCTGGTGCCAGGGGCAAGTTGTAATCTGTTGGGTAGGGTTTTACAAATTCAATTGAAGATTGGGGTTGTACCTGAGAAAGGGAGGATGGTAGTCAAGATACTACAATTAAAACGAGAAGATGAACAAGAAATAGATGAGAAGGTATGGGTGGGGGTCAGTAACAGAGGAAAATTGGACATTCCCCCAATTAAAATTAATATAGAGAGGGAGGACTGCCGCATCTGAGTCCGCCAGTACCCTATTTCCATAGAAGGGAGGAGAGACCTACAACCAGTGATTCATGAGCTCATCAAGGATGGAACTGTAGAACATTGTGTGTCCCCCCACAATACCCCAGTTTTACCAGTTAGGAAACCAGACGAGACATACAGATTGGTTCAAGACTTGAGAAAAGTCAACAAGTGAATTTTGACTCAGTATCCGGTGGTACTGAACCCTTGTGTGCTCTTAAGTAAGGTGCCTCCTCAACACCAGTGGTTTAGCATAGTGGACCTTAAGGACACCTTCTGGGCTTGTCCCTTGGCAGAAGAAAGCAGAGATATCCTTGCCTTCCAGTGAGGAGATCCAGAGACAGGGTGAAAACAACAGGTGAGGTGGACTAGATTACCACAAGGGTCCACTGAGTCACCAAACCTGTTTGGACAAGCTTTGGAAGAATTACTGCAATCCTTTCCCATTTCCCCGGAGGCACAGGTGATCTAGTATGTTGATGATCTGTTGGTATCAGGGGAAGATGAAGGGTTGGTTAGAGGGACCACCATAAAATTGTTGAACTTTTTGGGTAAAAGTGGATTAAGAGTATCACAGAAGAAATTACAATTTGTACAACAAGAAGTGAAATATCTGGGACACATAATTGGAAAAGGAAGTTGTAAGTTAAGTCCTGAGCGAGTGACTGGAATCCTTTCCCTTTCCCCTCTGAGAACAAAATGGGAAATCAGAAAGTTATTAGGGTTAATTGGATATTGTAGGCTGTGGATCGACAGGTATACACAAGCGGTAAAATATTTGTACGAGAAGCTAATGGAAGAAGACCCAATAATTTGGACTAAACGAGACAAGAACAGATTAAATGAATTAAAATCTAAGCTAATTCCTGGGAAAGAGAATCAGCAGAGAACTTAACCAACTGTTGGGTTTGTGGGGGGTCGCTTATGGCTGAAATATGGCCGTGGAGATGGAACAGCTTGGGCCCAGTTGAACTCCTAAAGTGGAACCACACTGTCCAAAGGAAAAGAGATAGAAAAGGATGGATTTTGAGTACACCAGTAATAGGTGAAGAATGTCTCTGGCATATAGGAAGGGATTTTGTGGACCAAGTTGGAGACAGCCCTTGTAAGTGATACTTCGTAACAAGAGTGGAACCACTACTTGGTGGGTACCCAGAGAACCAGAAGTGTTTTGGGCTTTGAGAAAGAAAGGCAGGAAATGCATTAGGGACAACAAAGAGGAACTTTATGTATGTTAAAAACCAGGTACAGACCCGTATTCTGAGATCCCAGGGGCGTCCAAATTCTGGAAGAATTTAAAAGAACGAGGAGAGAACTATTGGGAAGCACCCAATGGTTTATTTTGGATGTGTGGGAGAAGGGTGTACTCAAAATTACCTTCCCATTGGAAAGGCAGTTGTACTTAGGAATTATCCAACCTGGATTTTTCCTATTACCAGAAAAAGATGGAGACAAATTAGGGGTACCTTTGTACGGTGCGCTAAAGAGAAGTAAAAAGGAATTAACAGGGAGTTCTCAGAAATGGAAAAATGAGGAATGGCCTCCGGAAAGAATAATAGACACTTACAGACCGGCAGTGTGGGCACAGGACGGGAGTTGGGGATATCTGACTCTGGTTTATATGTTAAACAGAATTACTAGACTCCAAGCAGTTACAGAAATAATAACTAATGAAACTGCTTCAGCCCCGGAATTAATAACTCAACAACAGAGACAAACTAGAGTGGTGTTATATCAAAATAGATTGGCTAGAGGATTATTTGTTAGCAGAGGAAGGGGGTGTCTGCAAAAAATTTAGTACTTCTGATTGCTGTATAAAGATAGATGATAATGGAGATGCAGTCCTAGACTTCGCCAGTAACATCAGGAAGTTAGCCCATGTTCCAGTCCAGAGGTGAGAAACCATTTTAAAGGCAAATTGGTGGGACAACTTGTTGGGGTTGGAGTGGTGGAAAAAGTTGGGATTCTTCTTTCTGTGCGCTGCGGCTGGTCTGGTGTTCCTTCCTTGTTTAATTCCTTGTTTAATCAGGTTCATCACGAATGTGGTTCAAGGAATGTCAGAAGTGACCGTACCCAGAGATAAAAAGGTGGTTGGACCTGATAGGGGCAAAAAGATGATGTTTCTTAAAGGAAACAGTGTAATAGAGGATATCTCCCCAGAGGCCAAATTAATTTATGAGAGATGTGAGCGTATAAATGGGATTGGGAACAATTTCGAAAGCCAAGTGTTGTAGAGAAGAAAAAGAGGAGGGATTGACATAAATACAGCTAACAAAGTTGGCTTTTGTAAAGATTTATGAGAGTGAGTTGATTGTTAATTGATACTCTTAATTGCTATGTTTTCTAGTTAATTGTTACATGTCCTGGTTAAGGGTTCTGTGTTCTAAGGGGAAGGAAGTCGGTGCTAACACTGGTTACATGTTCAGCAACTGGGAGACCACCATTGGAGAATACTGAACCAGTAAGAACACCTCAAGGAGGCTGGGCTAGGGAGGAGTTATTTTAATCCCTGGGATTATAAAGCTGCATCCCCTGCCCAGAAGGGTGTGCCTCTGACTATACCCTGTGTGTAGTGGGGACCCAACGCTGTAACCCCTCTGCTTTGTTGGATAATTTTTTAATTTGTCCCCATTGTCTATTAATAAACTGTTAAAATTTTAAATCGAGTGAGCTTGTTTCTCACAAGATCATGTCCACAATTTCATACTGTCGTGGTTGGAGGATGAGGTATTCCTTCTCGGAAGATGAAGGAGGGAAGTGATATGACCATGAGCTACGAGTGGTTTCATCATTTTTTAACCTCAAATGGATTGGTGCTGCATTTCCTGAGTGCCTCAAGCTTACAGTGTTTTTCAGTGATGAGTGGATTGCTCTTTCCTTTCAAACTGGGAAAAGGAAAAGTAGGAAAAGGGGATCGCTGGAACCAGAATGATCTTCAGAAGGCCTAGTTGAAATGAAGGGGTGATCACAGACTGGCCTTAGACTTTAAAGATGAAGGTTCTGGGGGCTGGAGACAGCAGACTGGAGAACGAAAGTGCAAAAAAGGGAAAGGAAGCAAGGTGCTAAAAAAATGCAAATATAATAAGGAGTAAAAGCAAAAAGAATAAACCAAATGAGGAATGAGAAAGAATTAAGTAAAATTGTATGAAAGAGGTGATGCAAGAATAGCATTTGATTGTGCAGTTTTTCGAAGGCATCCATTGTGCATTTCAAGATGGACTATTTTGTAAGCATTTCCTAGTATTTTACAGCAAAAGCACTGTGGGCCTAATTCTGGGCATGACCCCTGGTGGTAATCTTGGTATGGTATGTAGTAACTATGCTATATCAGGGAGAAACAGGAAAATTTGAAAAGTGCTGACTGATTTTTTTATGTGGCTTTGGGTACCATAGCAGGCTTTCAAATATCTAAGTGAAAAAAAAACGATGAAAGTTTTAGATACAAAATGGAATTATTTGTGATTTGAAAACATAGGTAAAAAAGCAGGACATTCAGGACTGGAATTAGTTCGTGAGCGCTAACTCTTACACAGCAGAAAACTTATTATCAGGTGGAAAAAAAATACTTGCTGGGGTCATGAGACAAAAACATTCAGCATCTTCAGTCTTAGCAACAGATACACACTTTGTTGGAAAAACCACTACAGCAGCCTGATGACAGAGCATTTTCTTCTTCAAAACCAAGTTTTGTCTGTAACATTTCAGTATGCAGTAATTCCCAGGGAGGGTATTATGCTCCGTTCAGAAACAACTTTATTCAGGGGCATTTCTACCTTGAAGCATCCCATTTCCATGAGATGCTTCCCAGTATCTGCTGGCTTCCTTATTTTTTCACCACCTCTCTGCTATTGTCTTTGTATTTGTATTCATTTTTGGAATCCGAGCATCTTTTAAACTATTTTATTTGGTTTCTTTTTTTTCTGTGCTAGATTTTAAACCTTTGTGTAGAGCAGTCAGATCAGTCTATGCACAGAAGGCTTGTGCAAGAGACAATTCCTAGCTTATGCAAGCAGTTGTGTCTCTTGGAGCCATCGGGCCATAAACAGCACACAATCACTGACATAATCAATCAGATGTGCTTTGCCACATGTTTGTTAGTACTGTTGAAAATCAAGCTGTCATAATGGCTTTCACGTAATAGCTGGTATTAGGCTAGCAGTAACAGAAACCGCTGTCTATAAGGTACAAACTTTTATTTGTTTCCAGTCGTAGTAACCCTAGATTTTATATACAGTATTTAAGAATATATATATGTTCATATAAAAATATATGAGTATTAATATAAATGCAGTTATATTACATATAATTTTATATCAGCATTATTTCTTGTACTCTATGTTACTGCATGCACAACATTTCTGCAAAGAATTTGACTCCCCATCAGTGCAGCAGCCATGGATTTCAAATACGTTTTTGAATTCGGATTCCTGGTGCAGGTAAGGAAAGCAAACCAGTAGCACTTCCAATGAAATAGCTACTCAACCATGCAGGGAAAAAACTGACACACACACAAAATTTTAATAATTTTTTTTCTGTAATCTTCTGTTTTGAATGTCTTATTTGAAAGTATGCCTCTAAGGGTACTCCTTAGTTAAAATATTTTTTTTTTTATTTTTAAGACAGCATAATGTAAGTTAACAGACTGGTGTGGAAATAAAAAGAACAGGTAATCACCATTGCAGAGAATAAAATAATTTTTTTTTTCCTTTCGCTGTTTTGCAGTATCACCTCTTAAAAGTAAGTTCTCATCCCATTTTGAGTGAACTTCTAGTGCTTTGAAAAACATTGCCCAAAATACCTGATTGCACTAGGCTCTGACAACCTGCCACTTCAAATTCTTGAAGCTTGCTAATAAAATTTTATTTCTGGGACAAAGCTTGCTCTTCTGCAGCAATAATTGTGGGTTTTCAGGCTGATAACATTACACAGGAGTGAGAAAGAATGTATGTAAATGTCACCCTTACCAAGGCACGACTCAGATCCAACAGAATGATTTTCACTTGTGTGGTGACAGCGGACGAACCTCAGCTTTCTCTACTTAGAATCATTTAAGTTAGAAAAGATCCTTAAAATCATCGAGTCCAGCTTGATAAATTTGGAACTAACTGGTTGTTTTCTGCCCTATTACCAGCCAGGAACGTGTGCATGAGAGGCAGATGTGATAACCTCTACACTACGGAAACACCCCTTGAGTACTTGCTCACATTCTCTGGAGAAGTGCTTGTAGTCAGCACAATCATGGCATACGGTTTTTATTTATTCAGTGGCTGGTGTAAAACTGTAATTTCTCCTGTTCAAATACCAGACCTTGTGTGTATGAATGGTATATATTAGTGTATTTGTTTGAGGTGACAGAAATGAGCTCTGTAATTTTCAAAAAGTTCCCTAATCTAGTGAAGCTTTTAATAAGAATATTAGGTTTGCCAAAGTTGTGCTTGTATCCCATGATATGGAAAAAAAACCATTCACATAAATGAAGAACCTTATTTGAAGTTAGATCTGATTTGTGCTAGTAACATTTAGACACAGTCGTTGCACTTCGTTCGGACAGAAGGTTTTCTTGGACTCACAAGAAGATGCAGTGCTTCTCTCGCAGGTTTTAGTACCTTATGAAAATACAAAATTAAATTTTTCACTGTGATCTCTTGATCGTGGTTACATTTTCTTATGGAAGCAAAGGAAACAGATTGGTGGCAGAGGCATTTGTGTAAAATTCCTGAGATACAACTCTGCTACAAACCCCCTGGAGATGTGTTGAGTAGTTTAACATTAAAGAGAACTTCGACAAGAGAAAAATGAGGCAAACCGATGCGTAAATTTGCAGTTACAAATTTCTTCAGTTGACATGGTTGTTTTTTCAAATCTGATCTCTTCTATGGAAAACTAAAAGCAGGATAATTGATTATTAGGCGAATTCATCCTCAGAGTAGAAAAATGAAGATGATGAGAGCCTCGTAAAACTAAATGCAGTGTAAATCCATCACAGCTCTTGTGTGAAGCAAGCAGAAGAAGAGCATCACTCAACTGGGTCCCAGACTCTGGAGCACCATGAGCTACCTGGCACTGGATGCTGCCCTGCCAGCTGCGTTGGGAATCCTCAGAGATCCCTCATGTGTTTAGCTCACGGTTTAAATGTGACATCCTGTAGCATTTAAAAGAGTGGAGGGTTTAATTAACCCTCCTCAAGGATTTAGTGCTTTCTTGTTCACTTTTTTGAAAGAGAATTGTGGTTTGGGATTACTTCTTTTGCATTTTGAATTTGGCTTAAACTCCTAAGGGGACGTTGTTCCAATTTAACACGACTGGTGTGTATTAGCAGTTGCATTTTCTGGCAGAGCTGGAAGTCTGAAAGAGTAAAAATGCCTGCCAGCCTAGAAAAGCAAAAGTAGGAAATACTGCCACATTCCTTCCAATGTAATTCAGTAGCCTGGAGTTCAATTAGGTGCCACTGGTTATTTGCTATCATCACTTGGCTTTATCTCAGAGCTTCGAAGCTCATGGAAATGGCATTGAAAAGAAAACGTGGAGATGCTGCCTGAAACTCTGAGGCATTGCAAGCTGTGCCTGTGCTTAGCGCAGCTCTCCCCTGCTGCTGTTCACACTGGTACCTAAGGGGAGAGAAATCAATAAGGCAATTATATTTACAGCTCTGCATTCTTGATAACAAAATCACCGTGCTCTTGGGGGCAATAGATTAGGCTCCGAGGCTTCAGTGTGTGTCTGGACTCAACAGCTCAATATTAATTTATAACTTTATTTATTACTCATTGGGGTTTGTTTGTTTGTTTTTTTATTTATTTCACCCTTTTTTTTTTTTTTTTTGAATGATGTAGTACCCTCACATCACTCTGGAAACTAGGCTATCATCTTTGCTTTCTCCCACATAATGAAGCAGAAATAACTAATTACTTTTACGCTTCAGCATCTGAAAGGTGCAGAAGCTGATGTGGTGCCGTGTAGATCCACAACCAGAAAAGGTAAAATAAAACAGGAGGGGAGCACTTGCACGGTGCTTTTAGTGTCTTCACCGTGCTGTCTCAGGAATGATTGCAGCCACTCCAGGTGCTATAATGCATTTAAGTGCACACAACAACCAAAGTTCATGGAAACCATTCAGTCTCAGGGGCAAGGGAGACTCTCTGGGCAGCTTCCCCAGGTAAAAGGAGGCAAGGCTGTTATGTAGAAAATACCAGTTCATCCCCAACGTTGCAATAACAAATCTAACGGAGGAAATAATGTAAATAATGTCAGCATGAACATCTCTGTGTTGATTTCCAGCTCCAAGTGCTGCACTGGCAGCCAAACTTCAGGCTGAAACTGCTCTCTTCTGTGTTTGCAGTGCACAGTTCAGAGGGCTCTGGATGAAAGCCAGAGTATGGCTTCCAAAATACACTTTAAAGCAGACATTCCTGTCTCCTGTAGAAGTCTAGGTGAAAAAAAAAAAGATATTTAAGAGGAAGAGTTCTTATTTTGAAAGACATTGCTTAGCATTTTTATATCTACAGCAAAAGGATTCTTTTACAGCTTTAGTCTTTGTGCTCTGCAAAAGTCTATGAACAGACTATTACTACAGTTAAAAAAATAGTTATATATTATGAGATATTAATATATATTTTTATTTATTAAATAAGTATAATAACCAGTGTTATAATGAAGCAGGAATGTGTCTATAGCTAAAATTATACTATGCTAAGCAGCTATTTACATTTATTTATTTCTGAGGTATAGTCTTCTACTGAGTAAAATTCTTGAGGAGTCATTTTTCAAATTAGGACAAGAATTTTCCAAGCTACCAGCGTTTAAAGAGTTTTATTCTCCTCCTTCAGAAAAGGAGGGGAAAAAATGTGGTTTTTTTAGTCTCTGAAAATAAAAAGTGCTTCTGCCTAAAATGTTTCTGTGCTTTACTTGTCCTGAGTTTTTGATGAAAAGTCCATCTCCTTTATTCAGCTCATTGTTAGCTTTCCTAAAACTGGATGTCCAGGCTTGCATGTGAGCTACTCTCCATAAATAATAATTAGGCTTCTTCCAATTGTACTGCATATAACCCTTAACAGCAGTATATGTTTTTACAACCAAATTGGTGAAGTTGTGGCACTTTACATACGTCATTTTTTTTTTCCATAGAATAACATGTTGGAAAAAATAGATTATGAAGGAAGAGAAAGCAACACTTCTGCAGTGTTATTGATCAGGAAATTTTCAGAGAAAACATATAAATCAGAGTAAATTTTAAAGTAATTTTTTCTGTTATTAAATACTTGTAGGTTACAAAGCAGCTGCTAGGTCTGTGAGATTAATATAAATATCTACACACATATAAATCAGTTTACCATTAACTTACTTTCTTTTCTTTCAGAAAGAAGCTTTATATGTTAGACAGTATAAGAATCTTCATTTGTGTTTCCAGCAATTTTTGCAATAACCTAGCCAGCCTGTCTGCCAGTTACCCCTTACTTACATGTTGCTCAACACAAGAAGCTTTACATACTTCCAAATGGTAAAATACATTTTAACATGAAACAAAATACATTTTAACATGAAACACAAATTTGGGAAAAAAAAAAAAAACCAAACCCAAACATATATCCTATATACTGTATTTTGAATTTTTGCAATTTTTTAAATTATTATTTCACTGTCACCTTTGTACAGTTTACATTAAATACAAGCAGATTTGGCCTAAAAATCTTGTTCTACGTCGTTTTCAGACTTTTGGTAATGTTCAAAGCACCTAATTATAGAGAGTTTTGAACTGCTCATGGCTCCATCCAGCACTATCTACAGACAGGATGGAGCACAGTTACTGAAATGTCAAACTGACAGATTTGAGTTGTGTTTTCTTCTAATGTGTCAAAATCATTATTTCTGTTCTGCATTAGAACCTAAGTGGGTAAATGATTGCAAGTGCACTTATGGAACGTGATGTTTATTTCAGAAGCGTGCCTTCCTTTCACAGCCCTACTTGAAAGTTCAGGAGAAAGAATTTTTTGGGGTTTTTTTTTTCAGGATCTCTTCTCGGTAAATTTCCTGCCGTGGAGTTGTTTCCTAAGCCTCTGATGGAATGTCCAACAGCTCAAACCTGAAAGGTGTTATTGGCATCATTGATTGTTGAAAATACGAACCCGTGAGTAAATACCGATAACAGCGCTCAGCAGTTGTTAGTATTTAAACATGCCAATTAGCTTATCATTAGGGCAAATTACTCACTGAGCTCTGCAGTGTTGTGTCTAGCCTGCTGCAGATCCACTGCAGTCATTTCAAAGCAAGTCAGGTGTCTCCACACTTCTGCTGTCATTTTTCTGCATAGAGGGTATAATCTGATAGATACCTGTCAAAAAAGAAAAACTAAATAAAAGGGATCTTCTTTCTTCTCCCTTAGGCAATTGTACACCCACCAGCTGCTCTCTCTGCTCTCTTCCTCCTTTTTTTCTTACATTTGTTGTGAGGTTGCTCTGGGGTTTCTCGCCTCAGTAGTGTTGCCTCCACCCCAGCCCCAGCTGAAGTGGCAACCTCTGCTCTGAAACTGTGGCTCTCATTTAGATATCTCTGAGGAAATATCAGCTGGCAGGGGCTGTTCAGCTGCTGCCTCATTGTCTGACACAAAACCCTGAAATATGGCTGCAAAATCAGGATGGGGCATATGAAATAAGCATATTTGTGTTATATAAACTTAACCTACAGATAGAAGAGTTCCACTCGCAGGCTGGTCTGGTTCTAAGCATGACCTTAGTGAAGCGCTGTTCTGACCTGCGCAACCAAAACTCCACCCAGAACGCAGCAGAAATCCTTTATGCTTCTCTGGGTGCTTCAGTTAACGCTTTACTCGTCTAGAAATACTGATTATTGCTTTTATTGCGTGGCCAAGGCACACGCCAGTGCTGCTGGAACAAAACCCATCACCCAGGACTTGTGCTGAGCCCTCCTGAGCGCTGAAAATTTGGTGGCCAGCAAAAAAAAGAAGCACATCAACGTTTTCACTTCTTTCCAAGTAGAGCACTCGCCACTGCAGAGATTTAATAAAGAAACTTCATTGCATAGGCTGTGGAACAAGTGGCAGTGATACTAGGGTTGGTCTACAAAGAATAGATTAAACAACAGAGGAATAAGAGTGCAAGCAGTGGCTTCCTTCGACGCTGTGTCACTGCCTCACTTTTTTTGGCAGGTGTGGCAGGATTTTTTGGAGATGCCGTGAGTGACAGTGACACTCACAGGTGTCGCAGCGGGCACAGGAGGTGTGATGCTGGAAGGTGGTCAGAACACTGCCTCAGTATTAAGAATCCTTTGCACTAGCAGAGCAAAGGGCCTCCAGGAATTAGAAGCAGGCCCCTTATTTCAGAAATTAGTCAAAATGATACATATTAGGTTTCTAAATACCAGGGGATCCGGTTCACAAAGCCCTACCTGAGGCACTGCTTGAAGTCCAGGTCAGTTTGACTAATTTCAGTCCCTATTGTTGGACATGTAATGGCCTGTAAATGACTTCAGAGATGGCTTCATGGCTTTCTGCGAATAATGAAAACAAGTACACATAAAATTTTCATTTTTGAAGGTGGAGTCATATTCTTGCCCCCCCAAAGCATTCTTATCTCTCATGCGGAGCATCGAGGTCTCTAAAAAAGAAATCTGCCACCTTTCATGAGCTGAAATAACTTCTGACTTGTGTTGTGGTAATAACCATCACGCACCATCTCTAAAAGGAAATCTGCCACCTTTCATGAACTAAAATAGCTTCTGACTTGCGGTAGTAACCAGCATGCGGCAGAGGAAGCCGGAGGGATTTTACGGTCGGATTTTAAGTATTTCAAAGCCAAGTCAAGCACGAGCCACAGGGTGCCGCTGCACTCTGCCAAATAACCAACATTTTCCTGCGTTTTACTCGCCCGGTGGATTCAGGACAACCGGAGAGGCTGCGGTGGTACCTTGGAAGAGCTGAGGGATGGTTCTGCACGCAGATGACTCTGCCTCTGAGGAACTGCGGGGTGTACTGCGATTGCTTCCCTGCAAGCAAACCCATTAGCATGAGGAGTGAAATTCGGCATGAACAGAACGACAGAAGGGAGTAAAACAGAGAGGCAGAGCCAGGCAAGCTCTGAACAACTTTTCTTTCCACTCTTATCACCACAAAAAATTCGGATCAGATGCTTTAGTCTATGGTTTAATTAGTGTGTACCGTATTTAGACAGGCTCTTAACATTTTGAAGTTGGTCCCCCAAGATCACGATGCTCCACCTGTTCTGGTGTTATGCACAGACTTCTTAATTTAAAATCTGCCTCATTCCTGAGCTGCAAATGCCTTCTGGCAGCCTTGTCCTTCTGTACCTGGGGCAAAGATGAGGTTAAGTAGTAAATGGCTCTTCCCAGTGTTGCTTCAAGAAAAACTGGTTTGCACTGATTGAGTAAATCCATATTGGAATGGCCTTGGCAGAGATTAGCTCTCCTCGATCAATACAAATGATGTACTTAATTCCTTTTTAACCGGAGCTGCAAGTACCTTGTTAAGGAAATTTTAATGCTTTGCACTTGCTTCTTGAAGTAGCCCCAAAGTGATGAAGTGCTTCCTCATCTGTACACTGATTTTGTAATAGCTTGTGGTGGTAATTTTCAAGAATAACAGGTTCTCCTAGTTTTTAATAGCTACCTCGCTGAGGAGAATGTAATTACTTTTCCATGAACTGCTGTAAAAACATGACAAATAGAAGATTGTACCTAAAATTTTTGGACTTATTAATTTCTGTTGTTTACACTTCTCATCTTAGTTCTCGGCTAAGAGCTGGAACCTACCTCCCATGCCTTTTACTGAGGTTCTAAAATAGGAATGGAAACCAGTCCTCAGCGCCTCCTCAAGGCAATTAGGCTAAATAGTTAAAAAAAAAACATTACATTTTGAGTAACTTTACTATGGGTAGAATGCTGGCATATTTACTTCCAAAATAGCTGCTAGGAAGAAGTCACAGATTGCAACAGAGTGAGACTAGCTGGGCTAAAATAAACCAAAACCACCTAGGTAGTATTTGGTATTAAAAATTTAAGGGGGGCAAACACTGGAATAAGAATTGAAGCATGAACAGATAAAGTTATTTTAATCTTGCACTTTTTCCTATGTAAGTATGTAATTATCTTCTTTATAAACTTTTCTCCTGTCTGCACAATTTAGCATAAATATCATTAAGAGGGATTGTATTTGGTTGTGTTCAGTAACATACAGTATTTCAGGTATCATTCCATAAAGTTCTGCAGAATGACCCACCCCTCCAAAACCATTAGGCAGATGTTAGAGCACTACTACTAAACATGATGAAAGTAACAATAGCAACTCACTATAGCTTCTAGGGGTACCCCAAATACCGCATCTCACTCACTTTGGTTTAATTTTGTTCTTCAGTTTAGAGAAAGAGATTACTACAAAATTACTAACACTGCACTTTGTCATCGTCAGCATCAATCCAGATTTGTTGCCTCATCTGCTCTTGCATTTATTTGATCAGTAATATTGCATTGACCAGGTACTTAATGCACTATCCTTAGCACCCCACCCTGAATTAAAAATCTGTAAAGCAGCGTGAATTTTCCTGTCCGCACTTAACACTGTTTTCTCAAGATATCAGTTTTCTGCTAGTTAGCAGGAAGACCATGAAAAATAGGACTGCAGTTCTTTACCTTTTGCCCAAAACTGCACCCAAAGGAGTAAGTCTTGCGTGTCTGAGAGATTAATAAATTGGATAAATTGGGAAATAAAATAATTTTTTACAAGGAAGCCCTGGTGGAGCTCCTTTTCCACATAGGCTGACTCACCAAATTCCTGTCTACAAAGCCCCACTGAAGCCAAATTAAGAGTTCTGCATTTTCTTTTAAACCTTCCTCCTTGTACTGCTCAGATAAAAGTTAGCTCATCCTTTGCATGGCAGTACTAACCCAGAGTTCACTAATTATTCTTGTCTACCAAGGTATCTTTTTACCTTGTTCAGAACAACTGTTTCAATGTCTTTATCACTCTGTTTCTCTCACCAAAAAAAAAAAATTACATGCACCACACAATACTGACACAAAACATTGGAATGTAACTGCAAAAAACCTCTGCAGGTGTCCTCAAAAATCGATTTTGCTGAATATCTACTGTATTATTTAGATTCCTGGGCAGCATGCAGTCACATTCCAGATATGCTTCAGGAGCTTTTCTTGAAGCTGCCTGACAGCAGGGTCCTTTTTCTTTACTCAAACATGAAACAACAGTGGGAGTAGGAGAAAACCACAGAAAATCAGGTCAATATATATAGTAAACAGTAAAGGCACCAACTGACTACCTGTTGTGTGTCCCATTAGTTTCTGAAGTACTGAAAATAGCTGTCTCCAACACAGATAGAAAGTAGCTGGAAGTCTTTCCAATGAGCTGAAGCATTGCAGGCAAGTGTCTTAAATGCATAAATAAATGGTAAATGAACAAATTTATTTATTTATAAATAAATAAGTAAATAAGTGACATAAATAAGTAGTTTAGAGATGTTGTATGACAAGACCTAGGTAGACCAGTGAAAGAGAGGTACGAGTTCAAGGGTTTGCCCAGTTACCAGCCTGACAAGGCACACTGTGGTGATATTCCACAGTGACAGAATAAAACAAGGTGGGGAACCCAGAGGGAGGCAAATGATGTGTTAGTCCTGCAGAAGTGAAAACTAAACAAGCCAGAAAAAAAAAGAAAAGAAGAAGAAAAAAAAAAGTACTTAACTAGCTACATTTTTATTTGGGCAGTAGAGATGCCTAGAATAAAGAATTTTCAGCTTGCACCAGTAGCTGAACCCGTGTTGAGGATTCATTCACTAACAGAGAAAGTGCTGAGAAAAAAAGAGGTGAATATTGTGGAAACCTCCCTCCTTTACCTATTTTCAACCCAGTAACCCACAGACACCTGCACAAACAGAGAGCTGATCAGGAGATGGAGGAGTCTTTAGAAAACTATAGATTTTTTTCTCCTTTATGCCTACTGAAAGCCACACAGTCTTGTTAAACGTTACTTCTGGATTAAAAATTGGCTTTTGGATAGAAAGAACAAAATGCCTGCATGCTGTTTTTTTACATTGTGGGAGCTCCAGTGCAACCTTTCCAGTTAAGTGTTGAATCTCCAGTGAAGTACTGAATGAAGACACAGAAATACGCTGAAATTGGATCAAACAGGAAGGACAGAGGGGGTGAGTAGGATGATGTAGGTGCATTGATTAGGAATAAAATGAAGAGTTCATATTTTACAGCACCTGTGCACAAGTTGCGACAGGATTTCTTTAATTGGAAACACTGCTGAAATGAAATTGCCATCCTTTCTGGCTATTTATTTTGTGTAGGTCTCAGAGCAGTCGATGAAGTATGATGAGACACTTCATATCATTGTCCTCTTATGACTTTTCTGCCGTGGGGTCGTAATTACAGCAACACCCAAGGCAGGAGTTAGCTCCACACATTTTTGGTAATACAAGGTTTTACACAGAAAGTCAGAGTTCTCATCTGTGGAAAAAAAATCGTAGTAACATCAAATTGTGCTAGTTCATATTTTGGGCAGAAAAACATCCTAGGTAAAGGCCTAGGAGCAAATGATGAAGATGTTTTTCCTTGAGTTTAGGTACTAGTTATTTAAGAAAAGAACAGTAAATCCACAAGGAAGTAATTCCCATGCTTTGGAAAAGTTTTCTTCAGGAGAGAGGTTTTATGTGAATTTCGAGGCTGCACCCACTTGCCTTTGTTCATCTTCCATCTTACTGATAAAAATTTTATCATGAAAACCACTTGTCACATCCCTAGACCTGGCATCCCCTTCTGCAGCTGAACCACTGTGAGCATTTTGCTGTATCAGGGTTAAATGCACCTTTCAGTTTTAACTTTGAAATCATTTCATAATTGATCTTAAATCATCACAAAACACAACACTGCTGCCGTTATAAAGTTATCAAAATGCAAAACACACACCAAAAAAAGTCCATGGCATTAAAGGCAATGAGTTATAACATAGATTATGCTGGTAGTCAGTCAATTATTTACTGGGTAGCAAATGGGGAAAGAGCAGAAAGAAACAAAATATCCCTGAAAAAAATCACGTGAATAGAAGTTGTGTACCACGTGCTGATTTTAATCAGGTAGTTAGCTTTAAAACAATTGTAACTTCAAATGTAAATGCACAGGTTTTTTATTCAGGTGGATTTCAAAATACAGTTCTAACACTCTAACACTTCTTATTAGCTTTTTAGCAAAGGGGCAGAATATGACTTAATTGTGTTTCACCATAAAGTAATCAATTGGGAATAACAGCAGAAATCAACTTTTGCATGATAGTAACTATATTTTGCATTAATTTGAAAGAAGTGTTAAGAGCGTGAGGTATTAGAAGAAGATCCATTTCCTTTGGAAACCTGTTTTATGGAGAGAAAATAAAACATATTTTATATTAGTTAATACTTCATTACTGAACACATTGCAGAGTACATCATTAGCCTGAAAAAGAATTTACTTGTTCTTTATTTGAAGACCATAGCAGAGCCTCACACTCAGTCTTTTTCCTCATTTTCTTTCAAACTGCAAATGTTTTTTTTCAAGTGATGAGGCTTGCAGGATGTTACAAGGAGAGGCTCTTTTTGCCTTGAGAGACAAAGCCATGTAAAGCAGAGGGAGGTATTTCTAAGAAGAAGGTATGAATGTATAGGAGTAAAATGAAATTTCTGCTGGTTACGTTATAATGCCAAACAAATGCTGTTTGTTCACGTGCCACTTATGTGCAATCCAAGGCACAGTGAGCACGTGGTGGGAAAATTCTGGTTAGCAAAGTGACTGCTGCAACCCTCACATAATTTGCATGGGCCGAAATTACACACATTATTTCGCTGTCCTGTTATTCTTCGACTATATCATCTCAAAGATGAGGGGAGTAGGACATTTGCTGACACCATCTGCCAGACCAGCCTTGATTTGCTTGAAAATAAGTGCATATCCTAGATCCCATGAAAGCTTCCATCTCCATCAAATACTGTCCACTGAGCTGGAATTTATGTAAAGTAAATTTGATTGTTAAAAAAGCTGCTAAACACAACTATTTCTTAGCACTCAGAGCGAACATGCCGCGGATTATTTTCCGTGCTGCACGCGAAAGAACGGCCTGACCCGAAGCTTTTTAAAGGGAAGACGAAGAACAGCGTTGATTTCCAATGGGCCCTGGCTTAGCCTGGAACCCAGTGCTCCCATGGTGCTCAGTGAATTAATGTTTGGACACCATGTGCCACCACGGCAATGTTCCGATAGAAAACATGGGGGAAAAAATAAATTCGGAGTGCTGCCCAAATCGCTGTTACACAACGTGTCATTTACGTGTCACCATTTGATGTCTGATGTTCAGATGATCCTTGGGCTAGCAGACAGTGACAGTTCATGGGCAGGCAGTGCCTTCCCTTCTGTACGTCCTTCAGGCAAATGGAAATGCTCTTCCACTGGCATTTATCATTTAAGGAGCACATTATGGATTTTTTTTTAAGCATATTCCTCAAGGTGCTTTTCCTTGGGCTCAGATCTCTAAAAGCTGTTCTTTGCACAGCAAAAATTTGGTCTCATATTAGAATCGAATTCTGTGGTATGTTTCTCTGACATTCCTCCACTCTTTATTGAAGTTACTGAATATGTGATGCTGTGATTATTTTTTCGATTTGTCACCTTTTCTGTACTCAAATTACTTGAGCATTAAGAATTTCACTTTTCACCCGTACAAAATGATTCCTTCCCCTGGGCAGCCTGTTCCAATGCTTTATCATCCTTTCAGTGACGAGTTTTTTCCTCATATCCAAACCTAATGCCCTAAACCTCCCCTGGCCCAGCCTGAGGCCGTTCCCTCTCCTCCTGTCCCTGTTCCCTGGGAGCAGAGCCCGACCCCCCCCGGCTGCCCCCTCCTGTCAGGGAGTTGTGCAGAGCCACAAGGTCCCCCCTGAGCCTCCTTTGCTCCAGGCTGAGCCCCTTTCCCAGCTCCCTCAGCCTCTCCTGGGGCTCCAGACCCTTCCCCAGCTCCGTTCCCTTCTCTGGACACGCTCCAGCCTCTCCATGTCCTCCTTGGAATGAGGTGCTCAAACCTGACCCCAGGATTTGAGGTGTGGAATAACTTTAAGCTGAAGAAGGATAGATTTAAACCAGTTATTAGGAAGAAGGTCTTCCCTGGGAGGGTGGGCAGGCCCTGGCACAGGGTGCCCAGAGCAGCTGTGGCTGCCCCTGGATCCCTGGAAGTGCCCAAGGCCAGGTTGGACACTGGGGCTTGGAGCAGCCTGGGACAGTGGAAGGTGTCCCTGCCATGGCAGGGGTGGCACTGGATGATCTTGAATATCCCTTCCAACCCAAACCATCCTATGATTTGGTGATTCTAAGTCAAAATAATATAGGAAAATAAAACAGAAATCTGGAAGAGAACCTAATGGAATGTAATCCATCAGAGCACGAGTTCTTTTCGTTCAGATTGTGAAACCATGTCCACAGTTTATTTAAGAAATATATTTAAAAAAAAAAAAAAAAAAAAAACAGAGGAAGGCTTGTGCGTCGTAGCGTGGTACCTAGGCAGCAAATTTAACCATTGAGTCATAACTACCCTTGAAATTTAAAGAAATCCTATGTGCCATAATGAAAAATAGCATGGAGTTGCACTTCTTTCAGATCTCGGAACACATTTTTAAATATCAAACTTCACAGCAATCCGTCTCATTCCTAAGCACGGCAATAGTGAGACATGCTCCAAGTAATAATTCTTTGTGCATCTGTCACTATGAAGATTAAGAAGATTCACGTCATGAATACTGGATTAAAACCAAAGCTAATTTTGTGCTGAGATATCTACAGTAGTGTATCAAAAACCTGCCAAAACAAAACTGGTTGATTGCAAAGCAGATGTTTGTAACGTAAAAAAACCTCATTCTTCTTTTCCCTTTTTTTTTCCTTTTTTTTCCCTTCTTTTTCAACTTTTTTTTTTACATACTTATACCATATTATACTTATATATTATATTTCACCCAATCTGAGAGGGAAACCAGTCCACGCCAGGTACACCTGGATGCACAACAAATAAACACATGTGGCAGTGCAAGTAAATTCTGAATTGCCAGGCCCAGTCAGTGATTCGGCTAATTGAACTGTGCTAGGCAACATGACAATCCTACTGAAACCAGGGAAGGAACACAGCCAGATCACTTCTTGGCTTCAGCAGCAATTCTGTTTAAATAAACTGACCAGTTTGGGGAACTGTGTGCCTGTCTCCTCCGGGTTCCTCTGGGAATTTCAGACACCTGTCCCAGAAAAGGCTAGACTTGCTTTGGAAGCGAGGGGGATAAAATTAATCTGAGACCTGAGGTGTCATGAGCATGCTGATCTCTTCACTTAAGCCTGCTTTCCAGCCTGTCTCTGCCCTCTCTCTGAACGTGTTCCTCCCACCCTTTCTCAGAGAGCAGAAGCCAGGTGAGAGCCAGCTCAGCAATTCCCCTGTGCGAGGCTTGTCAGGGCTGTCCTGTACCGGTGCCAAACGCCAAAGCCTGACGCTGGATTTTCTGGTGTTGGGACAACGTGAGCAGCCAGTGTCAGCCTGCCAACGTTACATCTCTGTTCGACAGCAGGGATTAAGACAGTGGCTGAAAAGGAGTCACTAGGATCCCGAGCTGGCTGTCCCTCATGTTAATTTAAATGCTGGTTAATTACATGTGTCACATCAGCAGGGTAGGATTGCTCTCCTGGAGAGCCTTCCCCCTGCATGCTGTTGTGCTTCTCAAAGCACAGATCAAGAAGGAAAGCTGACTTGAGCATGTATCCAAAATATTTGCCTGCCACTCTCCACCTAGGGACAACTACTGACATCAAAACCAAAATCCTGACAGAAATACAGGCACTAAAAGCACATGAGCCTGCAGCTTTGGTTGCCCAGCAGTGAACACTTGCTATTTCTTTATTTAAAACTTCTCTGGAGAAAGGAAAATGAGCACACCTAACAACTGAAACACCTCAGAGTAGTCCAACAGACCACCAAGAGCATCCTCTTGGCACCTGCCTTGGCGATATTTATGTGCACTAATGAGATCCCGTCTCAGTCATCTCTAGACTAAATAAGCCCAGCTCTTTCCCTGTGTGCTTTCATTGTTGTGACCCTTTTGTGCTCTCATGATACCCTCCAATAATGTGGATTTTTCCCATTATCTCTAGAGGTATTCCTTTGTCCGCCTGAGTGCATGCCCAAAGTCTGTGTTGCAGGAGGATGGAGGAGAAGATTTTGAGGCTGCTGCCCACTTTCTGGTACATAATGGAGGGCATGGAGCGAGGGAGGTGGGGGGGCTGCTGGCCAGGATTGTGCTCTGGTGGGGAAACTGGAGCAGTGCTGGTGCTGGCCGTGCGGAGCCTGAGAGGAAAAGCAAGACGTGAGACTGGGAAAGGGGCCATGTGGAGGCGAGGCAGCACTTTTCTGGGACAAACATCCTTGTTCTAGGACACAACAAATAAAAGGCAGCATCAGCACAGGAGTGGGTGTGAAGTGACAGCCAAAGGTTGATCTCTAGGGCATATGAGACCACGAAAGATTCTCAAAGCCCCCAGGATCCTGGCCATCCCATCACCTGGGCTGACTCTTTCCCTCCCTGCCTTTCTTTCTCCCTCCCTCTTACTTTTCTTTGTCTTTCTTTTGTTTTCTCTCTTCTTCCTTTGTATTTCTCTTTACTCTTTTCCTTCCTTCCTTCCTTCCTTCCTTCCTTCCTTCCTTCCTTCCTTCCTTCCTTCCTCCCTCCCTCCCTTTTTTCTCCCCGTCTTTAACCTCCCTTTTTTTTTTCTCTCTCGCCTTTCACCCTCCCCCTTTATCCAAACCCCACCTCCATGCACTCCTGGCATGAGGTGGTAGCTGAGGGAGTCGCACGCCCTTTACCACGCCGAGTCTGTAATTTACTAACAAAACTTTGTGGTGATATTGCTGTTGTTATTGTTGGGTTGTTTTGTTGTTGTTGTTGTTGATGATGATGATAATGATAATAATAATAATAGTAGTAGTAATAATAACAATAATAGTAGTAATAATAACAATAACAACAGTAATAATAATTTTACTTTCTCTTGCGGACCTCGGCCGCCCCCTCCGCCCCCGGGAGCGCTTCCCGAGCCCGTGTCGCTTCCTTCCCGTGCCCGTCACGTCACAGCCGGCGCTGCCGGGCGCAGCCCCGCCCGCGGACCGCGCGTTCCGGCGGAGCTCCCGCAGGTGGGTGCGGGACGGGGACCCCGACACCGAGCGGCTGCCCCGGGATGCGGCTCCTCGGGGTTTGACTCCTCGGGATGCTGCTCTCCCCGGGATGCGGCTCCCCCGGGATGCGGCTCCCCCGGGACGCGGCTCCCCCCGGGATGCGGCTCCCCCGGGATGCGGCTCCCCCCGGGATGCGGCTCCTCGGGGTTTGACTCCTCGGGACGCGGCTCTCCTCGGGATGCTGCTCTCCTCGGGATGCTGCTCTCCCCGGGATGCTGCTCTCCTCGGGATGCTGCTCTCCCCGAGATGCGGCTCCCCCCGGGACGCGGCTCCCCCCGGGATGCGGCTCCCCGGGATGCGGCTCCGCGGCCGCTCCGCAGCGCGGTACCCGGGCTCCTTATCCCTGCGGAGGGTGTTGTCACAGGTTTGGAAGTCTCGGCATCAGCGGTGGGGCTGGCTCGTTGCGGGGGATAATGAGGAGGCCTCTGGATACACTGTACCCTGCTGGGCTCGCCGGCGGTGCTTGGGTCATTTAGCTCAAAAGTTTCCGGATGGAAGTGTTTGAAACTCTTACTAAACTATATTTATTGTGTTATAAATATAATATATTTTATATATTAATATATATTTTATATATATACGCACACATATATATATTGTATGTATATATTATACATATATGTATATATACGTATAGTCTATATTATTATGTATTTAGTATATATTTATACATATATGCGGGTATATATATGTATAATGTGGACATACATCCTTGTGCATGTGTATATATGTGTGTATGCATATGTGTGTGTATATATAATATATATATAACGTATATATATAATGTGTATATATTTAATGCGTATATATAATCTAATATATCTTAGTATGTTAATGTGTTAATATATGTTAATATATGTGTATGTATGAGTATATATATGTATAAGTGTGTATATATGTATGTATACACTTAAAATATTCGTATAAATATGTGTAATATATAATACTAATATAAAATACGCATGTTACACATATACATAATATATATGCATAATATAACAATGCACAGTATAATACACATAATATATTAACATAATATACAGTATCATTAATATAATTATCAGTACAATACACCAAAGCAATACTGCATCTAATGATGTATTAATACCACCCTCTATTGGCTCTGTATAAATATTGATATGTATTAGTTCCAGAAATATCTTGATATTTTAGACTTTTGCCCCAGGTTGCTGTATTTTGGAGGAGAAAATGCATGGAAACGTGCACTGATTGATACATAGCACCACCCCACAGGTAGAGCTGGTATTTCTGATGGTATCTCTGAATATTGCGTTGTTGCAAGAACCTGATTGTCCCTGGAAGGCTTCTGGAGTTACGTGCATGGGCAAAAAGATTTCCTTGTGTTTTGCAGGCCTCCTCTGAACGTCTGGTGGGGTAAAAGCTGTGTGGGGGTCTCCACAGCTGCAGGATCTGCTGTCTCCACTCACGTGGGCTCCTTGGTCCGTGGCTGTGGCACCTCTTTTCCTGTTCAGCATTTCCTTGGTAGGTAATCAAAAGCAGGCTGCCAGAAAATTTAGTTTCCTTGATGGCCATAGCTGGTTTTGAATGAGGGGCAGCAGGAGACTGGTGTTTTAAATGCCATCAACGTGCATTCTGATATTTGCACCTCCTTGCTCTCCCCCATTCTCTTTCAGCTGTTACTTAAAAGGTAAATACTTGGAGAAAAAACCACTATCCATGCTTGTCTTTCCCTGATTGATGCAGAGATTAAGTTTATACAGATAATTATCTCGTCTAAATAATGGATGGTTTTAGTGTCACAACTTACTTTTCCAGCAAATGAGGATTTATTGGGAGATAGAAATTCTGTTAACAGAAATTGAGTCCAACTTGGCTTTGCAAAAGAGCTTGGGCCAAGTCCAGACTCAAAAGAATCATTTGCTAAATCTGTAGAGTTGTGTTGTAGGGGAAGGTGACTTCTCAAATTTGCAAGCATCCTTCTTTGCATTTATGTGTTCATTTTTTTCCTCAAGCAGATCTTTATAATTGGGGGTAGTCTAGAGAGAGATCCAGAGTAATCATATGGGAAGTTTTATGTATTTTAGTGTCTTTGGTATTGTTATACTTTAGGTGAATAAATAGACAGACAGAACTCTGTTTTCTTTAGGTTATTTATAAAAGCATCCAGCCAGTCTTACTGCTAGCCCTGGAAACAGCAGCTTCCTTCTTCAGTAGCAGTACTGGTCAGTGAAGATTTGCTGCTGAATTCCCAAGGTAAGAATTGCTTGTAATTATGTAAAATTGGTAAGGAAGTTAAGGCACTGCTGGCTGATTTCTTTCTGTGGGGTGTCAAAGCTTAGGTACAGATACTGTTTTATTCATTCCCCTTCAGCTGATGTTTTGGTAATTGTCCTCAGGACAACAGAGCATGGAGGGATAAAAGAAGGGGTTATGTAGCACTGAACTGGAGCTGTTTTGTGCACATATGTGTGTGGAAGGGAGAATGTGCATTATGGAAAGCTGGGCTTTATTCATTCTGCTGTCCACAGAACAATTTGAGAGCATCTTCCTCATTTGGAAGACTTGCTAGGCTGGCAACAAAAGCATTCCTGAAAAGCTTGTCAAAAAGCAGACATTTTTGTTTGGTCCCATTTTTACCTTGCACGTGAACAGGCCGACATGCTGCAAATACTTTATGCCAAAACTGCATCCGTTCTGGACTTCTGTTTATTGTGGACTTAAAAATTTTCCCCGTCTGACTGAGGCTCTCCCTGTCATCCAGATCTGCATTTTTCCAGAAGGTTTCGAGCTTCTTCTTATATTTAACATGCAAAATCCCAGACACTTGTATTTCCACCTGGCTAAGTGAAACAAATGCAGCAGCTGCCAAGGACTGTGACCTTTGGCAGCGTGTGCTGTGCCAGTCGCTGCTCAGTGACAGGAAGTTTACTGCTCTGCCCCTGCAGCTGACTCTTACTAATAGCTGCTGTCTTTTGGCTGTGCAGGAAGATTGGTGGAGCAGTGCCCCGTCACCCATTCGATTTTCCTTGTGGTCGTGGCTCAGAAATACAGCATTAAAGTTTAGAGTCCACTGCAGTGTTCTTCCGTAGTGGTTTTGCTGGATAAACTGTCCTCTTTGAAAACAGCTTTGTGGTATTAGTACTGAGAGATCCAGTGAAGCAGAAGAGCACTGGGCTCTTTTTTACTGAACGTCCTAAACTGTGCTTAGAAGGTTGCAATGTGGTCCTGCTCACCTCTTAAGCTGTTTAAAACTTCGTTTAAACTTTTAAAACATTGTGTGTTTAGCTTCAGATAATAGAGCTACAGGTAAGTCAGGCCTGGAACTGGGCAGAAGCAGTTTGGCTTTGGGTAAAAGAGATTCGATTTTATCTGATTTTGCCAGTGTAAATTCTGATATCAGATGTCAGGTCTGCTGATAATCACCATGCAGACTCCCTTTGGCTTCTGGGTATTTTTTGGCCCTCAGTCCTGAAATGCCTTGTGAAGGTCACATTAAGACAAAAGTTTGGAGGAAGCAGTGTTGTTTTGAATGTTATTATGAACAGGTGACTTCAAGGCTCCAGCATGGCACCCTTCAATAACACTTACCTTATTTAAACTCTCTCAAAGGAATCACAAACCCATCAATCAATCTGCTGCTGCAGGAAGGACTCAGGGCAGTGTGAATGCTTTTAATATGACCAAGTTAAACTGTCTTGGCTGCAGCTTTGTGCTCACTGCAGAACGCATTATATTAATATTCTGATTAGGTGCAGATTAGTTTTTTGATGGAATAATTCGGGTAAGTAGACTATGTCAAACACAGCAGCAAGATTACAGAGGTTCAAAGCACAGCACTTTGCATTTTTAAATATGTAATTCCAGCTGGCATCTGTGGAGCTGGAACAGCGTAGTGCATTTCTGTCAGCATTTGTGTTAGGGAATTTAAAAGAGGCATTTCAACAACAAAACATAGGTGTTTTCTTGGGTTTTGGTTAGTTTTTTTTTTTTTGATGGAACTGTTGATTTTGAGCTGCACAGTGTTTCTGGCCTGCCACATAGCAAACCATCTCCCTGATGAATGTGTTGATTCCGTGAGCATAAAAACCCTGGGAGAATGTTTTGATTGTGTGTATTTTAGAGCCGCGACAGAAGCATCGCGTTTACCCTGACATTAAATTTCACGAGCTATAACTTGGCACAGAGCAACTCAGCGTTTCACTCTTGCCTGAACAGGATGATGGTGCTCTGTTTCCTGAGCAGAGCCCTGCCACGAGCCAGGCATTCACCCAGCCCTCTGGGGAGACAACTCTGCTCAGCCGGCGCGAATAAGCCAGTGTTGACTTTATTCACCAAGGTAAGAACTGTTTACACAATAAAGCTGGGCGAGGCTGTGTGTTTATCAGCTTTGGTACACAGGAATCACAGATTAAATGGCTTGTCCTTCCTTTTTTTTCCCCCCCTTCAAAGCATTTTGCTTTGTGGGTTTCTGCACACCAGGCTTTGCAGCACAGTCCTGCTCTCATTGTAGCAAGCAAGAATTAGCAGGCAATGAACATTTCAGAACAGTTTTGCCTCAGTGACTCTATGGTTCGTTTACTAGTTGAAGATTTGGTCCAGCTGCCAGTGTTTCACCCTGAAAATGGAGAAAAGAGATGAATTGTTAAACGTAATCTGCCAAGCACAAGTATCAACAGCCAAAGCAGGCTCTTCAAAGTGCCTGTGTTTAATTTCAGCACCACCTGTGAGACTGTAAAATGTATCCAAATGATGTTGGGAGCACGTGGGGGAAGAGTAGGTTTTGTTTTACCCTCTTTTTGCTTTGTTGGCAACAGATAAAACACAGGAAGGATTCCTAGGCGTATTCAGAGAACAGGTGAGATGAGCAGGGAGGGTCATTTATGGACTGTCACATTCCAAGAATTGTTTTTGATTATTACCTGCATAGTTCTGCAGTTTTATAAAGGATGGCACAAGGTGGGTTATGCTGCATTTATGTGGTTGTTGCAGCCTTCAAGAGGAGAATAACTACAGATACAAAGCACTGAGAGTGCTGACATCAGTGTGGTGGTTTTAAATACGATTAAAATAATTTCCTCCTCCTGCGCTGAATGAATGTTTGTTCATACCATCACTAACCATACAGGAGGGTTTAAACTGTGTGACACATGAATAGGTTAAAAATAACAGGTCAACATCCATTTAATAATCATAACTATGAAGTTGCAGCTTTCTCTCCCCCTGCCCAGTTCAGCCCCAACTCATTCATAATTCAAATGCGGTAGGGTAGGGAATAATGCTCTTACCTTTGAGTAAATAATTGGAAAAAAAATCTCTTTGTGTCCTGAAATTCCTAACTAGTAAGGCACTGTGTGAAATCAAATTTTCTAATACCAGATTTCCAGCAGTTCTCTAAAATGGCCTTTTGTTGAAGGTGTTTTTGGCTCTAAATAGTTTACTGTTAACTTTAAATGTTCACTGGCAATTGCAAAGCAAAGTGCAGACTATAAAAAAAACTTAATCCACACTGCTAGCCTATGCTAATTAACCCCTTTTTTGCCTCCTCCTTATTTCTAATGAGGAGAAAAGAGGAGGAAAAAGCAGAAGGGAGCTATGACTTCTGCAGCACGCTGATAGAAACTACCAAATAGGTTTCCCCTTGCAGCCCCCTTCTATGACAACCCCAGCATTTGTGCAACAACTGCTTATATAAATGTACTTTTAAAAAAGCTTTCACTGTTCATTAAAATAATTCACTTTCAGTTTTAAACTAGTACCAACCTAGTGCCTGAGCTTGCCATGAGAGTAAAACCATGGTTTTTTCCTAAAAGTTAGCCTACTTTGTCAAAAGCATTTGTGTGACTGGTATGTTAGAAAGCTGTCCACAGGCCTAGAGGAACCAAGTGTGTCCTCTTTTCACTGGCAGCAGCCTGGTGTGTTACAAAACTGATGTGCAGGGTTCTGGGTCATTCCTTTCAGTCACCAGTGTCTGTTAGACCAGTCCCTCCAAAAGCAACCAGAGCCATTAAGAACACAGCACTTTAGTATCCTGCACAGGTTTTCAGAGCACAAGGACTTGTCTGTGCCACGGGAAAGGCAATTTAGATGAGATCTGAATAAAAGTAGAGTGTTTAATCCGAAGTAATTCAATGCAGCAAATAAAAGGTAGCTGTTTCATGTTAGCTTCATGTTTAAACAAGCCCTAGGAAGAGTTTTCAGTGGGAGAAAGAGAAGGTCTTTTCCAGCTGTGGGAGGTGTTTTGGGGCAGAGGGGCAGAGCCATCATGTTCACCTCCATATACTTTGCAATGTGAATTATAGCCAAATTCTGCTGTTGCAAGCACTGGAGCAGCATGCTGTCATGAGAGTTGCTTCTTCAGTTACAGACTGTGATAAGCAGAACTCAGGTGTTCAGCTGCAATGGAAAATGAGGGAGTTTTCAAAAATGTGAGGGTTTTTTTGACCCCATCAAAGGTCAAAACACTGCAGCTGCTTGCCAGTTCTCCCTGCTGGAGGTTGCTCTCCTTCCAGCTCTATGGGTTGGAGGATCCTACTTCATTTCTTCCAGCCAAAGCCACACGGGTTATCTTAAATTGCCTTCTTTTCCCATTTGAGCTGAGCCAAGTGTCCTGGTCTGAGACAGGCTGGAAGTTACTTGTGTGACTCTCTCATTCCTCCTCCAGCAGCAATGGTACCTGCAAATATCTTCACTTGGTGACGACAGTGCTCTGAATATTCATGGCTGACCAGAGCGAGGGGTCTCTGCAGGACCCTTCAGACCATTCCCTTGGATCAGCTTTCAGAATACTGTTAATTTCCTCCATGAGAAATGGAATAGCAGATGAAAAATAATTAAATTCAGTGGCTGGATAGTTTGTTTGGGTTTTTTTTTTACACCCATGCTGCACTGATAAGTAAAGGTTCAGAAAGCCCGAGGACAGGGTGCTTGGTACAGGGGAGGGAACCTGCGTTTGCAGTAAGGAATGCTCCTGTCTGTGTGTGTTTTTTCGCAGTGCAAACAGCTTCTGTGTTCTACTGCATGCTTTAACCTGCTCTGAACGTTTTCCTTTAGAAACCATGCCCTCTGTGTGATGAAGCAAAAGAAGTTCTTGAGCCATACAAGAGAAGGGTAATGTATGGCAATACTGTATATGTTTTCTATATGGAAAAAAACAGTTAATCAGGATTCTTGCTTTGTAAAAAGAAAATTGCTTGGGTTTATTTGCATCTGTTATTCTTTCATGGATGACCTCTTCAAGATGATTTCAGCACTGATTTACATAAAACTCATTATCCTAAAGCATTTTGTGACAATGCTACTCAAGTAAGTATTGGCAAACTAAACCAGCGTACAACATGTTGCAGTAGTTCTTGAAAACACTCCTTTTGTAAATACTGCTGCCTTGTCTGAAGGGGGAGTTTGCAACTTTCATGAGGCAGGTAATGACATAATTTGAGAAGGATGTTACTAAGTGGGTCTTCAAATATTTGAACCATGTGTGACTGCAATTTTTGCCGCTCTTCAACCAGGTTTTGATCTCTCCATTGAAGGATGAAACTTAATGGAAGCATTAAGAACTGTTGCACTCTGCTGCCTGACAGGCAGCTGTTTTGTTCCCAGCTGCATGTTTGTTGAGATTGCTGCTCACAGGAGAGTGGTTCTGCACAGTGGAACAAGAATATCCCGGGCTAGGGAGAGATTCCTTTGTGGAGAGGCAGCCAAGGGTTGTGGCTACATATATTTTGTACTCAAAAACGTGGGCACTTATCTACAGCACAAAGAACAAACCCAAAAGCTTCAAGAACTCAGCCTTGCATTTCTGAGGAAAACATTGATCAGAAGACAAGCAGGTGTTGTTTTTCAGTGTCCAGCAGGAACTGACATATTTCTTTTCTGTCACAGTTTATTCTGCAGGAGGTGGATATTACCCTTCCAGAGAACTCAGCGTGGTATGAAAAATACAAATACGACATACCTGTTTTCCACCTAAATGGAAAGTTCCTCATGAAGCATCGAGTCGACATTCAGAAGTTTGAGGACCGACTTAGGAAGGTGGAGCTGCAAAGTGATGGAAACCAGTGAAGAAAATGCGGCTGCCCTGGTGCGGATCTGAAAGGTGATCCATTATCTGGCCTTAAATTTCTTAGAACATAAGGTATCAGAGTCTGAAAAACTTGAGTGACTTGTGTTCTATTCTGTAATAATCACCCAGCCCAGCTGCAGCAAGAGCCACCTTTTCTGTACCATTCATTTGCTGCTCTCCTGGGCTGGTCTTTCATTGACAGAATAAAAGCTGCTCTGTAACAGCAGATAAAGTAAATTCTGTTTGTATGGGGTTGGCCTGGCCAGGTTTTGGAACTGGGGGGTGGTACAGGGCTGGTTTCTGTGAGAACATGCTGGAAGCTTCCTCTGTGTCCAGCAGAGCCAATGCCACTGACTCCAGGATGGACCCTCTGGCCACGTCCGAGCCCATCGGCGATGCTGGTGGTGCCTCTGGGATAGCAGATGGAAAAAGATGGGCAAAAAGCCTGCAGAACACCACTGCAGCCAAAGAGAAGGGTGAGAATATGTGAAGTAAACAGCTCTGCAGACACCAGTGCCAGAAAACGAGCAGGAGGAGCTGCTCCAGGTGCTGGAGCTGAGGTTCCCCTGCGGCCCATGGGAAGCTCCTGGCGAGGCAGCTGTGCCCCTGCAGCTCTTGGAAGTTAACAGGGGAGCAGAGATCCCCATGCAGCACATGCAGGACCCCGTGGCAGAGCAGGTGGATGTGCCTGAAGGAGGCTCTGACCTGGTGGGAGGCTTGCACTGGAGCAGGTTTCCTGGCAGGACCTGTGACCCTGTGGGGCACCCACGCTGGAGCAGCCTGCTCCTGAAGGACTGCTCCCTGTGGAGAGGGACCCGTGCTGGAACAGCTCGTGAAGAACTGCAGCCTGTGGGAAGGACTCACTCTGGAGAAGTTCGTGGAGGACTCTCTCCCGTGGGAGGAACCCCACGCTGCACCAGGGGAAGAGCACAAGGAGGAAGGAGAGAATGTTTGATAAAATGGCCACAAATCCCACTCTCCATCTCCCTGAATCACAGAGCAGAAGGAGGAGGAGAAAACTGAGAGTGAAGTTAAGCCTGGGAAGGAGGGACAGGTGGGACAAAGGTGTTTTTAAGATTTAGTTTCCTTTCTCCTTACCCTGCTCTGATTTGATTGGTAACAAACTAATTTCCCCAAGTCGAGTTCTGTTTTGCCTGTGCCAGTGATCAGTGAGTGATCTCTCTCTGTTCTCATCTCAACCCACGAGCCTTTTGTTGTGTTTTCTCTCCCCTGCACAGCTGGTGAGGGGACTCATCGAGTGACTTTGGTGGGCGTGTGGCATCCAGCCAGGATCAGTGTTTAAAAGATGATTGGCACGTGTAGACTGTAGGTGAGTAGGAGGCTTCCTTGAAGAAGTCTAGGAGTCTATCCTAAATGATAATTTGTAATGGAAAAGAGGGCATTTACTGTTAAGGACACTTGATTAAAGACCATACACTCTCACTGGAGTATTATCTATAGAATGATCATCACTGTTTGATCCAGTTATTGCTAACACCTAACACTGAAAAGTTCATTTTTCACATTTCAGATCTGTCTGCAGCACAGCTGCAAATCCATTTATCATGTGGCAAGAATGCCATTTTATCAAGGATTACTGCAGTTACATTAGAGCAACGTAGCCGTGTGAAGGAGACAAAATGCCCAAGTTAAACATATTTTCAGGAAGAAGAGAATGACAGATTCAGGGAAAGTCAACTATTTTAAGTTAAATAGTCTGTAATAGACTGGAGAAAGTTGCTGGTGTTTTTGATCTCCTTAGCAGATTCTTTAACACAGGAACTAATCCCTACCTGCTGCCTTTCTGTTCTTCTTATCATGGTGATATTCAGTCTTTTCTCATCATTAGGAATTTAAGCAGGTTCACTTGACAGATGTGGCTTCACAGAGGGAAGAATCCAGACACAATGCCTGGCTGGAACAGCAAACTGAAATACAGTAGGATTCATTACAGAGTCTAAGTTTTGGAGTATGGTTTAATAAGAAGTCAGCTGATCTGCTGTGGTGAAAATGGGCTGTTCCTTCATGGCCTCGTCCTGCAGTGTCTTTAGCATTTGACAAATCATTTGCAATACAGTTTTGTTGTATTCCCCAACATGAAAAATTTCTGGGGAGTGGGGAGTGAGAAATTAAAACTTTTTTCCGGCTTAGCAGCTTGGGTCCACTCGGGCTGGGGTCTGAAACTATCCAAGATTTCCCAGGAGGGAGACCTGTGCCATTTTTATTGCAGAGAACTTGAGGTAAGTTCAGCCAGATGATCGATCCACAGTGTTTTTCATCACCATTAGCAGAAGAACAGGGCTCTAGAGACAAAAACTTCTGTGATTTCTGCAGTTCATAATGCTACAGCCAAACTTCTAACTGTGCCACGGGTTACTGTTAAAAAAAAGGTCTGAATTACCTCTGAATTAGCAAGTGCCACTTGCTTGTCTTCTGTGGTTTGAGATGGTTTCAGAGGGCCCAGGCTTTTCCCTCACTGAGGTTTTGCAACAGGAGAGCTGCATAGTGCTCTCATCAGCCGTAGCTCAAGTGCTCTTCTGAAACGTAACAGCCTTATCTCAAAGATAGGGAGGTCATGTGGACTTGCCCCATTTCCCAAAATACAGAACTGACAGAGGCTCGCAGAGCTGTCAGAGAGAATTTTGCCTTTGTTTTATTTTAGTAAAGCCTGTTTTGGGGAGAAAAAAAAAAAAAGGAAGCTAAAACCAAACTTCTCAACCGTTTTAGAGTTGATGCACCCCTTGTTCCTTTTTCTGTCAGACTGTGGAGGTTTTCTTCTGTAGCCAGTGCCAGATACTTTTTTTCCCCATTTATTTTGTAAAGTGAATGATAACAGGATTTCCATAATAGCTTTCGTCTATTGCACAGCTTTTGTGAGCGAGATGGAGCTTTTCCATTAGGGCTGTGCTGCCAAAACCTTCCAGTGGCTTTGCTGTTTTACGCTTTTGAGGGAGTGGAAACCCTCTCTTCATCTGTTTGGACACAGGGATAGGAGGTGGGAATGTGTCAGTATGGAGTGTTGGTGGCACAGGCTCACCTTCATCTTCCAAAAGCAATAAAGGATGCATCATATATAAATTAGAGGAGGCTGTTTTTTTTTCTTCTTTTTGAATATAAGAAATGCAGCAGTCTCCCAGCACATGCCTGTCTCTAATCAAATGTGCTAAAGTATAGCTCAGATATTAAAATGAGAAGGCATATGTCCCTGCTGAATATATATTTATGGAGCAATATGCAACTTTGTGAAAACTGGCAATTTACTCTTTTGACAGTGAGTATTGGCAGGAGTGCAAAACCTCGTAATGCACTATCCCTGTAATGTAAAAAAAGCTTGAATACAAGATGGGTTTGTTTCCTATTTCTGGCCAATTAAAAAGCACATACACAATGTCCCATCTTCTTCCAGTAACTATAAAAAACAAATACCCACCAGGCTTACTTGCTTGTATGTTCTGCTTCTCTGACTCTTTCTTTGTGTCGTCAAATTGTACACAATACACAGAAGAAGATGTCTCATTTCTTTAAGAGCAGCACTCCAGGCACAGCAGTGTCTTCCTGTCCAAACTGGCCTGCGATACATAATCTCAGATTCAGCTGAAATCACGTGGCCATCTGGATTAACCACACGTGGAAGTAAACAAAGCCCCATGTGCAAGTGTTTACAAGATCATATCTTTTCTTTTTTTTTTTTATTTCAGTGGCAGTATCACTTTCCAGGCAGTTTTGCTTTATACTCTACCAATATTTCTTATATCTACCAATACCAATCTCTCTTCCATCATGCCCTGCTGGCAAGAAGGCTCCATCCCATTCTTGTGTAGCTGCTTTACCTTGTGTATCCAAACCTGAGTTTTTGAAAGCCAGGGCTGGAGCTGTGAGAACAGAACAGTTTCCAGGTAGGCAACTCCACCTGAATGATGATTTGAGCTGCTTTGGCAAAAAAAAAAAAAATCATGGTAAGGACAACAAAACCATTCTCTGCCCTCCATCCTCACCGCTTGTAGCATTTTAGATCAAGTTCTGGTTCTTGGTCTGGATCTTCCAGAGATAAATTGCACATGACCAGTCTATCCAAAGGGTAGAATGAGTTCCTACAGGAGACAAATACTCTCATCTGTCTGTCTTGCCCATGGAATGAGCTGCAGGGACTGAGGGCACTCCAGACCTTCCTCATTTTCCCTCGATGCCGCTGTCTGGGGCACATATGGTTGACTACAAGAACAAAAACTAAATCCCTCCCAGTCGTACACAAATCTCACTGAAATGAGACACAACTGCATCCACCCACTTTTCCTGTGAGAAGGCAAAAGAACAATATTTGACATGGATTACTGGAATGCTTCTAAATACTAGATCAGGGTATGTAAAATTCGGGGTCTTAACTACAGGCCAGGTGGTTTTAGCCTGCCACCTGAAGAAATGAGACTTGGACCACGTAATCTTGTGTCAGTCCAATCCTTTTCCTTCCTTTCTCCCCTTCCTGAGTCCTTCCCAGGAATATTTAACCCAGGGACCAGTCCAACAGGGTGATCCAGCTGGGCTTTTTTCTTGAGGGTTGTGGTGGGTTTTTTGTTTTGTTTTGATTTGATTTGGTTTGGGTTTTTTCCGTAGCTATGACATTCCCTGAGCGTTCCCTGAAGGTCTGCTCCCGGAAAGGTGGCACATATCTCTCCATCCAGTGGAGAAAAGCATGGTGAATCAAACCACATTGATACACATAGGTTTGATGTATATGCTAGACACGGATTTCAGCTGCTTCTCCAGGAGGTGAGACATCCATTGCAACAAGATCTCCACGGTGCCAGGAGTTGTGGCTGCAGATCTGTTTGCAAGGCTGGGATCCAGGTGACTTCCCTGATGTTCCCACTGCAGTGAACACTACATTTCTGCTTGATTTAGCTCACCTGCCTCCTGCTAAGGTGTGCTGAGTGACTTGGACAACCCGTGCTGGGCTGTCCCTTTTAATTTTGATGCGCAGGTAGCACCCGTGCGCTGTTTCCATTTCCACCTGTGTCACCAGGGGTGAACCTCCAGGTGCAAACACAGGTGGGCTTTTCTTGCTTCACTGGCAGGAAAGCAAACCAAGGACAACCCCTCTCTGTCCCTGTGGGCTGCTGGTAAAATTTTGGTACATCCCAGTGATTTAATGAGCAGTTGTATTCAGGGGACGCAGCGATTTCACGGAATACCACCCCAGCCCTGCAACATTCCTTTATTTCCGGACAAGCAAGCGCGGCAGAGGCAGTGAAACGGAGAACTGTGGTTAGGCGAGGACAAATATTAGCCTTCAGGTTTACCCATCGCTATCTTTGGAGCTCGGAGCTGTCATTTTCGGTGCATCTCCAGCTGAGTCTCAGCAACTCGGACGTTTTCATTGACATCAGCACCGGAGCTCCGGAGGTGCAGCCGGCTCCGGGAAAGCTTTTTTCCCCACCACCGGCTCTCGGACTATCGAGAAAGGGCTGCTTCGAGGTTTTTAACCCCCGTGTGACAGGAGAACGATTAATTCCTTGATTTCTCGCGCTGCTCCGGCCGCCACCCGAGGCTCGCAGGGAGCTGTCGCTGCCCGGCCGCTCCTTTGTGTCGCTGCTGCTCCGCGGGTACCGCCAGGGGAGGAGGAGGAGGAGGAGGAGGAGGAGGAGGAGGAGTAGGAGGAGGAGGAGGAGGAGGAGGAGGAGGGGTTGATGGCAGCGAGGTGCTGTGGCGACAGCCGAACCGAAGGCACGGTCCGTGTGCCGCCCGGGGTCTGGCGGCTGCTGCTCGTGGCTCTTCCCTGTTTTTGGCTGCTTCGTCCGCGCTCTTGGAAGGACAGCTGAGGGTGTCCGGGTGGAGGAAGTAAGTGTAGCTGGACACATGCGAATGAAAATGCGTGGCTCTGGGGAGGGCGGCTTGCGTTTTCTGCGCGGGAGTAAATTGCTGCTTCTTTCTTGTTATTCTTCATCTTCTTCCTGATGTTGTTGTCATCGTCATTTTCCAGTGGCACAGCTGAGGTTTGGTTTTAACTCTTTCCTTAAAGAAAATGAAGTGAAACCGTTTAAAGAGTGATAATGTCCAGCGTGAAGAGGTCTGGCTAAAGGCTGTTTCAGGCAGAATTGCCTTCGGGACTTTGGAGCCGGGGAGGAAAGAAATACAGTTTCTTTCTGTTCCAGAGGTTGTGACAAACTAGCCATTTCTGGGATTCAGCCTAGGAATTCCATATCCTTTAACCTTTTTAAAAAAAAAAAAAAAAATTCTTTTTCCTTTTAATTGCCGGGGGTCATATGGCTCTTTGCAGATACAAGGGTTTACGAAACTACTCAGTAATGTACTTGCACAAGTCAGAGGAGCTCAACTTCCAATGCAAAGCAATTGTTTAAACTTAAATTTAATCCTGTGTTGCACCCTCTTGGGCTGCTGATGGTGCCTGCAGGATGTTTACCAAGCAGTGTCTCAACCCTGGACTGCACAGGGCAATCCAGCCATTTCCAAGTCATCAAACCAGTGAAAGCAGGGCATATTCACCCATTAGAGATGACTTGTTTTGGCAAGGATGCTTACAGCCCGTCCAAGGTCCATTGGAATAAACAGGAAAACTCTCACTGACAATGACTCATGTCCGTGGGCTTTGGACCAGTGCACGGTGTTGGAAATGTGCTTTGCCAAGTGGAATTCTGTAGGTAGCCCTCCTGCAGCCCCCTTGGCTTGTAAAGGGAGTGGGATGAGGTGGAGAGTGGTGTCAGACAGCAACTTGTGGATCTGTGCCTTGCTTTACCTAAGTACATTTGCTAATTGCGTGTGTGTTCCTTAGGGTTTTACATGTCATTGATCTTTAATTAACTGCTGATGGCTTAGTCTGCTGCTGTTTGCGAGGCTGACGAGGCAAATTGCAGCCTGTCTCTCTGCAATGATGATTATTGTGACGGCATCTCGGGGTGTGCAGTGTCTGCTCTGAAACTTCCAGGCGGTGGGGTGCTGGTGCGTGGGGTTTACAGGCGTCAGACTCGCCTGGGAGCACACAGATCAGCTGGCTGCCGGATCTCCCGGTCAGAAGGGTCCTTGTCTAATACCTGTTCTGATCTCTTGCTCATCACAGGCCACAGGATTTCACAAATAAATTCTGCACCAAGCCCACGACTTCTGTGAGGTCTCCACTTGCCCTTATGGACAGGCTCCATCCATGGCAGGGGTTCAAGCACGTTTGAGCCACTGCCTGGTGGCTCACAGGCCTGAGCTCTAAAAGGGTGAGTAGTATCTTCCCTTTAAAATGTCTGTAATTAGGCTGAGAGCTACTTTGACCTATCAAAATATGGTTTTGCAAGTAATGCCTATTAAAGCACATCAGGGTAATTGTAGCTGTTGTGGCATTTGTGTTAGCAGAGCCACTTTCTCTTTGCATGAATTCACAGAGAGTGTTCTTCTCTGCAGGAGATACAAAGTCTTTCAGGGATGTCCGTAGTAGCAGAAACTTCACCTGCATTTGCAAACACATCTGCCTAGTGTGTTCTTTGCGATTCCACAGGGTCTCTTGATACAAATTTTAGGGGGGCTGTTTCTGAATGATGTTATGAGTGGACTCATCCTCAGGCCATCATTGATCAAATATTACCCTAAAGATGACTCTAGCTAGCTGGAGCAGGCCCAGAAGAGCCACTGTGGGCCTCCTTCCCTTAAAATGAAACAGGTTATAGGCCAATGAAAAGTATCTGAGAGCATCACAAAAGTGGGCACAGCAGATTTCTGCTGCCAAGAGGGTGTCCTGCTTTCCTTATGGAAGCTGGCAGGAAGAAATGCTGCTGCTGCTTAGACCCTCAGTCTCAAAGGGAGGGAAATAATTTGTGACACAGTGCAGGAAGGCTTGTCACAAAATCAAAGTGCTGAAAATCACCAAAGTGGTAATAAGAATGCTTATCAAGGAGTTCCTGCTTTGCTCCTGTGTCAGTCCCCTCGGCGCTGTGCTGTAGATATTTTTTGGTGTCCTTACTATGATGCATCCCTCCACACAGCACAGAATCTCGTATCTTTCTTCCTTGTGATTGCTGAACCTGTTTTCACAGCAATACAAAGCAACAGGAAGGGAAAGAGAGTATCTGGTATCTCTCTCACTCTGCTCTCAGTTAAGCTTCGTGCAAGGCAATGTAGACCAGAATTAATTACTAAATCTAATTACACTTTGTGTCTTGGAGATATTGATGATATTTTCAATTTCAAATTTATGCATCTGCAGCTTCTTTTTTTTTTTTTCTTTTCTTCACTGCAGCAACAAAGCCAGCAAAGCTCTTAAACACATGCCTATTTTAAGCCTGCCAGCAGTGCCTTTGACTTAATTCAGCTGAGTGGCCCAGGGCAATTGTTTAATATAAAATTCTCTCTGTCCTGATGGCACTCAAAGTTGTTGTGGTTTTGTCAGGGTTTTGAGGGAAGAGGAGGGAGGGAAAAGAGAAGAAGTTGTTTATTCCTGAAGCCTAGCATGACTTGGCCAAGCTCTTCTAGGTAAACTCTCAAAATAGGGACTCTTGTATGTTAAAAATACTGGTGTCTTGGTACTTGCTTTCAGCCTGAAAAAACTCCCGTTTTTATGTGATACTCATTCATTCCAAACAGGGTTAGAAGGCCTTGTTCATTAGCACAACACTTAATTATAATGAAACCACTGTTAGATCTGCCTCAGACATGTCTGTTTCCGAGCTGGAGTATGTCCACACCCTGGCACTTCAGCATCCTTCCAGACTTCCTTATCTTCACCCTTTTTCTGCCTTAAGCTCTTGCACTTTCCTGGTTTTTTTACCCATTCTGCCATATTTACCTCACAATTTTTCCTTCCTTGATAGCCTTCTCCTGCTAAAATGTAGCTGGCAGAACCCATGTATTTGCCAACTTCATCACTCTGCTTTTGCATTTTCCTCTTCTCTGTTCAGTGTCAGCCTGAACACCCTGAGCAGCTCGGGACAAGGATTTTGGTCACCCTTCTGTGTTTGCCCCCATGCCTGGGCATCAGCGTGCTCTGCTGTCGTGATCACGGTGATGCTACTTTGGCTGTGTCTCAGAGAGGTGTGACAGCAGAAAGCTGCTTGTCTGGTCTCCAGTAGGACTAATCTGGGGGATAATTCAGCACCCAAAGCTGGACCACTGTGGGTGACCAGTGGAAAGGAGGGGACAAGGATCAGCACCACGGTTAAAGGGAATGTGGTCCTGATGCTGATGAAATTTTGACTAATATGGGCCAGCCGTGGCTCATTTGGTTTGCTGGATATCACCTCATAAATTCCTGATCCTGGGGCCCTCCCTGGCTCTGAAATCTGCACCTTCCCACCCTTATTTTTTTGGTATATGGGTGTTGTGATGAATTCCCATCTCCAGCAGTGCATTTGTTGTGCTCTGTTCTGAGAAATGATGATTACTAGCACGCTTCTTTCCTAACAACCAGGTTCCTCTTGTAGCTGTCACTCAGTTTGATTTGCTTATACCACAGATTAACAATATCATACTTATTCCTGCTGTTGAAACCCAGTGCTTGACATCCTGGTATCTCAAAATACACAGAAAGGATGAGGGGGTCTGTTTATAAAACAGATTGTAGCCAAAAATCTCGTAGCCAGTGTGAACTGACAAGGAAAACAAGGCATACTTGGAAGAGCTGATGGCAAAAGAGTCCACCTGTCTTTAAATTCAGCATTAAATTGAAGTCATGAACACATCTGTCCCTGATGTTACCATGTGGTAATATGTATGAATATCTGTTAGTCTTTTGTCTCATTTGAAATGCTCTTCTGTTTTTTTGTAAATTAATATTCGGTCCCCAGCACTGAAGCTGCCAGCATAAGGTATCTGTATTAAATTTTAAGATTACCTCCATCAATTTTAGCAATCTCCACTTATTAAACGTATTATGTAAACAGTTTTAAAATGCCATTGCCTAAGAATTTCTGAAATACCTTTAAGCAGGTGTATTGCAAGCTGCTTTCACCTCATTTTGGAGGTTTGGGAGAGCGGGGTTTTGGGCAGCAGGGGCAGGGGAGGTGCAGAGCTGTTACTCATTCACAGAGAAATGGTCCTTCCTCAGCTCACTTACAGGTCAAAGCAAGCAAAAAACACCAGAGATTTTTAGTGGGCTTTGCCAGATAAATAATCAGTGTAACTCCAGCTAGTCTTCAGAAAGTAAATTTTCACTCAACTAGGTGTTTAAAACAAGGAGAGAGAGGTTTCTAAATTCGAATACCTGTGATTTAAAAGTATTCATGTTTAACACAGTATTTTAGTCCTAGTGATTATTCAAAATGAGGTTTTATTTTACCTTTTGCTTTCCAGAGTTGTAGGTGACTTTTCCTTGTGTCTCTGCCCCTTTTTGGATTGAATTCTGCTGTCTGCACCTCAGTGACTGTGTAAGGAAATTTTCTCTCGTGCAGACACGACCAATGTAAACTCAAAGAGCAATTTCTAGACAGTTTTGAACATTATGCCCGTAATACTTTTTATCAGAAACACATGAGAATTGCAATTCTGCTATCTCTGTGAGGATAATATTAGCAGAGTTCTCATCATCTTTGCACTGTCCTTAGTGGAGTCTTAGCTTTGTGTTAAGAGCTCTTCTGGAGGCATTCCATAAAATTAAATGGAGATTAAAACTAATTGGTTTCTATGTAAGCCACTGTAAAAAACTTGAATAATAAGTTGAGAAAATTGTCTTTTTGAAAGGACTTTTTTTTTTTCTCCCATTGAAACATTTTATCACAAAAGAGTTATTTTCCTCTCCCACTCTATATGACTTTAACTAGTGGCAAAGAATTATTCTCTGTAAGTTTTAAAAGAAAGCTGTAAACAATGGAAATAAGAACCAATGTAATTAGTTAGCATCATTTATTTCCCCAAGTTTCAGTGATGCCAAAGCCAATTACAGGAGCACTTCCAGTATCTCATTTATTATATTTTGGTGATATTACCCATGGTGAGTTTCTGGCTAGAAGGATGAAAAACGCAGTTTTCATATTGAAGATCTGATATTTAAGCTTTGAAAATCACACGAAAAAAAATTGAATGAGGAGGTGATTCAGTGGTGTAACATGGGACAGGAAATGTCACAGCTTTTAGAAGCCAAACCAGTGCATTTTGTGACCTTGGCTATTGTCCATTGGTGCTTACCCGAAAGCCTCTATGGGCTGGATTTCTCTGCGTAAGAGCAACCTTAGGAAGGACTTTTCCTTTAGTCATTCCCCCTTGTCTGCAGGGAGATTATTTCCACAGTGAGGAAAATTAGGGGTGCTGCAGTTTTTTCTGCTGCTGACCAAATCTTTTCAGCGAGGTCTTCTCTGGGCCTTCATTGATTTTTGAGTCTTCTCGTCTCTGCCTCTGTTTCCTCATGGAGTGGCTGAGTCTTAGTATTCTTATCTGAAAATGCATTTAGAAGGGATTAGCTGAGGCATGGGAGTAAAGTCACTTTTGAAATGCATAGCATTATAATCTGAAATAATTCAGTGCCCCTGTTAGGAATAGTTTTCAATTTAATCTACTCATAACGAAAAGTGAGGAATACGATGTCAAGGGGAAAAATACTTGCATGTCATCAGGTAAAACTTAGGTAGCTACTTAAATTCCTAGGTTTCCTGGCATTCTATTTCACTTAGTTGATCTTAGCTGTTAGGTGTCTGTTGCTCAGTCCAAATATTTGTCTCGTGTTTAAGTTGAACCTGATTACTTTTAAATAATTTGCCAGTGTTTTGTTTCCTCACTCTTTAGTCACTGAATCTGATGACTGTTCAGATTTTTTTTCTCTAAGATATACGAATATTTTAAGTGGAAATCCTTGCTGGAAGGTATTTGTATATTTAATATCAATAAAGGGTCACAAACTGACCTGTGAGCCAGAAGGGGAGAGGCAGAGATGCTTTCTCAGATCCGTGAGGTCCTCAGCATTCTGTAGGAGAACCTGTGAGTTTTTTTAGGAAGGGGAAAAAGAAACTGACTCAGTTCATCTTTGAAAATTGCAGTTATTAAAGAAGAAAAAAGAGGAAAAAATAAATTTGATATTAATTAAAGCAGAACTTTGGAGGAAAACAGTAATCTTTCCTGCATCCCAGCTGCTTACAGGAGTACATTTACTAGTGCCAGACTGAGACTGAGGCTGCTGATAGGAACCATCCTCTCATGCTAATTTAGGTGGTTGAATAGCTGCCCAAAAGCCTGGGGTTATTCAGATAAAAGTAGGTAGAGTTATGCAGCGATGACTGAATTTGAATCTGTTGTGAGGGACACTCGTCATTCACTCACTGAATGTCCTGAGCAGAAGTAACCCAAGCTTACAAATGCAGGGTACCCCATGGAGGTGACTGCTGCAGCAACCTGTAGGAGCTTCTGGGCTTGCATTTTCACACAGAATTCTCTGGATTAAACACTTTCAACTTCGGGCAATACGCTTTAAACCAGTCTCTCAAGCCCTTTTGAAAAGAGCATTCGGGGGGGGGTTTTCTTCTCAGGGAACTTCCAGCGCCGTGCAGGGTTCCAGTAAAGTTTCAGATCCATAATCCTCGCCATGTTGTGGATCTGATCATGAGGTCTGTCGGCATGACCTGGAATCCCCTCCCTTTTCCAAGCTGCAATTTGTGTTCTGGCTGTTGGAAGGAGTTTGAGGTCTGACTGTCCAGTGTCCAAAATCATCCTGACAGAGGCTGCTGTCACATCTGTGGCAGTCCAGCCAGCCTTCCCTGTTTGCAGTGGGTCTGGCTGGGGTGGAGGTAACTTCCTTTAGTAGAAGCCCATAAATTGCTGAGGTTTTGTTTTGTGGCTGGACCCGTGTTGTTGAGGTTTTTGCTCTCTGTGCCTCCCCTGCCTCCTGCCCCCACAGTGAGTAGGTTGTAGGTTTTTGGGGGGATGACCTTTGCTGGCCAAAGGGTTTTCCACAGCACATGGTGTCATGCCCAGCAATAAAACCTTGGGTAGGGGAAGGGGGAGAGTGGGTGTTGTCCTACAACTGGCATAAAGCTTTCATTGACTGTGGTATTTATTAGGAACAGTAAACACAAATATATGAATAAACACTGTTGTGAAGCTGTGACAGCCCAGGCAGCCTGAAGCATTTTAGAATTGGTAATTTATAAAAAGCTGGTACAGGAAAAGAGTTGTACCATGTTTGACCCCTGCAATGGGATTTCATCCTGCATTTCAACTTTTACCCAGTGGTCAGGTTATGGCACCAGGCAGTGCCTGCCACTCTCCACTGGGACCATCTCCATCACTCCTTTTCCTTCTCTCTGAAGCCCCTGTTCCAGATTAGCTTCGTGTTCCACCTGTTAAACTGCTGAGTCCTGTCCACACGGCTGAGGATCTCCCTGGGAGCATGGGGGCAAAACAAATCCTTGTTTTTCCTTGCTGTGAGTGCCACCACTAAACACAAACTGAAACCTGTTTCTGTTCTGTTAAACGAGGTAATGGATAACAAGCAGTGAATTTGATTGCTGCCCTAGAGGCAATTAACTGCAGATTGCTCTAACCTTGTTTTCCCCGCTGGCCACAGCAGTCCTTGACATTGATTTGCCACCTTCTCTTTGGATGCCCCCGTGGAACCGAATTAAAATCCTCCTCAAAGTCCCACACAACTTTGCCTGCTCGACGCCTCCCTTCTGCAGTGTGTTGCACCCGCTTGTATCATCTCTCTGACCATTCAGGCCTGCCTCATTCCATCCTTTGACTGAGTCTCTTGGAATCCTCTCTGTTTCCATTTGTGCTGCCAAATGTGGGAAGCTGTTCATGACGTCCTCAGAAAGTTCCTGCTGGTGCAGTGGAGATGGACAAGGTGACCTCTGGAGTTCCCTTCCAGCCTCCGCCTTTCTGTGATTCCACTTGGAAGAGCTATCCTCGACCCCTTGTCCAGCAGTTTTCAGTGTTAGCTGTGCATAATTAGAGCTGACTGTCCATTTTAGTTAGGCACCAGTCCCATCTCATCAAAAATTACTGTAGCACTATAAAAGGGGAATTATCTAGTTGTGAGCAGCATTTGCCTAAATGAGTTGTCATATTTCCCTCTAATTTATGCCCTGTTTCTTTATTGTATTGGATCATAAGTGCCCCTAGGCTGCAGAGTTTGCTTATTATTCCTGTCTGGAAAATATTTCATGTATTAGCACAACCATTGAGAAACAAGCAGCAGATCATCTTTGGCTGTAATGCCACCACCACCACGTAGCCGTGGCCTTCCAGAGGAGTGCTGCTGCAAGTTTGCACGGGGTGTCCATGTGTTCACGTGCTGACAGATCCTGGAAAGCCAAAAACAAAACTTCAGCCCTAATGGAGGCTGAAGGGCTGCACCTGCACTGTGCCCCATCCTCTTGTCCCCCAACAAACTGCTTCAGACCACGGGGGCATCTTGAGACTCTGGCTTCACGTGTTGCCAAGAGGATTTCCAGAGCTATCAAAGGCTGGCATGCACTTTTGCAGGTGGTGGTTTCCTCTTGCTCTCTGGATATTGGGAAAATTTTTGAGGTAATGGAGGACATGGAAGTGTGACTTCATATGACTGTGTCCTACCTTAAAACTTTGGATAGTAAAAAATGGTGGGGCCTCATTTAACCTGAAAAAAAAAAAAGAGGAATTATTGATTTCTCTCTGAACTGCTGATTAGTCCTTGTAATATTCAAGATGTTTAAGAAGCAACAAAAGAAGCATGAGAGTGCTTAGAAATACAGAATTCAAGGCTGTGCTGTTGACTCCCCAGGAGCCTGTGTTCAATAACTGTGCTTCAAGAGGATGAGGATACTCTAAGTTTGTTCACTGAGAGAGTTAATAGACTCGTGGTGTCTGTAGGTGATCAATTGTAATGTGAATATTCTCTATCCTGTGTGTATTCTGTAGAATATATATAGTAACCTGTAGATGTGAACACAGCATTTTATTTAAAATCTATTTTCCTTCCTTTCTGAACGTAACAAATAATATTAAAACCAATTCTGTCTTGGTGCTGCTTGTGACTAAATTAATTTTTAAGGGAATGCTAAAGAAAACTTGAATTATCTTTTGGCTCCAGTTCGAACAATGAATCCCAGACAACTTCTAGAGCTTCACCTTTACCAGAGTGCAATCAGTGTTGCCAAGGAGAGTTCAAGGGTTCTCTGGGCATTTGTAAATAGGGCAGGGGAGAGAGCTCTCTCATCTTACCTGGGCAGTTTGCAGTGGAGACATCTGTGAGAAATCTGTAAGAATTTCAGCAAAAAAACCCTTTCAGCAGCATCCTTGCATCTGTGTAAGGACCAGTTTAAGCCCAGAGTTACGGATACGTCGGATTTACAGATACAGCAGCCACAGGCTGCAATTCAAACAGGCCTGTGTGTCCTACCTCAGTAGAAAAAAGCAGTTTTGTGTGTTTTGTGAGCCAGCTGGTCTATTGAGCAAAATCTGAAACCCCTCCCTTTTCATGTCTTTTAGTTTCTCTGCATTGTGCTGGAGCAGCCAGCAGAGAGTCTACCACCAGAGAAAAGGCGGGGGTTCAAAGCAGGAGACAAAAATCTTGAACAGAAGTAGCCTTTCAGAAAACTGTAAATTCGTACAGAAAGGGATCCTGTGAACAAACTGCCCTCTTCTTTAAGGAAAAGTTAAATTCTGCCTCACTCTGATCTTCCCCACGGTTTGTTGTGGCTGTATAAATGTTTTGTGGGAATCAAGGCTGGTGTTTCTCCCCCGACTTGTGTGAAATATAAATATTCTCAGCCTCTCCCCCTTCCTCGCTCAGTGACAAACGAATTTAACAGGACTGAATGTAAGTCTTTGCAAATCTCTTTCTAGTACACAGAGATATTTTTTCCTTTCCTACCCCCTCTCAGTTCTGAAACTGCAGCTTCCTTGTAGAAATGAGGTTTGGGTAGTTTCTGATGTTTTCTGGTGTTTTTAATGCCTGAATGACTCTGTGTGTCCATGGGGTCACATAGCCCTTCTCAGAATGAAAATCTGTCAGTTTTCAGGTGAAGCCAACAGTTTCATCCCAAAAGGAATTTTAGGGAGCGTGTATGGACAGACTGGAACGGGAAGTGGAGCTTAAGCTTAGCAGCAGTGAACGTGAACTGTGCTCAGTGCAAGCTCAGCTGGAAAACAAGGCTCTGTCCAGAGATGCTTTGGATTTGTGAGACATTTGCTTCACAACTGACCTTAGTGTGCTCACTTTTGGCTAAGCTGCTCAGGGCACAGCTCAGGGTGTGTGGTGCTCTGAAAAAATGATGAAAAATTGTCCTACAGAGCCCTGCTATTCCATAAACTAGCTAATTTCTACACTTCATTTGTACTGAATATTGCTGCTGTGGCAGCGTGGCCTCTGGAGAGAGAAAATTCAGCCTAGCAGTTAAAAAGGGAAATTTGCCAGCCTATTCCAGCCACTGAAAGTGGGGAGAAAGCCAGGGAGTACTTCCTTCCACCTCGGTTTTATTGCTTGTAGAATGAATATGACTGCCTGAAAGTGATGGTTTGATATTTTAGTACTGGTACACCTTGCTGGAAAGGTGTAGAAAGCTTTTGCACGCTACCCATAACTTCAGCAAACTGACAGAAGCAGAATTGTTTATCTGTGGTGGTCAAAGGACCAGATTCCTTCAGGATATCTTCTAAAGCAGCACCAGGTATGCTGGTATCTTACTTGTCTTACTTCAGGTAGCCTGTCTGACATCTTTTTGTAGATTATTACCCCTTTCAGCAGTGGTCATCAATCACTGGGTTTTCCCTAATGGTAGGGAATGAATGATAGCCAGAGGCAGCAGTGATTTGTCTTTCCTTTGCTTTGCATTTCACTCCCCTGTGCTGAAGAAGTTGCGTGGTCCATTCTGCTTCAAGGTTGGCTCCGTCTTCTGCACAAGATGGTCGTGATCAAAGCTTCACTTTGGAAAGGAGTCTGAAGAGATCATTAAAAAGGACAGAGTAGCATTCTTTGATTTTTAAACTTGGCCAGTCCTCACTTAGTTTTTGTGGTTTTACGAATGTGTTCCCCCTTCCAGAAAAAGCTTTGAATTTTGTTTTTTTGGTTGGGGTTTCTCTTTGCCTGAATTTTGTTTCGTGTTTTGCAGTTGATGAGTTACTGCTGGTTGATTACAATTTCCCTCTGCCTTGATTTGTTACCTTTCTCTGCTGTGTCCTCTTATCTCCTCCTTCTCTCTTACCTTTGGTGGTCTCCCCACCCTCACCCCTCAGGCCTGTTTGGCAATAGCAGCTACCAGCACCTCTCAGTTCTAACTCCTGTAATTCATGCTGGTTACACAAGTTGTAGGACAAAAGGCCCTTTGCACTGCACTTTTCATGCCGGCAGTGGCGTTTTCTCAGGTGACCATGGCACTCACCCAAAAAGCCAACTGGATTCGTGGAAAACAGCAGGAGGCAGAAGCTGTGCAGCAGCACACAAAGGCTGTTAGACTACCCAAGGAAGCAAAAACACGTGTTGGAAGAACTTATCATTTATCTCAGTGGATTAGCTGAAGTGAGACAAAGTCTTTGAAGGCTGAGGGGGTTCTGGCAGCGAATATCCCAGGTGGCTGAGGCTGAAGGTCTGCCCCTTTAGGAAGTCAAGGTGCCCACAAAAGGTGTTGATGCGTCCTGTGGGTTTGACACATACGCTCTGTGAGGACAGACTGGCAAGGTGGAAACCTCATCTGGGACGTTTCAAGGCTTTTCTGACCTGACATTTTTTGCAGTGTATGCTAGTGCCTCGTCCTATCAGAAACAGTGCTGTAAGCAGAATTGATTTCATTACCCACTGGGGAAAATAATTGCCTTCTGTAGCTGTCTGCTTCTGATAAAATCCAGTTATGGACCTGAGGACCTTTCCAGACAGAGCAGTAGGAAGGTGAAACACAACATCTGCTTGATTTGATGTGGTCCTGGTTCTGGGCTACTCGTCCACTGAGAATTCACTATTCCATGTGTAAAACTCCAGCCACCTGCAGTAGGTCTGTTCTATCAAATTCATTACCCCACTGCACAGAGCAAATGGTTTATTATTTAGAGCATTTTCAAGGGCAGTATTTTCTCACTGCCTTTTGGACACAGGTCAGTAAAAAGATGACTTTTTAAGCAATGGACCGAATCCTGGATTTCAACCTTTATGTGCCCCTTGCCTTGTGTCACTGTTGGGATGCAAACTCCAGCACAGAGGGCACAGTCCTCTCTTCTCACAGTCTCCTGCCCAAGCAGGTGTGACCAGAAGAATTTTGGCTCCTGCTTTCCTCTGATGCAGCTCGGGTTACAGTCATTCAGCACAAATTGTTGGAGTATTTTGCTGATTCCCCAAAGGGAGGCAAGAATTCTCTTACAAGGTGCCACGAATTGCTGAAAGTTGTTCTCAGGAGCAAGAGTAATATCCACAAATCCTACGCTTTAGGATAGCCAGGAGCATGTGTGGGATGGTGGTTGCTCACACCTGGTTGTGGCTCTCCGGCTGGAAGTTTAATCCCGTTATTTCTGAAAGACATTTTTATACCACATTAAAGGTTCTCGGAGTGTTGTGCAGCAATGTAGGGGTGTTTAAAGGCGTGCACGAGGACGCTGTGCTGTTGCCAACAGCATTTCCCTGGCAAGAATAGTTTTTTTTTCTTCCCCAGTGTGTTACATTTCATAGCTTGGTTCACTTTATAAGGCAGATCTTTACTCTCTGGGCTCCATCCAGAAGAAGCAGCCAAAGTGAAGCTGTGCCAAACCACAGCTACTGTGCTGTTGATTTGTTCGTTTTCATTACAGGCACAAATTACAGTATTTAGCAAGCAGTCATTCCCTGACATTTGCAGCAGTGGCTGAGTTTCTCACTGTCTATTATTAAATAAAAATAGTAATAATAAATAAATAGTCATAAAAAGTCACAAAAAGCCTAAAGCAAGTCTTGGAACTTAGTACTACAAATAACTTAGATATGATCTGAGCCAGAATCTACTCTGAATTTGGTTTTTTTCTGCTTTTGTAGAGAAAGAGGGAATTTAGGTGTATTTTTTATTTTATTTTTTTTACTGGTCTCCTTTTAAAAGCTCATATTTCTTGTGTTTGGGACGACTCAGTTGCCCAATTTCCTCCCAGTGTTCTTGGACCTCACCAGAAACTGTGTATGTACACATATATATACACACACAAGTATTTATATTTAAGCCAGACATTAAAATACTTTAAGCTGATTTACAGGATGTCTCCAGAGTACTGCAAAAGCATGGGAATGTTCTTGATTTCCCATGATGGCATGATTCTTATCCAGCTTTCTCTGGGGGTAGGGGTGAGGGGTGGGGGAAGCAGCTGGGTGGGAGGCAGCAGCAGCTTTTCAGTACATGCTACCAAAAAAAGTAGGGTTCTCTCTACATGGAGACACAATGCTTAAAGGAGAAAAAGAAATGCATTTTGTGTCTCCTCAAGTTCTCTGCTTGAAAATATTTTGACTAAACCTTTAGGGGCGTGGATGTGGTGCTTCTTTTCGATCTCCTCTTGTGTTTTTTCTTCTCACTTGAGGGTTCATTGAAATATACAAAAAATTGGGGTAAGAGATTGGTCAGGCTCTGCTTGCAAGAACAGAGAAGAGTCTTTCACAGAGCTCTCTGTGCCCTTTATTTTTTATTAGAAGCTAGTTAGATTTAACAAACCCACACCCAGTGTTTTAAATCTTTAATCTCTTACTTGTTTCATCTCTTACTTTCAAATATTACAGTCAAAATAGAGGGTTTTTTCAGTGTGATGAGGTTTCCTGCTTCAGAATCAGAGAAGTCAAATCTCTTACATTTCTAAAAGCAGAGAGAAATACTTTCAGGGTGATAAAGCTGGGTCTTTATGTGAAAGAGAGAGACTGAGTGCACCAACACATTTTCCTGTCGTTTGTGCATCTTTTTAATGGGCAAAAATCCATATTGGCAGCCTTGTGTGTCAGCCCTCAGCCTGTGTAATTTCAATCTTGCCTAAACTCTGCGTTCCTTGGAAGAATTACCATTTGTCAACACTCTGAAAGAGGGACAGAATCTTCCAAAAATCTGAAAATCTAAAATTCTTTTGGCTTTCCCAGGAAGTTTTTGAAACAAGAAAGCAGAGGCTCTGTATGTGTGTGTGTGTGAGGGGGTGTAATTCAACTTTTTGACACACAAATAATTTTTGTCAGAGTGTTTGCAGAGGCTGCTCTTCTTGTGTGGGAAGGTCAGGCAGCCTCTGAGCCCAGCCTGTCCCTCCCCAGCACCTCTGTCAGACATTAACTCAGCAGGAATGGATGAAGAACTAACTCAGGAGAATAAATGAAGGTTCAGGGGAGCTGCAGGCTGGGTGGGAACACCAAATGGCACCCCCAGCCTGACAAGAGGCCAGTCCTTCCCCTGCCTGTGCCCTCCCAGGACAAGGGCAGCGTGGAGCTACCACCAAGATGAAACAAGACCAGCAGACGGTGCAGAAACCGCAAGTTTCTGGTTGTTTTTTAATCATTCACGAGGAAAATGATTAAAAGCAGCCTGGGGAAAAGGCAGCATGGTGGGGACCTGTCCTCCCCCTTCTGTGGCAACCTGAGGGTTGAAATGGTCTCTTTTGCAGTTGTCACAACGCCAGAGGTTTGGTTTTTCCTGGGAAGTGTTTCTTCCCATCTGGAGGCTTTTGTGAAAGAGATTTCTACAGAATAAATCACAGATACAGTGAAAACCCAGTGTCTTGCTCTTTTCCCAGAGGGTGGGAGAGAGACTTATCTTTACAAACATTTTGCAAATCTCTGTTTTCTCGTTAGTGGAGTCAATTGAGCCCCCTCATTTTTAGATGCCACTAATTTCAGGCCTTCTGTGTACGTCTTGTACGGGAGGAGAGAGGAGCTGGGTGAAGAGGGGAAGAGAAGTTTCCCAGAAAAAGTGAATTACAGCACAGGGAAACAAAACTTAAGCCTGAGATGCAGGAGTTGAAGGGAAAAGAGAGTACAAAAACTGTGTGTGTCTGAAAGGAAAAGATTAAACACACTGAATTCCACCGAGGAAAAGGCACTGAAAACTCAAACAAAATTTGGAAAAAAAAGAAAAAAAAGAAAAAAAAAAGGGAGGAGTAAGAAATTGTAAGGCCACAGCATAAACTGCTTATCTCTTTCTGATTTCAAGCAATAAGTGATTTACGCTGTGTTGATCCACATGCTTCCAAAGAAGCCTTCAAACCTGAGATTCTTTTACAGATTTTTTTCCTGTTAAATGAAGAGCAGGGAAGATGCTGACAGGAATGGCAGCAGGGACTATTCCAGCTGCCTCTGAGCTGATTTCACAGGCACACTGGAACAGGGGTCGTGAGTCCACAAGTCACTCATTAGCCCCAGTGCCTGCTAGTGTCGAGTGTTTCATTGCTGACAACACTTCTGGTTGGTTTTAAGTCCTTTCCCCTTAGCAGATGCTGGTCTGTCAAACTCAGGGAAGAGTGTGAAGATCTGTTCCTGCTTGGCACTCTTAAGAATAAAACCACAGATCTTTTTTTTAACTTTGCAGCTAGGATTTTTCTCTCCTTTTTAGAGAAGGGGAAAGAAAAGAGTGACATAGATGAGGATTATATTTTGTTTCATGGTGTAATCTTCTCGTAATTATGTATAACATCCAGTTCACTTGTCATCTGAACATTTTTTGTAATTAAATAGCGATCTCAGAGCAAGTCACTGCTACTTGCTGATGAGTAGCTTTTGCAATGCTTGGCATTGGGTAGGAAATTGCTAAGTGTTCTGTGCCTGCTGTAGTCCTCAAGACAGGCAATGGTAAGTAAAACTTTCTGTCTAAATTACAAATTAAATATAACATGGAAGTTTAAAACCTACTCCTAGGAAAAAGTCTTTGTCCAACAGCAGTAACCACTCACTTTTTGTGGGGTTTGTTTGGGTTTGCTTTGTTAAGTGACCTGGTAAAGTGAGTTCTTCTGGCTAAATTCCATCACCATTCACCACATCCTGTGTGTTTAAAAACATAATTCTCTGCTATTGGGTGATAATGCTGACACGCAAGTGCAGGTGAGCTCCATGCACCAGGAGGTCTCTCTGTTTGCTGGAATGCATCTCCTGTGCCCTCAGTTAAAAGAATAATAATAATAACAATAACAATAAAAATAACAATAATAATAATAATAATAATAATAATAGTAATAATAAAAGCGAAATAACTTTAAGTTTCTTTTAGTTTTGTAGCTTGGAGCGGACATGCAGCCCTTTGTGTGATGTGCACCTTTCTTGGCCTGAGAGATCCTTTGCTTGTACCAGGCTGTGAGGCTTTGGGGGGGTGAATTATGGACAGGGAACAAACAGAAAGCAGAAAGGACCACTTGTGGTTAGCTCTTGGGCTGTCTAGCATGGCCTGTTCTGTTGGGGTGGTGTGACATGAGCAGCTCAGTTGTCATAATTTGGGTATGGTGTGACTGTCCAAAATACCCAGTGGTAGAATGGCTTTTTTTTTTTTTTTTTTTTCTCTCCCTTCATTATTCCCTTTCTCATTGGGAAGGAAAATAACCCAGCTCTGCAGACAGTGCTGTCAGAGAGGCACTTATTCTCCAGGACAGAGAATGCTGCATTTGTCTTTGGCCTTTTTATAGCACTCTTTCTGGCCATGCAGTTTTCTTAATGGAGTCACGTGTCTGATCCTTTTAGCTGAAAGAAACATTTCAGCATCAGGGGAAGAAGGAGATGGGGCTCTGTGTGTGCCAGTGAGGACCTGAGGAGTGCTGTGGGAGGCAGCTGTGAATTGTCAGGTGGTTGTGGCTCTGCTGAAAGGATGAGAAGTCTGTAAGGATGGAAAAGGAACACAAAGTTTTAAAGAGTTTAATGAAATAGAACGCGATTGCAGCCAGCTTGTGCTCCTCTTGCCATATACGTGTGTTCTTATTTGAATTATTCATTTTTAAGTGCAAACACAAAATAAGCATCGAAAAAAGAGAATAGAAGTGCTCAGTGAAGTCAGTTCTGTCCTTCCATGGTCACCTTTTAACCATTTTAACTCTTAACACACCTGTGAGCTAGAAGTGGTAGATAAAGGTTATATAGCAGTCAGGTCTTTCAAAATCCAGAGTTATTTAGGAGAGTGGTGCATTTCACAATGAATTAGTTTTTCTCCAGTTGAATACCCAGGTGGGAATAAGTTTGGATGTTGCACAATTCATTTGCAAAATTAGGCATTGCAGAGGTTTCACGGGTACGTTTGCCTAAGTTTTTAAAGTGTTTAATTTACAAAGCAGCGTGGAGAAATTAAAAAAAAAGAAAAAGAAAAAAAAGTTAGCAGGGAAACATATGTTTGCTTTGGAGATACTATCCAAAGGTGCACAGGGAGCTAGAGAACAGGAATTGTCTTTCAGGGTTTGGAGGAAAGGAAGGAAAATATATCCAGGGTGAAGCCTGCTTCCTCATTTTGTACACAGGATTTGTATTTTTGCTCTTTTAAATCTTCCCTATATGAAAGAAAATTACTTTCACACAGTCTACCAAGATATGTGGGAGAGAACAGGAGTATGTTTCTGGGAGTGGAAAATGCTCCTTCTTTTAGGCGCACTAGGCTTTGAAATCTCCTTTTGAAGTTTTCATGCCAGATGTGACGAAATAATGTGAAAGTAAATGTGGTAGCTCTAAAAGGCAGAAACCACAGTTACTGGTAACTGCAACATTTGAAATGTGATTTTGAAACTGAAAGCTGAAGACCAGAGACACAAATAACAGTGATGGATAAGCTGAAGTGCATTTGGCTACATATATATCATCTAATTATTGTGTTTTAAAGGTTCCTGAAGCTTCTATCCCAGAAGAAAATGGTGCCTCTGGTAGGAGAACCTGGGTTTGGATTTTGTACAGTGAACAGTCATATATGTGTTCATGACACAACTAGAACTCTTTATTTGGCCCTATAACCTCAAGAAAACAAGACTGGGGGGATGTGGGGTGTCTTCAGAGTAACAGAAAACTAAATGAAGGAGGGTTTTGTGCAGTGTGACTGCGAATGAACGGCTAAAGATACAAACTCAGTGCTTCTGAATACGTTTGCGATGGTCAGAAAAGTCTCCCAAGTGCATTGTACTCAGTTTTGTTAAATAATTAAACACACGTTGTGGGACTGAACCACTAAAAGCTCTCAGTGAGTGCCTGGAATTCGGTTAGTGGGAGCAGAAGCCTCTGGAAGGCAGCCCTGGTCCACAGGGATTTCTCAAGCAGCTTGGCTGTGTTTGGCCAACAGGATCTCCCTGCTGTTTTGTCAGGAGGGCAAAATACAAACAAATAATCTTTTGATTTTACTGCCATGAGTTTAGAGAATCTGCTTATCAGGGGCAGGAATAATCAAAAGGGTTGTGAGTACTTTGTGTTTTCTTTTTCATCACGCCACTGAACGTCCCTCTGCTTCTCAGAATTGACTTCTGGTAAAGCAAAGCATTCATAGAGAGAGGCACCAAAAAGTTTAAGTCATCTCTGCCTTTTACCTAAGCTATGGTTCAAAAAAGCATGCTGCCCATAAATTCTGATGCTATTCTGGAACTGCATTATAATTCACAGCAAAAAACCCCCAGCTATAATGAAACTGCATGCCAGCTTTGCTTGCATTAAAGCTTTAATAGAAAAAGGGTGGCCAGCTGAGCCACAGATCTGCCTCCATGGCTTTATGTTTAAGTCACTTTGAGCTTGCCAGGGTAGTGCACCTCGTGGAAGCCTGTTTTCCATCTGCTGGTCTAATGATACATTAAAGCCACGACAAAACATTAATTCCCGGAGCCTTGAAATCTTGTCCCTTGTGTCTGATTGACTGGGTGAATTTTGGAGCAGTGAGCAGTTACACATGTGGATGATGAGCTAAATATTCTCTGCTTCAAGGCTCTGTCCTGCTGCAGTGCTGTGGCAACTAATCTGTGGTGCAGGTACAGCACAACTTTAATTTCCACGTCCTGCAACCTCACCTGAGCTATTAGAAAGGCTGCTCAGCCTGCCTCAGGACTGCTGTGACTTGGATTTTGTAAGGTTTGAGATGCTGAAAGCAGAATTGGCCACCAAGTATTTGCCACGGAATAGCTGAACACCAAGTGAAGAGAATCAGAGAGAAATAGCTTAATAACAATTTTGTCAGCTGGCAACAGAGGAACTGAGTTTAATTGCTGCGAATTCTGTTTCTTAGAATGATGGGCATTTCTAATTGGCTGTTTTGTGAACTGGGTTTCCAAGCCTGTTCTGTAAACACGCAGAATATTTGATCTTGCCAAGAGCCTGCTGAGATGGACCTTTTTTAAAGCAGTGAGGTGATGATGGCCAATGCAACAGCAAGGAAATCTTGACCCCACTGAATTCAGTGGCGAACTTCTCCTAAAAGTCAATTAACTCAGAGGTCATCTTAGGTGCTGGATCAGAGCCCCTGAAAGTTGCTGGAAGTAGATGGAAGGCTCCTGGTGGAATCTATGCTGAGAAAGCCACCAGAACAGGATGGGTTTCTTTGCTTCTCTGCTCTGCTTATGCTGCATTATTGGATTTGCATCTGGATGAACTCCCTCATGCTAAGCTTGCCTCGCTGTCTGCTGCTGTGCTTTGCTCCTGTCACAAACTTTACAAAAGTCTGGTGGTTTTTTCTCAGTCTGGAGCTTTAGAAAACATCTGTCTTTGTTTTTCAAAAGAATGAGTCTGATGCTGCTCCAGGGTCAGTCCAAGAGAACGTGACAGGACCAAGCTGCCGGGCCCCATCAGGGGCCAAATAAATTTTGGAAGGAAGCAACTCTGTTGTTCTCTATCCCATTTTATTCTATGGTGCCTGGGGATGCAATTACTTAAAAATTTAAAGCCTAAAATTAAAATCAGCGTTCTTTTTGTTAACTTCAGCCCCTGTGGAAAATTAGTAAATACTAACATATGCAATCGGGTCAAACGCTCTTCCTGAGATTACATAGATTTTTTAATTGCAGAGAATAAAATACAGTAAAATACATTATAAATTTGTGCTTGGCAGAAGGACAGAAGCGTTGGATTACACCAGACAAAGGTTTAAGAATAAAATACTGGTAGACACTGTAAAAACATTAAATTTAGTATTACATTATTAATATTAAAAGTGGGTGTACAACACCCAGACTTTGCCCACAGCCAATGTACATTTTACTCTCAACAGACCCTAAAAACCACTAAACTTCTTGTAAACATTGGAAACCTCTCAAAATAGGAGGAAATAAGCTCCCTGAAAATATATAATTCTTCTTAATAAGGTGACCACTAAGATGCAATTCTTACCACTGGTGGAATAAGGCCTGTTGCTCCTCATGAGATATAAAAGGAAAACATATCATCAGTTATAGCCCAAGTTAACTGCTTTGTCTGCTTTTTAAGCGTGCAGACAGGCATGCAAACCCGAAATTCTTTATGGTTTTCATAAAACTTAGCATGAAGTGATTCCAGGGAAGTCTTCTAAAATTGAAATTAATTAGAAACTTGGTGCAACAATCACATCTCCAGCCCTCTGGATTATTCCAGTTTTTCCAGAAAAGCCTGCCTTCTAAAAAAGAATTGCATTAATATAGGCATCACTTTAACGTGACCGAAAGTCATCGTTTTTCATCACGTTTTCCCTCACAATTTAACTGTGCTTTTAAAAAAGTACTGGAAGAGAAGCATGAAACTCAATTTGGCTTGAGAAAACTGCCTTTCTGGCTCTGCTACTCCCTCAGCTGAACCACAACGCTAATTTCCACCGAGTGAGATGTAAGGCAGTGAAGGTGGCTTGTGTTGCAAGGAGAGGTTCGGAGGGTCAGTGAGAAAATCCCCCTGGCTGGGGTGAAGTCCTACCCGCAGGTCACTGCACACAGCAGCCCTGCAAACAGCGGGATAATCAGCACGGACAGCTTGGACGGTGTCTGCTGACCCCCAGACTCGCTCGTGAAATGAGTGAAAGGTCGTGTCAGTGGGTGAGCAAAGGTTAAATTTTACGGGAGGGACCCAACCTTTTCCCCCTGTAAATGTTTCTCTGTGGTTACATGGCCAGGGAGCTCCGTGATGGATGGCTGAGATGCCCTCTCAGTCTTACTCAGAACAGAGTTCTTTTCACAGCAGTGTTATTAAAAAAAGCCCCACAATACAGAGAATAAGAAGTTTCAGGGATCTGGGATTTATCCTTTGGGGTAATTAAGAGCTCACTGAACTGAGGATTTCATCGTCTGTTCTTTGTGGAAAAATAATAAAATTGGTGATAATTGCCGTTCATTTTTATTTAATGGAGGGGTGAGGCGCTTTTTTTGGTTAGCAGAATCAGGGAATTAAAAATCTTGTTAATGTGTTCTGCTCTAAGCTGCTGGTTGTCATTGCAATGCTGCTCTGCCAAGGACAAAGGAATAGAAAATAACTTCGGATAATGTAGTCTATAAATTATTTTCACCTGAAGAGTTAGTGTATTCCTGTGCTGAGCAGATCCTGGAAAAAGGAATGTTAATTAACTGACTGGTAGACATTTGTTTCAAAGAAAAAAAATCAGGAGTAAAAAAAAAAATGTTATTAAGAGAGAACAGAGATATCATCTGCTTTTAATTATTCAACAGTATTTTGTAGGGATGAATCATTGCTGGCACTGCTAAAGCAGAGACAAAATATTTAGTCTAACACTTTGTAAAAAAAAAAAGCATTAAATGCTCAAGACAGATCTTGGACCCATTTTCTTTGATTCATGCAGATCTTTGCTGAGTTTTATTTCCTGGAATCACACAGAACCACAGAATTGGTTAGGTTGGAAAAGAGCTCTGAGTCCAGCCTGTCACCCAGACCACAGTCCAGTTGTTCCTTGGACACCTCCCAAGACGGGGATTCCACCACCTCCCTGGGCAGCTCCTTCCAGTGACCAATCACCCTTTCTGTGAAGAAATTCCTCCTCGTGTCCCGCCTAAACCTCCCCTGGTGCAGTTTGGACTCAGCTGTGGAAGTGGATTGAGCAACTTTTTTTTTCAACTTGTTTTAATTTTGTTTTGTTTTGTTTTTTTAATGTTAAATGAATCTGGTTCTACTTGTAACATAAAGCTGCTGAGTTTTGAGGGCCGAATTTCCGTTTCTGGGTATCATAGCTGTGTGCAGAGAAGCACACTGGCTTGGACAGAGCACTCTGACAGGCTCTTTTACTTCCATTCGGTTTTGCTGATTTTTGAGTGTTGGCTGTTCCGTGGGAGATGTGGAGACATACCAAGCCCTGGGGGCAATCCCTGCAAGACTGAGGATTGCTGGAACGTTGGGAAACAGTCAAAGTCATGAAATAAATCTGTGGTTCATGAGGCTTGCCAGAGGACCTTGATAAACTGCCCCTCAAATGTTGGGTGTCTTTTTAGAAGGAATAATTTAAAAAGGTAGAAGCCATGCTTTTTTTCCTGGTGTAAGGCAGCAGTGGAGATGGCCACTGGAATTTTAGAGCAGAACTCTGCTAGATAGAGCTGACCAATGCTTTTATTTATTATTGTTCTGTCACATTTATGTTAGGCAGTCTAAACTTTATGGCAAGTGCTATAAGACCGCTAAGCAAGTATTAAAAAATTAACACATAAAATTTGCAAATGTGTCTCTGAAAAAAAAAAAAAAGAAATAAAACTAGCAAAAGAAAGCTCTTTTTCTTGCTGGCTTGATGATGACAGTTGTGATAGATAGGCAAATTTTGCAGAAGGTTACCCAAAGGATACAGGCAACTGGCATAAAGGTTTTATTGAGTTTGATGTTTATTAGGATGTGGCAGTAAACACAAATGAATAAATACTGTTGTGAAGCTGTTACAACCCAGGCAGTCTGAAGCTTTTTAGAACTGGTATTTTATAAAAACCTAGTGTAGAAAGATATTGATCATATTTGACCCCTGCAATGGGATTTCATCCTGCGTTTCAACTTTTACCCAGTGGTCAGGTTATGGCACCAGGCAGTGGCTGCCAGTCTCCACTGGGACCATCTCCATCACTCCTTTTCCTTCTCTCTGAAGCCACTGTTCCAGATTAGCTTCGTGTTCCACCTGTTAAACTGCTGAGTCCTGTCCACACGGCTGAGGATCTCCCTGGTCACTTCTGGGGAAGCAGAATCTGGGGATAAGCTCAGGAGGTTGATGCTGCTGCAGAGCTGCACTTGTTCTGCTCTTTCTGCATTTCATCATTTTGGTAGACCTGGGATTCCTACAGGTTGGTGTGCAATTCAGAGAGGTGGCACCTGACCAGAGTTTAAATCTGCACACTCAGGATGGTGAGTGCTGCTTTGGGGTGCTCAGTGTGAGGTGCTGACCCACAGCCTGGGGTTCCTTTACTGGTGCTTAACCCTTCCATTAAGCCACCACCAGTGACACGAGGGAAGAGGAAATAATCCAGGATGTTTAGATTGCAGGTGAAGTGCAAGAGACCTTCCCCCCCGCCTTTTTTTTTTTTTTGTTGTTGTCATCAGGTCTGGGCCCTGCTGTCCCGGTTGTGATTGTAGCCGATCCCTGCTTTACCTCAAGGAGCCTGAAATAGAGAGAGCATGAGAAGCACGAGGCAGGGTCAGAGCTATGACAGTCTGCAGTCCTTTCTTATCCATGTGGTTCTGCCTGCCTCTGTGTGAGCTGGGTGCTTTACAAGCCTCGCTGGGCTGAGGGCTGGGGAGATTAGTTTTCTCCAAACTAGCTTATGGTTTGGGTAATTGGTTTTCTGAGGGCTCAAAAAAATAAAAATTGTGAATCTGACGTGAGGTCAGCGTTGGTTCTTTGCTTACCCGCTCTAGGCTGTTTATGAGAAGCATCAAATGCATTTATCTCTAAAATGCTTGGAAATAAAACCGTGTAGCATTTCACGGCTGCAGCTGGAATTAGTAAATATAAAGGCCTTGTGTAAGCCCTCGGTTTCTTCACAGGAGGGCAGCTTTACACCTTCATCTTTTGGGCTGTTTGAACCCCAAAGTTAGTCTTTAAGGCCTCTGTGAAACAGAATGAAGTACCTTCTGTGGATGCCACTGGAGACCTTGTGAACTTTATGTTACAGAGATCCTCAGGCTGCTCCTTCCTGAGGTGAGCTGTGCCAAGCTGTGTCTGAGGGGACTGGCGCAGAGGGAGGAGCTATTGATTCAGTGTCAATGGGAGTATTAATAACACACAGAATAAGCTTTGTTTCCTAGGACCAGCCCCCGACGATGATCAGATCTCCGAAAGCTGGAAACTGAATCCCACCTCTGTCTTTGCTCCTCCTAGCAAAGTGCAGAGCCACTGTTTCACGGCTGCTGGAGTTGTGGTTTCTCTGACTTAGTGCACGCATCTGTGCCAGGACAGGCAGGAAGATGTCTGTGACAGCAAACCTCCCCAGTCCTGCCCTCCTTCTACTTGTGCCCGCAACCTTCCGATCCACGCGGCTCAATTGCAGCACAAATGGACAGTTTCCCTCGCAGCAGCTTGTTTTAAATTTAGACATGTTCTGAAAAGCCAGGAGATCAAAGTGTTTTCAGTAGCACAAGAGGAGCTCATCCGTAATAGAGCCCTTGAAGCCAGCTTCTTGCCTGCGAGCTGATTTCATTGTGCAGCCATGGTTGGTCGCTCGCTCACTGTGGCTGTGGGGTTCTGTGGCAGCCCTGCTTTTAGGGACACATCTTGGGCTGGAAGGGACTGGAGTCTGGCGTGGGCTTTCAGCTGTGACACACAACGCAGAGTTAATTTCTAGCTGCTTTTTTGCTGCCTGCTGCTCAGCAGCGTGCTGCTTGGCTGCCAATATGAACAGCCAGGGGTTTATACAGGCTGAAAAACTGCGGTGGAGAAGAACAACTGGAAGTACTTCACTGGGCATTACTGCTGTGATCAGGCTCTGCTGCCACTAAGGTTTAGAAATTAGAGACAACTCTCTCAGTTCCTGGAAATGTTTCATACTTTGAAATGTTTTACACGTGTACACGTTGCTCATGTCTGCTGGCTCTCAACCCATTTGTGTTTTCTTACTCCTTTTAACAGATTCCACACAGGGTTTGATTTAAAAGCTTCTATTAACTAAACCGAATTAAACAATGAAATATCAAATGGAATAATGAAAAATAAAAGTGACTGTGGCTCAGTTTTCCCCATGTTTTGTATAAATCAAAGCCAGGGGACACAAGGGCACCTCCATCCCAGCTCACTTGGGTTGTGGCTGCCAGACCTTCACAGTGTGTCTGTTCACACTTTGTTAGGAGCACAACCTGTTCAGGGGAATGTGCAAGTCTGTCCTTTTTTTGTCTCTTCCCTGAAGACTCAAATGGCAATGAGTCAGTTGCCACCTCCCATTTGCACACATAAAAGTACACCCCCAAAATCCGGGTGAAATTTTTTTACCACCTGGACTCCCACACCTCCTCCAGTGCTGGCCTGTTGCAATTAATTGCCTCTGTTGGTCATTAGGCTTCTGTTGTTTGGCTCTGGACAAAAGACAAGTGTGCTCTGGCCTGGGCCGAGGTTGTTCAGTATTTTGGGGCTGAGACAGTGAATTTCCTGTCTCTGTTTTCCTTATTTCAGTCCTGCTTGGTAGTTGAGAGCTGAAGGTTCTATGCAATGAGACAGATAGTCTGAGATTCTGGGAATGCTTGGTCACAAATTCCTATCCCTAATTAATTCATCCTCTGTCTGTATCAGCAGCCAGGAATGTGATGTACTTGAAACAGATACTGACTGTCAGAAAGAACAGATCTCACAAATATTGGAAGGAAATATGTGGTTTAATTATTGCAGTTATTATGTGGGACTGTTCAGCTTTGGAGATGAGCTGCTCTGAGGAGGGGTTTGAACAAGGCTTTGGCTTACTTTAAACTAATTTTTGTCACTCTTTTAACTCACTGTTCTTCATTAGGGCTACAAATATGTTGTATGCCTGGAGGGTGTTACACAGACAAGAATGCCAAGAGCATTAAGATATATTTTGTAGAATGATGGGATATCAGGGATTCATTCTGCTTCCACAGCTGTGGTAGGAGATAAACCAGGAGTTAAAAAATAAGGAGAGCTGTTAGAGGATGTCAGCTTCCTTAGAAAAATGCTGGGGATTTGTTTGATGGAAAAATTGAACCAATTTAAGGACAAGTGTGACTAGCTGAGAACAATGCCTGGGTGGCATGGGAAATATAATTAACCTTTGGCAATGCAGCAGTCTCAAAGTGATGATACAAAAATTCACTAAATTCACTAGATTATTAAGGTGTTTGTACGTAGAGTGATCAGTTTTTCAACTTCAGTGTCAAAGTTATTGTAAAATACTTATGGAAGTATTTTAATACTTTTTAGTTAAAGACCCAGAAACACCCACTTAAAATCACACTAGTCAGTGGCAAGGAAGGCAAAAGTGATGGAGATAGCCTAACACAAAACAAAAAAATGATTGAATCTTACTTATCCAATTTGCAGGGTGAAAAATGATGTTTCCAGCAACAGGCAAAAGCTAGGAGACTTGGTACTTAATGAGGAAATTTGTTTCAGTGCTTTTCTTTAACAAGGTGTAATTTCTTTCTGACCTGACAGGCTGCTAAACCTTGGGATGCCATTAAACTGGTAATGAAGTGCCATGCTAAAAATAGCGTTTCTGCTTTCTTTCTGGTTGCCAGAACCAGCAGAATCATCTGTATACTCAATTTACCACTGAGTTTGAGACATCTCTGCGTGGAAGCCTCCAGGGAGGAGGAGTGCCATCTTTTCTCTGTCACGCAGAGCAGAGCTCCGTGCTCATCCTGTGCTGAGCAGGCAGATAGAATTGGGAGCTAGGCATTTGATCCTGTGTGTTTGCTCACCAGGTCTGGAGCATCACGAAGCGTCCTTTGAAACTCAGCCCTGAGCATTACCTGAACCAAGGAGAGTGATCTTTGTGGAAAACATGGTGTGCTAGTTTATTCTATTAAATAGCGGAGTTCCTTTGAAGCCAGGATCCTCACACTTTGCATTTCTTGGGCTGTGTAAATATAAATTGCTCTTGATTAAGAGATGGAGCTGGAGTACACAGCTAGGGCTGTTTTTCAGGACTGTTAAGATTTCCATTTTTAGGTTTCATTGGTAATTGTTTCCGACTAAACTCTCCTCAACTGCAGTTGCAGCCACTGCACCGTAAGTGTCAAAACAGAAGGTGAGTGAAGAGATTTCAGAAATTTCCACAGTCCTACAGTGAAATAAGGCTGGCTGACCCTAAACTTTGGTGTTTAGAGTAGTGGAGGGGACAGAGACCCACAAAATCCTGCATTGTGGAAGATAGAAATTAATGAATAGTTTGTGGAAAACCTACATCCTAAACTTCCATCGGGGTGCTCCTTTTTAGCTGCCTCAGCGGCAGGCGATGGCAGCAGGGCAAGTCTTGGAGGAGAATCTTTTAACTGCTTGTTTACCAAGAAAGAGTAATTTATTGGAGGATGAAGCAGGCTGGTAAAATGCATTGCTGAAAGCAAATAAGTATTTTATCTTACTTTTTACTTCCAGCTGTTCACAGCATCTCCAGAAACCCCAGAATTTTGCAGCCCCCGAGACAGAACTTGGAGCTCTTTAGTTACTTTGCCCTTGGCAACAGCTAACTTCACACAGATTCTTCTGCAACAGAGCCAGCGTGCTCAGCCAAGTTCTAGCATTTCCACACTTCTGGATGATTTTTGTGCCATCAGTGATGTCTCACGATGTGCAAAGTGGTACAAATATGTGCAAATGTTTTGATGAGGCGTAAGTGAATCTTTAATAAGATTCTGCTTTGAAATTGGGGTTGGAGGAATGTCACAATCATCATATTCTCAGACCTAGTGGGACTTGACCCTGGTGTTTGGGGCAACCCCAGGCATCAGCCTGGAGAAGGGAAGGTTTCAGGGTAACCTAATTGTGACCTTTTGATGCAGAAGGGAGGCTACAGGAAAGATGGAGAGAGATTATTTACAAGGGCTTGGAGTGACAGCACGAGGGGGAATGGCTTCAAACTGACAGACAGTAGGTTTAGGTCACATATTAGGGAGAAATTCTTCCCTGAGAGGATGGGGAGGCCTCAGGGTGCCCAGAGCAGCTGTGGCTGCCCCTGGATCCCTGGAAGTGTCCAAGGCCAGGTTGGACGGGGCTTGGAGCAGCCTGGGACAGGGGAAGGTGTCCCTGCCCATGGCAGGGGGTGACACTGGATGGGCTTTAAGGTCCCTTCCAGCCCAAACCATCCTCTGATTCTGATACTCAAAGCTCCACCAAGCAGCAATAATATTGTGGCCCGTGGATGTGGTGTCCAGTTTCTGGATTACACACACTCAGCTTCTAAAACAGGATTAGCAATTCTCTGGTAGTGAAAACAAATAGCAGAGCTTGCTAAGTGGCACTATAAAAGTCTATGAAATTTCTTGCAGGTCCAATTACGTAATGCTATAATTTTTTAGCATTAGTCTCATTCACTGCTGCTCTGCAAAGCTCTAATAATCCTGTACTAAGCTTGTCTTGGGTATGCAAGGAAATCTGGATGTCAGGGTTGATTTCAGTGCAGAAGTCACAATAACACACAGAGTAAATCCCAGCTGAGATCAGCACCCATTCCAGATTTCCACAGCCTTTATTTCTCATAGAACTGAGGCTAATACTGAGTTCACTTCTAACTCTTGCTAGATTTCTTGTTGGCGTTTCTCTTGGATTTGGATAAGGAGAATAATGTTGTCCAGTCAAATTTTACCTCTGCCACTTTGATTTGGTTCTGTCTTGTAGTTTTGATTCGCTCCTGCAGCGTTTCAGTAATTTGCTTGAGGATTACTGAAAAGAAATTCAATTTTATGTGCTTTATTTTACAGCAATAATTTTTCATTTCAAGGTCTGCACGTCAGGTCTGATTTGTTTGACCAATGCCAACTTCATGTGACAATGACTAAAAGCATTCTTGGTGTGCTTGTTACTGAGAAAGGAATGGGACTGTTCAGTTCCCACAGCATATAGTTTTACATAACACATCACATACCCATGTAAAACTAGTTAGTGTAGGGAATTATCAGTGATTTTAATTAACTCACAATGTTCCCGTGTGTTTGTCTCATTCTGGACTAGAGTGAGAGCCTTGGAGTTTGATGAAAGATTCCTTCCCCCCCAAAAAAATTCGAGTACAGAGGGAAATCTTTATGTAAATATTATAGAAACCCATGGAGTCCACACTTTGCTCCTGCTGAGAGAAATATACTGATATGGGAACAGGAAGGTTTTATCTTCCCATGTGAAGGAAAATGCAGCAAGAATATTTTTAGCTGCTTTTGACTGAAGGGTAAAAAGAGAAAAGGGAGAGGAATAGACCTGAATTTGGAGGCATTTTTCTTTTTAAAGTGTTTTCCTCTTTTTCAAACAAGGTATTTGGAAGACTAATTCTCTCATCATTAAACATCAAAAACTCAGCTGCTGCCAACTGAAACACAACAAGATAAAATAATGCAGAGTAAATTCTCTTCAGAGAAGGAAAGTGGCTTGTTAGATGGCACCTTCAAAAAGACCTGGGGTGATCCCACAGTCTTAGAACAAGTGAAAGCACATATTCCACCTGTAAATATATTAGCTTGGGACATGCTTTGCAAAGCATCACACGCAAGCCAGGTTTCGTGTAGCCGCAAACTATCATCAGCTGATTCATTGCTGAATAAAACACGAGGATTGAACCCGCCCCACGGGGTTTTCAGTCTTGTTGTAGAACTGACAAACACAGCACCCAGGGAGGAAGAGGTCTTCTGATTGTGCTTGGCGCACGTAGGCTTCAATGCAGAGCACCAGACAACAATTTCAGTGATGCAGGTGCCTTGCAGACAGCAAGACATTTGGGATGCACCATGTGGAAAGGAGAGAAGTCCTCTGTGCAGGAGCTGAATGTTAATATTAAATTTTTATGCGGATAAAGGAAGACTAAGGGAGAAAAAAGTTAATATTAAGGTACCTGAATGATTTCAGGTTAAATTACAATGCATCAAAACAGAGGTATGCAGGGTGTGATAATAATCTTTGCTTCAAAAGTGGAGTCTTAAAGATGAGCTATGCTCATTGAGCTTCTAATGAAGCTTTTATCAAATGCAAGACTGATGTAGCCAATACTGCCAAACTCTAGAATTAAAATATAAGGGTATTAAAAAGAGAAATGTTTTCAATTTTCTACTTACTTTAATTTGAAAGTGGGTTTAGTATCTTTTCTAAGTTTCATACATTGAGCTGTTTTCCCATCAATAGTGAGAAGCAAAATGCAATAATTGTAATAGGATCATATTCGTGTGCAGTATCGACTGCAGGAGCTGGAAGAGTCAAATGCACTAAAAGCAGGCAAATAATTGACTTAGCAACGATGAACAGAAGGATTAGCTTTGCAGAAATGCCACGGCCACGTTTCTCCAAGTATCCCCCATTGGTAATTGAAAACATTTTGCTTTCTGCTGGCTCTTTTTGCCCTGCAGTTTTCAGGCCCTTGCCTTCATCACCTGCCAGCACTCCCTGTGCTCTCTGTTGCTCAAACTCTTGTGCAGACACATTGCTTGGTCACAGCCTCAAAAATCTGTGTGGATTTGGCCACTGTGAGCCAGGTAGAACCACAGGTTAAAAACTGATCTTGTTTTCAAGTAGTTAATTCACACAAGATTTACATGAATGAGAGTTCATTGCTAAACCCCAGGCATGAAGTTAAGCCTCAGGTATTAAGTATTTACACCATTTGCAATTTAAGTAAGTCATTTTCAGCTTGGCCTTACCTGGCCAGGAGGAATCAGTTGGATTCAGCTGTTGTTTGCCTGTGTGAGTGCAAAAAGAAGCCAAATTAGGGATTTATCACATGGGGCAGGGCAATGATTTGTGTGGTGTTGGCAGCCCTCCTCTCAGCCTTGTAGTGGAAATGAGGAGAGCTATTTTTGAGTGTGAAAATGTGGCCTTGGGAGTACATATATATTTAACTTTGAGCATTTTCCCCTGAGCTCCATCCTACAACTGTGCCACGGTGACTTTGAGCCCAGACTAAATGTGGGGGAGGTCGATAGTAACAGTTCCATCAAATGCAGCACTTTTGGATCAGATCCGACTGAACTCGTCCTCCTAAGACCTTGTATCTAAGAAAGGCTTAGGGAATTTGTATTTGACAGAAACGTTGGTCCCCACGCTGTCTCGATTCTCCCCATCTGCTGCAAAAAGTGTTGAAAACATCAAGGTGCAGCAGGTGTAACTCCTGTTCCATTTCTTTGGTGCACTCTGCTGTGTGCGGGCGTGGTGTGAGTCTCAGAGGGAGGAACGAGCACCCTGCACTCTCAGATTTTGCTTTTTCTGGCAAAACAAGCGCCAGGAATGAAGCACCTCAGTGGAGCAGAGGTCGGAGTCCAGCAGCACTGACTGATGGGGTTAAAACTGATGCTGTTGGAAGTTGCAAAAGACAGGTTTCCTGACGAAATCTGAGGTGCTTGCAGAGAATGGGACCACTGGAAGTTTTACAGCTCCTGTGCTGAAGGAAGTGCCTCGTCAGTAAAACGTGTTGTGCAAAAAAATACTGCTGCTCTCCAGAACAAAGTGCTTGGTGATTTTTAGAGATGACTCCTGGCTTTAGGGACTGACATGGAGTTCTTTGTCCTTAGACACTTGTTGAGAGCAAATTACATTCTCATCTAGCAGGTTTTAAGCCAAAAAAATGACTGTCTCATCTGTATAAAGTTACGTACTTTAGAAGACTAAAGAGAATCTAGAACTTTCTAGAGCGAAAATAACAAACTTGTGGGACTCTTAATTTGCAAGCTTTGAGTATATAAGCAGATACTAACTCTTTCACTGCGTTTTGGTGCCTAAGTGTGAAAACAATTGTGGTTTAAGCCATGCCCTGGGGCCAGAATAAGCAGGAAGTTTGTGGACAGGAGCAGGGAAATAAGGGAGTGGGGGTCTGAAGAGGATGTGGCAATGAAAAAAAGAAATTTAGGAACATGTTAGGGTAGGTGCCTTCCTAACCTGTGAGGAAAGTTATACCTGCTAGAAAAAAAAACAATACAAGAAAAGAAAATATATATATTTCCTTATACTTCGAAAAAAACCCAGACCCATTTCTATTTCCAGATCAGCTGGAAACTGTATTTGTGTCTTCTTGGGGTTTTTTTCTTATTAATGCAAGGCTAAAATGCCACCACCACCACAAGTACTTGTGGTATTTATTATCACGTAGAAACTTTCACTTCAACAGCCAACAAAAGGATACAAATCTAAGCAAATGACCCAAGTTAGTGGCTGTGCAGGCATATAAAGCAATTTATTAGAGCCACAGTGCCAAAAAGGGAGTCTATTGCTCTCATGGAAAGTGGTTCAAGGTTCAGTACACAACAAAATAACAAAGATTTATTTGGGTGGGCAGCGAAATTTTAAATGCATGGTCAGACTCTTAAGGACTATTTATGCTGGACTGCTTTGTGCTGCTGCCTCAGACTAGCAGTCAGTGTTTTGATGTGCTTGTTTATAAAATTGCACTTTGCATGCAGCCTATTGCGTGGTAGTTTTTAAAAGCCCCTGGAGCTCTCTGCAGTCAGATCAGATGAATGGAAAATGCTGTTTACAGCATGAAAAATTAGTAATACGTGGGCTGAAACAGAGTAAAATTGCCTGATGCCAGACGGGTTTGATACTGCGCTACTTTCTGTGCGTCAAAATGCTTTAATGTGAAATCTGTCCTCCTCAGCTGGTGAACAGTTACCACATCTTCCTCTTGCACCTTCCAGTGGTCTCTCATAGCCCCTTGGGTGGTGGTGGTGGTGGTGTAATACTGCAAACCGGATGCTGTTGACCAAAAAATATTTTCTCCAGCCTTCCTCTCCTGTCATGGTGTCCCAGAACTGCCGTGTCCTCTGATGGCTTTAGAGCTCCGTAACGAACAGGTCAGGCAGCATCTTTTACCTCTCCTTGTGCTGAGCCACGTGCCATTATCGTTATCAAATTATAGGAATTTGTCTTCTCAATTTGGAGAAATTGATTTTTTACTCTGGAGGACTTGAGGGTCTTGTGGTGCTGCAGCATCCAGGGCTTCAGCTGGAACTGCCGGCTGCTCCACGAGTTTCTTCACTCAGTGTTTGTGTGTTTGAAACCAGGAGGGCATCCATGAAGCTCTTCGAGGTGGATTGTGGAGGGAAGAGTCAAGAAACGTTTCAAACAATTCCAGATATGAGTGTCTGAGAAAAGATGGACTCGATGTTTGTCCACTAAAATAGGATTTTCAGGTGCCTCAGGGGTTCTTACTTTTTTTTAAAGTGTTCTGTCCATTCCACCTTTGCAGTACCCAGCACGGTTTCTTAATAGGTAAAAAGCTAAGAGGTTTCACAGTACTCTGGAGCTGAGAGTTTTGGTTCTTCTTCTGCTTTTTTTTGGTGGAAAGGGAAAACAAGGATCACACAGAAACTGTGTGATCCAGTGACTGCAGTGGCTGCTTTGGTCTCTGGAGCATCTTAAAGGGTGGCACAAAATTATTGTCTGAATCTCAGAGATGGAAAGATGAGCTCCTGTTCTCCTTTTCTAGAAACAAAGCATGATAATGCAAATAATGCATGATCCTGTAACACTTGAGCCAGTGGATAACACCTTTTTCACACAGCCTCTGATGACTGCATTGTTGGCAGCTTTTGAAAACAATAATTTCTTACTTAGAATGCAACAATTTGCATTCTGAGTAACCAGCCAGGATTGGCAGTAGAAAAGAAGGTGGGAGATGCATCTCCATGATATGCACCAGTCTTCCAACTTGCTCTAAGACAGAGAATTCTATCTGTGCTCCAAATCTGCTGACCTGTCTGAAGTGAAAAATTGCCCACAGGTCACTGGGGTCCAAAATTCTGGAGTAAACTGATCAAAAATACAACAAAGTATATAAATAGGAAACGAAAGTACATTTCTGAAACTTCTGAAAACTGGAGGGTGTTTTTTTCTTTTTGGTCTGGATTTCTTTTATTATTTTTTTGTGTGCATATGTATTTGGGATTTTTTTTTTTTGGTGTGGGGTTTTTTTTGTTCTTGGTTTGGTCTGTTGTTTTTATTAGTAGAAGTAGTATTGGTATTATTATTTCGGCTGTCATTTTTTAAAATGATGCAGTATGTCTCGGGAAAATGTCTCTGTTTGGGATGCTAGTGGTTTTTCACTCATTTTTTTAAGTCTCGAAGCTGATTGACACAAGCTCGCCCTGCATTTCTTGAAACTAATAGGGTCACTTGTGGGAACGTGGAATAAGAAAGGTGAATGGCTTTCCAAGTTTGAAACCATGACTGAGAGGTGGAATAAGTGCTTTTCTTAGCAGAGATGTTGAAAGAGAAGGAAAAGGGAGCAACTCCACGAGTTCAAGACTTGGAACCCACTGCTTGAGGTGTAAAGATCATATTGTCTCGTGCAAATCTCAGCCACCCACAGCTTCAGCAGGAAAACACCGCTGCTTTAAAAAAGCTCTGCTGTGATAATTTAGCTCATCACCCTGATGATGCTTTGTGGGTCTGAGAATTGAGGTCAGTTCAAGCACAGTCAGAAAGAGCGAAGCAAGGATTCCAGCTGTATTCTGGTTCTGCAGATGACTTCGTCCTTAAATTCAATTTCAGGGCACTAATGCTGGTTTTTAACATCTTATTTGAGTGCAATTTGATGGGAGTGGCAGTGTCTTGCTCACTGGCATTTGTTGAGCCTTGTGGGGTTTTTTTTTGATACGGAAGTCATAAATCTATTAAATAGGAATAAAGGAATGTAGGAATATAGGAATATACCATCCTATAAGTTATTATGGGGCAAAGGATGTCTTTTGCTCTTGAATCTTCTGACTAGCTTCAACATGCCCTCAGATAATTTGCTTGAGTTTATTTGTTGGTTTGTCATTGTTTTAACGCTTACTGCATGAAGAAAATACTTGGAAGACCTTTACTTTTACTCTGTTACCCAGAAGCCCATACATATACATATATGCAAATGAAAAATAAGGACTTCTAACAACACAGAAAAGAAAGAAAGAAGAGCTAAATACTAACATACATTCATCATGCCAAATTCAGCCACTTTTCTCAGAATTTTCTGGCGTCTGGAATAAATACTGCTGTTTTGTCTTCCCGGATTTAATACTGCTAGTTTTCATAAATACCATCTAAACAAATCTTCCTGGTTTTGTTCTTTATTTTCTCTTTTATTGAGGCATTTTTAACAGATTTCCACCTGTTTCAGGTGAAAAGCTTTTTGACATAATACATACATACAGGTAAATACTGACTTTGGGGGTTTGTGGCTGGTAAGATTTACAATTCCTTAATGTCAGCTTTGACTTCAGGTTTGCTTAGGATCTCTGTGCTTCTCAGGACAACTCATCTTCATTATTTACCATGGGGTTCAGTATTAAAGCACATATTTATTTCTGTAATTGTATTACTTTTCAGGCACATGCACTGATTTTGTGTGAAAGTGGTTCTTCTGAATTCGGAAAAACATGCTGTAACATTCAACTTCCTTTTAAAAAAAGAATGAGGTAGAAAGGGATTACGTTTATATGCTCTGCCAAAGTGGGATATAAGTGAAGTGCTGTAGGCAGAAATTTGAATTAACGTTGCTGAGATATAGCCAGATTATTTCCCGTGTGCTTTAAAGCTTTGCATTTAGTTGCATCTTCTGATGCTCCAGCAAATACTCCAAACTCATCAAGTTACTGATGGATGTGTTTATAAAGGCCTGGATGGTCACTTTATACAAAATTATAAACCCACTGTAGTACTTAATGAGGTCAGTGAAGCAATCAGGAAAGAAATGTATAATTCTGCTTCGTGGGTCTGTAAGCATGATACATCTTAGGCTTTTTAAGTTTAATGAAGCAGCTACTCAGCAGCTGAACGCTCTTGTTAAACAGTCTCAGCATGGATTTTAAAACTAAAATGTTGCTGAACACCATGGTCTCCTTGGAGAGTCCGTGGCTCTTATTCTCCTGAAATGTCTGCATCTTTTATATGTTAATGGTTTTGACATCAGCCATTTGCTTCGTTTTCGTTGTAAATGAGGCCCAGAGTCCATTCCCGTTCTCTGAACACTCTATCCCCTCTAAGCTGTCTCATCAGTCTCCAGCTCGCTCCCTGGGGCGTGTGTGGTCTGAAAACAGCTGAAGTAATCCTGCAAAACAAACGCTTTGCCAAAGCATTTTCCTATTTTAGAAGCCTTTCTAAGAATATGAGTCCCTGTGTGGAAACTTGTGTGGTGCAAGCGGTGCAGCGTCCACCTCAGTCCTCGCGTGCTACGAAATCCTACTGCCAAAGACATTGCTTCAGGGCGCTTCCCAAGGTTAGTGCTGCTGTAACGCAAATCCAGCAGAGGCAAACCACAAGGTTTCTTCTAAACCCTTGGAGAAACACCCCTGTTTAAAGGGTTTTATTAACGTTTAGTCTTTAAAGATTCTTCTCAGCCGCAGTGCTGACACCACGCTGCTGTGGCGTGCGACACAGAACACTTTTTTTGGGGTGGAAACTCCTGATTTTAGCGTGGGAATATCATCATTGCAACCTGCAAGGTTTACATGTGACTGCAGCCAAGCATCCCAAGGCATGCTAGGGAGTGTCTCCACTTGTGCAGAGGGATTAATCCACCCTATGTGTGTGTTTTTGGTGCCTGACCCGAAGGGGAAGAGGGCAGGGACACATCTTGGTGGAACCACGCAGCCTCCCCTCCACGACAAACCCACCCAGCCAGGAGCATCCCACCTAAATATCAGGAATTTACATGCCCAGGCTCCTTGTTCCCAGCACAGCCCTTCCTTCCCAATTACTGTTGAAAGCACCATGCAAAACACACCACCAGTGATGCAAGAAGGAGCAAAGCAGAGGAGAGAGATGCGGGCAGGCTGTGATTTCTGCCTCGCCTTGTGGCATAAATTTCTGCCGCGCGCCGGCCGTGATGAAGCAGGTTTGTGTGACTAAAGCCCCTTACAGGATTAATTGTCAGGTCTGTGCTCCTCTGCGGGCTGGTGACAGAGGACACTGAGCAGCAGTGAAGTGTTTTCAAAGGGGGTTTGAAGCCCATCAGCCATTTTCTCCTCCAGTACATAACTTTCCCCTCTGGCGGACAGTGGCAGAACCTTTAAATTTAAAAGCGCACAAGGTGAAGGTTGTGTATTCCTCTTAAACATTTGGAGGGGGAGCGACAAAAGGTTCAGCCTCCCTATTTATCCCTCGTGACTTCAGGAGTCTGCAGAGAGGAAAGAGCAGGACTGTTGGCTTGCTGCTTGTGGGATGTGCAGACTGTTTGGGAATGTTGAGGCTGATGTTGGGAACTCGCTCTTCCTGCTGGGTGGGCTTCGGAAGCCTGGAGTGGGGAGCGAGGGGTGCTCCTTCTCGCGCCTGGTGTTGGTCAGACAGGGACAGATGTGCCCCACAGCACCTCCCTGTCCTCCCTCCTGCCTAGATGGGGACCCGCGGCCCGGCGCCATGAGGACGAGCCGCTGCAGCCACCTGCCGGGAGTCCCTCCGGAGTGCCCGCGCCCACCAGCCCCCGATGGCAAGAGCCTGGCCAGCGGCAGCGGGGGCCTGGCCAGCAGCTGTCCCCAGTATGTCATGCAGGTGTCCTCCAAGGACGGGCAGCTGCTCTCGTCCGTCGTGCGGACCCTCGCCGTGCAGAGGTACGTGGGGGACAGCGTGAGGGACAGGGCCCCTTCCTGTCCGGTGTGGTGGAGCCCCCGTCCCAGCTTCATCATGACCGTGCTACGGAATGCACCACACTTCCAAAAAGCTTCCCCAGCCAGCGTGCTGAGCAGCCAGGCGAGCTGTTTGTAGCACCCGTGCTGTGGCTTCAGTCGTTGTCCAAGGGATTGGCCAGCTCTTTCTGCTGCTGGCTTAGAGAGGCAGATTATGGTTAATTTATGCCTTTGAAGCCTGCTTCAGGCTGGCTTTGTTCTCATTAGAAGAAAGAAAGAGGATTCTGAAGGCTTTGGCCTTATCCAGATGTGATGCTTGGGTCAAAATTAAATTTGTCTTCGCTGGTGGAGTGCTGGAAAAACTTCATGGATCTCAAAGCAGTGCAGAAAAAATACCCACAGGCAGCCACACAGCAGGGATGTGTTTGGCACAGTCCTTTTCAGGTCTGCTGTATCACTCCTTGACCTGCCTGTGTGGAGTCCCAAAGAGAGGGAAACCCTTTCCAGGGACAGGAGGTTTCTGCCTGCACGGGTTTTCCTGAAGCTGTGGCCCTGCCTTCACCTTACTCCAGGACACAGTGCTGCTCTTTCAGCAGTTCTCTGCTGTTGGCCAGTGAAAACAATGTCTAGGTCAGAGGATCACCACTACAACAAGAAATGTCCAGCTGAGGCAGATTTAAAACCTCCCTGATGCACTTTGGGATTTCTTGAGGTGGCTACACCGCTGGTCTGTGAGGAGCTGGGAAACACAAAAGCACAGAAGCACTTGCTCTTCTGCCTCTCATCTGCCACTTTGACGTCTTTCACTCTGCACTTTTTCCCCCTAACAGAAGAGATATTTTAAGCAAGAATGCCAAAATGCCTTAAACCACTAGCCCAGCAGTTTGGATTACTAACTACAGAGCAAAGTACACTTAAACGCAAATATTTCCCACACCGTTAGTTCGCGACAGAGAAAAAGGCTGTACCACAGCCTCGTGCACTGACCAGCAGTTTTCTCTCCCTCTCCTGCAGCAGCCCCTTCAATGACCGTCCCATCTGTAGGATCTGCCACGAGGGCAGCAGCCACGAGGAGCTGCTGTCCCCCTGCGAGTGCACGGGGACCCTGGGGACCATCCACCGCAGCTGCCTGGAGCACTGGCTGTCGTCCTCCAACACCAGCTTCTGCGAGCTCTGCCACTTCAGGTTTGCAGTGGAGCGCAAGCCCAGGCCCCTGGTGGAGGTCAGTACGTGGGGCACGGCCCCGAAACCTCAGTTTTACTGACAAAATCTTTGTCTGCTTTTGTACAGGCGTCACAAAGCCTCTGCAGCTCCGCTGGAGCGCAAGTGAGTTTTGGTGTTTGGAAACAGGAGGGCAGGGGCTCTGGGAAAGGGTGGGAAATAACGAAGCTCCTCGTTTTGGGACAAATCAAAACAAGTGATAGGAATGGGATCAGTGGGTTTGCTTCACTCTGAACCCTCTGAGTGAAGATTTAGGAAACAGCATGCAGGGAATGCCTAGATGCCAGCCAGCCTGGCTGAGGGTGGAAGAGAGGTAAGGAGCAGTTTCTGTGGAACACGAGACAAGTGTCTGGACTCAGCATATTGAATGTAGGTAAGGAGTTTTGTTTTCTTCTTGCTTTTGAGAGAGAGGTAAAAAACTTAGGAGCCTTAGAAACCCAGTTTCCCTGTCAAAGCCCTCAAGAAGGAATTGTTCTTGTTCAGTATCTGTCATGTTTAGACATTTGTGAGTGACCTTTTGGCCTCTTCTTGCCTATGTGCCAGACTCAAAAGAGAATTGGAATTTTTTTTTTTCCCTTATCAATCAAAATTCCATTTTTGCCAACTATAGATAGCAGCTTTGTGAAGTTTTCCAGGTTGTAGGGTATTTTTGGCCCTCAGGAAAAGAAAAGAAAGCAAAACAAGTTCAATCTCTTGACACTGTTAATGACCTTTCTTCTTCCTTATTTTATTTTGGAAAAAGATGAAGCAAAGTTCTTTTGGAGTTAAAAGTGAAATACAAATAACATTGGACAACATGAATGAGAAGCATCATTTTGTACCAGCTGGTGACACAGGCACCTACATGCAGAGCTTGGGTTCAGGACAAAATGTCTTTCCTGTGCATCTTAATTGTTCCTGTAAACTGTGTCAAAACTGGTGGAAGGAGATACAGTATTAAAAATTATGATGGAAGGAGTTGAAAGCAAAGCTGACCCTGCCCAGGCTGGGGCACTGTGGTTGCTTGAATGTTCCCTGATGAAGTGAGGCTCCTGTTTGGCAAAAGCATTAATAAATAGTAGAAACAACAACAATGATATTTAGAGTAATAATGGTAAACCTGCCATTTATTTCTCAGCTGAGGACAAATGAAAACCACAAGCAAGAACATTTCTGAAACATAGTACAGTGTTTTTATCTTTACTAGTCAATATTTTCTGCCTTCTCAGCTACTTACACCCTAGTATTTTAGTGCAGAAATCAACAGCTTGGTGCAGTTGCAGGAAAGGTCATAAACCCCCCCAATCCTTTGTGAACTTATAAAAAGAATATGTTTTCAGTTTAGAAGGGAACTGAAGATGTACTTCTAAAGTTGAGAGCAGCAGAGACAAAGAGTAGCTAAAGTGAGCTGTATTCCAGGGAGCAAATTTAGCAGGAAGATAATCAAACTTCTTGATTTCTGTCAGTGTGATTTAAGTTTGTCCTGGAAGTTTCTACTTATTTAATTACACGGAGCTGTGAAATGCAAAGACGTCCCCATGCAAATAATTGCAGCAAACCTGAGAGTTCCCAAAGCAGGATTAAAGCAGGTGCAAGTTGCCAGGTTCCCTCATCCTCTGTGTCCTAAAAGCACTTTCATGCCTGTCTCTCTGAGTTACCTAGAGTGTGAGGACATGCAAGGAGTTTTATCAGGTGCAGTAGGACCAGTTCTCACAAAAACCCTGCTGTGATATTTGGGCAAGTGACAAGCCAAAGTGGCCACCTGCTTTTAACACCACAGTGTGTGTAGGTTTGGGGTGGGGTGTCAAAGTTCTCTTCATTTAATGAGACAATTAGTTCTCCAAAGCTTCCCCTGACCTAGATAATGGAAAGAGTAAATGGTCCTCCTTTCACTGGGGGTGAAAGATGAGTTTTACCAATGCATTTTAGTAGGTCAAGAGGGACTATTGTACTCATAAAGTGATTTATAGAGCACAGACTCTGAAAACCTATCCAGTAACTCCTCAACAGGCCCTATCTCACAGAGAGAATACATCCCATTCAGGGGTCAGTGGCAGGTAGTGAAGAAATGCTCGAAGTAATCAGTCATCATATTGACGTTTTCTCTGAGAGATCTTCCACCAGGAAAGAAAAAAAAAGGTGTTTCTGACTATTCCAGGACATATTATACTCTTTTTCTAAGGGCCCAAAAAAAAAAAAAAAAAGAAAAGAAAACAGCATGCTGTTATGTTTTGTCCTCATCCCTTCACTGGATTGATCACTGCTTCCTAGTGGCTTAGACATGGACAGGGAATAAATCTGTTTCAGAGGAAACAAATTGAGATACTTCACTTGTTTTATCTAGAAATGTCGTATGTGAGTTTATTCCTGCTGTTAGCAGGAGAGGCTACAGCAACAGAGAGCTGGAAACAGAATAAGTGGTGTGGCTGATGGTTCAGCCATATTCCTTCCTCCCTGTCTCCATCTGTGGGAGTCCAAAGTGCAGGGAATATTTCTCTGCCTGTTTTGAAGAGTTTTACCCCCTGGACAACCCTGTCTTTGCCCTTTGTCCATGGAGAAAATTGCCTACCCTGTGGGAAGAAGCAGAATCTACACTGGTGTGAATTAGGTGATAGAACATTATATGAGATTGTCACAGGGTGAAAAATTTAGAGGTGTTGGGTTTGTTAATATAGTAAATAGATAAAAAGCAAAAACTTCAAAATGGAGGATTGTTGTTGTTCTCCAGACCTTCTTCTTCTTCTTCTACTACTCCATGTTCTGCAGCAAAAGTGGATTGAGAGGATTGGGTGAAAAATGCCGCAGTTCCTTCTACGTGACAAGGAGTTTTATAGAATTGGTAGAAAAGTACAAATATCTTTCATTTTGGGTTTTCATTGGGTGATTTACCTTTAAAAGGCTGTGTAATCTTGATAATTTGCCTTTTCTCTCGCATTCTCTGCTCTGGGTCATGCCAGTGGCCCGGCTTCTCTGATAAGATTTAATAAACAACTATCTGAAAGTAAGAAGCGTGGAAAAGTCCCGTTCATCTTCTGGATTTCTAAAGAAGGACTCTAAAAATCTCCCCCACCCGGGGAGGCATAATTAAGGCACAGAAAAGTGTCACCATCATTATGGAAGCAGCAGAAGAATTGGCCAGAGACCGCTCTGTGCTTCTACTTTGTCTCTGCCACAGGATGTGTATTTTTGTCTAAAGGAGAATCTTCTCCCCAGAAATGTACAATGTGATGGCTGTTTGATGCCCAAAACCCAACCAGAGCAGCAGACAATGGTAGTACAGTCTTTCAGGCAGATCCATCCTCTCAACAACAAATTTGTGAAGCTTCTTGGTTCGTTTGTTTTTTTGAACTCATATTATTCTCCCCAGAAGAATCGTGTTTCCATGCTGGGAACGTGAATCAGGCACTGTGGTGGTGATTAAACCCCTCCTTCAGCATTCACAGTACTGCAAAATTCAGTTTGAGGAGCCAGGGTCTGAACCCAGCCCTTCCACCCTGTGCCAAAGGAAAGAGAAATCTATAATGTGGTGGTTGATATGCACAGATTTGATATTCCTTGTGACAAGCCAGCCAAGGACTTCAAAACCAGCTCAGTGAAATCTCAAACAGCAGTAATTCCATTCCTGACTTTTATGGACCTTCCAGTTCTGTATAAGCTGCCTTTTTAACACAGCCAATCCACAGGAAGAAATCTGCACCAGGAATGTGTGGTGTTATCCACCCAGCTGCTTTTCCTACGTTTCATCATAAAGATTAGCCAAGCTTTATGTAAGTGTTATGTATCATCTCCATTTCAATTTCCATATTGTGCCTCTGTTGTTTCCTCTTGGCTCAGTACAGAAGCAGGCACAAAACGTGGCAGTACAAATATATTTATTTGCAATAAAATGTTAGGGAACAACCAGCTAGGACATAAAAATGGTATAAGAGTATTATGTGACCATATAAGTCAGGCTTGTAAGTTACTTACATGTTTTAAAACAACCAGGATTTGGTATCTGTTGGTTCTTTTTTTTTTCTTTTTTTCAAACAAACAGAATTTTTATTTTTTAAGACTTAATTAACAATACAAAGTTCATAAGCAAAACAGCATGACTAGGAGAAAAAATAAAGTCAGGATAATCATAGCAATATTGGGCAGAAATTAACTTCAGTTTTTCCCACTGTGTTGCTGTCTATAAAGCCTGTATCAGTCAGGCAAACTAAATTTAAAACCCCTCTAAAACGTACACCTGTGCATGAAGTAGTTGACATAATGAGCTTACACTATAAATTAAAACTTCCCCAAGCCTTACATTGAAATATGAATTTATTCCCTTTGCAAGACTTCAAGTCACGATGTTTTTATCTGCTGGGATTATTTTTACTTATTTTTTTCTCTCTACTGTTCAGTGAAGCAAGTCATTAGCATTAAATTACTGTAATGAAGAGACACCAGATTTGCTGCAGGTAGTTTATAAAAGGATCACGCCTCAAGCCAGAAGGAAAATAGATGGCTCCTCAGCATAGTCACCAACCAGGAAAACTTTCATAAATCAAAGTTTGGAGGAACTGCAGCTGTCCATACAGCATATTAGGGCTGGGAGCAGATAATTGACCCTTCCTTTCCTGGCCTAAAAAGGGCAGATAAAAAAGGGCAAGGTGATAGAGACATTTTTGTACCTAGTTGTCTCCAGCTCTGAAAATAATCCCCCTGAGACCAAGGCACAGGGAGAATTTGGAGTAGCCATGTAAATTTCCAGCAGAAGTATGTCTGAGTTCAAAAAAGCACTAAAAAAAAATAAGTAATAAACTCCCCAGCACAGTTTTAAAACCATAAACCCTCCAAGACGCATTTTTTTGGATCTATTTATTCCTAATGGAGTGAAATCCGGAGACCAAAGCAGAATGTTCTTTCTCCTTTAAAGAGAAATTAAGTAGCTGTTTTATGTTCCTTGCAACAAGGATTTGCTACAGTGCACAAATCTTTCTTATAGCACTGGCAGCAAGAGTGCAAACAAGAGCAACCCACTCCCCATAAAAAAAAAAAAACAACAACAAAATTAAAATTACTTGCCAGGGAACAGACTAGTTCAAACCATCACATCTGTAACTGCTCATTCCTAAATTTATACTTTATAATCAAGGGCAAAAAAACTCGAGGAAATTTTCCAGGAGAAATAAATGAACTATCAGAGATACTTCAAGAATGAGCAAGATGGGGGAAGGTGCTTGGAGTTTTCAAAGACCAAAAAAATAGAAGTGCTGAGATTTATTGCATCTGTCTTTTTGTAGACCTATCAAGCATTTGTTATCTATCATGTCTTTCGCCCCCATATATTCGAGCTTGTAGATCAGGACATTTACAGTGTGTTGAAATATGTGTTGCCAACAGCAAATCTGCTTTGCTCGTTTTAAAATGTGAAATGTGATTTTTGTTGATTTTCTTGAACGCATATATTTGTCTGCCTAACTGGGAAGACAGACACCCAAAACAGAATGAGAGCATTGAAAAAATACACAGATAGAGAAGAAACACAGCTTTTCCCACAGTTCCACAAAATCTTTTTTTCTTGACACATCCTGAAGTCTTTTAACACACACAAGCATCTCCAGAAATATAAATTAAAGGTGGCTGGTAGGAAAACAGAACAGCAGTGAGCCAGACTAATGTTAAAAAAATTATAGTATCGTGTAGTTGGACCTGCAAGAAATTTCATAGACTTTTATAGTGCCGCTTAGCAAGCTCTGCTATTTGTTTTCTCTACCAGAGAATTGCTAATCCTGTTTCAGAAGCTGAGTGTGTGTAACCCAGAAACTGGACACCACATCCACGGGCCACTACGTTATTGCTGCTTGGTGGAGCTTTGTGTATCACAAAATCAGAGGATGGTTTGGGATGGAAGGGACCTGAAAGCCCATCCAGTTCCACCCCTGCCATGGGCAGGGACACCTTCCCCTATCCCAGGCTGCTCCAAGCCCCGTCCAGCCTGGCCTGGGACGCTTCCACCAGCCCATCCCTCAAATCCATCTCTCCCCAGTTCAGGCAGAAGGTTGTTCTGGGGGACCCTGCCCAAGGCTTTGCACAAGCGCAGGTCAGTGGCGCCCGTAGCCCTTCCCTTGTCCACTGGGGTGGCCACCCCATCAGAGAAGGCCACTGGGTGGCTCAGGCAGGGCTTGTCCCCGGTGAGGCCGTGCTGGCTGTCCCAAATCACGTCCCTGTGCTCCAGGAGCCTCAGCAGAGCTTCCGGAGGGTCTGTGCCGTGATCTCCCCAGGCACGGAGGGGAGGCTGACGGGGGGTGTTCCCAGGGCCTTCCTTTCCGTGTTTTTGGAAGATAGGTGCAATATTTCCCTTTTTTCAGTCGTCACTGTCGCTGTTTTCCCCACAGACGAGTAGAGAAACAACACGAAGTTCAGGCTCAGGGATTAATGGAAGGGGTTTAATGAATTCTCAGAAGACTTTTATATGTTAGTTCGCAAAGTGTATTAAGTGGCATAAGGTAATTGGTTTTTGCCATCCACCCCCTAAGGGGATTGGTCAAGTTCTAAGACACCCATCTCTGACTGTTTTTCCAGTTAGAACCATAACAATTCTACCAAAACAATCTGCAGCTGCAAGAAGTTTACAAAACTGTAACACTGTTTTGTCTTACTTGCATGGGAAAGACAGAACTCTCACAAAATGCTGCAGAAAGCCGGAAAATCTCTCTGCTAAAGCTTTTCAGTGTCCACAGTCACCTGGCTGCCAGCACTTCTCCAGCGTCATGGAGAGTGGCTTGGCAGCTCCACCAGCCAATTCCCTCAGGACTCGGGGTCCATCCCATCAGGTGCCCCAGGCTTGTGCACGTCCAGGTTCCTCAGCTGGCCCTGAACAGGATCTTTCCTCTCCGTGGCAGAGCCTTTGCTCCCCCAGCGCCCACCCTGCTCTCCATCCCCTCGGGAGGGTGGGAGGAGAGGCTGCCACTGGAGACTGAGGCAAAAAAGCTGCTGAGTGCCTCAGCCTTCTCCCCATCCCCTGCCACCAGTTTGCCAGCGCTGGCAGCAGTGGGGCAAAGCACCACCTGTCTGTGCTGTGCTTCACCCTTTCTAGAAAACAAAACAAAACAAAAATTTAAAGTTTTATCATACACTGCTCTTACAATGGAAGATGTAATTCTTCCCCTTTCAGAAACATGCAAACGTAGCAGAATCCATTTGCTGTTTCAGAAAGAAGCCTTGGCTCATTGAGACACCCACAATTAAAATATTCCCTGGAATTTAAGTTAAAATAAGGGTTAAACTTAAAGAGCAGACTCGTTTACAAAGAGGCCACACTATTGGCGCAATAACATTACAGAGATCAAATAATTGTGCTTCCAACTCCCAAATACACAGGCCTCTGTCTTTGAGACCAAAGAAACATCTCAGTGAGCTGTCAACATGGCCTTTCTAAAATCATCTACTAAAGACAATATCACTGTGCCAGCAACTGAATGTTTGATATAAGGAGGAAACCCAAACACTGAAGCATAAATATTTTTTTCAGCCAAAAAGTAACTGTCAAATGCTTGTTTTCCTTGGCAAAATGTTAATCCAGGAAAGTTTCAAGTCACCCAAAATGTTTCGTGGTACTGAAAACAAGCATACGTACCATTCTAGTCTGGGAGATTTTGTTTTTGAGTTACATGTCATTAAGCCAAGTTTCAAAACCTTTCACTGAAGAACTTTAAAATGAACATTTCAAGTAAAAATAGGGTCAAAAAAAAAAACTTGTTCAGATGCAATTTTTTGGGGAGGGTCAATAAATGGTCCTCCTGGTGTTTTGAAATGTTGTTCATTTCAGAGAAACATTCTAAAAAAACCCAGGCAATATCAGGCTTTCTGTGCTTAAAGCCCAAGGCAAAATGCTCCCCCTGGTCGCTGCTGGCACGAAACCAGAAACCACAGTAATTTCCAGCACTTCTGCTTGTGTACAGCCTGCTTCCACCAGGGCTCCCTGCTGAGCCATCAGCGTGGAAACGACAAAATGAACTGATAACTTTTGATGTGCAGTGAGCTATTTTTAGCTCAAAGGACAATGCGTTTAGGGGAGATAATTCCTTCCTGTCCTCTCCCCCACACCCCCGCTTTGCGGTGTAGCTCCAGCAATGTTTAAAATCATTTCTCCGAGAAAAAGGCGCAGAACTAGAAGGTGCTCTCCAGCAGAAACAGATGGTAGCCTTGGGACCTGATCAGGAAAAACACTGTGCACACTCTTTACTTGTACATTTGTGAGTCGTCTAATCGAAGTTAGACCTGTGGAGACGAGCACTTCCAGGATCTGGCCTTTGGCAGTGGTGAGGCAGCTCAGAATCGCGGAGGTGTTTTACAGCAGTGTTCTGCTGGCAGCTCATTTTGGTTAGGACAGATAAATTCAGAGTCTGAGCCTCTCCAGGGTGTTCTGGTCCTCGGCTGCTGCTTGTTCCAGTGATTTCCCTCTCCAATTTCAGCTCTGCTTTGTGAAGTGACGGCAACAAATCTTTCTGTGTGTGTGTTAGGTGTGCGGGGTGAAGGAGCCCCAGGTGTGTGTTCACAGTGATTCAAGTGGAATGCGGTACGTCAAAAATCTCTCTCAGGATGTAAGCAAGTTCCTTCTCAAAACTCTGTCAGCTTTTGAGGGTTTTGGCCTAACCTGCTCTTCTTGGGAGGCTCTTCCAGAGCTGGATCCTCTGAAGGATGGGGATTTTTTTTTCTGATTCTCATCCTAAATTTATTTGTGGACAACTATTATCCATTTGTTCTTAAACCAACCTTGTCCCTCAGCTTAAGTAGCACTTTTAATTCAGTGATGTCCCCCTTCAGTTCTCCCTTCTGGCTTTCCCCAAGATGAATTTAGACAGTGACTCTGCTGAGATAAATGTGGACCCCCATCTCTCTGAGGTGCTGGATTCTCGAAGAGTCTCTTGGCTTGTCCCAGTAATGAGCCAAGATTGGGTTTTGCATCAGGTGCTGCACTTAAAGTTCTTCAATTCATTTTTGCTGCCATTGCTGGACTCATTTCATGTCTTGTTACTCCAGCTCTCTACCTGTGGATCAGGAACAGGGAACACTGATCACTTTAAGAATGCACTTCACAAAATGCCAGGCAGGCCAGCATTTTACTCTAAACATGACCCTTTTTATAACCTCCTTTTTTCTTCCCCTAAATGGAAATTATCACTCTGAGAGTCTCCATTTCTTGCAGAAATAATTGGGCACATTGACACATTTTAATAGGACAGATTTCAGAGTGTCACAGTGCAGCTCTGACAGCTTCATCTGGCCTTACATCTCGTTCTTGGCCAGCAGGGTAGTCCATACCATACTGCCACAGCAATTAATCAGCTCGGGGCTTTGTTAGGATCCCTGTGTGGCTATGAGTTGCACGAAAGGATTTGCTGACTTGGCTTTTTAGCTATAAAGTTAGCTTGACAGTGCCCATTCCATTCTCAAAACAGATGACTGAAACCCAGAAACAGAAGCAGATTTAGAAGCAGGTGTGCACTACTTCAGGAGAAAAAAAGTGCTGTGACTGAAACCTGTACAACCACTGAAATTGCTTAATGTTTGCTTTTGACTTACACTTCAGAGTTAGCTAATGAAATCCTTCTGGCTTTTTGAGGTTAGACTGTAGAATGATGATGGCTTTATTTATTATTTAATGCTACTCTTACCTGTCACAGCCTCATCTAATATTTGAATTGCTCGGATTTGGCTCTTTGTTCATGTGCCACAAGGCACAAGGAGCAGGGAGCCATCAGCCTGTGAAGCAGTTTCACACTATTTTAATCTGCTCAAACTTTCCATCAAGTTTGATGGCACAGTGAAAAATGCTGTGTTGATTCAGGTGCACTGCACTGTGTCCAGTGACAGTCATAATGTGGGGATAATAACACATGCCTTGACAGGTGTGCTGCCTCCCCTGCATTCCTGGTGTTCTTCCTCCTTGCTCAGAACTAGGAAACATTTCTTGACTCCCTGAGCTGCATGGGTGCCAAAATTTTGAGGTCTGTCCTGGGAAAGTGGTGAACACCTGAAATTCCTGTTGGGGTCAAGGAGAAGTGTGCAAATGCTCGGCATTTCTCTTCCAGGACACCTTCCAAACAAGCGCTTTCCACAAAACCTTAAAACCCTTAAAAGCACAATCTCTACTATTGGGTGCTTTCAGTTCCTCTCGTTTTCTTGGTGGTTCCACATTTCAGGGACTCATGGAAATGGAACAAGGGGAAGGCTGCAGTCAGACCTGTTCAGAAGCAACCAGACATAACCCAGAACTGCTGTGCACAAACCCTTGGGGGTGTTTTTAAGCAAAATGGATTGAAAGCTCCAAGCAAAGCAGTGAGAGACTTTCACTCACTTTTCAGCACTCTCTTTAAAGCTACAGTAAAATAAAGAGATGTTCAAATGTATTTGTATGCCTCCTTATCTTGCACAAGTTCTGCTGAGGAAAACTCCGCTTGCAGCCCCTTGCTGTTCTCCCCCTCACACGGATGGGGTGGAGGGGTGAGGGAATGGCTGTGTGGGGGCTTAGCTGCTTGCTGGAGTGAACTCTCCACAGCTGGTTATTTTTCCTGGCTAAGGAAAGGAAGAAGCCAGTATTGAACCCCCCCCTTTAACTGGCACCTTCCCTTACAACTTCTGGCTTACAGTAATACATAGCTGGTTTAAAGCACTCTGCACTTCCTTAGCATTTCAAAAGTACTCAAGCAAGTTAAAAGCCTACATCCTTCACAAAAACATTCATGAATGTATTTTTCATGTTCTAGATTCCTGAGTTGTACATGAGGATAGGTCTTTGGCTCCTGAGTCATTCTGTTGCAGTTAAGCCTCATGGGAAAAAAAAAAAAAAAAAACAAACCAAAAAACTAGATTATTTATTATTTCCACCTGAGAGATGGTGAGGCTGAAGCAAACTTGTCTACTGATTTGTGTCTTTTTTTGCTAGTGCAGGGTAGTTCCTGGCTGCACTCAATTTCTTGACTGTTTTTCACAAAGATGGAGAGAGATAAGTGCAGAATTTGTTTTCATGGTGTGGATAAATTGGGAAAAGATGAAGCAGAGGCTGAAAATAATAGAGGGGTGGAATACCTAAATGAGAAATATTCCTTACCTGGCGCATTGTCCTTAGCCTCGACAAAACTCCTGAGTCCTGCTGCTCCTCCAAGTCAGTGCTGCAGCACTGTAACAGGGAAGAACGAAAAAACCCCAATCAAACCCAAAAAGCCCCCCAAACCCAAACAAAACCTAAGAAGGTGGATGGAAATAAGGGCACTAAGTGATGAAGAGATGCAATTGCCTCCTCAGCCTGAGTTTCTGGAGCTGAAAGGACAGGATTTCTACTGCCACATTTAACATGCTGGAGAAACAAGAGGACCAAAGAGTTTAAGGATGCATGAGCCTCATCTGGTTCTGCTGGCCCCAAAAACCCATTAAACGACACTGCAGAGCAGGTTTGACCAAACCCTACAGCTCACGTTGGCAAAAATTACAGGGCTGGGTACTTTTCCTGCTCAAATATTGACTTGTGCGATGAGTTATTTGGGGGTTTTTGGTTTTTTTTTTAATTAAAAGGCCTCAGTGTACTGTTGTAGGAACTTCTTTCACCTCTGCTATCTCAAATCCTGTTTATAGAAACGTGGGCGTGTGGGCTTGATAGCTGTTCAATCCTAACCTTTGCTTCAGCAGCCGACTTTCAGGCACTCTGTTCCTCAAGATTAATATCCCCTTAATAAAAATAACCCTGTGTGCCTCGAACTCTGCTTAAATGTGGGTATCTGCAAACAAGTTGAAAATGGCTTTGCGAATATTACGAGCTGAATGTAAAAAAAAAAAAAACTCCTAAAATAGCATGCAAAATGTTAAAACATTTTCTGCATGCTCGCTTGCGTATTGAGAAGGGAGTTTTTCGAAGAAGCCAGAGGGCAAATGCCAGGGGCTGCACTACGTGAAACACTTCCCATTCTCAAGGCAGCCCTTACCACAGCTGAATAAATGATGTGGTGGGTACAGAGAGAGGTGGACACCAGCAGGAAGCAAGGGAGAGAAATTCAGGTCTCTAGAGTTGCCTGAAAACACAGGAAAATCCTTGCAAACAATGTTAAGAGCGATAAGGTAAAAAGCAGTTCTTTCATGGAAGATTTCAGGTGCACAAAGTGTAGGTATGCACATGTGTGATACAGGATGTCTAAAATTTTTATAAGGTAAATTAATAAGTATATCTAGCAGGTACATCCAGTAAGAGACCAGTTGCCCCAGGGTCTGTCCCTTGGAGTTGGTCCAGGGGGCTGCTTGCCCTATATCTTATTACATCTCTCAAATTCTGGTGAAGAACAAGGTATCCTTGTTAGAAGCTGTCTTCTTGAGAATACAACTAAACAGAATATCAAGAACCTGTTAGAAAGGGTTAGCTTATTATTCTGAAACGTGAGAGAGGGCAGCCAAAGCACTAGAAACTATACAACTATATATTAAAACTCTACAAATGCATGAAAAAGCTAAAAACATTTAGACATCCACAGGCACATCCACAGCCACGTCCCGCACGTGGTCCACGTTCAGTCCTCAAAGGGGTGTTGGGTCTGTGCTTTGCCAGCGACAAAAAACCACCCTCCCTGTACTGACACGTGCTTTGTCTGTGTTGTGCCTGCAGTGGCTGAGGAACCCGGGCCCTCAGCACGAGAAGAGGACTCTCTTCGGGGACATGGTGTGCTTTTTGTTCATCACCCCGCTGGCGACCGTCTCTGGCTGGCTGTGCCTGCGAGGAGCCGTGGACCACCTGCACTTTAGTAGTAGGCTAGAAGCCGTCGGCCTCATTGCACTCACTGTGGCACTCTTCACTATTTACCTCTTTTGGACCCTAGTAAGTATTGGGGATTTTATTTGGCTCGCAGGAATTAGGGAGAGAGCAAACGGGAAAATTAATTGCGTAGAGTGCTCTAGACCATTGCACGGAGCGTTGCTTCTCTTTGCCTCCTGTGCTGATAAGTGTAAACTGCATCTGCAAAAAACCTCTCGTTTCCACACCATTCCAGTTCCCTGGAACACCAGAAAGTGTGCTTTGGGGTAAGGATTCTCGAATCCCAAACACCAGCGGGGACAGCAAGAGGGAGACAGGGAAGTAGCATGGAGGATTTCAAGACTGGTGCTACAAGAGGGAGTTTCATCAAACGTGATGTGCAAAGGGTGAAGGCACAGCACACAAGAAAAAAAGATTTAGGTGAACAATTTGGCTGCCACAGAGGATTCAGATTTTATTCCAATGCAACATCTTGCCAAATTTACAATTTAAAAGTATGGGATGTGGGTGCTTCCCGTGCTTTTCCTCTAGTTCGAGGCGCTGGGGGAAGCCCTCAGCAGAACACACATATGCCCAGCTCTGTAAAAACAGAGCTGCTTTTGCAGTGCAGGCTAAATTGCATCCTCCACCCCAGCACGAGTCACCTGCATGCCAATCCATCCTTGTTCTGTGTCAAGTTGTTAAACTGAGATCATCTTCCGGCCCCAGCGCCCTGGCAGGCATCTGGCCCGGCAGAAACGAGGGGAGCATCAGGGACAGCTGCCAGAACGGGTGTTTGTCCAGCCACGGCCTAGCAGTTCACTGAAAACCCCAAGCTCCTGCTTCTTTTGGCGTTTCACAGCTCTGTGCGTGGTGTGGGAAGGGGAAGAAGAGCAGGGTGGGTGCAGAGGGGGAGCGCTCGCAGCAGTGCTCCTGAGAGGGTGCCCGGCTGTGCTGCTGGGGCACGAAAAGCCCGTCCTGCCCGTGGTGCTGGCATGGCCACATCCACTTCTCCATGCAGAAGCAACAAATTAGGCACCACATTCCTCACTGAAGTGCACATTCTGCTGGTGTGAGTTCAAACTTAGCCAATTTACCCTGCATTTACGCCAAGCTGAATTTAACTCCACAGCTCTGGCCCTCTCACTGGGTGTGGCCACGCCATAACCCAGGCCCCTTCCAGCAGATTTGGATCCGTGTAAGCTGCTGAGGAGCTGGCACTTTCCAAAAAACTGCATCAGTAGATCTAGCCCACAGCAAGAAACCCCCTGCCCTGAGCCCTGAGGAAAAGGGGGTGTGGGGGGAACACAGAAACCCCACACTTCCTCACAAGTATCTCCGAGAAAGCTACGAAAGGGAACATCTCATTTACACATTTGTGACAGTGAAACCCTGTCTCACCCACAGAAGACTTCACCGTCACCAAAATTGTTGGAAGTTGTAAAAGGCGTTTTTTTTAGTCTGATTTAATTAGCTGTGACAAATGGACTTATCCAACCTTGCTTATTAAAACTACTGCAGCATCTCAGCTTTGGTCCCTATCCCTGGGTATTGCATTTGCAGAGTAAGAGGCAAAAATGCCTTCATAAAGTCACTTTATAAATTTTACCCCTTCAAAAGCACGGAGAAACGTGCTATTGGCTCTTGGAGAACATGATAGTGACAGTGAGCCTGATGTAAATGCATACCTTCCTTGATTTAATCAAAATTCAGGATCTTTGATGCCCACTCAGTTGTGGACAGCTGTAATTCCACTCTAAGTTATTATTCAGGGCAGGAGGAGATGGATGGGCCAAGGAAGGCCTTTAAGGGGCTGAATCACCAAATGATTGAAGCTGGGAGGCAAAAAAAAAACCCTCCCTTCAGTGATGCGGGAAAGGCCCAGCCTGGTTTTGCCTTGGGCAGGGCTCCAGGCTCCCCTTGTCACCTTTCCTCACCAGGAAGGAATGGTCCCACACACAGAAGTGTTAATTCCACCAAATTCTTCAGCAGCACATGCCTTTGTCACTTTTGGAAGCGGGGGAATCCTGTTCCGTGGCTGTGGCCGTGCAGGGAGCCGGCTGAGTGCTGCAGGGTAAATTCCATACACGATGGCACAACACTCCTTTGGGTCCTGGGAAAATTAAGAGAACTGAGAACTTCATTTTACTTCCGATAAATCAGCTTTCCTTCTCTGGAGGCAGAAGCTGGCATACAGATTATTTACACACCACGGTTATCCCAGCGAGCAGTGAGCAGGAGGGATGTTGTTATTTTTAGCATCCCAGAAGCTGTTTTTCCCCTCCCTCTAAAACAGAGAAGTTATCCATAAAACACTCTCGCTTTTTACTCTGTATTTTTTACACACACCAAAAAAGGTGCCTAGTCTTCCCAAGAAAAAAGCTCCAGACACAAAAAAAGGGGTTTGGCATTTAAACAAAGAATTCAGGGCCACACTCTGCCTTCCCTTGTGTTATATACATGCCTGGTTTAACAAAGCAGCTGTTACTCATAGAACCTCATGCTCTGCTGCTTGAAAACTCAGCCTGAACTCCAGCCCACTCTCCTGAAGCTGTCACTGCATTCCACAGGGCACCCACCTTTGCAGACGCTGGGGTCTTTTTTTACCCTCCTCCCTACACCAAGTGATGGCTGCTGCTCCTGCAGTGTGTTTTGAGAAGAGATTTCTCGTATTCCTTCATACACAATGCTCCACAGAAACAGAAGATGCAGGATGCCTTCGGAATAGAGGAGGTTGAGAGTTGAGGGAATCAGTCTGAAGAGGTGTCTTTGCAAAACTGCTCAGTAAACCAAAGCTTTATAGGTTTCCATCAGACAGCTGTAAAAAGATCTAATAAAAAAAAAAAAAGAATTTTTTTAGCCCTTGTAGGACATCATTGAAAGGTAAATTTATTTCATTAAAAGCAGACTTTTTGCAATAAGGAAAGGACACAGTGCGTGGGTCAACTCCTGCCCATAGCTGAAGAGCACAATAGTCATCATGTGGCACATTTCCCTCAAAATGTACAGTTTGTTGTTGGTTTCTGTTGGGTTTTTTGGTGGTTTTTTTTTAACTGCACATATACACCCTCTTACACAGCTACAACTCCCACAACACTTGGCTACCACTAAAACAAGTAACAAACTACTTTTTTAAAAACATGGGGCTGAGCTGTCTTGCATCTCCACAGCAGTCACACATTTCTCTTCCACAATGAGGTTGAAATTACCCGATAACAGAAAAAACCAAAACGAACGAACAAACAAACAGAAAAATCCCGAAACCAAAAACAAAGAAAAAAAACCCCCCAAAATCCCCCCAAAAAAATCAAAAAATAAAACAAAACAAAACCAAAAAACCAAAAACCAAACCAAACCAAACCAACAAAAAAAACAACCCAAAATTCAGAGACAATCTAAATTGAGACACACACATTGTCAGGTCATTGCCTCTGTGCAACCCCAACTTAGATGCATTCAGCAGTGAAGTATTTATTACAAGGTAGAACACACAGCCCTGTCTTCAGCTGCCACCATCCAAACAATCACACTGTCAACTTAGCGACCTGAAACAAGAGAGGATACCCCAAATCCTCATTCCATGTGTGCCAACAGCTCTTGGGAAAGGCAGAGGCAAGATGTCTGATTTTCCAGGTGGCGAAAAAGGGGAATGAGGGGTAAATTAGGTACAGGCTGCTCTTCTCCCCTGCTGTGGCACCTCGGGGCAGGAGCCATCCACATGGCGGGTCTCCCTTTTCACCACTTTTTGCCCGTTTTGTCCCACTGGAAGGCGTTTGGAGCCCCAGCTGGCTCCCTGCAGGACCACGGCGCCTGAAGGCAGTGTCCTCTCTGTCCCCAGGTGTCGTTCAGGTACCACTGCCGGCTGTACCACGAGTGGCGTCGGAACAATCAGCGGGTGATGGTCCTCGTCCCAAGGTCTGCCAACGTCCCCTCCACCCAGCAGTCCCTGCTGGGCCTGCAGCCCCTCAAAAGGAGCTCAAAGGAGACAATCGTGTGATGTGGGGCAGATCTGAGCAGGAGCCGGGCACTGAAGATGTTTTTTCTCAGACTCTCGTTGGGGTCGGGCAGCGTCCAGCACCCAGGAACGTGCTGCTGGAATCTACAGACTGTGGCTGCAGAGGGATAAATCACTGCTCGAATTCCAGTCATGGGTGCTGCAGTCATTTGTGACATTTGCTAAGCTGCCAAACGTGCTCGGTTAGCAGGGACCCTATGGATTCTGCAAATATGTTAATTGTTGCATCATCAAGTGATGCAAATTTTTTTTATTGTTTAAAGTACTGAACTATGGTAATTAACAATGCAAAACAGGTTGAAAAAGTGCTTTGTTTTTATGATTTCTTGTTCCTACAGTACTGGTTCTTCAGGCAGCTGGACAGCAACCAGTATTTCTTTCTGCTTCCTAAAGCACAGCAATGGCATTTCCTCATCTGATTTTATCTGCAGGTCCATTATACCAAATGTTTGGATTATTAAAATTTGTGTGCAATGAGTTCTACAAATTGGCACATTATTTAAATGCTACAAAGCGATTGGAAAATTATCTTACCCATTTCCTGTTTGGCAGGGAAGGTCTGAGAAGAAGATTCTTCGGTTATGAATCTAGAGTTCGCAGGAGAAAAATTAGACAAATTACAATAATCTTCCTATCAAAAGTATTACGGTACACAGCACTCAGGAAAAAAAAAAAAAGTACTTTTCCATGCAGAAGCAACAAATTAGGCACCACGTTCCTCACTGAAGTGCACATTCTGCTGGTGTGGATTCAAACTTAGCCAATTTACCCTGCATTTACACCAAGCTGAATTTAACTCCACAGCTTACTTTCGTATAGGGAAAGCTCTGCATACATAATGAATGAGATCAGCAGATAAGTTTTAGGAAGCAGGGACTCATCTTGCATGAAGAACAGCACTACCTTAGAGCAGCAGAAACTCCAACTTGACAGGCAGGATTTGGCAGAGCGTGTGCAAACCCTGACCTCTCATGGTAGCACTGAGGCACCTTTTGAAATACTTTACACACAGCCCTCTGTGGTGACCAAACTGAATTTGGTGTAGAGACCAGAACTTACTCCTGGGCGACTTTTATCTACTTCCCCTTGGTTTTATGGCCAATTCATTCAGCAATTCTTCACTCCCGGAAGAGACACCCTTATGTAGACAGACTTACTTTAAATAACTACACAAAATCTCATTACCAAATGCTGCCAGAACGAGAAATTGATACAAAGTCCCTCTGAACAGACGAATTTCTTAGAAATGTGCATGGATGGCAATACCACCAGGTGCTTTGTTTTCCAAACCCTGCAGGAACTGAAAATCAAAAGGAAGATATAGCAGGAAGGCTAATAATTTGTTACTCATAAAGTTCAAGGTATTTTGGGTATTTACCATCAGACAAGAAGTTATTTGATGTTTTGTGTGTGCTCTGTTGGGGGGGGAAAAAAAAGCTTAGTGCACAAAGCCAAATCTGTTAAGTTTCTTTATTCTGTCTGTGGACCAGTCTAGCTGTGAGCATGTTATTTAACAATGTTCTTTGTAGCTGTCAGTCATGGGGATAGGAGAATCATGGGGATATAAAGCAATAACAGCCTCACTCCAACAGAAAGCTGCTTACACACCAAGCCAAGGTGTGTAAGAAAATCACAGACCTGCAGATCCGCACTCATCAGTCTGACAACAAGGCTGGGGCTGGCCACGTGTGGCTGTGAATAACTGCTTCTCTTCCAGGGAAAATTGTACAGGGCTCTGAAGGTATGGATATCACAAACTCTGTGATAGCCTAAAACCGGCAGTGCTTATCTATTTATGTTTTTTATACCTCTTCCCAAAGGTAAATAACTATTTAGATGGAAGACTGAACATGCACTTAAGCAGAGTTTCCAGGTTAGAAAAAAAATCTGCCGGCCAGGGGCACAGAAATAAAGCAAATCTGGCTGGGTCAGGATGATGTCAGACAGTGTTTTAATGCCTACACACATACTTCAGGTAATCTTCCTTCAGAACTCTGTCACTGCTTCTGCTTCTTTGGGAGATACTCCAGAAAGAATTGTTATTCTTAGTGCTGCTGTTAGGTTTGTTTCATGAAACCAAAAATTAGGGTGATACGGAATTAAGGGGCACAACATTCAGGCAAACACTTATTCCAGCGAAGCTGCAAGGTCTATGCACAGAGATCAGCAGAGTGACTTGGCCCAGCTCATCTGTGTTATTTCAAGTTTTTCTTTTTTTTTTTTGGTGTAAAGACAGCTTTATTTATCTGGAGAAGGCATATTGAAGCAGACAGAGGGAACAAGTATGGTCCAGTTTAGCACATGCACAACTAATCCTGTTTCTGTGCTTGATGCAGCAGCACAGCAGAACTGCCTGGTGAAGCCACCAGCAGGAGTGTCCCATGGATTTTCCTGAGGAAAAAAAAGTGGCAGGAAAGATCCAGTCAGACACCATTGCATTAAACCCATGGGAAAAAGGCACACTTGTATTCTTCCTCGTTTTTCCTAAAACACAGGAACTGGGAGGTGAGAGACATTACTCCTTAATCTCACTTCTGTTCTAAAGCTTTACAGACAGAAGGATCTGCCAGATGGGAGTTGATTTTTTCCTTCCACGAATAGATGCTATTGTTGCCACACCAAGCCCAAACTTCCATAAAAAGTGGATAACAATTCCACAACAGCAGCAATACCCATTTCTGTCTGAACAGAAGTGAAGGACAAAACTTAACCACGGTAGAAGCCCCAGCCAGCAGAGCTCCTGGCAGTACAATGACACCTTTGTTACGCTCTCCTTAAAAAACAAAATTAATTAAAGAACATAATTAATGAAAGGATGAGTGACCACTTTTTAATTTTTTTTAAATGTCACTCAGCTTCCCTCTTAGCAGCTTTATGCTTTCTTCTCATGCAGCTGACCTTGTCATTTACATTCCTTTTCCGGATAAGAAGTTATACAGAAAGAACAGTATTCAACACTGTTTGAGTCAGTATTTTAAGTTGCAAGTGATGAAAGCAGCCTATTCTGATTCAGTGTGATGAGTGCAATGCAAAAAAAGTGAGGAAGTTTTACTTTTTTCACATAGTCTTTCCCCTGCAGGACTTGCCTATCACATTACATAAAGATTTAGAAACACCACAGCTTTCTGTTCAGCTGGAAGGAAGTCACAGCAGAAGCAGTTATTAAAGATACTTCAGGTTTTGGCATTGTTTGTGGGGTTTTTTTAATTACTCAGCTGTACAGTTCTGAGACCTCACAATGTCATTTGCATTTCATTTATTAAAACCAGCCTTGCACCAATACAAAGTCACACAGGGCAAAGTGACAACTCTGCATAAAGGGACCCGGAGCCAATATATGCAACTGGCCTTTGATGCAATGGGCACCATCTGAAAGAGGTATGAGAATAGATATTGGGACAAACTCACGCACTAAGAGAGCTAAGGAAGCTCTCCCTTTGGAAAAAAAAAGAACTGTTAATAATTGAATACCTTTGCTTGTTACTTTTTGTGAGCCGGCGCTTCATTTAACACAGAATTGGTTAATTAAAGAAGCATTTTCCTTGCAAGCAGAACTGAGCATTGCCTCTTTACTGCCAAATATTGGGTATTCAAGAGTATCTTTAAAAACTACAACACAAACTCATGGAATCACAGAGCTGCTAAGGCTGGAAAGGACCATCGAGTCCAACCACTGACCCAGCACCACCACTGATGTTCACCACAAACCACGTCCCCAGGTGCCACATCCACAGGTTTGCTTTTGAACACTTCCAGGGATCATGATTCCATGGATTCCAGCTCATTCCAATGCCTGACCACCCTTACAGTGAAGAATTTTTTCTTAATATCCAGTTTAAAACTTGCCTGGAGCTGCAGGGGGCTGAAGGGACCCAAGGGCAGGACCCATCACTTCCCCTGGCTGTACCTCACCCCGCTGGCCTCATCCCATGGATCCAGCCTGTCCAGATCCCTCTGCAGAGCCCTCCTGCCCCCCACAGATCCACACTCCTGCCCCATTTGGTGCTGGTCTGCAAATTTACTGAGGGTGCCCTCGATCCCCTTGTCCAGACCAAATAATAAAGAAAATAAACACACCTTGTCCCAACACCTCACTAACCCACTGTGTTATTCCACACTTCAAATTTAGTTGCATATGCATTTCTACAGGAGACAGCTTTTTCAAAGATCAAAGGTCACGTCTTTCAGTCCTTAAGTTGTTTTCAGGTCTTAAAATCTTTTCCTGACAGCCTCTCCATGCCTGTTTGTGGCAAGGCTACATAACATTTGTCCCTCCCTTTGGTGTTGAAAGATTACAGAACTGATGGGAATTTTCTTTATTCTAAGAGTACCGAGTGCTTTCCCAATAAAATGTCATAATGGAGAACAAATGTTGATATTCCATGTGCAACATGCCCTCAGAAGCAACAACAAAGCACACCACCCTCAAAGAAAGGGATGCTGCAGTAGCAGGGGAAACCAATGTCAGTTTCATTCCATGGCTTCTATTATTATGCACAAAGAAAGACTTGCTTGCCAATAATAGTATTTTTTTGTTCTGAAAGTGCAGAATAGCTACGAAAACTCACATCTAGGAGTTAAATGTAGGAAAAATTCTATCACTGAATCAGCTTAAGCTGAAATGTGCTTTCCTGTATCAATTGCCCCAAAAGGAACTTCTCCAGGGTTAATCACACTGTGTTTTTACCACACACACAGGTCCTGTATTTATGCAAACCCACTGAAAGGAAACCAGGAGATCAGCAGAAGACTCTGAGCAATAAATGCACACGAAGCAAAACCCGAGATAAAACAGCTAACTTCTGCCATAATCCTGTGATGGAGCTAGTTTAATATTATAAATAATTAAGTGACCCAGCATTTGCTCGATGCTAGCCATCACATACCAGGAAAGCCTAAATAAGAACTCACATCCATCACACACAGCCTCCACTCCCTTTCTAAAAATCACCAATTATCACCAGTTGTCCTCTTTGGAACAGGGGCTGTAAGAGCTTTTATTCTCCATCAACTACTTGATTTCTTTGCCTGGAGAAAAACTCTCCATAGTTCATTTCTGTAAAAGCAGCAGCGTTTTTTTAACTTGAAGTACAGATACTGCTTACAGTGCAGTATGAATATAAAAGGCACCATTCCACAGATAAAACCCATCCTTTTCGATCCAGAAACCCTCAAATTAGTGTCAAAATGATACACTGATAAGACAGATTTTCATGGAAAAAAATTAAACTGAGGCCAGCATTTAAAACTGCACAATTTATAGAAGAAAATTAATAATTAGCATCTGTTGAACAGAATTTACATATTAATTTCTCTGTCCATATTTTGCTGTCTACTTGGGCAAATGTCATGTAGGTACGTGAATCAGGGACAAGGAAATCCAAAGCAAAAACCAATTTTTAGCACTAAATTGCTGTCAGCCACACCATGAACTAATCTGCACCAATTCTGATTACTCTGGGGTTTTTATAACGAACACTATAAACAAAGAATGCAGTTCCCAGGTTTGCTGCACAGCTCAAACCACTTGTTTCCTAAATTCCTTATCTGCTTTTCACAGGAATGAGTGTATTTGAGCAGAAACTTTCCTGGTAAAGCATTCATCCAGCTACAGGCAGTAAATTGCTGAAGAGTTTTCACCTGCAGGATGATTCAATTTGCATCTTATGCCACTAGCAATGATAATCAAGTTATTCAACTTGCAGGGCCAGTGCAGGAAGCGTTGGGTTGCTGCTGCCCTGCAAGCATTAAAAAAAGACAAGCAAAACAAGACCTCCACCTTGTGGCAGGATGTTCCACAGTTGTGTTTCACAACAAATCCTTCTACTGATTTACAGGAATTCTTGTCACAGCAAAAAAAAAAAAAAATTATTCTAAAATCTGCATTTCTCCCATTGTCATGGAAGAACAGGCTCTACAAAAGGTGTAACCAAGTATTTGATAATGCAGGAAGGTTCCTACCACGACCTAAAATTGTCCTTCTCACCGCCCCCCCCCGCCCCCCGCCACCACTTTCTATCTTCTGCTGGCAAATGTTGAAATGCCACCATGCTGGTCACCAGAAAAGGGCTTATCCAAGATGAAAGACCCGTTAAAAAGTCTTAATTTTGCCATGAAAAAAAAAAAAAAAGAAAATTCCAGCCAACTTTTTCTAAAAGAAAATTCCAATCGACTTCCAAAATTTTGGCTGTGCATTTAAAAATGCATTCAGGCTATGTCAAAGACAACTACTTTACAGTATTTCTACATTTCTCTTTATGCTACCATGCTTGCTTAAACTGCTCAGCCTGGTACTTCCAGGATGTGGTAAAAGCCAGTCCAGTAAGAACAGATCCACGAGCAAAGATGAGCACAAATGCAACAGAGTGTGAGCAAAGCCCTGAAGAATTAATTTTCCAAATGTGAAGTAATACTACTCCTTTTATAGAGGAAATCTTTGCATCTCAAATGCCACTGTTCCATTTACATGGATGTTTCTTCAGCTTCAAAACTCATCAAATTCAAGGATTCAATGCTCATTCAACTTTCAGCTCAGTTCAGGGAGGAAACAAATTCCAAAAACTTTACTCTGCAGTACAGAGATACTTTATTAAAATGTTTTTCAGACATCAGAATAATGTGAAAAGGACAGAAAAACTTTCAACATCGGCAAAATTACAACTGTTTCCCATACAAATGTAGACTAGACCTCTAGAGACTTCGTTTCGTTACTAAAAATTGTAAACAAGTAAGGCAATTCATATTAAAACAGCCTCCTAATTTGTTAAGAAAAAACCACATAAGAAAATTTAAGCTGGTAACACTATCTTAACAACACGACTACAAGGTGTAACATGAATCCTCTTCCAGAATAAGAACTCTACACCAATCCCCAACAGCACCTAAATTACAAAGAGGTCGTAGCAACTAGTCTAGAGTGGTATAATCTAAAAAAAATCGATCCCCAAAACACACTGGAATATTCCTACTCCAGCAAGGTTTCAATGAAGAAGAGACTGGCGTATAAATCTGAGAGAGACAGGAACATCAAACCTCAAACAGCTCCCTTGAGGGGAGCCACCAGCTCACGTCCTGCGAGGAAGTCGAGATACTCGTCACAAACCTTCCTTTTCTCTTTTTTTTTTTTTTTTTTTTTTTTTTTTTCCCCAGTGGCAAAGGAAATTTAAGGCCATCAGACTCGCAGCTTTAAAAATTCACAGACGGGAAAAACAACGTTGTGCTTCTCAGAAGGCTCTGTTCTGCAGGCAGGGATCACCACGGCTGGAGGAACCACGGCTGGAATTTCACATGACCACACAGCTTCTGTTGGACGCCCTTTGCTCCGCCTGTTGGGAACAGAGAGAATCGTTTGAAACAAAACAAAACAAAACAAAACTAAACAATCCAGCAGCAAAACATCTTCCTACTCAAAAGAATCTACTGTGCGTTTTTAATGTATTGAATTATTAGCACGGCGTGGTATAAACAAGAGTCGGCAAAGCTGTACAACCTGTTATACCCTGGAATTAAAAGAATGCTACATATCCTTTCCTATGAGGGGCAAAGGAGGACAAGTACCAGAAAAAACACAAGTAATTCCCATATTTGAATCAGGGAACATATACAAGAAATCTAACATCTCTGATTTCTAATTCTTTTCAGTCCTTTTTTTTTTTGGCTTCAGAATTTCGTTTTTTCAGCATGCAAGGAACATCTTCTCTCAAACAGTTTTCAAATCTCAGATCTTCTCTATCAGGGAAAATATGTGAACAGAAGCCACTAACATAATTTTCTGTATCAGAGATACAGAGAGATTTGAATTCTCAAAACTTTCAGTAAATTCACCCGCTTAAGCCAAACTTTACTGTAAACAACTGGCATGGGGGGAATCTTATTAGGAACAGAGTTTAAGGGAAAGAGAAAAATCCCCATATCTTTAAACTTCAAAAAAAGTGTACTTCTCTGCAAGGGGATATATTAGGCAGTATTTTTACACTGGTTTCAATAAGACAGCTCCATGCTTTCACTAATTACTGATTAAAAAATAAAGAACATCCACACTTGGTATTTATGTTTTGGGTTGTTTTTTTTTTTTTTAAGATTTCATGACTTCTAGCTCCATTTTTACAACGTAAATAATCTTGCTAACCCTAAAAGAAAATACCTGCTGACGGTAAATGTCTTCCTCATCCAGAGCTTCAGCTGCTTCTTCCTCAACTTCATCTTCCCCTTTACGTGCTGTTGTTTTGAACACAGTGCTTCTCTGAGCAACCTCCTGCAAGACATTTTTAAGACTTGAACTCTTCAAAAATAAAAATAAAAAAATCTCCTGTTGCTCACCTGCTTAAGACTTTGAGAAATGAAAGCTCCAGCTGCTGGGAAAACTACTTGCACTCATTTTGTTTGTACACTTTTCAGGGACTGCTGAGCATAAACAGCTTAGTTTTGAATCTCTTAATGATTAAAAGGAGCCTTTCTAACAAAACACTCACCAGGTTCTTCCAAAATCTGCTTTTTTCACATATATTTAAACATATTCTTTAAATTGCAGCATGTCACAGTACCCCAAGTTTTAAATCACACCTTACCTGAATTAACCCCTCACTGCTTCACGTGAATTTCACTGTAACATTCCCCCCTCCTCATAAGCACACAGTCTTAAGGAAAACTACTTTAGAAGACAAATCACTGAAGAGTTTACCAAAACTTTCATTTCAAACCTTGTTCTAAGGCACTGCCCAGCTCCTGGCATGAGGGAGGTGTCTGAACAAGTCATTTTTATACTATTTGGACTCGATACAGAGAAAAAAACCCACAGGTTTCAGAAGAGGCATTTCTAAACTGCAGCTAATTCTCCAAAAGAAGAAAACTTTACCAAACACTGCAGTGCACTCCTGTGTGAAGCCCTAACCTGCACCTTTGTAAGTGATGCCACCACAGGAGAAGCTCGCACAGATCTGAGGTGCTTTACCTCTCCCTGAGAATTCTTCAGTACAACTTTCACATCTTCACCGGTGCCCCAGGAATTCTGGTTCTTCCAGATGAGGTCAGTGGGAGGGCTCGCAGTAACTCCAGCATTTGCAGCCCAGATCTGTCAACAGAAGTCACACAGCAACGTTGTTTGCCTCTTCCTACACATTTCCGAGTTACCGATTCATTTAATGCATTTCTGAATCTCTTCCAGTTAAGAAAACACAAGTATCTGCAAAAGCTTTTTACAGTAAAACACAGACACTTTAGAATATGTAAGCACACCTGTACATGGTGAAAATTACTGCTTCATACAGAAAGTAAAGCTCTGAAAAACACCTTTCTGTATCAACTGCCCCAGCAACTGACACAACTAATGTCCAACACAAACACAGGTGATTATTCTCTGAACACGCACACAGGAAGGACAAAACTAAAAACCTGACGTCTTTTTGACCCACACAAGTTGGCCTGGAGTCCATTTCAACTGAGCAGCTGAAACTTGACAACTTACTGTAACAGTCTGGCCTGCCTTTAGTACGTATCTTGAGGTATATCTGTAACTTGCAGAAGTGTCTCCTATTTTTCGGATCATCTCCCAACCTCCCATAGGTTGATCCTAAGAAAACGGAGAGAAAACAAAAAATTATTTCCACCAGCATTCATTTTCTGTTTATGCTTGTAGTGTGTTTTTTATCTTTAAGGTTGTGAGACACAGAAAACTCAGTAAAAAGGGTTTACTATCACTTGATCTTCAGCATGGAATTAGAATAGTTTTAGGTAAATTTATCTTGCCCATTATTTGAAGTTAAAGCTTAATACATCCTGCTTTTGAGTTCTGATGTTAACTTAACTAATGTTTATGATTTGCATCAGTTTTGTTATCACTTGGTCCAGAAAAATAAACATTAGTAATATGTATTAAATATTAAAATCCCCTTACAAATATTTAATATGTTTTTTGAAGCACAGAATGGCAAGCAGGCTTCCTAGAAAACAAAATATTGCTGTTAGTATTCTTGAAATATTTTTACACATGCACCACCTGCCACCACATACTCCCTTGTATGACCTATATTATTTTTGTTCCTATCATCTACTTGAAAAGCATTAACAAATCATATACAAGTCATCCTTACAGAATGGCTGCTTCAAAACAAGAGTAGGTGTTTTTTACATTCCCCCACCAACAGTATTCTGATCATTCAACAGTTGCCACTGGACTCCAGACAGTTTAAATTATCTAAAACAAAAAACGTCTTAGGTACCTTAATGGATGCTGACGTTTAGTTTGTCATTGAAAAAAAGGTATCATACTTAAAGAGGATTTACTATGTTTTCAACCTATTTATTTATTTATACAAACTGTCAAGCACTTGTGAAGGTTCCCCAAGTACAGTTTATTACAACTGCACAGCAGGGAGTTGCTCAAATCTAGACTCCCTAGAAAACATGAACCACCCATGGTTACTGGGAACAAAACTGATGCTTCTCCTTCCTCATGAAACAAAGAATGTGTAGGCAAATTAAATAAAAGGTGGGGGGGAAATCTACGTGGTAAACAAGTATGTGTGTGGCAGGGGGGAAGCTAAAAAAACCACCCAAAAAGGCAAAAAAAAAAAAAGCAGGTTCTGACTCACTAGAAGTAAGTTTTGACTTGGCTGAATTGAGTCATCTACACACAAAAGTGTCTAGACCAAGAGAAATGTCAAGGTTTCTTGAATTCACTAAACAAAACCATCACTCCCCAGATGTGGTAATTACAGGTAATTACAATCCACATTATCACAGTCTGGAGGAGCCTGTCCATATCCTCACTGATTAGAGGGGACTGGGACACTTGGAACCATCTTTGTCATTTAAATCATCACAGTGAGCTGCCTTTTAGTGAAGATAAAGGAGGGGAATATACTGCATGCAACAGCATCATTTTGAGGGCAACATAGGGAAAAGTTGTGATCATTATTATCAAAGGGTTCTTCTTTTGGGTAGATATGTGTAAACTCCAATATAAACTCCCACCTACCCACAGAATCAAATAATCTCAGTAGCCACTGTAACAGTGGCTTTGGCATGGGAACTGAGGGCTCATAAAATTGTGGGTGCAGCCAAGGGAGAAGAAAAACTGATTTAGAAACGCTCTGTGCAGATACAAGAGACATTGGCAATTAATTTCATTTAGACGATTACTCTGCATCTGTATGTATTTCTCTTGGGGCTTTTTAAGGCAGAGAAAGTGCTAAAAAAGGCTTCTAAAGCAGCCTGGTTATCTGCAAAGTTTTAGAGCTCTGCTCTGCAAGGCAGAACTCTGAAGTGCGAGGTAACAATTTGGTGGGTGGGACACCTCGCAGTAAAACAGAAGCGCTGAAAATGGCTGGGAAAAAGCCACCATCAGTGCAGAACAGTGTGTGAAAGCTTTCTTTGAGACACACCAGCTCCTTCATGCCATAAGCTCCGGGGTCAACACGAAGCCCGGGAGCTGAGCGGGCGCTGAGGACGCCCTCCTGTGCCTCAGCTGCGGCACTTCCAAACCTGTTCAGAGGTGTTCTTCAAGCGGATGAACTTCCCATCCACGTCTATCTCCTCGATAGACACGTTCCCCGTGGCGGAGGCCGAGTGGGAAATGGTCACGCTGCTGCTGGCTTCCGACTCCTCCACGTCGATCCTCTTCCTCTTGCCGCCGGCCGTGCGGACGCTGCGGCTGGACGAGGCCCGCGAGACGGTCACCCGGGAGGAGGGGCTGGGGGAGAGCTTCAGCCTGGGGTGGGGAAGGGAAAGAACACACACACACACACCCCCCATCAGAGAAAAGGAGGCTCAGGGAGGGACCTGCTTTCTCTGCACAGCTCCCCGGCAGGAGGGTGAAGCAAGGCGGGGGTCGGGCTCTGCTCGCAGGGAACGCAGGACAGGGTGGGAGGAAATGGCTCAAGTTGTGCCAGGGATGGTTTATGCTGGGTGTCAGGAGGAATTTCAGGACTGAAAAGGCAGTCAGGCTTTGCCCAGGGAAGTGGTGGAATCACCATCTCTAGAAGTGCTGGAAACACACGTGGACGTGGCACTTGGGGACACGGTTTTGTGCTGAACATGGCAGTGCTGGGTCAACAGCTGGACCCATATCTTTCCCAACCTTAATGATCCCATGATTTGGCTTTAGTTTTTCCACCTTTTTTTTTTTTTTAATAAACTTTCTTCCATCTCCTCTTCTTCCCATAGATTTATACAGCAATATAGTAAACAAAGCATGTTACACGAAGAAGTGAAGCTTTAAGTACTTAAGAGGTGAATAAAACGTTGTCAAACAGCTGATTTATGTTCCTGGAGCACAGAATACTGATGGACTACTACATTAAGAGCACAAACAAATGCATTTCTGTGCATTTGTTAAAGACTGCAAAGAAACACAAACCCTAGGGAGACTTAAGCCACTGTGGGAAATTTATGCAAAGACTCAGTGGCATAAAAGCTTTGGCTGTTTCATCCTCACAGTTGAGAGGAACCAGCCTCGAGCAGCTCAGAACACAGTGAAGAATCAAACTACTTCAAATGACAGCTGTGACAGAGGTGAAAATTCTCAGTATTGGAAGAACTGAGGCCAAACGTGGAAAACGCAGCTGGCTGATGAGCTGGGCAATCATAATTGTTACGACTTTGTAAGTCATATATTATATATTATAACCATAAATCATATTGGCTAACAAAATTGGCTAACAAAATTGGCTAACAATTAATTAACCCTGCAATTAATTTCAAAAAGGGATACTAACTATGGCATCAAACAGGCATACAAATGGCAATTCCTTACTTCTGTGCTGGATCTTAACTAAAAAAAGAAAAAATTGTGTTTGCTGCCTTGAGAGCTGGTCTGATACTCAGCGTGCTTGGCCTCATGGTGACTTAGAACTGTGTCAGACAGGAGGGGGCAAAACCGGTGCCTTGCAAAGCAGTCAGGCACCACCAAAAACTGCTTTTTACCAGAGAAAGAGACAAGTGAAGGAAGCACAGAGATAACAGAGACACCACCACTTGTTGCTACATGTCCTTTCCTACCTCTCCTCTTCACCCTCCAGCAATTTCCGGTATGCATTGATCTCCATGTCAAGTGCCAGTTTAACATCCAGGAGCTGCTCATAGTCAGTCAGCTGCTCCTGCATCTGATTTCTTATCTCTGCAATTTCCTTCTCTTTCTCTGCCAGTGTTTTGCGGCAGTTCTCCTGTTCCTGGGCCAGGCTGCTCTCCAGCTCCTGTGCTCTGTCCTGCCACGCTCTAGACTGGGGAAAAAAGCATTGAGAACATCAACGATGGTGCAAAGGAAAGCCCACCCAAGCCTCCAGGTGCTCTGCTGTTCAGGCAACATGGAATTCAAAACACAGGAGTTACACATCCTCCCCCACTTCTGAGTTCACGCTCACTCGTATTCAACTTCCTGCTCTCCACTGCACCTACTACAAAAATAAACACCTCAAATTCCAGTGAAAACTTGCAACACCCCTGGAAAAAACAACTACTTGCTCCATTTTTCTGAGGTCTGAAAATATGCTACTGTACTTGAATTCACTCAGGAAAGAAAAATTGAGCTTAAGAGTTAAACTGTTTAAGGTGTGCCAGACAGGACACAGGGGAGGTCCAGGCTGGACATAAGGATGAATTTCTTCACAGAAACAGTGGTTAGACATCAGAATGGGCTGCCCAGGGAGGCAGGTGGTGGAGTCACCACCCCTGGAGGTGTTCAAGTGCTCTGTGGTTTCCAAATGTCTGCTTTGTGCTTTGGCTTGCTGCTGCTAATCCTGAATTCTGGGAGGCAGTTCCTCCAAAGAAACAGGAGTGGTTGTCAGTGAAAACCTGCCTGCCTATCATCAAAGCCTCCAAGGCTTGCTCAGAGCGTGGTGATAAGCACTCCTTGAAGAAATCTAATTTATCTCCTGCTTCAAAACTTCCATCAAGCCAGCAGATCTTAAAACTGTACACCCAGAACGGAATGCTTATCAAAGAAAGGCCAAATGATGGCAGCTGCAGGGGTCTGCTTTCCATGAGCACGGTTTCTTCTGTTTGATTGCCCCTTGAGACTTAATTTTGTTTGTAATTAAGGGGCAGACGCAGGCACCAATACCCCACAATCACAAAGTTTGCTGTGCATGCACCCGACTTAGGAAATCATCCCAGTCCAGAGACAGAGACAGGAGAGTCTACATGTCTGGCACAGGGGACCAGTGTAACTGGTTGTCAGTGTTAGGAGTCAGATAAGGAATTTAATAAATGGAGTTTCGTGTCACATGGAAGATCACAGTGGAGTCTACCACAGAGCTCAGTGCTGGCAACTCAAACCAGACCAGCACCAGGGACAAGACTCTTCTTCCAAGGAAATAAAGCTAAACTTAGTGCTAGTAAAATGCAAAACAAAAGTGTGCTGGCTGACTTCACTAATGCTACCAAAAAAAAAACCCCAAAACCACAGCAAAATGGATTCTTTGGCGGAAAATCCATCAAAATGATAGAAGCTGATTTTCACAGCCCTGAAGTTAGCAACAAACACTTCTGCCAGTTCAGAAGCAAGTTCTCTGAACCAAGCTGTCACTCCTGATGTAACAAAACAGAGGCAATTAACTTAAAAAACCTGTTGACTGAACCCCCAAAAGACGATGTTAATCTGAAGGCAGAAATAAGATCTAAGTGGCCAAAACTTTCCATCCAATTCCTATGTAACCTCATGCACATTCATTACATCACCTGATCTTTTCCAGAGACTAACCTGACTACATAAAAGGAAAACTAGTAAAAGACTCTTACTAGTATCTGCCAATTTATTTGGAAAATTCGGAAATAACATCCCCTGCATTTATATTTTTCACTTGAAATACATAGAATTTTGAAGTCCTACTGCACAGGAGGAATACAATTCAAAATGTATCACAGAAAGGATCAAACAGTACTAATATCTTATATCCCTAAAAAAATTTTAAAGTTTTGTTGCATTTTCAAGTGAGTTACAAAAGCTTACTGCAGAACCAACTCCTAACACTTCTCATTTTCACTCTGGATTTCCCACTGCAGTGCACACAACATTACAAATAGGCCAGCACTGAACATACCACTTGTCATTCGTTATGTCATACTTCTTTGGGTGTGATCTATGCCTTCTGGTGATCTAGGAATACCCAATTTCTGCTCGAGATCATGTCCCACAGATGCTCAAGTACGGTTATTTGATGTTTTTACTCAGTCTCACATTCCTAATCTGGGCAAGATCATGCCATTAGGTTTTTTTTTGTTTTTGTTTTTCAGATGTCTACATGCAAACTGGATCTAGGATGAAAAGAGACACTGAACAGAGACTGCAAATTCCAGTTCTGGCTTTGAATGTTGCTTTGTGAAATCCTACATTAGGCTGTCCAGTCACTACTAAACTGCTCAGCGCCAAGAACTTTTAATACAGGTTTGTCTAAAATTGCCTCATCTATCCACAAAAATTTTCACAAAAGCCAGTTAACACTACCCCGTTTCAAACACTATCTCTGTAGCAGAATACTGCACAGAAAAAAAAAAAATCAAAGTTTGTCAAAAGGAGACATTAAGGAATTTGGAAAAACTACAGAACAGGTAGGAGAGAAGACAAACTCAAGTCATGATGCGGAACACACAAGTTAAGGGAAGTACAGACCTTTAACACAAAAACCAACAACTGCAATGGAGAGAAAAGTCCTTCAATACAAAAACCAGGTTGTAATTAGCAGGGCTGAGGAGGCACAGCTGGTTACCTCTTTCTGGAGGCTGGTGATGTGGGAGGACAGGCTGTCGATGCGCATGCGGCTCTCGTTCAGCTGCTCCCTGATGGTGCTGGCTGCAGAGCTGCTCATCTCCATGGACAGCCTGGCACTCTCCAGCTGCGGGACACCAAAGTTAAGACATCAGTTTCAAAGTAACTATCTCTAGAAGGAAAAAAAAATGAATCACTAAAAACCCACACCCAACGCTAAGCCACCAAGTTCCTCTCTGCAGTTCACCAAAGCAGTGAAACTTTTCTTTCTTTAAGGCTAAAATGTGGTCCCTTGGTTACCATGTTGGATTGCCCTGCCTGGAATTCCAATCCTCAGGATATTTACTCCAGGATTAAAACTTTCCCTTGTAGATATTACTGAAGTTGAACTACAGAGTTCAGTTTTCATGCTCAACAAAGTTTATGTAATATGCTTAAATTGGAGAAGCCAAACTGAAATTACCAATTCTCGAAAAAGAAGCAAACTTGTTAACTTTCAGGCAATATAAGCAATTTGGTACCAGTACCAGCGCCCTAAGTCACTACTGCTTAATTCTATCACTTCAATCTTGAATAGTTTTACTTTTATAAAGTAACTAAATCATTCCTGCTGAACACTACCACACACATGTGGTCTGCACCACACACTTACAGAACTTGTTGTTGATTATAATGCAAAGAAACCTAATTTTTTTTAAAAATAAGATTCAAAAAATACAGAAACAGTATACCTGGAGAGAAAGATCAAGAAAGCAACGAGGGGTTGCCTTTTTGGCTAGATCTTACTTTAAATAATCTTTTCCAAGCCGGACTGAAGGCCTGGAGATAAGCAGGCTGAAAAGACCAAAACCAGTGCAAATAAATTCAGTCTGTATGAACTTTTGTGCCGCAACATCCCACCTTGCTTTCAAAAAATACTAACTGCAACAAGTACAGCCACTGAAACAAGGTTCAGTTGAGACATCAGGGTGCCTCCTGACATAAATGCTGAATAACGGCAGAGGAAGGAAATGATGAAGCATAACTGATTTCAGCTTTCTGTCTAGATGAGTGAAAAACAGAAGTTACTGGGCATTGTAAAACTTCCCCCCCCCACGTTTTGTACAGGGTCAGAGGATTCTCTTCTGTCTTCTCAGCAAGCCCCATTACGAATTTATACACAAAACACGGGACACTTCGCTGATCATTGTTCAGTATCATACTTAACAACACGTGAACTTTCCTCAAATTCACAGTGATCCCAGCACTAATCACTTTTCCCCTCAGATCACCCTCACACAGTGCTTCCCTTCCTTTCTGTCACTGTACTTGATGAGGATTAAACCCGCTCCCAGAGTGAGGTGTGAAAACGCAAATTCACACTCAAACACCGAGCTCCCTAACAAACCCCTCTGAGCTGCCAGCAACTACGGGCATTAAGCAAAACAAAAACGAAGCACGCCAAACAGCTGCGTGGAAACAGGCTCTCACTTTGGAATGGTAGGTCTCCTCGAGCTCTTCCTTGTACAGCTTCACTTGTGCGTCGTGCTGCTCCCTGATCTCGTGCAGGGCTTGGGTCAGCTTGTGCTCATACTCAATCTGACGCCCAGAGTCGACCTCAACCAGGCGAGTTTCGTGCTTCCTTCTGGTCTCGTTGATCTCCTGTGAAAGCCAGAAGAAACGTGGTAACATCCAGTAAATACAGGACAAAAATAGTTCAGAGGACTACGCTGCTGAGTGGAGAGTAATGCAGGTTGTAGCGTAAGATTATTTTGACATGGGACTTCTAGTAGAAACAGTCTCCCCCAGAGTTATTTTGCAACAGCCAGGCAGTAAAATAAGAGCTAGGATACCACCAGCATTTTTTTCTGAGAGTTGTCTGAACTTTCAACAAGTACACCTCAGCATCCCTAATTTTAAAAATATATCCCCCCTTTCTTGAGGTACCTTCTGTGCTTGCACAAAATCAAAGTACTGGGAAATGGAAGAATCACTTCCACTAACCAGCACTTTCCCAGTTTACTCGTGTGCTTGCCTGTGGTTTCTCTGGAAAGAAAGGGATTCCAACAACATGAAACAAAGCTGAAAATACTCCCAGCAAGAAAAAGTACACGTGGAACAAAAGACAGTATAGTCAAGTACATTTGTTACTGCCCTGAAGTTCCTCCTGGCAAGCCTCGAGTGCTACAGGTGAAAGGGAGAGTGTCAAGGAAAAGTTCTAAAAGACAACTATTCATCCACTTTTGTTTTGTTTATTCAAAAGCAACCTATTTATAAAGGCTTGAAATCAAAAACACTGCGGGTCCACAGCACCTGTTTGAGTGTCCCTCCCCACTTTAGTTCTCATAACGGGATTATGTGGGAAATTACTCACCTACTTGCTCATTACTAAGAAAAGACATGTGCATTGCATGCCATGATCAGAATTTAAGACGAAACAACGTGATACATGGAAGATATTTTCTCACAAGAATTCAGAGTTAAAATCTTTTTTCCTAGAAAAAGGAAGTTAGAAATCTTCACGCTAGAACAGAGGTAAACCCTACTACCCCGAGCAGGAGCTCAGACAACTAGCAGAGGTACCACCCAACCTAAATTATTTTCCTGCTCTAGAATGACCTCCCAGTTGTCTTCTTCCCTTTAAAAATGTTAATTCTTGAGACGAAAGCATTTACCTCCTCATACATATTTTTACGGAATTCCAGGTCCTCAATGAGGCTCTGACAACGGTTTTCGAGGTCCACCTTCTGCAAAGTTTCATTTATAAGTTGGTCCTTGGCAGCAGCTAAAGAAGCTTCAAGCTTTAGGGAACAAAAGAATCAACACTACAATTATGCAGCAGAACGCACAAAATGACCACAGCCTCACAGAACTACAGCTAACTACATATTAAGGTTTAACTTCACAATCAAATCCCAGTATTTGCCCCAGTAATGTCACATATCTCACACACACACTTTTGCAGTTGCTTATACAAGTAGGTTCTATATATTTCACATTGGTAACTGGCATTAAAATTGCTACTTACTGATTTTCCTTACAAATCAATTTTTAGTACACGGCAAATACCAATTTCCTGGTCTCCACAACTCGTCCTCTTGGGGTGGTGTTGCTCAAGACTACAAATCAAAAGGCTAACAAAACCAGGACAAGAGGTTTCTTTCCTTGTTGTTCCATCGGAACATGGAGAACCACGGGCAGAACCAAAAAGAGGGCAGAGACAATCACAAACTGTTACTTGTCAGCTATTATCTGTTCTTGTGAAGTCAATCTGCCCCCCAAAACAGTTCTGAAATGTGTCAAGTGTACTTTGAGTCCTGACCTGCTTTCTTCCCCATAAGTGACATCCCTTGCAATCTCAGCACCTGCAATTTTAAGAGCTCTCTCTTCCACCACTCATGTTATTAATAAAACTCAACAGCACTGGACTCAGAAACCTACTCAACACTGCTGCTAGTGTTGAAAGTGAACCACAATTTGTTCTAGCTGTGACTAGATGACAGGTTTTCATCCTTTTGGGTTACAAAGTTATATTTTATCAGAACGGCCGCTCATAATATAGAAAACCACCTCACTTGCTAACACAACCTGATGGTTAAAGGTTTCTTCTCACCTCTCTAATTTGATCTTTCAAATCTTCAATTTCTCCCTCCAGACTTTTCTTATCACCAAGGGCTGTGGCCAGTGAAGCTTCTTTAGAATTCAGGGCTGCTTCAAACTCACGAAGTTTGACTTGGGCTCCACTGAGGTCAGATTCCTTTTTTGCATAGCTGGAACAAACCAGAGAAAATGGTCAAGAAAATCTAGAAACACCCCCAAAGTTGACTGCTGACTAAGAAAGCAATCTGAATCTCAAACTTGAGAAACACTTGGCAAAACCATTTTGCCTTAGCTAAATTTGCTGTGCTTCGCAGCACCTTTCTGATCATACAAAATGGCAAAGTTCCACAGACCCGAGGAAACAGACCCAAATCCTGTCTATACAATATCTGCTATGATAGCAATTGCACTGGTGCAGAGGTGATTTGATTTCTTTATGAAGACAAGCACACAAGTTTTTCAAATTACCTTCAAATTTAGTTTTTGTGTCTACACAAGCAGTCAGGCAGTTTCTAGGTGATTATTTCCTAAACCAGCATATTCAAACAGAGAAATCCAACAGGAAAAAAGTAACGTCACACAAACACAAGTTTATTATCCACAAATAACGCTACAACAGGCTACTACCAAAAATAGGAGAAAGGAAACCCATACTCATGAATCAAAATGTTTCTTGTCCTTAGATGGCACAAGCAGGCATTAAATATGTAACAAGTTCTTCCCCCTTGGAGTTCATTCTTTTTCTCCCTGGGATATCCACATTTGTCTATCAAGGGCAGCAGCATGCAGAAGGTCCAGATGGTTTTAATTGAACTATGAACTTTTTAAAGGAATGGACAGATTTAGGCTCAATAATACCACAGCTGGCACATCCTTCTTCAGTTCTCACACTTTTCTTTCCAGATGTAAAATTAAAAAAAAAAAAAAAAAAAAGCAGAATTAACAACATAATGTTGAGAAGACTAAAATTGGATAAAGATTGATTCAGAATACATCCACTACTCTTTTTAACCACTGTCCAGCTCATAAGACACAACAGCAACGCTTCTCGACAAAATGAGACCTAACGCAAAATCAACACAATTTTAAAAGGAGAGACCCTCAGGTTTAAAAGATGCTTTTTTCCCTAAGATTACCTGCACTTAACATCATGCTGAGGAGAGGTGCGTGCCCACAGAGGGATGCAGGGATGGAATCCGTGTCTGGAGGTTTCAGCGCCGCAGCCACACCACATGGCAGGCTTTACGCAACAGACTTAGCGCCGGCTAATCCCGATCCCGCGGGATTAGCGCCTGCTCCCCCGTGGCATCCAAGGGGCAGGCTGGGAGCCCCTGAGACGCACAAAAACACACTCTTCTGCACTCAGCTGCTTCCTGCTGCTTGACACCACCCAGCCCCTTCGTGGCATTTCACCCCTCAGACCCACAGCTGGATCCACAGCTCAAAGCACAGCATTTAGGGTTTGGACACACGGGCTCCTGCTTCCAGCTTTCTGCATTATTCACTGGAGGCTCTGTCCTGCCCTTCCTCTCCCACCCAGGCCTGTAGAAACTCCAGCATGCAAGGAAAGTGTGCAGCAGAAGAGAAAAAAGAAGGAAGGGAAGGTGTCTTGCTCTGGTATATCTATTAAAAACCCAATCTCTCCATCCCCTCTCAGGCAGTATGAGGGCCCACAGCAGACATTTGTTGTTTGATCACTGCTGGAAAAAGCTTAAAACACGAAGAAACTGCTTCTCTCATGCTGAAACCAAGCCTATCAAGTCAGACCCTGAAATGAGAAAGCTGCAGAGCCATAGACAGTGCTGCTCCTCAGTCTGCCCCAAATTATCCTGGACTCTGAAACAGGGAGACTCCCCAAAACACACCACCATCCAAAATGCGTGAATACCTTAAAACTACTTGGATTTTAGTTTCTTTTAATGCAAATACCTTTTAAATGCATTTACAGACGGGAAGGCAGCTGAGAAGAGCATTCTTGCTATGCATCAGCAGAGAAAAAAGGGTGTATAAAATGGACTAGCAACAACAACATGATTAAAAACCCATGTAGTACCTGTACCACAAAAAGTAAGTATTACCAGTCAGATCAGCCCTTTCTGGCTTGTTTGCAACAAGATTGTCTGTGAAGCCACACTATAATTTAATGCAACAAAAGCCACAGCAGGGGGGGTGGTGGGTGGGTGGAGAATTAAAATTAAGCACTATTAGTTTTTAGCGTCACGAGTTGTCTAACTATGAGACAGCTCATCTGAACACATTCTCAGAGAGAAAACAGAAACTGGAGCTCAACACTTCAAACGCTGAGAGCCAGATGAAATCTCAGCAACTCAGCAGTGTCATCCCAGCCCTAAAGGGAATACAGGAAAGGAGGGAAAGATCAGAAAAGCCTGTGATTTATAAAAACAAACACTAATGTATACAACACATACTTCACCCTTACACCCACTAATTTTCACCAGGAAGAACTCCAGCCTCTTGACAATAGCTGGCTTCTTCCTCCCCAGCAAAGCCAAAGCTACATCTGAATGCAGCAAATGAAAAAACCTCAAACACCTTCCTGTTACAGTGCTCAGAAATTAGCTAGAACTGTACTCCTTTTCAAGTAGTTTGACTCATGAAAGGAAAATAAAAGCAAAGAAATAATTGCCGACGTGCATCTTTTTCAAAGAAGCAGCTTGGTTTTTCTCTCTTTTGGCTTCAAAGTGCATGGATCTTCTTACCCATGGAATTGTTAACAACAACCTAGAACTTCCCATAATCTCCTTAAACTTCTTGCTAGGTTAATAGAAAAGCCATGCAGAAAAAAAAAAAAAGAAAAAATTTGTAGCAGTTTAATAAGTGGAACTGACCACCTGGAGCCAGACAAGCCACACACCTAATGCAAGGCAAGCAGTCGGCAGCCAGAGATCTGGGGAGGTACAATTTAAAAGTTCCTCTGAAACTGACCAAGTGCAGGATGCCATCACCCTACAGCAGATTCTTCTCACCTCCCACACCCCACCCACTCTCCTCTGCCACTACTTAAGAGTCTGATCACAAAACTAAGCATTACCAACATTAATCAAACCCTCCTTGAAAAGCATTGGCTTTCAGCCAAGTCATGACATAGATACACACGTGTTGTAATTCCTGATAATGCAGCCTATACTTAGAGCCATATAAAATTGCATTTACTGCACACTGGGCTGTTTTTCCACTACAGTTGTAGAGAAATATGAAAATAATAAAAAACACCCCAACCACAATCATTAATGCTTTATGTTTTATTTACCTAGCAGTGGGTCTCCCACATTTTTCCTCTATGGCAGACAAAACACTAAGGCTGTTTTGCAAGGAAGTGACTTAAAAAAATTTAAGAAGGGCCTGTCTTAGAGCACTCAAATTTTTGTAGAGAGATCAACATGAAAATAAGAGTAACTGGACAAGTTTGGCTTTCCTGTAAATAAATATATGTAACGTGGTTTCAACTTGTCTCATGTCACTCATTTTATTTAAATGTAGAGTTTGAAACCAACAATAACACACCATCTCTGGTGACACACTGCTCAGCTGTGACCCTGCTTGAAGTCACAAATCCAACCTGAAGTTCATGGTCATCTGTGTGAATCCCATGGCTATAATCCTATCTCTAAGCAGAACCTATGTACAAAAACACCTATCAAGCCACTGCCCATTACTCTGTCATCATTACCTGTCCATGTATTTGAGACCCAATATTTATGTCCTACACTGCACAGAAGACAGGTTTACTTGAGAATATCAATTCTTACATTTCAGTGGCTTAAATTATTTTGCAACAAGTTAATCACCCCACTCCCTTCCCCCTCTGGGTGCTCTATGGCACACATCAAAATAGCGGGAGATTTCAGATTAAAGCTCTGGAGATCCCCAGACTCCAATCTTTGCCTCACTTCTCAAGATCACCTACAATAATAAAAAATACGCCTCAAAAATTTTGAAGTCAGCTTCCTTTCCACAGCTCCTCCTTACAGCACAAATGCACCCTGGAAAACCCTGGAACAGGTGTCACATCTTTGCCTGCACCAACACCACATGGTTCTGTGTAGCTGCAGAGTGCCACACACTCGCACAGTAATTCAAGCCACAGGCTGATGGGAAGCTGTTCCTGGTATTTATTTTACTGCCTAATCTCAATGCAGAAATGTACTTCAGAATGCAGATGGGAAGGAAGGACAACTGGAGATACAAAGCAAGACAGACGGATAAATAATCTCTTTGATATTTAAGATGAAAGTTTAGTTCCTTGCCCCAATTGCATTTGCTATTAATGCCTGCACTCTACAAAACACCTGAAGATAATAAAGGAAGATCAAATTCTTTGCCAATATCTTCAATAAAATGCACAATTTCCTTCAAAGTTACTTTAATCACATTGTCTCCTCTTCCAGGAGAGCAGATGTCCCTCAGCACTGGAAAATTGCCACAGTGAAACATCAGCCTGCCAAAGACAAATGTAAACAATGGGTTCCCTAAATGAACTAGTGTTAACACCAGCTTACGCTTCCTGAAGAACAGAGTTTCCTCACACGACCAATCACAACGTGGACAAGTCCAGCCAGCGATTTTTGACCTGCCATACATTTCATTAAGCCCCCACCACAAAAATTCCTCGAAACAAATTTTCTTATCTTGGAAACCACCTCCACCGATGGAAAACTGTGCTGAAACCTGACCCATCAGCAGAGCCACACAACACAGCAGCCAGCCTGGCTTTTCTGAACCGCCCTTGTTCAACACGACTTGGTGACACAGCTGTGCCAAACTTCACAATGTGCACCCTTGTCAAGTTAATTGCTCGAGCAACACACGAGATTTTTTTTCCCCCCGCCACCCTGGCTCTGCAGTTCTCCCTGGTGTGCAGTTGTGGCAAATGATGAACCTATGACACATTTCCCCTCAAAAGCAGAAGCTTTATCCGGTCTGTACGACGGGATGGAGCAGTTGGGACCTGCTGCTTAAATGATGACACTATGATGTGCCCAAGGATCACATTTTTCACTTCTTAGCATGCCTTGTCTATTTAACCCTTTTCTCAAGAAATACGAAATTTGCAGCAATCTGAACTCTCAGCCAAGGTAAATGCTGCTCTGTCGTAGAAGTACACTCTACCTAAAAATATCAGGAGTTACTACCCTGAAATAATTTGTTGCCAATTGTATCATCACACATTTTGAGACTTTATGATCCAGCTATCTGCAGGCTTTCACCTCCACAGTTCATGAGCAAGTCCAGCAGCTGGAAATCCATGTGCACAGACATTTTTTTCTGTGGAGCTACTGCTGGTGTCTTCCACAGCCCTTGATTGCAAAATTGCAGCAGTCACAATTAACTACACCTTTTATTTAAAGGAAGGAAGTAGAGGGATATCTCTACAACATCTATCACCAATGGCAAAGCTTAGAGTAAAGTCTTGCCTCATCAACACTGAGAAAATAAACCGGAAATATTGTGAAATTGATATGGTCTCTCAACTCTTTCTCAAACTATGGAAGAGAGATCTCCCTCTTCTCCACCTCCCAAGAGCTATCCAAGAGTTCTACACACCTAAACTCAAATTACCTGTTTCCCTCCCCCTCCGCCCCGAGTCTTGAGATACAGAGATTTATTTTCCCTTATCTCCATTCTGCCCATCACAAGCTTCCTACTTACACAACTATGAGTATCATTTTCCCATCTCCTCCCCAGAACAGGAAGAGGGAGACTGTTTTATTCTTCATCCCACTTTCCCCCCCCCGCCTAGCTCTTTAAAGACTTGAAGTATCAAGGGAAACCTTCATATTTAGCTACAGCAGAACCCACTGCATGGCAGGCACTCTAGAAGAAGAGCATGCAACAAATCTGCTATATATAGCAGTGTCAGCTATAGAAACAAATGCAGTTTTTCTTGAGGGATTTAAAGTATGAACAGAGCAAGCTTTTGGGGCATCACAGCACACAGATGGCACTGAAGTCAGCAAATCCAACAAACAGGCGACTGGATCTTTAATTTTTATAAAGAAAGAATAAGAGAAGTCCTCCAGCACTTTGAGAGTGGCTAGAAGCTTGAGTTTGATGCATTAATTCGAAGAGTGGCTGGAAGACAACTGGAATAAAACGGGTTGAGCAATTAAGAAGGATGCTGTGCTAACCAGAGAAAGCAGAGTTGCACAAGAACACCGCCTGCAAAAATATTCAAACAGTGCAAGAAGGCCAGCTAGACCATGAATAATATTGCCCACCTTCAGATAACTAAGTGGCAAACCATCTTTGCTCCCCCCACAGACCCAGAACACCTTGAGAGCCATTTCTCCTCACATTTATCTCCACTGGCTCTGCAGGGAACCAAAGTCATCACTAATTTGAGTGCTATGACATGGCTACCAGAATATCTAAACCACACAAACCAAACATGCTAGGAAAGTATTTTTTTTTCTTTTCTTTTTTTCCCCCCAAGTGGTGCTCTTAGATCCAAACTACCACATACTCACATTTAAACTAAAGCCAGCACAGACATCACACTACAGCTCAGCTTTCAGAGACAGCAAGGAAAATCCTGTTGAGAGCCCACATTCTCATCTTACCTGGCAAACCTTTACAGTACTCCTATGCACACTTGTGCAAAGTGCTTTTAAGAGTAATTTTTGTGGGGTTATAATGTGACTTAACAGCTTTCAGAAGCCATGAGGGAGCGTGCTACGGTTAAAGTGAAAAAACCCTTTGCTCCTTTTTAAGACTTTGCAAATAGAATCACAGATAAGCTTAGATATCCCCAAGACACCCATCTTAACAACACTCAAAGACAAGTAAGAAACTGCACGCCCATCGTAAGGTCTGCCACCAAACAACACCAAAGAGCCACAAACAAGTGGAACACAGGAGCCTCAAACAGCATTAAGTGTTTGTTTTACTACACTGTCCAGGAGTTCTTGTCCAGATCTATCACCTGTGATCTCTGGGGTATAAAAATGACCTGTTTGAGACATGGATTGACTACCAGGCAGTGAGACCACTCTCCAGAAAGGTCGTGACTGCAGCGCAGGAGCAATCAATCCCCTGCCCCCACCAAATCATCAGTTTTTTGCCAAGTATCCCATCACAGGCAAACGCAAGACAGAATATGAAGATATCCACATCCACATTATTAATGCCTTGGTTCCAGCCACAAAAAGGGAATCCACTACAGACTGCGTTTAGAGCCCAATCCCCCACATGCAGTCTTGTGAGAAGAGCGTGTCTTCCTCAATAAAATCACTAAGAGATGGAAATTCCTGGCTTGACCCCGGAGTCAAGTAATGTTGATGCCTGTCTGCAGCTACACCTGGCTCTCCCTATCACTGTCAATGACCACTTTGATTTAAGACCTTCTTAAAGCACCAAGAGGTAACCTCAAGAACAGCCAGTCTCACTTATTAGAAGCTCACGGTTTTAACTTTTTAAATAACAAAGAGGCCAAAAGATATCAGAGCTGCCTGCAGACACACATAAACATCAACATGCTGGTTACACATGAAATATCTTTTTCATCATGAAAAATCAGGGCTGAGAGGACATTTAAGAAAACTAACAGGTTACACAGTAGCAGAGGAAGATTAACAATTCTGGAGGTTTTTTCCCTCGCCCAAAATTGACACACCTTGTGATTCCAAGACTAAAGCTTGAATGCCTAAAACTGCAGCAAGTAACAGAAATCACATTGAAGGTAAACACAACCAAGGAACCAAACAAACAATTGAATCGAGGCGAACGTGTAAGAAGCAAAATCTAGTGTCACAAAATCAGTTCGCTGCAAGAGCGGGGAACTTGGCACTGTGCCGTAAAGCAGTCAATCCGGAGGATGTGGGGACACAAATTCCACCTTTTCTATCTCAACATCCTGGAAGGCGCACAGAAATTACAGTTCTCTTTGGTTTTAAGTATGCCCCACGTATTACCTAGTGAGTATTTTCACATTAAGAAGTCAAGGTGTTCCAGAAAAGTTCTATTTTTCATTCCGAAGCAGATCGAGCCTTAAAGAAAGCCCCTGTCTGTGCAGGGAGCAGTGAATATTCATGGAAACACAGAATGTTAAGGGACTGGAATGGACTCCAAAGCCCATCTAGTCCCAAGTCTCCAGCCAGGGGCAGGGATGCCACTCACTAGAGCAGCTTCAGAGCTCCATCAAGCCTAAGCCTGGAACACTTCCAGGGATGGGGCACCCACAGCATCCCTGGGTAACCTGTGCCAGGGCCTCGCCATCCTCAAAGCCAAGAATTTCTTCCCAATACCTCATCTAAATCTGCCCTTCTTCAGTTTAAAACCATTCCCACCTTGTCCTATCCCTCCATGCCCTTGTCAAAAACCTCTCTCCAGGCACCTTTAGTTACGGGAAAGTGCTCTAAGATCTCCCTTATTGCGGGCGGCAATCAGAGCACTCTACCTCACCTCCTAAGAGCCAGCCTCCCTGTGGAACCTGTTCTAGCGTCTCACCGCCGGCACAGCAAGGATTTTCCGCCTAACACCTAACCCACCTAACCAAAACTTCCCGCTGCTGTCTGCACCGGCTGGAGCCATCCCGACGGGCACCGGAGCGCCGGACCGGCCGCGGATGCTGCGGGGACCGGGGCACTCGCAGCCGGCAGGGGCGGCGCTCGGGGCCGGCGCTTCCCGCCGGGGCGGAGCGGCGGCAGCGCTGCCCGTGCCTCATTCATTCCCTCATTCATTCCCGGCCGCGCAGACCCCGCCGGACCGCACAAGGGACGGGCGGCCGGGACCGCAGGGCTCGCACCGCGGGTGCCCCCGCCACCGCTCCGCCCGCATCCCCGTCTCCATCCCCCCCATCCCAAGGGTGCTTCCCGGCCCTTTCCCCGCTGCCCACCTGCCCAGCAGCTGCTCGTGTTCGGCGCGCAGCTTGCCCAGCTCGATCTGCAGCTTGGCGCGCTCCCGCGCCGTGTCGTCCAGCGCCCGCCGCGCGTCCGCCAGCTCCGCCTCGTAGATCGCCTTGAGCCCGGTCACCTCGCGGCCCCGCACCTCCTCCCGCTGGGTCACCTGCAGCTGCAGCGCGCTGTTCTCCGTCTCCAGGCTCCGCACCTTGTCGATGTACACGGCCAGGCGGTCGTTCAGCTGCCGCAGCTCCTCCTTCTCCTGCAGGCGGGAGATGCGCGTCGGGCTCTGCGGCATCGCGGCGGCTGGGCCGCGGGTCCGCGGCATGGGCTCGGCCATGAAGCGCGGGCGCGGAGGACACCGGCGGGGCGGGGACCGACGGACGTGCGGGCAGACCGACGGACGAACCGACCGCCGCCTCCTCCGCCGGCTCCGCACCGATCCAATATGGCCGCACGCCCGCCCCGCCGCTGCTCCGGACCGCGCTCGCGGCCCTCCCGCCCACGTGACCGCGCGCCAGCCAATCGCGAGCCGTCTTCTGCCGCGGGCTAAATTCAAAACCCGCCAACGGCCGGCGGGCGCGCCACGGAGGCCACGCCCCCCGGGCCACGCCCACGCCCCGCGCGCGTTCCCGCCCCCCATTCCCGCCCCTCGTTGCCGCCCACGGCCCCGGACAAAGGGAACCGGACCCCGCGTCCCCTCCCGCCGCCGCGCCCGGGGTCCCCGCACGGCCTCCCCGCAGTCCCCCTCGCCTGGCCCAGCGGCCCGGGGGGGATGCACTCCGTGGCCGGGGTGGCTGTGAGTTACAGAATCACGGGATAAATCAGGCTGGGACGACCGAGCCCAACCTGGGACCGGACACCACGCTGTCAGCAAGACCGCGGCACTGAGCGCTGCGTTCAGGCTTTCCTGGAGCACCTCCTAGGATGGGAACTCCAGCACGTCCCTGGACAGCCCGTTCCAGTGCCTGGCCACCCCTTCTACGAAGAAATGCCTCCTGATGTCCAACCTAACTCTCCCTCGGCTCTGCGTGGGGCCAGTTCCTCTTGCCCTTGTTCCCTGGGAGCAGAACCCGACCTCCCCCCCTCCCCAGCTGCCCCCTCCTGTCGGGGAGTTGTGCAGAGCCACAAGGTCCCCCCTGAGCCTCCTTTCCTGCAGACTGAGCCCCTTTCCCAGCTCCCTCAGCCTCTCTTGGTGCTCCAGACCCTTCCCCAGCTCCATTCCCATCTCTGGACACGCTCCTGTCCCTCAATTCTTTGTCCTGAGGGGCCCAGAAGTGGACACAGCACTCGAGGTGTGGCCTCAGTAGTTCCCAGCACAGGGACGGTCACTGCCCTGGTCCTGCTGCCACACCATGGCTGGGACAGCCCAGGGGCCACTGGCCTCCTTGGCCACCTGGGCACCCCTGGGCTTGTGCTCAGGTGCAGCTATAAACCCCACATAAATAAGGGATTTTGCTGTGCCAGGTGTTTCCTATCCCGAATTTACTTCTCCCTCACCCACAGGCTGCTTGCTGTGGTTTAAGAACAACGTTGATTTGTGGTGCTACCTGAGCACCCAGTCTGGCGTCGCTTTGAAGGAGTTTGATGTACAGGGTGACCAGCAATAGGATGAGAGGACAGCCTTAAGCTGCATCAGGGGAGATTCAGGTCGGGCATTAGGAGGAATTTATTCACAGAAAGGTTGGTCACACATTGGAAGGGGCTGCCCAGGGAGGTGGTGGAGTCACTGTCCCTGCAGGTGTTTAAGGAAAGACTGGAAGTGGCACTCAGTGCCACGGTCTGGGTGACAGACAAGGTGGTGTTCGGTCATAGGCTGGGCTTGATCACCTCGGAGCTCGTTTTCAACCTAACTGCTTCCATGATTCTGTGAGTTTGCTCATTTCAGTACTCAGAGTACAGTTCCTCAGGCTGAGTCAGCCAAGCTTTGGGGTTTGCATTTTCATGTTGCTTGGCTGGTGTCAGTCTGGTTCCTGAAAGTTTGCTGCCAGTGAGAGGCACTCACTTTCAGGTTGAATATTAAGTCTTCAGAAAAAGCAGGAATCCTTTTGCACATTTCCACTGCTAGGTCACAGCCCCTCAAAAATGTATATTCCGATCACAGGAGTGTATATAACTAAAGTAATTCAGTCATAATGGGGAGCTCCTGGGTTTCCCACATCGTGCCTTTGCTGACACAAACCATTATCTCTTTCTGTTTTTTCCCTTTCCCGCCAGATATTAGAATTTGCTCCTTTTCCACTGGGAAAATAGAAAAGCTGGGTAACAAGAGTGATAGCAGCTGGGAAAAAAATTCTACAGCACCTGCTGGAACATAAAATTGTCAGCACAGTAGGATTATAACCCAGGGTAGTTTTACACTGCAGCTGGCACTGGTGTGAAAGGATCTGTGTTCACAGGCAGTACAAGAGACAAAGTTTTGGAGGTTTTATTGTTGGACCAACTGAGCCCTCTGCAGGTGTTTAGTGCTGGCTTTGATTCTGTCTGCTTCCAGAATTTAGTTTGGTGCTTGGTTTTAAATCACAGAGTTTTCATTTTGTTATAAAAACGTGTGTTATTATCCCTTCCTCACCCCCTGTCTTGCAGTTGACCTGTGCCTGAAGCAAAGCACTTTTCTTTCCCAACAGAGGTATGGGTGTGATGTGTTCCATTTCACCTCCCAAATCAAAATAACGTATTTAAAATCGAAACTATTTGTAAGGAGGCCTTCCTTTCCCCCTCAGAAGCCTCAAGATTTAACTTTTTGTTGTTGAAACCACTGCATTTTAGCTTCCTGGTCTACCACATGAGATTAAACTAAATGGTGCTTATTTAGCAGACAAGGTTGGCTGATACTATAAAAATTAAATGGAAATGAATATTGTAGTAGAAGCAGCTGGCCAGATCAGTCTGCTTGATGTAATTACCCAGTGAAAAAACTAAATGTTGATCTTGCCAATTCCATGCTTGTTTTTTACTAGTCTGTGTTTTCAGGTTGCTGCTTACACCTAATTAAAAAAAAATAATATTGATGTAGCATTTCCTATACACATAAATGATAATAGTTGAAGCTATTAATATCTCATTGTTAAAAAATATAAACTTTTCTTGGTTTCAACAGCATGACTAGCTTCCATAAAGAAACAAGTAATCATTGCTGCTGCCAGATTTCCCTGCTATTTTCTTGTGTCTGAGATTTCTTTCTGCTGCTTGTGTGATTGAAATCTTCCTGCTGAATTAGGCTGAAAAAGGAAGTGAGTAAAGGACGGGTCTTCAAACCGCGCCTGGGCTGATGTCAGGCTTATGAAACTGAATATCAGCGTTGTTCCTCTTTACTCAGGGCAGCTCTGGCCGGACACAGGGCACGTACGGGATGAAGCTGCTGTGTCCAGAAGAGCCTGAGAGTGCCAGGGCTAAACCCACCAGAGATCCAGTGCTCAGAGAGTCACAGGGACTGAGAACCAGGAGTGTTTTCTCTCCCTCCGAAACCCAAACAAAAAAAAAACAAACCACAAACGAATGCGGTGTTTACCTGTGTGACTCAGCCCTGACTCTGACACACCTCTGAAATACATCACAAGTACTTCCCACGTGGCTTCAAAATGCCACTGCAGCTACAACTTATTAATTTTAATTCACTGATTTTGCAGTCGGCATGAATTGAGTATATGGGGCGTGCACACAACTTACAGACCCAACAGACTACACCCCTTGGACTCAGCTCTTCTAAATGTGGAGGGTATTTCAGTAACTGAGACGTTTTGAAACAAAAGCCTTCCAACCTGCACCACTTAATGGCAGAGATTTTCCCTGTACACTGATTTAAGTAAAATTCTAGAATCTGGAAAAGTTTGTGGGAAATTTGCATAGATCTTGTAATTCTTAGTAAATGAGCCATTTTTGCTGTTGCCAAGTTTGTATTGCTAAAATAGATTTTTTATACGCACATAATAATTTGCATTTATACCATATTTACTTTTGAAGTGGACGAGAATCACTGTGAATAACATTCTGCGTATGTGTCCATACTCTGAGGGTTACCTCAGTGATTCAGATACTGTTCTCCTAAAGAAAAAATGGACAAATATTTAACTTTATGTTACCTGACCTCAGCATTTATGAGAAAATACTGTCTTGTTTGTTTCCACCTGGGGAATGTCTGCTGAAGAAGAGTCAAAAAGAGCATGTGCTTCAGTCTGTGCTTTTAATAAACAAAATAAAACCACAACAAAGTTAATAGAAATGTTTTCCTGTAACAGTCATGGCAGGAGGAGAGAACACAGGGGTGTCTGCATCTGTTTAGAGAGAGAGCAAAATCTGGAGACTCCTCACAGGAGCACTTGGCGTAATAGTAATACTCCTCCCTGGTTTTTGGCATCAGTGAAGTGAAAATGATAACTGTGAGTGCTGCATAGCACATGTGCTAATTCTAATTGCTGCTCTGTATGGCAGTAACTCAAGTATGACTACACTGCACTTCATAGGTTCCCTCATGCAGAACTTGAAGCCTTTCCTAAAAAAATACTTTAAAAATACTAATTTAGCACTGTGTCTTATTTAATCTATCAGGATTCAAACAGATCTATCAACATTGTTTGAGATAAACGAGTCCACGAAATGAAAATGACCAAACGAAATTTAAAAAAAAAAAATCTGCAATTTTTTTAAACTGCTGTTTCAGGTAGAATGGAAATTCTGTTTTTCATTTCTGCTGAATCTTTCACACTGAAAACTTTCTTAGAAAACTTGTGTTTAGTGTTCTGCGGAATCTCTTTCTCCGGGAGAAGCCAAAATAGGATGAATAAACACGTTTGGGACATGGATACACACACAGCATGTGCCTGTGACAGGCTGGAAGATCGAGGAGCGCAGGGGCAGTGGAAGCGGAGCAGGAAGAACAGAAGCAAAGAGAACCATCCCAAGAACTGGTCTTCGTCATCTAATTCACCATCTAAACTCTTCAGCTTGCCTTGCTTAGGCAGACCCTGAGCCACGCAGGGATATATGTTTGAAGGGATAAACACATGGGGCAGGCATTTGGTTTTGGCTGAGAACAGCCCAGGGAATTGTCTACTCCCACAGGGGAGAAACAGTGATACGGCTGTTAGCTGTGGTTGAAATCACTGCCCACGGTGATTGCAAAACACCAAAACAGAGAGGGAGAAGCTGTGGAAGATAAAGGAGAAGGAGGAACTCATAATCACGCAGTTCCACATGAAGGCCAGATTAGGCTCACTTTAAAACAGACAGTACAAAACTGGAAAAGTTGCATTTCTGGAGAACAGGCTACAAACCAAACTATAAATACAGGATCTTCTGGCTAAAGGACCCACTTGTTAGCACAGCTGGCTTATGCTTATACAGAAGTACTAGTTTTTGGTAAAAAAACATTTTACCAGAAAATTGCAGAGGTATTAACCCTACCAGTACATGAGAGTGCTTTGCCGTGGCTGGTTCTGTGACAGGACAACTTTGATCTACTTTGTAAGTGCATGGTTAGAGAATACATCAATTATTGCCAACTTCTGAGAATTTAAAGGCTAATTATCTGAATTTTTCAGATTAAGCACAACTCAAAATCTTGGTTAACAGGTCCTTGTCCCCTTAGAGGCAGGTGAGAAAAGCAAACCTGTTGTGTGAGTCAGGGCAAAATTAAACATCTTAAAGAAAATTAAACACTTGCCCTAAGTCTGATGTGGCATGGGACAGGTAACAGCAGGCACGGTGAGTTTCCCAGATTCTCTGAGTTAAGGTGAGTGCTTGTGTAGCTGTTGTGCTCCATGTCTCGGGACAAGCACAGAACTGCAGAAAACCAGATTTTTACAGCCTGCTTGTCCCTCACATATGCTGCTCTCTTGCCAGTCACAGATCCTCTCTTCTGTTTTTACAGAAATCTGGAGAGTTTGGGGCTCTGGAGGGTTTTAACTTCCAGAGCTGCTCCTCTAGAAAATAATTTCATGCTTTTTCTGGGGTGAAAGTGTCTCACTTCCACTCACCCACATCTGTAAGATTGTCATTATCAACTATTAAATAATTATTCAGCACAACTGTTTTTGTTGCGTTTGTACCCCAAAAAATCGCAGTTGGGATGGAAAGCCAACCTTCTCCAGCGGGTCTTGGAGGGGGGAATGGCTATGGAGTGGGCCCAGAGGGTTTAGGGAAACCCCAAATTTTACACACACACCTCCCCCCACCCCGCTGCCTGCAAGGGGCCACTGGACATGGGGCTGCCCCTCTCCTCCCTCTGCTGCAGCATCGCCTGTGTCACCCCCACGGAGGGACTCCCACCCACCACAATGCAAAAGGCTGTCTCTGGAGGGAGTGTTCCTGCTTTCCCTGAGCAGGGGGCACTCTGGTGTCCCAGCACAGCTCCAGTCCTGCCCGCCAGTGAGCCCTGGGTCTCTGAAGGGCCAGCGCCCTGTACCCATGAGCCCAGCCTGTCTCCCTCCCAAGCCCAGCTGCACCTGAAACCACCTTAAGGCAGCAGAGAGGGATGGGAAGGGCCGCTGAGCGCAAGGCTGCACTCCGGTGACAGCACCACCCTCACCTGTGGCCCCTCCAGGTCCCATGAATACCGAACTGCAGCCAAGAAAGCTTGGAGCACACCAACGCAGTGTCAGCTGTGGAGAGCCTGGTTGCCCTGCCTGTCATGCTGGCTCACGAGTACCCGGGGAAACGGGCCCACAGCATGTTGACCTTTGTGGCACCACATAAGAGGCAGCCCCAACAGCCCTAAGGGCTTGTTCCCTGTGGGCAGAGGGATCCTGAGACTCTCTGGCTGCCAGACCCGAGGAATGCTGCAGGACGTCCCCTTGCAGGGACACCCTCGGACTGTGGCAGTGGATGTTCTCCATGCCCCAGACTCTGGAGAAGGTTTTGAAGGAGCTGCACATCCAGCTCTGGTACAAAGGGCTGTTCCACACAAAGGAGGAGGACACCTGCCTCATCATCTTGGCTGTGGGTCAGCAGGAGAAGCCCCCATGCCCCTGCCCTCAGCTACGGCTGGGGACCAGGAGCTGCACAGTGCGGGCAGCCCCACTGGCTCTGCCGGGAGCTCACTGCTGGGCTCCTTTCAGCTGCTGGCCTCCGACAGTGTGAAAGAGGAATTCACTCAGCTGTACAGAGCCTTGAGGCTCCTGACGTATCCAAGCAGTGGTCTGCTCTCCCTTCTGCTCAGGGGCCTCATGACACTGTTGGACAGAGCCCTCATGGCGAGCAGCGCGGTGTCAGGGCAGCCGTGTCGGCAGCCGGGCTCTTGGGGCCATGGGGAGGGTGCTGGTGTGGCCTGAGCTGGGAGTCAGGAGGTGGGGTGACCGCTCCAAACACCCTCCCTGCCTGGTGCCTGTCTGGGAAGCTGTGCTGGCTTGGACCTTCTCACAGAATGGAAGCTGTGTCCTTCATACAGGCAAGAAAGATGCGGGTCCTCCTGCCAGACTTGTTAGAGCTCCTGTGCCCTCACTGCACGTCTCTCGGGAAGGAGGCCCTGGTGGTGCTCCAGAACGTGCTGGAGCACCTGGAGAAGACAGAGGCCAGCGCCATCACTGTGCAGCTGGTGCAGAAACTCTGTCCCCACTTAGACAGGGTAAGGCTGACGTGGGAGCCCGAGCCCCACAGACGGGCACCGGCCAATGTCAGCTGCCCTTCAGCCCCGCCCGGTGAGCAGCACTCCGAGCAGGCGCCGCTCCCCTGGGCATTGCCGGGACAGATTCCAGCAGCCCAGCACTGCTTCTTCTGCAGTCTGACCCCAAAGCATCTCCCCTCACCACACCCACCATCACGCCCCTCCTGATGGAGCCACTGTTTCAGAAGCTCACCTTTTCTCCTTTCTACCTGTGTAGAATAAAACCTGTTTAAATGATTTTTTTTGCGGTCTTGGTTTTACGGGTTTGGGGTCTAGTTTTCTTGATTGGGGTTGTACAGGTTTGGGCTCTAGTTTTCTCGGTTTGGGTTGTATGGTTTTGGTTTAAGCATTCTCGGTTCGGGTTGTATGGGTTTGGGCTCCAGTTTTCTCGGTTTGGGTTGTGTGGTTTTGGGTTTAGAGGGTTCTCAGTTCGGGTTTTATGGGTTTGGGTTCTAGTTTTCTCGGTTTGGGTTGTGTGGTTTTGGGTTTAGAGGGTTCTCAGTTCAGGTTGTATGGGTTTGGGTTCTAGTTTTCCCAGTTTGGGTTGTGTGGTTTTGGGTTTAAGGGTTCTCAGTTCGGGTTGTATGTGTTCGGGTTCTAGTTTTCTTGGTTTGGGTTGTGTGGTTTTGGGCTCTAGTTTTCTCGGTTTGGGTTGTACAGGTTTGGGTTTAAGCGTTCTCAGTTCGGATTGTATGGATTTAGGTTTTAGCGTTCTCGGTTCGGGTTGTACAGGTTTGGGTTTGGAAAGGAGATGCAATGAGGGTGGGCGTCCTGGAGGCGAATGAAAAAGGGACTCCAAAGGGGGCCACTGTAACCCCTGCAGATAGACAGCATCAAGGACCAATCATCCCTCGAGTCCAGGCCATGGTGACAATGAATCACTCGACACCCTGTGAGGCAGAAGGCAGACCCTGGACACGAGCCAGCCTAGGGGCGCTAAAAGTTGACCAATGGATTGTGGATTAGGGGAGAGACCAATGGGAAGCGTCGGTGGTTGTATAAAAAGGAGGCACTAACAAGAGACTGGGTCCTTCTCCTGCACGGGGAGTACCTCTGCCTCAGTGCCGAGAAGGGCTACTCCCTTCTCCTAGCTCCCCAGGTTTGGTACTTTTATTAAACCAGTTAACCCTGTTCACGGTGATGGGCCTCCGCGTTTATTTCAGACCCGTGTGTGACAGCACCGCACCCTCCCCTTTGGAGGGCTGCTGGGGCCCGCGGTGGGCAGCAACAAGGAGGAGATGAACAAGGATGCATGGAGTGCACTGCTCATGCTCCTCTTTGGCCTGGGCAGCCAGGCCCCCAGCGTGGCCAGAGTATGGATTTCACGGCTGAGCGTGGACATGGGGGCATGCAGAGGGTGTGGGTCAGGAGAGGGGACTGATGGCTCCCAGGGGTTCCAGGCATCGGGGCAAGGGCTGCTGGCAGCGCTCCCCCAGCCCAGCCCGTGGGGAGGGTTCCTGCAGAACCAGCACGAGCAGGGGCAGGGAAGGTGGCCCGGCCATTTCCAACACCTGCCCTGCTTGCCCCAGCAGGGCTTGGCAGCAGCCCCCGACTGCAGAGGCTGAACACATGCGTCCCCAGAGGCTTCCCAGCTGTCCCCACAAATGTGGGAGGCCATGGCTTTGAACCTCGGTCCCTGTCCCCTACGGCTGTCCCCAAGAAACCCCCAGACACTTTGGTGAGAGCACATCCAAGCTGGGGATGCAAGGGCAGGATCACTGCAGGAACAAAGCCCACAGATCTCCTTCCTTGGGCCCTGTTGCCATCTCCCAGTGCCTGCTGTCCTGCAGGTCTCCAGGGAAGCCCTCCTTGCTGCCACCGAGCTCCTCAAGTGGAAGGAGCTCAAGCACCTGGGGCAGACACAGCGGATGTGGAGGATCGGCAAGTGCGAGAGGGCCCAGGCTGGGCCAGGGCTGCCCCCGCGGCCTCCGGCTCTGCGGCCGTGCCCCATCCGCCCCAGAGCCCACGGCCTGGAGCTGCACCCTTGTTCCTGCCCTCAACAGCACGGCCCCCAAGGGCTCTTTCGGCCCCTCTCCCCTCCCTGCAGCGAGCAGGAGGGAGGCCTCTGGACAGCGGGGGCACGGGGGGAGGTCTGGCAGGAGGTGCTGCTCTGGCAGCTGCGGGGCTCTGTGACGTGCCCGTGCCCTTGTGCTCTGTCCAGCTGGCCAAGGACGGGAGCAGGGCTGAGCAGAGCCTCAAGTACGTGCAGGACCCTCACACCCCCGTGTGAGAGGTGGCCCTCAGGTTCATTGGTGAGACCCGTTCCCTGGGGTTCCTCTTTGGGCAGCCTGGCTCCCGTCCCCCCCAAGCCCAGGGGATGCCCCGGGCAGGGCCTCCCGCTTGTTATAAACAGAAGTAGGGAATTGGCTTTCGTATGTTAATGAGTTTGTTAATTGTGCATTAGTGAGTTAGTGGGTTAATGAGTCATTGTATAGAGAGGAATGTGTTATGTGAAGTAATTAGTTGTATAAGTTGACAATTGTCTTTGTGTAAAATTTGTATTTATGGTTGAAAACTGGTCATAGAAGTTTCTGGGCACGAGATGAAGGAGGGGCGCGGGTGGTGACCACATAAACATAATGGAAGAAGACAGAAGACCCCATTGGACAATCACACACGAATGAAGAAGATCCCTAGACGAGGACCAGCCAATCTGAATACTGTACAGAGGCAGGGTCACGGGAGGAGCTATGCTTAGCTCCTGAGTATAAAATATATCTCCGTGGCATAAGGGGTGTGCCTCTGGCCACGTTCGGTTCTTGGCTAAGCCCCCAGTGCTGCTTCCTTTGTTTTGTAGCTCAGCAGTTCGCCAGCTGTGGTCTCTTATTGTCTATAGCTTATACTTGTTAATAACAATTCAATTAAATTTAATTGGCTGGAGAGCTTATTGCACCCTGCCCCTCCTGCCCTCACAGCTGGGCTTGGCGGCCGCCTCGCCCAGTGCCACGCCCGGGCTGCTGGTGGTCACTGGGGTCAGCCCCACTGAGGGGCGAGGGCCGGGCTGGGGGAGCTGACGGGGGTCTGTGCCCAGGGATGGCTGCGTGGCACCTGAGGGACCATGGTGAGGAGAAGCTGGCTCCGAGCTTCAGCAGTGAGCGGGGAGCGAGGGCTGGGGGCAGCTGGGGGGTCTCTGCGGACACGGGGGCTCGCCCCGGCTCTGTTTCTGTGGGTCACTGCCCTTCAGCCCCTGGAGGTGGACGTCAATCCCACCACCTCTTGCCTGGCAGCTTGGACTGCCTTGATCCTGAGGAGCCCAAGGAAGCAGCAAAGACCAGGACTCTCCCTGCAAGCGCTGTGCTGCTGCCACTGAGCCAGCGGCCTGAGGCGGGCAGGGTGGGAGCTTCAGACAAGGTTTCACAGAAACCACAGAATTCTGCATTAGAAAGGACCCAGAAACATCATCAGAGTCCAGCTCTTAAGTGAATAGCCCATACAGGGGTCAAAGCCACAACCTTGGTATTATCAGCACCAGGAGACCCACCAGCAATGTCAGGAGTGGCAAAAAGGACCTCCAGGCTTTCTGAAGTCTTTCTCAGAGAGGAGATCCAACCCCATCCCCAGCAGTTTATGTCGAAAGGATCAGCAGTTTATGTCTTATGGTCAGCAGTTTATGTCTAAAGGATCACTCAGGTGTCATTGAGCCTCACAGGATTCAGGCTGGCAAACCAACTCTATTTGTAGAGATAAGACGAATTATTTATTTCGCAGCCCAAAAAGCCAAACATACCTTGGGCTGATCCCCCAGAGTGGGCAGCAAGGGTGTGGGGATTCTGCCCCTCTGCCCTGCTCAGGTGAGACCCCACCTGCAGAGCTGCTCTCAGCACAGGAAGGACGTGGACCTGCTGGAATGAGTTGGGGTGGGGTAGGGTGCTTTTTGAGACCTTTTTGAAACACTAAAATTGTAGAATGTGGACATTCCATTTGCTCCTACAGGAGTTGCTGTGGGTGACAGTGCAAATACAATAAACATGCAGCAGAATTCTGGTCCAGACATGCCCTTATATTTAGTTTTATACCAATAGCCTCTTTTACGTGGCTGCAAAGATAAGGAGTGTCAGAGTTTGTTCTAAGGGTTTTGCAGGCATTGGAAACACCAGTTTTTGTACTTTGAGGACACAGGGGCGTATAAAAGCCTTATGGCTTTGTTAAATGAGTCAGCAAGGTACTAATTACAATTTTAAAGTTCGGCATCTTGGCTGTATTCTTTAAAAGCCACATTCATGAAGAAGCCTTGTGAAAATTGTACTGTTTTCAGAGTTAGGAACTGTGATTGCCCCAACATGTCAAGGGATTTCTGATGCAGAGCGCTGACACAAGGAAAGTCTTGTAAGCCACAAAACAATTTCAATACAATTAAGGCGAGTCCTTGTTCTAAGCCCAGAAGAAAACTTCATTTCTCAGCTGTGCAATACTGCCTTACAGTATCTCTCCAGTGGAAATTCAGTATGTGTTTTTTACGAGTTTTCTGAAGATTCAGAATAAAGGAGACTTGCTCAGGCTCCTGAAGTTGATAGTTTTAATTTTCACCTCTTCCATTTTTAAGTGTTGTTTTTGCTATACCTGTCAAACTGTCCTCAATCTTGCTTGGCAGAGGAAAAAAATTGCAATTTCTAATCTGCCATAGCAGTGTCTTTTCACAGCCCAGCTATCTGTGGCCCTAAGTGAGGTGGGACTATGGATCCCCAGAAAACTATACAAGCACTCAAGTAGCCATTTTAGGGAAAAAATATCTTTGAGAACAAATGTAAAGATTTGCCAAAACATGACAAGGAAGTTTCAATGTGTATTTGGTAATAAGTTTCCAGTTCTGGGCTTTATGAATACAACATTGTAACCACAAGTACAGGGGAATTTTAGTCCTCCAAGTTTAAGAGGATTTAATTCTTTTATTTTTTTTTTATTTAATTTTTTATTACTTTTAAACTATGGCTGTACTTAATTTTGGCATGCTGCTTCTTACTTCTTGAGAGAAAAATGCACATTACTGGCAGGTTGTTACCTTTTAAATTACCAGTAACATCATTATAAACATTTCTCAGTGCACAGGTATGTGCAGGACAAATTATTCAGAAAGAAGGATCTATACCAGGGTGCAGAGCTTTATTGTGAAGACCCTGAGTGCTTCAGCAAGACTGATCTCACCCTACAATTGTCATTAATAACTGCCTTTCACAGAATAAATTTGCTCATAGAATAACTTCACTTCTTGAAGTTTCCCTGCATCCATTACAAATGGTGCAAGAGCACCCTGGAGTTAACTGCAGAAAATTAAAAGTTGCTTATTTCCACTCGGCTTCAGTGACTAAAGTCATGTTTTGTGTTTGCCTCCAGTATTCAGCTGGCAGGTTCTCTGAAAAATCATCTCACTGCCCCAGCATGAATTAAGGAATTAAGGTGAGATAAACCAAGGTCCAACAATACAAAATCTGATCTTTCAGCTCGGGGATCACAATTCCTGTGGTGGGGATGGGAGGGGAAAACTTTACCAGTCCCCTCAGCTGCTAAGTTAACAAAGCATTGACTAAAGATAAGATTATTTGTTCTGTAACAAAAATCCTTTTGTTACTATTTATTTTGTAATTTTTTTTTACCTGCAACTCTTTTCAGTGAGCCCTATATGTATGCTTGTCTATTCATGCTCCTGTATTTTATTTCATTTTATTTTTCTGTCAGCTAAGGCTCCAAATGTCAGACTTTCCATGACTTGTGAGTGTCTCATTGCAAATTTTGACCTTAGCTGTCACCAGAGTCATACCATTTGCACTAATTTCCCCAAATCAGCTTCATTTTTTCACTGAGCACCCTGAGTGCTCGTTGGTCACTACAGTGCTTGCTTAAACTACTAGAAACTACATTTAAAATCACATTGCCTTTAGAAATGTCTCTAAGGAGGATGAGGAGAGAATTAGGATTGTTAAGTCACACCTTCATAAGTTTCAGGTCTTCTGTTAATTTTCTACAGGGCCATATTCTTTTGCTTGCATCATTGTAAAACTATTTTACAATAATACATAAAATTATTTTACACTGATAATTGGCTGCCTTGCACATGAAGAATTTTTGGAATCCTGAAGCTTAGTTCCTCATGGTTTGAGAGATTTAGGTATTAATTCCAAATGGCATCTCACAAAGGGCCGAATTCCATCCAGGGATAAATGACTGTTCATCCATGCCAACTTTAATGTGATCTGCTCTGCTCAGCAGAGGACAGGATTTCACAGAAGGCTCTTATTTGATTCCGTACCCATTTGCAAAAGTGAATACTTCATGCTTCTCTTGGGCACTATTGAAATGGCAAACAGTGTTAAATGCTGCTAAGGGTACCAAAAAGAACTTGAGCTAATATTCTTACTGATAAAAAAAAAAAAAACAAAAAACATTTTGGAATTAGCAGACAGAAATCTTATCTCGTGAATGAAAGGTGCTCTGCCTTGTAGTAGCCCGTGAGTGGGAAAAACAACTTTTGATAACAAAGTTTTTTAAAGGATAATGCACTTCCTGTATGTTCTTATAAAGAAAGTAGTGTAATGCAAATAGGGTAATAGCTGAGATATCGATATGCTGGCCACAAAAGAAAACTCCTGTGCTTTCCAGAACTCTGAGAATCAACTCCTCACCTTCCAAACTTCTCGAAGGCTCAAACACTACTCTGCTGGTTCCAAAAGTTTAAAGACCTCTGAATAATTACATTCAGGCCTCGTGCCAAAAGCTGCTTGAACATCTTGCAGAGATGACTTAGTCCTGAAAATATGCGTGCAGATAGGCAATAGTGGACCTGCAAGATATCCTCTGCAGAGTTCTGGGTAGAGACCTAAAGCAGCAAAATGTGTTGCTTTCTTCCCTGCCTTTCCTTTCAGGATGTAGCTGATTTTTCTTGCCTGTGATTTCCCCTAAGTATGCCCTGGCAAAATACCACTTCCTCTTTTGTGTACCAATATGGAAGGATATTATGCTGGAGAAATATGGTGTATAGAAATGACAAAGAAAGACTAAGGAAGTAATTTATTTTTTTATTCACCCTGCATGATAAAATTCATGCTTCACTTTCAATCAACTGCCAAGTCCAAGGAGAAAAGACTATCCTACTCACAGATACCTGAAAAATCTAATGAACAGTTACCTTTATTCATCAATTGAGTTATTTACTATAAATCTTTCAACTTGCAAGTAGTGTTCACATTTTTTAGGACAGAAAATTCATTATTCCTTCCTTCCTTCCTCCCCTGGTAATTTTTGCATAATTACCTGACTAAACTTTAAAGGGGAAAAATTACAGCTCTACAGACAAACATCATAAAACTGCCTTCAAAGCTGTGTCTTGGAGACACAAAGCAATGCTAACGTGTTATCTTTTTTATTATCATTGTTCTTAAAAGTAAATACAGTGATAAGTGCATCCAAGCAGCACAAACAGCCCCACAGCCAGTTCCTTTTGAGGAAAAGCTATTTTCATGCCTGTCCTTCTCTAGGAAATGCTTGGGCAGGAGCGACACTCAGAGGAAGGCAGGGATGACACACTTTGTCAGCCTTTTTTAAAATTCATTTTGGATTTAAATAAATATATATATGAATAAAATGCATTTTCCTGTCCATGCTGAGGCAAGGATATGGTGGGTACCTCTGTCTGGATTTCAGTGAGCCCCCAGCATCGCTTTAGATGATGGGGCTTGCTGAGTTTGGCTCCAGGTCCTGCTGATAACACCTCCTTAACTCCTCAGACATCAGACTGCTGTTTCCTCCATTTACTCTTCTTCTGGGGGAGCTTGTCCTCCCAGCACACACCAGATGAGATTTCCTCCTGGCTGCCTCACATTCCTGATTCACAGACATTATCCAGCACCTGCAGAGGATTTTCTTCCAGGGATGCAACTGCTCAATTTGGTCTCATTCCCACATCTTCAGCTTGAAACACCAGTCACTGAACCTAACTCTTCCCTATGTATCTTCCAGTTTAACAAAAAACAGCCAGTTTCTCTCAAGTCTCCTGAATGACCTCAGAAAAATTTTAAATACTCTTAGCCCGTAGACCCTTAATGTTTTTAGTTTTTTCCCGTGACTGGGAGGAAACTCCCAGGTGAGGCCATGTTCCACCTCCTGGAAGGTCTGACTCTCTCTCTCTCTCTCTCCAAAATACTGTACAACAAAGAGGGTAGAAGCCATTGGTCTGGTAGCTTTGAAACATTTAGGGTAGCCCGTGGGTCTGCATGCAGCTGGTGAAGTCTGATCACCCTTGGAGACAGCTGGGGCAAACGCTCTGCTGTGCCTGTGTGAGAAAGAGGAGTTACGGACAATCACAGTGCTCAACAGCAATATTTTGGAGGGAGTCGTGGGCATGCAGAAATTGCCATGCAACGAGTAGGGAAACTACAGGAGACATTTTCTCACGTTTGTTTCCTTTGCCCGCATTGGTGGAAGGAGGAAGGTACTGGAAGAGAGAAGTGTTCTGGAAGTTTGCTCTAATTTCTTGGTATTCCTTTTAATTCTGTTACTAAGAAATTTTCTTTATATTGCAGCTGTTTAAGTGCGGACCTGTTTTGCCTTAAAGTTTTTTCCGTCTTCCTCAATAAATCTTTATTTCACCTTATGAAAATGAAGTTTTATTTTCCCCTTCTCTGCTCAGTTATAGCAGAGGCAAGTAAATAAATAATTTTTCCGTGCTGCTTGGCGCCTAAGCAGCGTCAAACCACGACACTCCTGAAGCCCTCTTCGCCTCCCCTGAGTAGTGGTGAAATAGCTCAAGTGAAATTACTCCTCCCATCAAGGATTAATCACTTGCGTTTCAGTGGAAATGTTTTTCTCTGTTTTCTACCCAGTGCAAATCAAAGACTTGTAAGGAAATGAAAGCTGTAGCACAGCCTTGTTTCCTGCAGTACAACCAACTCTGGACTGCAGTCTGTAGATAATTTTTAGGCTTTTGAAAGAGGCTCATTAAATCCTGCCACGTGGTGTTCTCAATTTAGAGGCTAAAAGTTTTACATGTTGAGCTGTTAACATCTGCCTACTCCACCTTGAAGTATCAAGGCACTTGTACCTACTTCCAGTCATTTTTAGGAATTTCTGTACCACTGTGAAAGTGTGCCAGTTTGAAATTTGCAAGTAATTACATCTTCAGAGAAAAAAATTCTGCTTTTCCTGCTTAAACTCATTTCCCCATAAAAATAAAATAATCTTAATTATTTTATTACTTTGTTACTCATATTGAGTAATTTCACAGAGGTGGTTTAGCAGCATTATCTGTTCCTGTTCACTGGTGGAAGGGTTAAATTCCCCTACATAAAACTGGCAGCTCTTAAAAGCTCCAGAGAGGCCAAAGGAGCATTTTGGGGTTTTCTGTGTGCAGTGCTGGGCACAGTTTAAGCAGCATATTAAGGTGCTTGAATGCATCCAGAGTCTCATGTCTCATGAAGAGCATCTGAGGACTTTGGGTTTGTCCCGTTTGGAGGGACGACCTCGTGGTTCTCTACAGCTTCCTGAGGAGGGGATGTGGAGAGGGAGTTACTGATCCCCCTGGGATCCAGCAACAGGATGGGTGGGAATGGTTCAAAGCTGCTTCAGAAGAGGTTCAGGAACAGGGTTCCTACAGAGGTGATGGACACCCCATGCCCGACACCCTGCCTTAAAAATAATTATGTGGACAGTGGCCTTAATAAAAGGTTCTAATTTTTGGTCAGCTGTGGAATGGTCAGGCAGTTGAACTAGATGATTTTCATAGGTCTCTTTCAACAGGTACTCCTCTCCTCCTCCTCTCCTCTCCTCCGCTCTGCTCCTCCTCCGCTCCGCTCCTTTTTCCCTTCTCTCTTCCCTCTTTCCCCACCTTTAAGAGCTTACTGGAGTAACCTGCTGATTTCACTCTCAGTTATCTCTTGGGCAGGGACTATGGTTTTGCAGATAGCAGCAGAGTGATACATGAATTACATGAACAACCTCTTTCATGCCCGCTTTGATCTCATCTGTTTAACTCCTCGTATGACTGCTGGGATTAGAATTACTTTGTGGCTTGTCTCATTCTCTGCGGGGTTGCTGTACAGAGAAAACTGCAGCAGGCCTACATCTCCCTCCCTCTTTCCATTTGTGAAGAAGAGTAAACAAAACTACAGCAGGGAGGAAGGAAGGGAGAGAGGAAAGGAAGCGGTGTCCCGAGGGGCCAGGGCCCTTGGCGTGGAGCTTATCCCATAAATGATTTTGGACCTATCTACAGGAAACTCCTGTAAGGGGTCACTGCCAGAGCTGGCTGCTGAGCAGAGCGTTCCTGAGAGCCCAGGCAGTCAGTCAGGGCAGGCAGAACCCAGGAAAACACATCTTCAGGTGCGGGAATCCTAAAGCCCCTTCTTCTCCTGCTTGCTTGGCAGCCCTGATCTTTTCATTCCCTCTCATTCTTAAACTGCAGATGGTTGCACTTTGCAGCTGTGGTGCTCGGGTGTTCATCTGCTCTACACTCCTTTGGCTAAACTGGGGCATCCAAGCCTGCAAAAGGTCTTTTGGGAGGTACTGAGGATATTCTGGCACAGAAATTCACCTTGAATGCCTTTCATCTGGGTAAGGTAAGAAGCAATTTGCAGAAAACAGCTCAGAGGAATGACATTACAAATAAAAAGCAGACAGAAGGTGTTACCTGTTCCCAAAGCATGGAAACAGACTCAGTATTAGCAGCAACTTCTGTAGAAAAGAAGGTTAAAGCAACCAGAGATCTTTATCCACCATGACAGAAGTTCTCCAGGGAGCAGCAACAAGGTGCAAGATATATTTTAAATATTTTCCTAAGAAAATATAAATGGAATATTTTTTTTTTTTAGAATTAAGGCTACTTAGGGAAAAACAAGAAGATTGGGCTGCTGCATAGCTCCTGTACATCTACACAGACATTCTGATTTTCCACCAAAACCTTGAGTCCTAAATATTTTAGGTTGTCACATTCTTCACCAAGGAGAGCACGTCAACATTAAGGCAAATTGGTGGGGTTTTTACATTATTTTTCTTTACAAAGAAGATAGTCCACACAACAGTTTGGTGCAGTTTTGTATGCCATTTAAACATTACATACTATTCTGTTCCAGTTTGTTTTGCAAGAGGAAAAAGCCACATGGAAAAGCAATCACAGTTGCCCAACATCTGGAAACAGGGAATGTGTGAGGGTATCAGCAACTAAAATTTCCCAGGGCTTTTTTTTGGTTTTTTTTTTTTTGGAGGCTTTTCTTTCAGCTCCATGGCAAGGTCTGTCCTGGTGCTCCAAGACAGAATGGTCTTCTGGGATTTATTTCACCCAGTTCTGCATGTTGAATAATGACATTTCAGGGGCTGAAAGGGTGTCAGTACAAAGCTCATCAGTGGTAACTAAACAGCAAATGTAAAATAATTACTGTAAATAATTACAGTAATTTACTGTATTTCTGTACAGTATAATTGATAGTACAATTATACTGTCAATTGGTGAAAAAAAACCCGAACCCCAAACACCAATAATCACCTGATAGAACAAATGAAAAATTCAGATGGCAACCTAAAAAAGTGCAACTTATGCAGAAAAATGAGAGCACCTTTCAAAGGGATTATGTCTTAAACAAGAATGCTGATATTCTGGATCACTAGTAAGTTTTCAATTAATAAAACTGTTATCTTGAAAATGTTCCCCCAGATAGAAGGAGTTTTTTCCTGTATGTATTTAATGATACAGAACTGTTGTTTTGCTTTTTTAGTTTCTTTAAATAACTGAAAAATAAATCTCTCTGCTCAAGCAAAAAAAAAAAAAAAGAAACAAGAACCCCAACAACCCAAAAGGTGTCTAGAACAGCTAACTTGTGTGTACTCTCCTGTTGTAAATTCAGACACACATTCCTCATTTTTGTCAGTATTTAGGTCCAGATGTTTGTGATTCTAGAAATGCATCTGGCTGGGCAATATTAAATGTATCAGAGCTGAGTGTTCCTCCCACAGCTTGGAAAATTGGCATTTATCACCACTGGGAGACAAGAAACCTTCAAATAATGTAATTTTTAAATAAAGCTTTGTTCTCCAAAGGTCCTTATCCATCAGGTCATGGATAAGATGGGATGTGTTAGGTCTAAAAGCACCAAGAGGCCACAGCTGCTGCAGAGGTGGCCACTTGTTTCCCAGCTTCCTGCTGAATCCAAGAGGTGGTCCCAGGAAATTCCAGTCATTGCCCCTGCCACGCTCCTGAATCCCTTAAGCAAACCATGATGCCAAAGCTCTTAAGACTGGATTTTCCCAGACCCACTGAAGCCCCACAGTGGTTCAGGAAAAGGCCTGGATCTCTGAGGTGCTGCTGACCAGTAAGAATTAGGAACAGGAGCAGGGCACCAAGTAAGCCTGTATTCACTGGAGCCGTGAATTCTCCTCTGTACATTGATATAAACATTTTGTTTTTAATTATTGCCCCTGACAGACTCTTCTGAGTCAGAGGATGGTCCAAGTTAAGGGGATAAATAACAAGTGTTGTCATACTGAAGTTTTATGACTGATAAAAACTCGGAATTTAAAAAAAAACCCTCAAGAATTGTCTTTATTACTCAGTCTACACCTTCACCTTTACTCTGAAAAAATACAAGGAATTAGTCTTCTCTGTAACAGAAAATGCCATAATTAATACAATCATCTCCTTTTCCCATCACCTTTATACCTTGAACTGCGTCATTCCATGCTTGCTTGAGAATTTTGGCAAACAGCAGTTAACGAGCCCAGAGGGCATAAGAACATCTTTATGAGATCATCATCTTGGAAGGGGAAGGAGAATCTGTAAAATTCCAATTATACTTCAAATGATGCTTTCAAGATCCACAGTAAAACTGAATCATTAATAAATCATTTTTTCCAGTGGTACCAAAAATCACTGTTTTCCAATTCGAATTTTGGATGCAAGGCAGCAAAAGGTCTTTGGTTATAAATGAACATTGTGTTTTCAGATGAAAGCACATTTCCCTCATTTTTTCACCATCTTCTTCAGGTATAACAGAGGTGGCTCATTATGCTGCTATAGTTTATGGGATGGAGGGTGATGCTTTGTACCAGCAATAAGAGATTCTTTATTTGCAGCAAAGATAATGCCTCAACCACACCTGCTCATCAGAGAAACCCAAGAGCTCAAACCCCAGCCCTTGTGCTTGCATTTTTATCTGCAGAACATCAGCTACCAAAATCTAAACACACAGATCTGTCCCCAGACAAAAACACAGCTCACAGCTGACCACAGGGGTGCTCTCCCTGCGAGGACCAGCTGAGGAGAGACCAAAGCTGGTTAAGTGGGAGCCGAGAGAGAAAAGCTCTGTCTCAGGTGCAGCACCACACAAAAACTGGTGCTGCTTAATGCAACCTGTTTGATACGGAAGGAAATTGCTGGTGGAACAGGAGTGAGGACAAGGCTACTCCTCGTTTTGAACTGGCTTGCTTTTGAAAGAACTCCACTGAAAGCCAGGGAAAATAGGAGGAAAACCACAAGGTAAGAAAAGGTCTCTTAAGACGCTGGGAGGAAACTGAACCGTGGAATCTGCTGAGCTGGAAAGGACCATCCAGTCCAGCTCCTGGCCCTGCACGGACGCTCCAACAATCCCACCCTGTGCCTCATCAGAGCATTGTCCGAACACTCCCTGAACTCTGTCAGGTGTGGTGTTGTTGCCCCTGCCCTGGGGACCCCATCCCGGAGCCCAACCACCCGCTGGGGGAAGAACCTTTTTCTATGATCCAACCTAAAACTAAAACCCCTGACTCAGCTTCAGGCCATTCCCTGGGGTCCTGTCACTGGTCACCAGAGTGAGATCAGTGAGAGAAGAGATGACCAGAAGAGATCAGTGCCTGCCCCTCCTCTTCCTCTCCTGAGGATTTTGAAGATCCCAATGAGTCTCCTCTTCTCCAGCTGAACAGAGCAAGTGCCCTCAGCCCCCAGGCTCCCCCTGCAGACCCCTCCCCAATAGCTTAATGTCTGTATCACCCTTTTGTTAAAGACAACACTTCACACACCGTTTCAGTACCCCTTGCCCGGGAAATCAACGTTAGAAATATTAACATTAAAAAAATACACAGTGCAAATTACATAACAATAAAAAAACTGCTTAAACCAACGTTACAATTTGCTGATTCTATCCAGAAAACAGTTAAGACATATCCCCAAGCAGTTCCCAAAACCAGGATCAAATGGTACAGTCCCAAAGCAATTGAACAGCACAAAATTCTGTTTCCCTTACAGGAGTTACCGGTTTAGTCTGACCATCACTGGTTAGGAAAATTAGTGAAAAATTAACAAATTTTGTTATTTCAGCAAGAGCAAATACTACCAGCAAAGGCATGCTGCACATCTGATGAGTAACTTTTGAACAATCAGGAGCTCTGACACATGAACAGAAATAAAGCAGAGAAGTCAAAACTCAGATTTAGTAAGGCAGGTAATGGAATGTGCTGTTATGTGTCAGAAGTGTTTCTTCAAAGGCTGCAATCCTTTAAATGCCAGCTCTTGACAGTCCTGAACAACCTCATAAACTGATTATGTGTTTTAGTGACACACTTTCCTTCTGAAACTCAAGGGCTCAAAGGTGAACAGAATTTATGTGCAATAGTTGGGTTGAATAGTGTCTAGTCACAAAAAAACCCACGACTTATTAGTGACAAAGTACTGGAGACATCATACACACCAGTGTTGCACGAGTTCTTCAGCTATATTAAAAAGAACATTCAACATAAAAATTGTTTTCAGCTGAACTAACCGGCTACACGATAGTTTTCTGCATCAAGTGAGAAAAAAAAATATATATATATCCCCTGCAAGAGTGAGCACAGAAAAACTCCACATCTTCTGCAAGCTGCACATTGTCTCACTGCACACAGGAGGAGGACAGAAACAAGAAGTGCAGGGTACAGGGTTTATATCTGCATGTACAGACTGCAGACCCCTGAAGGGAACACAGCTCAGTAAAATCTCACTACTCTGAAAGCTTTCAGTTGTATGTGTCTTCAAACAAAAAGATCCGTGGAACTTAGGGGGGTGTGTGTGTGTCTGATCATGGGAAATGTTTAGACAGAACAGGCAGGAAGCTCAAGTCACCACTGGAATAGAAAGGATAAAACTGCTGCAGAAATCTGAAACGTACATGGCTCAATACTGCTTATTTACAAGGTTGTTATTCAAAGGTCACTGACTGCTAAAATTAAGTTTATTTCATTAACCAATCTGGTTTTACAGGTCTTAATCCTACAAATACTGCTGTTTTTGTCAATAGACTGCCACATTAAGAATATGTGATATTTTATATCAAGACTAAATTTATAGTAAATTTAAATTCATCTGTAGTAAAGAGCATTGCTCACTTGATGACTTTGTGTGCTTCAGCAAATTAAATGAGAAGCATTTGCTTAAAACATAGCCTTAACTCCTAAACCTAACACGTGACTAAAAACACTTCCTAAGGAAGATGGTGAGGCAGGGCTGTTATCTAAAAAAATCTTAACAGTTTCTGAGAACTCAGCAAACAAGTAACAGGGCAATTAAAAGTCTTTCACACTGTTAAATTTAGCTAAGAATTACATCCTGTTCTTCAGCATCGAGTACTCCCCATGCTTCGAAAACAAGATTACAAGAAAGGCTCAATTAACACGTTTCGTGGAGACTCTGTTACCAAGAACATCAGTGGCTAAAATATCTCCAAGTCGTGGGCATTATCAATTTCAATAGTATCTTCGTGTTCCATCTTTGCCTCGTGGTGCCCCTCCTGCAGGTCATCCAGGGAAGCCAGAGCCTCGTTTGTGTCACTGGCAAAAGTCTCACGAGAGGCGTCGTCGTATTCTTGCAGGTTAAGCCCCTTGATGGCCTTTTTCATCTTCTTCCCCAGAACTTGTATCCTCCTCTTCTTGGCAGCTTTTTTGTTTTCATACTCCTTTTGGTTTTCCAGATAGAATATTTCCTTGAAAGAAAACAAGTAAACAGCAACAAAAAAATATTTTTTTTTGCATATTCATTTTACTGGTGTTTCAAAAAAAAAAAAAAGTGAAGTAATAAAAAAAAAAATTACAAATACTGGTCAATATTTAACTAAAGTACTTGTTATTGAGAGAAGAAGTATGAGAAAAGACTGCGCTTAAGGAACAGGGGTAGAACAGAAAATTTCTTTTGTAATAGTGTAATGTGATCAATCTTGCAACTTGTTAAATTTTTTGTGACCACGGTAAGCTACGAAAAGATGTTGGTCTTTTTATTTCCTGTTTCGTTTTTCTCCAAACATAAAGCAAAAAATCACAATGCATTTTGATTTGGTTCTCACTTCCCAGTACCAGACCCTAGAAGGGTTTACAGAGCAACCTGTAGCCACCCACAAGCAAAATAAAATACTTTTTTTTAACAAAACTCTACTAAGTAGCATATACCACCAAAAAAAAAAAAAGCTGGTATTTTCTTCACTCAGTTAAAACATCTCAGAGAAATAATGTTTACAAGCTTACAAAACTGATTTAGAGAGCACCACACATGAGCCCAGTGAGCAATTCAGATTAGGTTTAGACCATCAACTGATTTAATGAGAAATTCTGCCTGGTGCCACAGCTGGAGCTATACAGGACAGAAATATTCTATTAAGAGACCTGCATTCAATCCATGCACAATGACACAGAACTCCAAGGGGAGAAACACAACCTGGATAACTTTGCTGTAAGGAATACAAATATACAAATTAAGGAAAATCTAACGTTTACCCATTCAAAATCTACAATCTCATCTTCCTCAACAGGTTTTTGTGACTGGCAACATGCAAAAGTGAATTCTCTCTGCTTAGAGTTAATGGCAATTCAACAGTTTTTGGGCAGGTCTTTTATTTTTTGCCTGTATTTTGAATGTGAAAGCCTGGTTTCAATGGAATACAGAGTTAAATTTGCTAGAAGTTAGACAGTTTCAGTCGTGACATTTCCAATAGGAAAAAAAACAAACCCAAAACCAGAATGTACACTTGCACTCCTGACATTTTTACCTTGATTTGTTCTTCTTTGATGCTCGGTGTGTTCTTCAGCAGGTTTAAATAAACGCCCCCAGGTGTTCTTCTCCTGGTGCCATTCTTAACAGGGAGAGAGGAAATTAGTAATAGCAAGCTTAATGATAAGTGTTGACAAAAAACAGCTTCTGAGGCAACACTCAGTGTTGAGACAAGATAAAAACCAATTTAAGTTCTGGTGCGTCAAATACCACATGAAAAAAACCCTGACTATGTCTCATTTGTGAGTGAATTAGTCATATGAAGGTCAACAACCAGCCTGCTGAATCTGGACAGGAAAACTATGAAGTTACAAAAAAAAAAAATTCCTCTAGAACATAAGGCTAAATTGTTAAAACCACACACTAAACCTGATTTTGATAGTGAAGAAACAAAGTAAGAATAATACTCTAACTACTCTCATGGCTATCTGCAACAAGTTATGCACTAGGTTAAATACTCAGAGCACTCCTAACACATAAGCCCAGTAAAATGTCTAAAATGAATTTAATAAAATTATGTTATCTCAAGGGTTTTTTTTATAATTGTGCTCCGAAATGCTACAACTTGTCTGTGTTATCTACAGGATTTTGCAATTCTGCTGAAGGCATAGGAAACACAACCTGTACTTTAAAATTCCTCCCCACCACATATTAGACCCAGCTGTTTTCAGTGCAGCAGCAGCAGTGCAATACCTGAAGCATGGAATGGGCTCAGCTTTGAAACCTCTGTAAATTAAAAGTGCTAATTATCATACTATTATTCAATTAAAATGTGTAGTATGAAACACTACTTTTACTCCAGTAAAAACTGGGTGATACTGTGCAAAATGTGACACGTTCCTGCCAAATAATGTACTGTACAATCTAAAAATTCCAAGAACAGGGAAGGTCACGTTTTAAGTAGGTTCTTGAAACAGCACATGTGAACATCTTTTTATCACCTGCATTTCATGGTGTCTTTTGTGATCTGCCTTTCAAAGAGTGTACTCTGGTCTGCATCCCAAGCAACCTTGTGCCACCAGGAGCTGTGTCCCTTCATCTCCTCTCTAAACACTTATTAAATTATCTTTCAAGGCAACAGAACACTTCTAACACAACTGGCTAGCTGGAATTTGTTGCCTTTCTTTTCTGAAGGAGGGAGGTGGTGGGTTTTTTAATTTATTTTGGGGGGGTTTTTTTTGACTGTGTCCTCCTACTTGTTTTTCCCCTCCTCTCTGCTTCTGAGTGATAGAACTTAAAAGACGTAAATTGTAATCAAGTGAAAGTATTTCCCACTTTTTCCTCCCCCACAGCTTTTCTCATCCACTGTGTTTTATGCACTGAGGCTCAGTATTTAACAAGAACAAAACCATACCAAAAATTGGTAACTTAACCACGGGGTATAGGGGTTTTTACTACGATTTGCAACAGAAATCATTGCTCAGTTTTGCTCTGCTAATACGCAAGTCAGTGGTTCCCTAATAAAGCCAAGAGTTTTCCTTTTGGGAGTTAACTCTGCAAATGGGATATTGGAAATGCTGGTTTTTATTCAAGCGTGAGGATCTTTCAGTCTTAAGTCTGTGAGGGAAAGATCCCAAGGAGAGCCACAGTAACAGACACAACATTATCCCTGCAAATCAGACACCAACCTCAGCACAAGAACCTGGGCCATTCCCAGGTTCATTCCACCTTGTTGTTTGCTCAAACTCTGCTGGAAGCTTACATGGTGTTTATTAAGGGAGTCTCGTGGCAAGGGAAGGCCACAAAACCCCAGGAGAACACGTCCAGCACGAGAGGCTTGCAACAGCGCTGTGTGAGTATTCTACAAGCAGAAAGTTGTGCTGCCCTCCCCCTCCCTGGCAAACCCACAGGATGATGCTTTCCTTACCACGATGAACAGTCCACCATTCTGCTCCACTTCAGCTGTTTCCATCAGCAGCTCGATGGCTTTTCTCTTCCCAATTATTTTCACTACTCGTGCAATTAAGTCTTTCTTTGGCTCACAAAGTCTGAACAGAGGGGAAAAGAAAAAGCAGCACATTTACTGTCAGGATAATTTCTCGAGTATAACTGACTGTGGAACTTCCACAATGAATAATTCATGTTGTGCTGAAGATTCTATGCATGCAAATGTGTTTAAATGGTTTATTGAATCAGATTTCAAAATACTGAGCTTCTGAGGGATGCTTTTTCCCTAAAGCAGGCATTTTAAAAACTTGTTTCAATGAAAATGCCTTGAGTGATTATTTTTCTTCTATTGATCTGTGAAACATCAAACCAAATATAAAACTGCAAAGACCTGCATAAACCTCTGAAATCAAAGTATAAAAGCTTCTTGTGCATTTAACAGTTAAAATTAACTTTTTACAGTTTAATCAGCAACTGGAGAAAACGGGAAGTGTAAAAGTTCCCCTGTATCATGTGCCATTTCAGACAAACCTACATAACAAAGAAGAAATCAATTTGTTGACTGATCTATGATAAACTATAAAAAGCAAACAAACAAAAGAAAAAATTACACTACAACCAGAACCCTATTGATACAGCTCAGGGCCACCACTACTACAAACATTTAGAAAAAAGAGACTTCTGTCTTATTTCACTGAAGCTCTATGCAACAAAAAGGAGTTTATTGCAAGAGATATGCTCAAAGTTTTCAAAGTAATAAATGAGAAACTACCCAGAACTGTGAACAGCATTAATAACTGTCTAATTGCTGTAGTATTGCCAGATTCTGAAGTAATGCCACATGTATAAAAACAACTATGACAAATTATCCCAGGTTTTATTTAAATGTCAAGATAACTGTCAGTAAATTGTCTTGTTCCCTATTTAACATAATTTTCTTCCCTTGGACCCCTGAAAGAGGAGTGTGGCAGTTTGACTCCATCCAAAACACTGTACTGTCCACGTTATCTCCAGTTTCAAAGGTTTAGAACTTAAAACAAGATTTTTGTGTGACCACAGCATGTGTGCATTGGTGTCCAATTCCAAACAACCACGGGGTATTTCCCCAAAAAAGCCACTACTAAATCTGTATAACGAAAAGCAGAATTTTTCCCTGCCACTGCTCTCAAGTAACAAACCACCCCGGTGTCTCTTTAAATAAAAAACCTTAAAAATTCAGAGAAACAGGCAGTATTAATTGGATGTTTCTACAAGATCACCAGCCACAGTGATGCACTTTAATCCCAGGATTTTGGAAATGCTCTTCGTGATCTGGTGTGACACCTTATTTAGCAGCAGGGGAGCTTTTCCCCCCACTCTTCTTTCCACCAACCACCAGTACTTAGTGAAGTGAAAAACGCACCACTACTAAACTCACCGATAAGCAATTTCATCTGCCACTTTTTCCTCTGAGTCCTCCTCCGTTATCTCATACCTTCCCTTGTATTTCATCTCCTGCCTCTCGCCCAGTCTATCTCTCACGGGCCGCTTCCGTTTGAGGAAGCCCTGCCCGTTTTCCTCCTCTGCCGGCAACGCCTTCTTGTCATCCTGCATGTACTCATCCAGCTCTTTGTCTAAAGTCTCTGCCTCCTTCTGCTGGGCTTCCTTCATCAGCTTTTTAGCCAGCAGGTAGTTGTAAGTCTCAGACTGCCTGCTCCTGTCAATTGAGCCATCCATGCCCAGAATCCCAAGCTCAGTGGCCACCGCGTCCTGGTTCTGCTCCTGGAGCACCGCGCCCCAGATGTTGTTGACCTTCTTGCCACGCAGAGCAGTCTGTTTCTGGTGGCTCTGGCTGAGCTGGAAGGGCTCAGGTTTGGCAGGGGACAGGTTGAAGCACTTCTGCCTCTTCCGCTTCCACACGCAGCTGTCGTCGTCGGAGTCGGAGCCGCTCTCCTCGCTGGAATCCAGGCTCTTGGTGGTCCTGTAAGGAACGCTGGGAGCACAGGATGAGATGCTGCTCTGGAAGGGCCTGCATGAATCGCCGCCAGCGTGCAGCTTCTGGAATTAAAAAGCGAATTGAAACCCATTATTCATGAAAATTAGAAGAGCTATCAAGCCGTTGGTTAGCTAAAATACATAATTCTAACCCATGTGGCCGTGCAGTCCTCCACGAGCATCTCCTGGGCCACAGCACAGGAGCATCCTTTGAAACTCCTGTATTTTGAGTGCATGAACATGAAACAGAGCATGGCTGACACAGAAACACATCAGGAGTCACTCTTCTTCTTAAGGCAAACTTTGCTGAGTGAAAATTATTACGAAACTGGAAAATTGGTGAATACTCCCAGACTGGACAAAGACACAACATGCAAAGCAGCTTTAAGGAGAGTAAAATACCAAAACAACACAGCAACCTACCAGAGGTTTGTCTAACAGCAGAGAAGTTAATAATCTCTCTGGAGTTTCAAGTGAGAAAATCAAATGACCAAAAATAAACCCCAAAACTGAACCCACAAAACTGGGATGCTGCTCAGACTAAGAGTGTACTGTGATCCTGGTTCCATCAGGACAGCACCTGACCAGCTTGGAGACAGCAGGACGTTACAGAACCACCCATTTTTCCTCCTTTAAACCAACCAGACATCATGGATTAACTATGGCTTGTTAATTAGAACAAACACCCCCCACCAAAAAATCATTCCACTGATATACAAATACTCAAGAAATGCTCTTACTCATAATTCCACTTATTCCCTGACTGCTTTCTTATCGTAAAGTTATATGCCGTCCCATGATCTTTCAAAGTAAGATCTCTTCTTTCACTTTCAGGTGAAATGAAAATTCTTTCTTTAGCCTTACTGCTTTCCTCAACATGGGCACCGCTTCTTCTTTCTCCAAACAGCAAACAGAAAAGAGAAGTATTCAACTTACCACATTATGAAACACAAACCTTTAACTTCAAGTATAATGCAGAAACCCCAAAACCAGCATAAACAAAAGAAGACTGAACACTTCTGTAAGAAACTTATTTTGTGCTTCATTTCTCAGAAATATAGTGCAAAGATCAAAATAACTGGATTAAATAGAATTCCTTACACATACAGTGTCACAGACTGATCTTAGTTTGAAATCTTTTCCTGTCTGTACACCACCATGAATATCTTATACTCTGCGTACAAATTCCTCACAAAATAAACTCTTCATATCCTCTGAGAATCCCAGAGTGGTTTGGGTTGGGAGGGACCTTAAAGCCCATCCAGTGCCACCCCTGCCATGGCAGGGACACCTTCCCCTGTCCCAGGCTGCTCCAAGCCCCAGTGTCCAGCCTGGCCTTGGGCACTGCCAGGGATCCAGGGGCAGCCACAGCTGCTCTGGGCACCCTGTGCCAGGGCCTGCCCACCCTCCCAGGGAACAATTCCTTCCCAATATCCCATCCATCCCTGCCCTCTGGCACTGGGAAGCCATTCCCTGTGTCCTGTCCCTCCAGCCCTTGGCAATTGTCTCTCTCCATCTTTCCTGCAGCTCCTTCAGGCCCTGCAGGGCCACAGTGAGGTCACCCCAGAGCTTCTCCTCTCCAGGCTGAACAACCCCAGCTCTCCCAGCCTTTCCTCCCAGCAGAGCTGCTCCATCCCTCCGACCATCCTGGTGCCTCCTCCAGCAGCTCCAGGTCCTTCCTGTGCTGCGGACCTCGGGCTGGTGGCGGGGGCGGGAGGGACACAACGGGGAGAGCCGGGGAGGCACAGGGACAGCGCTGGCATCTCCACCCACACACGGAGAGAGACGGGCGAGCCGCGGGGCTGGCAGTGCTCGGAGCTCTCTCGCGTGGTCACCCAGCGGCTCGCCCCCATTGCCGCCACTGTCGCCATTGTCACCGCTGTCTCCACTGTCCCCATTGCCGCCACTGTCGCCATTGTCACCGCTGTCTCCACTGCCCCCATTGCCGCCACTGTCCCCATTGTCCCCACTGCCCCCATTGCCGCCACTGTCCCCACTGCCGCCACTGTCCCCACTGTCCCCATTGCCGCCACCGCCCCCATTGTCCCCACTGCCCCCACTGCCGCCACTGCCCCCACTGTCCCCATTGTCCCCACTGCCCCCACTGCCCCCACTGTCCCCATTGTTCCCGCGCGCGCCATGCGCCCGGCGCGGCAGCGGCTCCCCAGGGACGCCCCGGCGGCACCAGCGCAGGGACAAGGGACAAGCCCAGGGAGAAGCCACCGCCCCGGGAGAAGCCACCGGCACAGGGAGAAGACACCAAGCATCGAGAGAAGCCACCAAGCCCCGGGAGAAGCCACCGGCCCAAGAAGGAGCGCTCCACGCCGGTAAAAGCCCCTCAGGCGCGGCCTCCGCGGCCTCCCCGTCCCGCAGCCCGCGGCCCGGCGCCCCCCGGCCCGGCGCTCCGGCCGCTGCCCACCCTCACCTGCCCGGGGGAGCCGGCGCCGGGCATGTCCGAGTCGGAGCCGGACAGCTCGCCGTCCTCCACGTCGCCATCCATGTCCCGCGGCTCCTGCGCCATGTCCCGGCGGAAGGGCGGAGCGCGGTGGCGGGGCGGGACAGCGCGTCCGTCCGGGGCGGGGATGCTGCGGGGGTGGCCCGGCCGCGGCTCCTCCTTCCCGGCTGTGCCCCCGTGGCGGTGCCTCGTGGTGGGTGGAAAGGAGGCGTTTTCGGCCTTCAAGCGTGTCGCAGGCGGGTGGTGGGACCCGGGGACGCTCGGCACAAGCGCTGCGGGGTGTGGGATGCGGCGAGCTTGCCTGAAGCCCAGTGTTCTTTGGGGTGAAATCCCGCTGTGCTTTCAAGCCTGGCCAGCGAGAAGGGAGGTTCATTCTCGTCAGTGGCACAGGCAGCAGATGGGTCCCGTAGTGAGGGACATCTGGGAACTAACAAGCTTTAAGGATGTAGTAAAGTGTGGAGAAGACACGGCTAAGAGGGAATCCATTAATGCGTGTAAGTATCTCCAAGGCAGTTTCTAAGGGGATGGTGCCAGGCTCTGTTCAGTGGTGCCAGGGACAGGATGGGAGCAGTGGCCGTAAAATAAACTACAACAAGTTCCACCCCAGCAGGAGGAAGAACTTCTGTCCATGGAGGGGCAGAGCCCTGGAACAGCTGGCCCCAAAGGTTGTGGAATATCCCCCTCTGGAAACATCCCAACCCCAGCTGGACACGTTCCTGTGCCACTGCTCCAGGGGACGCAGCCTGGGCAGGGGGTTGGACTGTGTGAGCTCCAGAGGGTCCCTTCCAGCCCCAGCCATTCTGTGGTTCTGTGTTAGTGGAACAGAGAGCACTTAGCATCCCCTCCTCCAGGACATCTGGGAACTAACAAGCTTTACGGTGATGGCATTATTGTATGGTGATACCAGCGCTCGAGGTATTAACTACTGATTGAGAAAAAAAAGAAATCCAAGCAGATATCTCATGATTGTTCCGCACGTATCAGCTGCTGGATAGGTACTTTTTAACAAAAATAAAACAGCATAGACGGTAAATCACTTCTACCGGAAACTTCTTTATGCATTTGACCCCAGAAAAACAAGCTGTGATTTTTCAGAGAAGAGATACATCACAGCTAGGCATTTAAGGTCTTGGTGATGTGGGCCTGGAGACCCAATATATTTAAGAGAGGCACTTTTTCACTCTCACCATTAACAGGCCTGTTCATGGACACTGTTTTTCCTTTATGAATTTTAGACCATCTTACCTGAGGATTGCAAACTATCAGTGCCTCCTTTGAAATCCCTTAGTTGTGGTCTAATTGAATTTTCAGTGCTTGGAAACTTAACTGCAATGAAAATCACTGGAAGATAGTTCTCATTATCAATTAGCCATCCTCATTATCAGTTATCCAGTCAGGCCTTTGAAAACCCTGCTTGACATTTTTCTGCACATTTGGATGGCTACTTTCCTTAAAAATTTCACTCCTGGCCTTGAACTTCCTTTTGTCATCACTTGGAAGAAGAAAAGGCACAAAGCTGAAGAAAGACCAGGAAGAGTTAAAGCTCCTTCCCTTTTTGGTCCCTCATGAAACTCCTGTTGTGGTGCTTCAGAATTATTAAAGAAATCCAGTGAAAATGAGATAAATCATAGGGTGCTTCTTTCTGTGCTGTTCTCACCTAATTTCCCACTGTGTTTAATGATGCATAGCACTTACTAGTCACATCCTGTTCTGCAAAAAAGCTGTTTTTCATCATATTTGCAATTAAATAATATCTGTGGGATTTCACTGGGTTATAGGGAGTTCCTGGACTGAAGTCAAGTGGAGCTGTGGAACAGGGGAAATTTAATCCTCCAGTAACTCACATGAAGGAGTTCTCTGTGTCAGCATAACCTGCATGTGAACAAAAACTACAAAAAAAAAAACACCACAACTTTCAGTTTAACTTCAGAGCAATAGTTCATTTGGGCACTTCATAAAATGTCCAGAAGCTGGCCCAAGAAGCTAAATCAGATAACAGTACATCTTACTCAAAATAAAAAAAAAAGAAAAAAAGAAAAGCCAATTGATTCACAACCCCATATCTGGATTTCCCATAAGAATATTCTGTATTGAGACGTGTCTTCCCATCTCTTTGCTTGCAGGCTCAGCTATAAAGGACATTTTATTTTCCCACTTCAGGCATAGTAGGGATGGTAGGCAAGACCCTGGCAAAGAACAGAGAAGTTCTTGGTTAAACACTAATTTCAGTCCTTGATGTCTCTTTTTGCACACCTTCAGTTTTCCCCTTACCAAAACCAACTGAGCTGACAGAGAAAGCTGAAAAAACACCCTTTGATTGAGCATATCACCTTCAAAATATTGCCTCCAAGTAGGCTAAAAAGTCATATAATCAAGTGGAACAGAGAACAATCCTGGTTTATGCCAGCTGCAGCTGCTCTCTGTTGTATTACTGCAGTTTGGCGTGACTGGAGCCTCATCACTGTAGGTCCAGATAAGGCTCAGAAGATCCATCTCTGATTGTAGCAGGTTTATTCTGAGAAGGCAGAGTCCCACTGAATTTGTAGCAAGTACATTTCATGTCTGTGACAAAGTGTGCAGTATTTTTTAAACCAAGTTGAATAAATCATGGGAAATTACTCCCTCCCTGCTCCAGTGGATGGTTCCATACTTCTTGTAGCTGTGACTTTGTTTAGGATTCCTCGTGACAATCCCTATGGTTGTTTACCATTTCCTGGCTGCACAGATAGGGTGCACAAATTTCAGAAAATGTCACTTAATTAGCTGATTTGTTTGTGAAATCCGTTCTGTTTTTCGTGCCCTAATGAGCAAGCCAAACAGATGGAGAATATTTATTTCAAGGCGTACATTTAATTAAAGCAACCGAGGTCGTCACGGCTTCTTCACCACATCACGAACTGAATTCACAATAGAAATGACTCTTGACTCCTCCAGGATTTTTTTTTTTTTTTTGAAAGAATTCAATTGGTTCTGATAAGACTAAACAATCTGTTCAGCAGCACAGTACGTCCCAGCCCAACAGGATGTTCACTTGGAAAGGGCATTATTCAGGAACACTTCTGCTCCTTAGGATGGAGCTGAACCTCGTGGAGGGGTGCAGTAACCTGAAAATGTTTTTCATCTGTGCTTCCACTGGATGAAAGATGGGTTTTGTTTACCTGAAAAAGTGCAGAAACTTTTCAGATAGTCACAGTTATGTGTCATAAGTGTTCATCCTCCCACTCTGACTCCAGCACTGCAAAATACCTGTTTTTAAAAGCCATGAATTCCTGAGATGTAGGCAGTGTGCCAGGGTGTTACATCCTCAGTGTGGCTTTGAAACAAAAGCAAAAACATTCTCAGTGCTTTCTTTTCCCACAGGATTTGTTCAGTTAGGGACTTCTTGGTTTATAGAGCTAATCAAAACACTTAAAAAAACCCCAAACGAATTACACAAACATACAAATGTCAGTAACAAATACCTGCATTAAGAGAAGACTTTTACAATGCCAGTTAGTGAAAATCAAGCCCTTCTACTGAATTTGTAATATGCAATTGTGAAATCCTGGCAAAAATTAAATCCTTTAAAGTGGTCATAAACTGAAGGAGATGAATATGCACAGAGGCACAAGAAGTGCATGTGAAACCATCTGCTAGGTCTTCATAAGGAGAGTTTTCAGGTTTTTAGGTTCAGAGGGGTAGAGGTGTTTTAATGTGGAGTGACTTTTTTTGGTGTGTGTATGGGTTTTTTGATTTTTATTTTATTTTGTTGGTGGTTTTTTGGGGTTTTTTTGGTTGGTTTGTTTTCTGGGTTTTTTTTGTATTTTGTTGTTGTTTGTGGGTTTTTTTGTGCATTTAATTTTTTTTTTAATTCTTATTTTTTTGTTTCTGACTGTCCTACTCTGTTACAATTAACTGGCAGCAAATTTCATTAATTGCACCAAGTCAAGTCTGTTTTGCCTCTAAAGGCAGTTGGTAGGTAATCTCTCTGTCTCCATCTTAATTTTGTTTTATTTCCTTCACCTGTCCTTCCTGTGGAAGTGATAGAGCACTTGGAGACCAGCAAAGGTCACCCCACCACATAAGTCAGTCTCAGTCCAGAGACTTAGAACACTTAGTTCACTTAGAACTCTTATTTAATCAGCAATTGGCAGTTTTTCTTTTTACATTCAATATTTTCTTCCTAGCACATCTCTTACTATTATTCACAGCTGTCCTTTGTTACTGTAGGCTGAAAGGCTGCTTAAAAAAGAATTTAATTGGAAAGTTCTGAGAAATAGAAGTTCTGGAAAAATGTTTTCACTTCAAATATACTCTCACAAGTATGAGAGTAAGTTCACTAAAGCAGTTGGTAAAGGTTAATTGCTAGCTGATAAAAATATGTGAGCAGGAAGGCAAAATGAGCCTGGTCACTCTATCTAAGAGTTGCACAGGCACTAATATATTATAATCATTGTAGCATGTTAAAAAAAATGGATTAAATCTTTACACTTGGAAGTAGACAATTATTAACTCATTAAACAGAACTTGTAACAATGCTCACCAAGGCTGAGTCATTTGTCAATAGCACAGATGTGCCACGTTTAGATGAAAGAGGTCCAACAGGAAACAAATTATAAATTGCCAAAATACTTAATTTTTTCCAGTGCATTGCAGTAACTGTAAAACAATTAAGTGAACCTGAAAATTTTGGAGGTTTTTGTTATGTTTTGTGTCGATTGCTCCTAAAGTAAATACTGACTTGGACTTCTGGTGCTTCACATTTAGGAGTATTTCAGACTGTCCAAGTCACAAAGTCTGATCTAAGTTAGAAGATGACACTGAGCTGTAACATTCAGGGAAGGTAACTGAGCTGCTCTGTGGCTTTGCAATCGTGAAAATGTATTTTCCTACTTTTATTAGGTCATATCCAGGTCATTCCGTAGTGAGATGAGTCCGTGAGAAGAACCTGTGGTTGACTTTTGTCTCCCTCTGAAACAGAAAAATTAACAGTTTCATGGTGGTAAAATATCACGTCCCTTGAAAGTAAAGTATTATCTCCATTATTTTCTGTGCCAGTGCCGTTAGAGAATGAATGGATACGTTTAAATTTTGTCAGTGAAATGTACTTTTATGAGAAGAAATGGCCTGCTGAGATTTTGCCACTGAGAAATAATAATTCCACAGCTCATATTGCCATGCATGTACAAAAAAACTAATTGGGATAATAGAGCAGCATCATACTGCTGTAGATTGTAAGATCTTAAAGTAAGAATTTTAGGGACAATGAAAAGTTTGTGGACTTCTGTTCTCTTTCAACACTTTTTTTTTTTTTTTTCCAAAGAATGCATTCTCAGTGAAATGCGGAAAAAAAAAGGAAATTTTTATTGGTTTTCCAGATATGCATCTTACTTTATACTGAAATACTTATTTTGATAATAATGATAACTAAGAAAAGTAGCAACAATAATAGTAATATAACAACAACAACAACAACAACAACAACAACAATAATAATAATAATAATTTTTTCTATTAAATTGAAAGGAATTCTAACTACAATATGTTGACCCAAACAATAAGAAGTTTTTTCTGCATCCTAGCCACGGACTATCAAATCTACTTTATTCTATATTCACTAACAAAACCGGCCTCGCTGGTCAGAACTATTCAGAAGTGAAAGTTTTGTTATCTCTATTAAATCATTATTCCCTTTACTGGGATCTCCATGCAGACTTTTTTTGGTAAATCAGGACGGGCTAATTGTGCACAACAGCAAAACGTGATTTTGCAATGCATGCAAACAAACAAACAAATACATAAATAAGTTAATGTCTTTTAGGCTTTTTTTTTCCCCCTCCACCTGTTTTCATCCTAGCCTGGGATGAGTTACAAGGCAAAAGCATTTTGAGGAAATCACACCTGCAGTTGTTGTTCTGCTCCCCTCCTCTGATCTCCCTGGCACCTTGGGCTGAAGGGCTGTTCCTGTGCAAGGCCTGCTGTACAGAATGCCATGTTCCAGGGCAAAAGGAAACAAAAGGGAAAAAAAATGCAACTTTGTTCATGTCAGAGTCTTGGATCTCTCAAGCATTAAGTGTGCTCACAGGAGCAGATGTTGCTTGGAGCTGGCCTTGAAATGAGAACATCGAGAGCTCTTATAAATGAGCTGCCACTTTTACAGGCACAGCAGCATAATTTCCTCAGATGTATGAGTGAGAAATAAGAACATTTAGTGCCAAGCAGGGTAGTGTCCTCATAGGAACTACAGAGTTTGATTATCAGAATATAAATATTTCTGTTCGGTTGTTGGAGAGAAGAAAAGATTGTGCTATTCTCTTTAATTTATTCATCTTTTCATAAGTTTTTGTTACTTCTGTCAGAGACTGGAGACAGAGGAGGCAGCTGGGTGAGAAGACTGAAACAGAGAGTTTTGAATTTAACATCAAAAAGCTGTTAGATGAATATTCCTAATAACAATTTTGAGTCAAAATTGGGAACATATCGGGAATTTTTTCACCATAGACATTTTCAAAACCCAACAATTTTCAGGCATTTATTTACATTGTAACATGCAAGATTTTTCATAGAGACTACCAAAAGTGTGCCCAATGTCTTGCATCATGGTATAGGTGTTTTGTTTCTTTTAATTACTACCAGAACATCTCATCTATCTTTGTTTAATGGGTACCCCAAGCTTTATCCAGCTAAACAGTGGTTTATTAAATTTGCTGTCCTGCTTAGACAATTACCATTTCGTTTTCTGGGGTGTGCAAACCCGTGAAGTGGCTCCCTGACTGCAGCTGCAATGTATTAATCACGTTTTGTGGGGTGTATTGGCCTTTGACTCCTTAACTCTCTCGAGATGTCTTTCTTGCTCTATGACATCTAATTCATCTCTAATTATATGGTAACCGTTAAACCATTCTTTATTGAATTTTGTTCTTCAGCTATTGTTTGAGTTCTCTAAGGGCTGTGGGTCCATGGAGCCCCTTCCTGCAGGTGCAGTGAGGTAATTTCTCAGGGATTTCTACCGACACTCAGCCAACACAGATCTAAATCAAAACCAGCTAAAGTAACCGTCAAACATTTCTTAATTAAACATTACAAAATTTTTAAAAATCACAAAACTGGCTAATTAAGACATAACTCACTGTCCAGTCAGGTTCATTTTTGCACTGATCTTCCACCATCTCTGTTTTACACAGAAATTCCCACAGCCTTTCTTATGCCTACGTGATATGTTTATTCAACTTGAAAATAAGTACACAACCAGCTCATAAGGTTTGAGTAGGTGCCAAAAGAAAAAACCTTTAGTCTCAAATTCCCTAAATAAATACATTTGCTTACCCTTTCTAGCTTATTTTACTTTGCTTCTGGACAAAGAAGGAAGGAGAGTGGGAGGATGTACATTTTGTCACTGATCTAAGAGAGTGGAATACATAGCTCAGATCTGAATAAGACAAGAATAGACAGTGAGTACTAAATTCCCTGGATACTTCCCTTAGCTAAAACACAAAAGTAGATGTTTATGAAAATTTTTCAACCAAAATTGTTCATGACAACTGACCCAGAGTTATGCAAGTTGTACCTGACAAAAATACAGCAGTGCCATCCACATTTTCAAAGTAAGTTTCCAGTATTCATACAGCAAATCTCCAAGCTCCAAGCTAAGTGCAAAAGTCTGTATTCAAATGTCTCCTTATAGCAATGGGTGTGTCAGATGGGTGATTTAGTCTGAAATTTTAAAGTTTTAATCAAACCATGGCAAAGCAAATTACTGCAAATCCATGTCTAGTGGTTACATTAATTTCCAACTTTGCAAGTAAAAGGTACCACTTCAGCTCAGGAGGCTTTCAGGCCCCAACCTATGTGTAGTTCCCAGGTTTTCCTGCAAAGTAGAGAGTTTCTGTGATCTCCTTGTATGCACAAACCTGCTTGGTTTGAGAACAGCACGAGCCCAGGGGTTTCAGCACAGGTTTTACACAGCCATTCCATATAGAAAGGCAGAACACACACATCCTGTGTCCTCTGGAATGTCTGCATATGCAACAGAACTTTAAAAGGGTTTTTTTGAGAAATTCAGATATTTTATCTCACTGGCAAGTTTCCTCTGTCCATGTGTGGGGTGGTGAGCGAACTGAAATCAAGTACAAAATACATTGTGGCATAAACACACAGGTTTTAGCTACACAAATTTATCTCTTCTATTCATAAACAATGTAATAAAAAGATAGCAATTCATAAATAGAACATGTTTTATAGCAGGTTTTTTTTCTTTGTTTGTTTCCAGTTTTCACATGAATGCCACGATCCTGAGTTATTATCCATTTGAAAGGAATTCCCATATAAATGCACTTTTCTTCATACTCCTTCTCCTCGCAGCAAAGATTTGGGCCTTACAAAACTCACAGCCAAGTTTCATCAGTCTTAGATTAGAAGAGCAGGCCTGAAGTTTAGCAATAATAAACACACAAAGTTCCCAGTAGTGAGTGAACAAAACATGTAAACAGAAATGCCAAGCTGGTGCTCATTTTCTCAATACAACAAATTGCTGGGAAAATAAAAGTCCCACTTTTCCATTTTTTCAGAATGGTTTTCAAAGCTTCAGAGAAAAGCTATAAATCTAAAGTATTTTTGGTCAGTAAATAATATCATTCAGTTCTGTTGTTAATAAAACTACTAACAAAGCTGCAGTTTGGATGCCTTTCTGGTACTTTTCAAACTTCTTACACTGAATTTCTTTGGATATGAGATATCAGTCACACCTTTCCTATAACTTCGTAGTTTCTCTGCCTTGGGACAGCATGTGAGGAGAAAAAAGCAGTAATCTCAATAAAGCGCAGGCATTTTCAAAGTGGACTGTGAATTTGGGTTCCTGTACCTGCCTGGGGAGAGTCCTTATTGCAGTTTATTGCTCAGTCACCAACTTTCACTGCAAGAGACCCAGGCAGCCCCCCACAACATTATCAGAAGCACTGGCTGGAGGCACAAGTAGCTTTTTGCAAGACACTGCTGTCTGTTTTTTTAGGTCAGCTGCTTCCAGAGTGAGCACCTGCATGGGCCTGAATTATCACCCACTCCTGGCCTTTAGAGACTCAAGAGGTCTAACACGGAAAAAAGCATCATATCCTGAAATAAGAGAGTTAGACCCTTATCTCACAAAGCCTTTCTCCCTGTTCTCTAGTTAGTGTCATTCACAGCACCCACAAGACCAAATCAATCCCAAATGCTTCACAAAAGACAGGATTAAAAAAAAAAAAAGGAAAAGAAAAAAGTGTAGCTTTTATGATGGACGTCTTGGAGTCTAGTTGCACCAGAGAGCATAATGGCCAGGTTTTTAATTTCAGAACTGCATAGAAGAGTGGCAGCCTGCCAGAAGTGGTCAGAAAAACCCTGGTGTGGAGAGGTGGAAATGCAAAGCCTGCTCTCTTCTGAGGGTGGTGTGGCATTACCTGCAGCTGAACAAGCACACATTTGTCACACAGCAGGGAGGCCTCTCTCGAGGAAAAGCTCCAAATCTGTGCATAATAAGAAAAATCTGTCTTGAAAAGGGCTTGGCAAAGAAAGAGGTTCCCAGGCTCAATGCAGCATTTTGGGTTCTGCACCTAAGTGATTTACAGCGGAGAGTTGGAGACCCAGAAGGAGCTTAGCCAAACTTGCATTTCCTCAGAGGAATACCTCACCACCACTGTGACTCCCTGCAGGATTCAGGAGGTACTTTCAGAGGTCACAGCTGCACACATTATTCCCATAAACTCTGGTCTGTGAGTCAAGAATGCCTGACGTGGTTTACAGTCTTGATCTGTTTCCTTCATCTGATATTGTTAAAATAAGGACGCTTTTCCCCATCAGCATTTTCATTCACCTTCACCAAAGATATTGTTATGGCCTCAGCTCATACATGAGTTTAGGAGTAGAAGGAAAAACCGTCCTGAACACATTAAAACAGAGGCAGAGAGGCTGGATTTCGTATTTAATTTAATACCCTGAAGTAGTTTTACAGATTAAGTGAGAGACAAAATTCCTCAGTAAACGTAACATCCCTTAACATGGCTTAGGATGTATTTTAGTTGCCTCAATACAGCAGTGTAAGGTAATTATGAGCATTAATTGTTTCTGTTTGTGACCCATTTGACCAGTTTCATAAAGCCTGTATCTTGGCCAGTGCTGCATTGGCTCACTTATTTAGAAACTGGACTAAATTGAATACTAGTCATCCTGCTGGCCTTCAAGCCTCCCTCCCTTCAGCCTCCTTTGCACACAGGGGTAGATGTCTGAATTTAACAGAACACTGCCAAAGTTTAAAGGGACAACTGAAAAGAGGGAAATCATATGTAAGGGAAGTTTACTCACACAATATATGTAACAGAAATTTTAACTTGAGCCTCCCTGTCTGTATTTTACTTAGAGATCACTGGGGACAAAGTACAAAGATACGTGTGTTCAGCAAACAGTTGAGGCCAAAAAGACAGATGGTTTTGGTAGTGAGTGGGCTGCAGGGGTGGCTTCTGTGAGAAGAGAGACTGGGGGATGCCCCTGTGTCAGACAGCTCCTGGACGGAGCAGCTGCTGGGGAAAGCTGAGCCCGTCGGTGACATTGGTGTCAGCTCTGTGACAACGTGTGAGAGAGAGGGTAAAAAACCCTGCACAGCAGCTGTGAGAGAGAGAAGTGCGACAAATATGAGGAAAACAGCCCTGCAGACACCCAGGGCAGTGCAGGAGGAGGGGTAGGAGCTGCTCCAGGCGCCGGAGCTGAGATTCCCCTGGGGCAGCCCATGGAGGGGCAGCTGAGCCCCTGCAGCCCATGGAAGTGAACAGGGGAGCAGAGATGCCCCTGCAGCCCGCAGAGGAGCCCAGGCTGGTGCAGGGAGATGTGTCCTGAAGGAAGCTGCAGCCCTGGGAGGGCTCCTGGCCTGTGGGGACCCACAGGGAAGCTCCTGAAGGAACTGCACCTCATGGGAAAGGTTCCCACTGGAGCAGTTCTTGGTGGTGTTGGGGAAGGAGTTTTATCCTCCTCTGCTATAACTGGCAATAAATTAAATTAATCTTCCCTGTGTTTTGCCCATGATAGTAACTGGTGAGTAATCTCCTTGTCCTTATCTTGACCTGCAAGCTTTTAATCTTATTTTTCCCCCTGCTGTCTTGCTTAAGACGGGGCGGGGGGAGTGAGAGAGTGGCTTGCTGAGCACCTGGCAGCTGGCCAAGGTCACCCCACCACAGCAGCCGTGGAAAGGCAGCCAGAGAAGGAGCAGAGACAGATCTGTTAAAGAATCACTCCAAAACATTTGTGTGGCTGTAGCCTTTGGATAAGAAATTTTGCAGCTGGCTACACATGGGTGTCAAGGGATGCGTTTGCTCTCTGGCTGGTACAGCATGCTCTCATCTGCTCACATCATTCTCAGTTCAGAGGGACATTTTCCTTCCTTCCTTCCTTCCTTCCTTCCTTCCTTCCTTCCTTCCTTCCTTCCTTCCTTCCTTCCTTCCTTCCTTCCTTCCTCTTTCTCTCTTTCTCTCTTTCTCTTTCTCTCCTTCTCTCTTTCCCACTTACTCCTGATACCTGGGGGCATTAGGAGAGACAGGAACTCTTATCTGATATTCCACGCATTGTACACAGCACAGATGCAATCACAGTCTGAAATGAGTTTGTGTTCTGAACAGTTTTCAAATAAAACTGTTTTATGTAAAATGTGAAATGCTGTCTGTGTCACTGAGAGAAAGATGTGCACAGAAGCATCAGTGTCACGAGATACCTATTTCAGAAAGGGGGGGAAAGGGTGTAGATGCATAGGGAAGAGGATTGGAACCTGCTCAATGTCACCAAAGCTACAGTAGCAGATCTGACAGATTTCCAGACCTTGAACTGTGCAAGTTCTGTCCATCCCTGAATAATTTATTAAAAATCAGTTTGGTGCCCAAGGCTTTATGCTGTTTGTTTAATAGGCAACAAGATTAATTGTTAGATTTGGGGGCTTTTAGGGGCTGCCTTTCATTCTTGATTAAAAACAGCAGTGATTACCATGATAAAAATAATAATTACAGAAAAAAAATATCCAGAAACAACAGCAGCTACTAAAAACGGGCAAGGAATTGCAAACATCAAATGCTACAGTGACATCAAGTGGTGAAACACCACCCTTCACGCTGTAGTTACAAAGCTAAATTTCTGACACTTCTCACACTTCTCTCGTGGTCCATGTCAGTTGCAGAGCTAGAATCTATTTTCCTTATTAGTAAATTACTTTTCCTACAGAAACCAATAATAAAATTCTCTCCCCCACCAGCATCCAAAAGTTTAAATCAATTCTAATGAGAGGAAAGCACTTTGTATTCTCAATAGGTCCCTTTGTTCCTGCGTGTATCGTGTGACTGACAGAGGTGACACAGATCACCAGGAGTAAATTTTCTCTTTAAAATAACAGTTTGAGAAGTTTCTTCTTCCATTTATTCATCAAACAAATTTATAAATGCTAGAAATGTAACATCTATGCTGAAAAATAATGATATTAAATAATTGTTTGTTTGATATTGTCATTGCATAAACAATATTTAATTGTGTGCTACTACTATTTTTCCAAATATTAGTACCTCCACAACTGTTTACTTACGTTTGTGGTATAATCTGTTCTTTAGTTTGCATTGTAGTAGCTGGGGCATGCAATGCATGGCTTAATGAAAAACATATTCTTTCTTACAGGGCTTAAAATGGATTTATAACAAGACTTAAGCCACGAATTTTCACTTTTAAATGCACAATTAAATACACAGTTGACACAGTTGATGTTACTCACATGCTAATTCAGAAAAGCAATTAAGGCTCATTAATGTGGGTGTGAGCAGAGTTAAGCACATACTTCAACAGTCTAGCTGTTAACCTAAAAAAGATCATGTATTACTTACACCGATTGTACATACATTGGTATATTATTCCATTAAAAATACTAGAGAATTATGGAGGAATTGCCTTGCTTTTTTTTTGCCACATGAGGAACACGTAAACTGTGAGCCCATTGGCACAAAATTTCCAGCCCAAAGGCTCTGATTTATTAAATCATGTCCTGGCAGGAACTGATATTATGCATGCGAGTAATGGTAGGAAGCCTTTATTTCTTGTATTGATGTGGAAGATTATTCAGGATGAAAAGGGAGGACCAGATGTTTTTGATGCCAGAGGAGCTTTCCTCTGAGAAAAGTCCAGCCATCCACAGAGACAGCAGGGAAAAAAGTTTGAAAAGTGCACAGTCCTTGTCTTTGTTTTTCACTTTTAATAGGAAAATTGGGTGGAGAAAAATATGAATGGCAGAAAGAGAATACTTTTAATGAAAATCATTATTAATCTTCACTTCCCTTGCCTGGGGAGCCGTCCCATATTTCTTCTCGAGGGTAACAAGGTGTCAGGCAGCAAGACAGAGGCCTGAGTGGGGCTCACAAGGCTTACCTAACAGATACACAAGGTCTAGAAAGAATCATTTTAGCATGTGGAGTTATTGATGAAAATCAAAGCAGTGGGAGGATTTCTCTTCCTTTTTTCTTTCCCCTTTTCTCTCTCTCTCACAGTGCTGCACACAAGCAGAGATGGAGGTTTAAACGCTTGTTTTTCCTGTGGCTTTCGTGCCTGTCCATGACAGGTGATGCAGTTAAAAGAGAGAGAGTGAGAACGAAAAGGAGTGCTTTGGAAATAGTGCACTTTTAAACTATAGAGGTTGTAAAGCTGAAAGTGCATAAATAGGAAAAAAATCGCGCTTGGCAGGGGAACCTTACAGAAGATTCTTTACATGCATTGCATGAATTCAGACGAAAACCACTCTGATATTTAAGATGAGAAGTTGAATAAAATGTTTTGGGTGTTTTTGTGGAGTGTAACTAATTAACAATACGGAGATTCAGGGTTGTGTGTTTCTTCAAACAGCAAATCATTTTTTTTCCTAAAGATCCAGGTTTTGCAGCTGGTTTTGAAGGGCTGCATAGAAACTTTCCCTTTCAAAGAGAAAAATGTTGCTGCTTTCATTCTGGGGAGAAAAGGAAAAGCAATTCTGCCCGTCCATGCTCCTGAAAATGCTGTCAGAAAACAGACATGTCCTGATCCACAAGCAGAAATGTCATTATTTTTTTCAGGCTAGCTATCTAGCTGCACTTCCCTATCTAAAATAGAGAAAAAAGGTCCTTTTTATGTTGGCTGTCACTGCTTTTGCTGCATGACTGAATGTGAGTGTAGCCATTTTTTATTAAATGGAATGAGGCTGACTTGCAAATAGGGGGGGAAATGAGATCCGAGATCATTTAGGCTGCAAGACCAATTTCTGCAGATCTGTTTGAGTCGTGCTGTAGCACATATAAGTGGCAGATGTGTAATGATTTCCAGACACAGAGCTGTGGTTGCTCACTTGGTGAGGAGTCCAATTCCTGTCAAGTGCATCTGAATTCCAGGAGCTTGAGTTAATTTGGAGCAGCTGTTGCCTGTCTACAGAAGATTTGAAAGGAATTCTTACCAAAAGTTGAAAACGTACGTGTAGATATTTGTGTATATATAAACATAAAGATGTATGTTTTACATAGCCTCACCAAGTCCCACAGAAAGCTTTCCATTCAAGAAATAATTTATTTTCTGGTTTGGAAATTAATAATTTTGCAGTGCAAGCTCCAGAGTAGATCTGACTGAAGTTTCACTGTCCTTTGAGCAGCCTTGGTTAAAGATAGCATTAAAAGCACCAGAAATTAAGATAAAAACCATTAGCACTCTCTCCTGAGGGTACACTCTCTGTTTACATTTGTATCCATGTCTGTAGACATGTAGGAAAAAACTCTCTGATTAGTTGGTTAAACAATGACATATTTTTATTCCTCACTTAAGGAACTTTTAAAAGTTGTTTTGGTTATTCATTGAGTTTTAAATCTGGTTTTGATATTTTGCTTGGAAAAGATCGAATGAACTTTAATACATTTGTAAAATTACAGGTTCTTTTTCCTGTAGATAACGTTTGGTGTTTAGTACCTGGTGTTATCATGGAATTAGGACACTTTGTTTTAAAATTCTAGTAAGAAGACTTATAATCATAGAGGACAGTGCAGATACCAATTTTTGATACTGAAGCCCCTATATAGCTTAGGAAAATATTTCACAATTTCAAGTGTTCCTTTCAGAGTAATCTAACACGATTAGAATGTTACCACGGAACATTCATGTCATGGGGAGGTCATAAACCCAAAACAGGGCCTTTCATTTATATTAATGGCCACTACCTGGGCTACCCAGACCTCCAACACCTTGAGAAATAAACAGTGCCTCCTGAAAAAGGGGAGGTTCTGTGTTTTGTGGGCTCAGTATGGAAATTCCCAGTTACTTCCGAAGCAAATTTTTGCCTATATTGACAGCAATTCCACAACAACACAGCTCAGAAGCGCATTTCTAAGATCCAATAAAACACCAGCAATATCCCTGTGGTTTCAGGCTGCTGAAAGCATCTTGCACCTATGTGAAAGTGTTAGATTTGAGTGAGCCTCAACAAATCTCAGAAGAAAGTAGAGGTTCGGTAAATGCAACCAGTTCATGGAAGAGAGGCTTATTTTTATCAGCCAATACAATACAGCAAAACTAAGGCTGTTTCTGCAAAAAATTTAATCTGTGCTGTCAGGTGCATAGGAGGAGCTACCCACAAAAGCAGATTCTCACGAACACTTTTGATGCAAACGTAAATTTCGATGAACACCTAAATTAAGGCCTGGTGTGGGGCACCTTAGGCACATGCTGAGCTACCCCAGGGAGAAGTATTTTGTGCAAAGATTGGAAAAGGTGAGCTTTGTCTGTAGAAATTTCTATCAAACATCAAAGGCCTGCTGCACAGCCGGTTTGGTAATGTGACAAATGCAGGAGCGTGAGATATTTGTCATCATAGATTTATATTTTAGACTGAACAGCAAGCCTGGAAGACACAGCAAAAGCAGACAAAGAGTACACCTTTGCTAATAGAACTTCTGCTCAAACCCCATTCAGTAAAGAAAATATATTGCAAAAGTACTTGTTAGAGTGGCCTTCGTAATGAGAAGCAAAAGACCAAACCTTCTGCACAGCAGAAGAGGGAGACAATGTCTCAGCTGAGGAAAAAACATTAACATCTACCTTTGACAAAATGATGATAATGGCAAGACACTGCTAGCTATCTTCCAGAAAAATAAAAGTGTATAAATAATGATCTGTATTTACAACACTTAAAAAAAAAAAATTAAAAGCCTTAACTGACTCCACAATGCACATATCTGGAATAATTTATGCTGTAGTTAAGGAAGGCATAGATTTTTTCACTGGACAAAACACATCTTGCAAAACTGATGGGAAAATGATTGCTGTGTCACATCCAGCTGTTTGTATCCGTGTTTTGGTGCAAATAATGTTCCTCCAAGGATGTTGTTACTTCCCCTCTGCCTGAGTATGAAACATTCCACTTCCAGAGGAGAAAACAAAACGTAAGTCTGCTGGAAACATTAAGGGGAAATACATCCAGACAGATGCAAGAGGCTTCTTAGAGAAGCCCTGCCACAAGGACCCCTTTGTGTTCCAAACTCCTTCCCAGAGAGGAGCCTGGGGGTGGCTGGATCCAATCTTAGCCCCAGACTTTGCCAATGGGTAAAGGAACTTTGTCCTGCAGGATTTAAAGGTGGCAACTCAGAGGTATTTACATAAAATGAATTATTTGTCACGGCGAATGGTTGGACTAAAAATTTTGATTGGAATTGTTAACTACACAGTACAAAAGCTAAAACTACTAGCAGTGTGTATAGTGCACCAGGTCAAATTACATTAAAGCCATCATTTTAAAGGCGGCAAAAATAAACAGACATTAAGTAGAGATCGATGTAACTCGCCAGATCAAGACTTGTGGGCAGGTCTCTTTCTCTCGACCTCGAGGAGAATCTTGGAGTGGCGTCCCCTTCCCAAGGGAGGAAACTTCACACACACACTCCAAGGAGGAATATGCTTGAAGAACCCAACAGATGAAAGTGAATTTGGACTTTTATAGTGTAAAGTGATATAACTGCAAATCACATGTTTCCCAGTCAGCTTGGCAAGTCTTACCTGCCAAACCTTTGCCTCACTATCAGGGCGTTGATTCCGGGTTGGTGAGCCAGACTGGTTTTGGCACAGTTCAACACCAAAACCAGCACATGGTGCCCACCACTGATAGCTTGGGAAACAGGGTGTTGGCTGAGTTGTTTGTCCACATTTCAAGGGTGAAGAGTCCTGCTGCACTGGCACAGGGCCTCAGAGCCCTCAAGGCTGCACCTCCAAGCCACACTGGGAGCAGCTGGGACATTTGGGGTTCCCCCCCTTCTGCCCTTCTTGCTCTGTGCTCCTCGTTGGGTGTGCAAAGGAGCTGTATCACATAACACAGCAGCAGGTCTTGCAGACAGTGGGGGGCCACACTTAGGCTGCAAAAACTAGCTGGTGTCACCAGTTCAAAGAGGTCCTGACAAACCTTTCCCCCTCCCACCACTTTTCTCTTTCTCCTGCTTCGTGTCCAGCAATTCACAGCGAATTGTAAAACAGCAAGAGAGGTCAGCGTGGAAAGAACAAAAGAGCTCGTGGGAATAAAGTCTTCCACATTTATGAAAATCCAGCTCCTAGTGAAGGAAACCAGCCTGACCAAAGCAGCTGCTGATGGTGCTGGCACAACCCTTTCAACACAGTGTCAGATTGTCTGGAAAGCAATCAGCAGTCTTTACATGGTTAGAAGATGCAGTTTATAAATAAGGTGTCACCACCAAAAAAAAAAAAATCTCTGTTGAGAGTGAAATCCTGACACTCAACCAGTTAATGTGCAGTGATCACTCAAAATTTGGCAGGACTCAACCCTTCCCAGCAAGCCTGCTGAACCTGCACGGTGACCAGCATGTGACATTGGGCCTCGAAAAGGATTTCCGTGTGCAGATTCAATATATTTATGGCTCCCCTCACATATGTCAGTATATATTTCATATGCCTGTTGTCAGTCTGTGAACCACTCCCACACAGTGAATTTTTTCGAATGTGGCAAAAAACAATCAAACAGAAAAAAACCAATGTTCTTCCTCAGTTCAGGGTTTCAAGAGAGGCACATTTATAAAAGCAAGTGAAAATTGATAGTTCTCTGAACTCCAGCTTCAGCCCCTCCATTTTCCTTTGATAATGATGAAGATTTCATAAGATTATTCCAGACTCAGTCATAAAAAACATATTGCTTTGGTTTTCCCCCCCTCTTCTGGAGCTATAGCACATCTGAAATTCTGTTTCAAAAATGCAGTATTAGCATGAGACTCGCAGGCTTCTTCACAGGCTTCTTAGCAGAAAATATGTAGAGGAAATATTTATTCTTCTCTTCTGATCATCCTGGTCTTCATAGGCACTCTATCAAGTCTGAACAGCAGGAACAAGTCATAATAAAGGTCAAAATTACTTCCTTAAAGAAAACCTTTTTCATCTTTACAACTGTTGTAGGAAAAGAAACAAATCAGCAATTTACCAGGGTGGAAAATACTGGATTTGCCACTTCAAGACAGACAGGCTTCAACAGGGAGGAAACCAGAAAAATAATTCCTGATTGCTTCGTTGCACAACAGAGGACATCATCCTTAGGCTGTTCAGCTATTTAACTTCTAATAAATCTCAGAGAGATTAATCTGTCTAAGGATCTGCTAGGGTATGGGAAGGACAGGGGGAATACCAAAATTGCTTTAATATCTTCTTGGCGCAGTCTTGAACTTGTTTCCTTATTAAAAAGTATATCAAAAAGAAAAAAAAAAGGTCACTGTTAGACATTCAGAATGTATCCTAAATGTAAAACAAAGTGGAAAATGAGCCACCTGCAATTAGGAAAGTGGATGTATTGACATGTTGGCCTGCAGAGACAAAAGTTTAGTCTTCTGTCCGTAGGATGCCTTACAGGGTTTTCATGGACAGAACAGTCATGGCCCACCCTGCACCTTCTGTAGTACTGAAAACCTGTGTACAGGTGGTAAAATCTCTGCACCTACTGAAAGGATGAACAAGAGACCTACACAGTTTGTCTTAAAAATCCTAATCCCTTTCACACGTAGATGCACAAACCTCCTTCCTGCTATTTTCTCAAAAACCTTGTTCCTTTTAGGCATGGTGGTCTGGGAAACAACACCTTGTACACTCAGCAATGGTTCACCAGTGCCAGTCACATTGCTCTGCCTGCCGGAGAATTCCATCAGTGAGAGGGTGATGAGGACCAGAGAGGTGGTTAATATATGTATTTGATGCTCAATGGCATCCTCATTTATCCAGCAAAGGACACAGCCTCATACAACACTGAGCGCTGCTGGTTCCTGTTCCTGTTTGATTCACAGGAGGTGCTCAGCATCTGCTGGGACTGGGTCTGAAGGAATTAGAGTTCCTTGATGCACTTTGTCCTAATTATAGGATATTTTCAGTGTAGGAAGTTAGCCTTGGCAGGCATTTGACAAGGATATAATCTAAGCAGACATTTCTTCTGCCAAAGGTACAAGCAAATACCACAAAGTCAGCAGAGCAAAGTTTAACGTACACTGTATCATTAGAGCTGAGAGGGATCCTCTCTTCTCAAGCTTCCTCTCTTCTACCATCCAGGCAACCCCCTGCCTCAAAACTGGGCTAATTGAGAAAGGATGACTTGAAGAGAGACTATCTCCATGTCTCCTTGCTACTCTGTCATTTGTTAAGCCTGTAATTTGCTAAATTTGCCGTCCTGTCTGACCTGCGCAACTACTGCAGCATTTCAAGAAGTTAAAAAAAAATAAAAATAACCAGGCCAGAGAGGATGGGCAGAATAGGAAGCCTCTGCAGAATATTACTTTTATGGTCATTTTTTTTTTAAAATACAGATGGTCTGGAAGATATTCCTGCATGGCTTGACCTCTCTGGCACGGTGACAGGGACAGGCTGTGATCACACACGTCTATCATGGCACGAGGAGCACACGACAGGCTGGGCCCCAGGCAGCACAGGACAGGCACAAGCCCCTAACATCTGCAGAAAAATGGATTTTTTTTCCCCCCATGCCTTGCTTTCAGTGCAGGCCCCCTCAAAAAGCTACTCTAAACAATAATTTTAATGGTTTTGGTCTCAGCTGTTGGATGTTGCAAGTGAAGTTCACATAAACCCTGGTGAAGAAGTAATTTTACTGCACAATGTCCAGCTAGTCATTTCCTTGCAAGATACTAGCCTGTCAGGGGCGTGAAAACAGGGAAACAACCCAAAATATCACGACAGGAGATGCCAGTGAATTGTGAGGATGGCTGTTTCATTGGAAAATAGGAAAATAGCCTGGAGCTGACTCTGTGCCAGTGTGCTCAGCCTGGGGTTAAAGGTACAGCCATCCCAGAGGGAGATCAGGAGTGGGACCACCTAGGGAGCACCTGTGAGACCTGCCAGGCTCCGGGGGGATGAGGAGAGCAAGCACAGGCAGGAGTGGAAGCCTCTCCCCGCCTCTCCTGGCAGGTGGGAATGAAACCCAGGAAGAGACGCACCAGAGCGCACCACACCAAAACACCAAGACCCCAGAACCCGGCCTTGGGATCAGACCCTGGGACTGGGGTGGGTGCGCACAGAGGGTCTGAAAATGGAGAGATATGGAGGAATCCTCTGTGTCTAGAGGATGTCAGGGGAGAAAGGAGAGAAAGGAGTACCCCTTCTTGCAGTCAGGCTGATACAGAAAGAAATGAGTGTTGTGGAGGGTCAAGCCTCCATCCCTCCCTGCCTCACCTTGCTCAAGAGGGTAGGTGCAGAAAAAGGCATTTGCAGAGGTGCTGAGCTCTCTGTGTCATCCTTTCTGAGTTAATGGATGCAAACAACAGGAGAAGAGGCACCCACGACCACTTAGAAATCTAGTATTTCCCCCAAAAACAGTGTTGTGGGACACCTAGATGTGAGTGTCCCTTTCACTGTAAGACAACTAATAAATATTACAGAATTTATAAAAAAAATCGTAGGTAAGGGAAGGGTAGAGCTGCTTGGTGCAAAAGAAACAGGGAGAAGCAAATTCTGGTCCCACTGATTTCACCAGAGCTGGAGCTTCCCACTGTTGCCGTCCCCTACTTCCTGAGGGTGCCTGGATGCCATTTCCTCTTCCTGATAGGGAAAAGGAACCAAATACTGGAAGGATATTCCAACACAATTGCTAATTACAAATTTTTAGCCCTGCATCAAATTTTGACCTTTACTGGAATCTTGCATATAACTAATTGGAAAGTATCAAAGCAATACTCCATAAAAATGGTGAAGGATGGCATTTCTTAGTGAATGGGGAGGAAGAGAGAAAACCAAAGATATCAATAAATTTTAACTGATTTATGGACTACACAGAGGGTGAAAGTTAAAACTAAAGTGTTGAAGAAAGGAAGGAAAAGGGGGACTGAGGAGAAGTAAAGCAGACTCGTGCCAAAAATATGTTTCCTCTTGATCTTTAACATCCATTTTTGCTTTCTCTTAGTACAGAATTCTTTAGTAACATGTTTCCCCCATGAATCATGATAGCCAGTTTTGCTTTTTCAGGCATTCTTCTTATTTATGATTACACCTCAACATTTCTTTTGCCCTGTCAGTCCTAACGAAAGACAGCACGTACTCAAAAAGTAACAGAAAAGCCAGGCATCTTTTCTGTCTTGCACAATTAAAATCACCATATATACGTGCAGCTGTGCACATATGGAGGGTGTCCACACACAAACAGGCAGGAATGCCTGTCCCACCAGCCTTCCCGGGACTGGATGGTCCTGGTCCAGCGTCTGAGCCCTTCTTTTTCCATTATGTGGCGCTTCAGCAATGATCCCCTGTCCCCTGCCAAGCTCCTCCAACTGAAAAATTGCTTTCACATATGCTACTCCTGCTTCAAATGTCCAGGCAATTCCTTCTGCTGTGGTCCCATAAATACAGACTCTGGATTATTTTTCTGCTGGTTTGGTGTTTTGGTTTTTCTGTTTAGTTTTGTGGTTCTTTTTTTTGTTTGTTTTGAGGGTTTTTGGGGGGGTTTTGGGGATTTTTTGGGGTTTTTTTTTTGGGTTTTGTTTGGTTTTTTTTTCTTTTTTTTTTAGTGCAAGCCTTCCATGACAACACACTTCCTACAACACACATTCAACCCCTTTGTGTGGGTGTACTTCAATTATGTCAACATAAGGGCAAAAAAGTTGACTCTATTTCCTTTGAAACACAGATTTTTAATGGGATTTTCCAAAGAGGTGACAGCAGGAGCCTCCACCTGCTTGGAATCAGTCAATGGACTATGTCTCTCCTCTTCTCCTGAAGGTGATGCCTCAAGGTTTTAGCTTTTTATGTATTTTTCATATATTTGTAGCTTTGTAGACCATTGATATGTGTTTATACAGCTTCTGGTAGTTTTCCTACCCTTTCTCTTAGATTTTAGAGTAATAAGCTAACCTTCTAACACATTCCTGAAAATACCGTTTACTCTTATTTTCTAGTGGAGCACCTACAAGGAGACATAACAAGAAGTGGGGCAAAGAAGCCCTGCACCAAATCCAGTGGGGCAGTACCTTGGGGAATAATTACCTAAACAACTGCTCTTCTAACTGCACCATGTTTGTTAGATATGAAAATTTGTTAAACTTATAAAAATTGTAGAAATCTTACCATTTTAATTCTTTGGCAAGGGTTTTTGTCTTTTGATATCAGGCAACAAAGGGACACCTTTAGGCGAGCTTGGCACCTCCAGCTGCCTTGGAGCACACTCTGGAATATCCATTTATGTTATTATATGACATTTCTGCCTATATGCCACTAATAGATCCCTGTCACTATATTTTCTGTCATGATGCATATTAACACCCTGTAGGTAAGTGAATTTATCCTGAACCTGCTTTCCTGTCACCTCAATAACCTGCACTGTTTGTGGATCTGGATCATGCGGGCACTGATTGAACCCAGCCAGATCTATAGGATCAAATCAGTAAATCACAGTATTTGTGGATTTCTGCTTGTGAAAGCTCTCCCTGAATACGACCAGAGTCACAGTGTCAACTTTTTTATAATCAGAAGTGAGGCCCAGCCATACCCAGCCCCTCTGATCTCTTAGGAGCAGTTGGAAAGCAAGGGGCTTTATTTTCTGACAAATTTCTGTGCCCTTGGCACAACAGCTGGTTTGGGTACTTGAAGGTGTAAGGCATTTTTATCAGTTGTGACTTCTTACCTGACAGGAAGGCATTGAAAAGAAACACACACCAAAGTCACAATGTGTGACATCTCTGTGAATGTCCAAAGGCTTTCTCCATCTTTTCCTCCCTCTTCTGTGCCCACAGAAGCTAAAATACCTAATAAATTCTGTACTCTCTGCCAAAGGGATTATATGGTATGCATATGAACTAAAGAAGGAAAAAAACCCCCTTCCCTTCAAAATACAAGAGTTGTTTCTTCCCCAGAGGGGAATCATCTCTCTCTGTACCTATGCACATACATCCTCTTGAATTTTTGGTGTCAGTACTTCTTATGTCCTGTCATAAACTCCTATTCACAGTCTGAGTTGTCATGCATAGCAGATACAGCAAAATCTTGTGCCATTTAAACATCTTTTCTTGTTTCTTTTCCTCCTTTCAGCTCTAAGACTTCTCGAGTGGCCTGGAAAGGAGCGATCTCCTCTTTCAGGCTTTAACCACTGCTCTTACACGTAAAAGAAAGAAGAAATTTTGGGGTAGGGAAGCAACTGAGGATTAAGCGAGGATTCATTTCTAAATCAGCATCCCACCTAGGAGGACAGTGTAATATCTGATAAGATGCTGAGCTGAACATTGTGTCACATGCAGTTTTTAAGTCATTGGAAAATGTTAGTTCACTCTCAAAGAAAATTCCTAGAGATTCTTCTGTAGTCCATGGTGATATTAAAGACGATAATAATTTAATTTAAAACCAGCACTTCCTTCAAAATCCTTTCAAGTCAGTGGGACAATTTCTACTGATCACAGGATGAAGAGTTCGACTGGATCTTGATTTTCACTGAGTTGTTGTAGAATTTGACATTATAAGGAGATATATTTGGAAGCAGATAAACTTTTTTTTTAAATTACTTTGTGTGCATGTGCTGTTTTTAAATGACTGAATAACTTTCAGTGGGGATGAAAAGAAGGAGAAAAATCCAGATGCTCATTCAATAAAATCCAAACTTTTCTTCAACTAACTTAATGCAGTAGCAGATTAATTATTCAAATTGAAGGTTTATGGTAAATTCAATGTTACCACATAAAGGGATGATTATTTAAGAAACAGATGCCCATAGGTCTTGCTTGTTACCTTAAGCATCTGATTGCACTACTTGGTAGAAAACAAGTGTCTTCACAGTTTTGAAAAGATGTCCAGAAAGAGTCCAGTCTTGATCTCAAAAAAATGCCATTTAATCCAATTATGAAGAAAATCAACAAAACCCCCTGTGTTCGGAAATGGTTACTAAAACTAATTTCTTTTTCATTTTGGGAAAGCAACTGTTGTGCTGTTTCAGCACACTGGTGCCATAAATAACCTCTAAGAATAAATCTCGCCCAGTTTTTTAGGGTTTTGTAATCCATACATTCAGGGATTTAAAGCCAGAGAGAGCACTAACTCATCCAGCCAGCCCTACAGAATAAAGCCCAGGGAATTCCATGCAGTTCCTATTACACAGAGTCCAACAGCACACGCTGTGGCCTTAAGCCTTCCTCTGGGACAGCATCCTGACTTGCCTGGATGACTGCAGGAGATGGAGAACATGCCCCTTTCCTGATCAGCTCATGCTGTGATTAATCCTCTGCTGTGTTTAATACATATATCTTACTTCTGATTTTAATGTGTGCATGTGTGCCTTAAATTGGCAGCTCTCGGTTTCCTTTCTCTGGAAGGTAATACATCTCCAAAATGCATATGGTTTTGGGAGGAGATGACCGTGGTCTCTGCAGAACCACAAATAAGTCACAATTCCAAAAACCAGCAAGGTTTTTAATGAGTGGCGAGGGATTTGTTCGTTTGTCTCTGTGTTACTTTATGTGGCTGATCCTTCATCTAAAATCATGGTCAGTTCCAACCATTGTCTTTTTCAACTCTAGGATTCAGGGTGCTGGAAAAGAGCTTTGATTCCCTTGTTATTGCTATTACTATTTACTATTTGTGTACTGGAGTGAAGAGATCTCTGCTTCACAAGGCATTTGCTTCATGTGAACAAAAATTTTATGATTAAAAAAGAGTAATGCTGATAGACTTCAAGAACACATGAATTTGAATTTGCTACTAAACAGAAGGGGGAAAAAAAGAAAAATGAAAAAAAAAAATCCCCCCAAAACCCCAAAAAACCCCTACGATTTTGTCCAGGAGGGTCACAGAAAAACTGAGGTGTACTTCTGTCAAAATCGATTTCCTTCACTGAATCACTAGTTCTCCTTGCACATAATTAGTTGTCAGGACAGGACCCCTGTGAGTGCATTATGGAGCAAACCCAGCACGAGCAGCCAGTTTTTTTTGGTGCAGGGATTTGTGATCCCACTAGGGAGAGCTCATGCACTGTGGTTTTGCCTCACAGCAAACAACTGTTCCGGCACTCTCCTGTCTTTCCCCTTCCTCACACCACCCCTCCGGATTATAAGGCCTGAAACATGTGCATATAATATTTTAAAAAATGCAGAATGCAGCCCGAAATAGTTGGCGTGGTTTTGCCTGCATGTTTCTTCTCGTAATCGGGTTTTCCACTTCCTTTCTGAGGTGTAAGTTTAGCTAAAAAGGCTGAAACAGGCGACTGAGTCTGGTGCATATATTTTGGGGTTTTTTTTCTCCATAGGTCATGAAGCACCTCCCCACTCACCCCTGTTCCTTGCTTGTATTGGGAAACAATCTTTCTGCATCTTGATTTCTTATCTATAAAACTGGGATAATGACACTTTTTTGCACCTGCCTTCACTATTTGGTTGGCACAGCCTTCAAAGCAGGGGCCAGATGTGCCCTCACTTTCAATTGCAGCCCCTTGTTTTTACTGCGTCCTGAACAAGACATTACCTGAAGCATTTCCCCAGCACAAAAGGGAAATAATAACGATAGTTTGGGGAAGATATTTGTTCTTTATAGTAAAGTTGGGCATGAGGGGAGAGAAAGGGGTCATTTTCTGGGCTTGGAAAGTTGTCTTGCATTAAAGCACACTTTCCAGCTGGGAGTTGGTGCTGGTAGTTCAGACACAAGCACTTCCACAGCAAGCTGCTATTCCCTAAACGGCTGCAGGGATCCTAAAAACCGCCAGAGGCTGCTGTGACCAAATTACAAAGAGAAATCCACGGCACAAATCTATTGTAGGACAAGCAGGTCTCCCCTTTTCTCACAGGGATTCCTCTCTCCCCTTCCTTCCCCTGCTCAGTTGCTGGCAGCAAGGGCCGGAGTCAGCAAGCTCCTCACTGACAGAGGCTAAAGGCACCAAAGAAACCTGAGAAATTCCTGCAATTATGAGTCAAATATAAAAATAAATGGTGCTTTCAGTGAGGAGAAAGGAAAAGAACCAGCGCGGTGCATCTAGAGAAATTATTCTTTTGTCAAAGTGGAATGTTAAATATTTGGCATGTTACATACTCCTCCTGATTTCTTGTTGTGGAAAATATGGAGCCTTCCAGTGGCTTTTTTAACACTTCATCGTGGCTTCCTAACAGCAAATCTGGAGGCACAATCATAACTCTACTGGATAGTAAAGCCTCACTTGAACCATGTGCCATCAATTATTGCCAGCGCCCAATAAATGGCTGTAGCTCCTTCCTCTTGTTTACCAAATGTCTTTTATAATATATTTTTCCTTCCAAGGGCACACATTTCTGCATCAGATAAGGGTGACAGCCCACCTTAGCACACTTACCCATAAGAATTCTTGCTCAGACTTTCAGGTGCTGCTCTACATTTGTGCTTCCTCTGCTCCCTTTTTTTGTCACACTGTTTTTCTGGTCTTGAGAGCTGAACTTCAAGTGCAGAAGGGGAGGAAGGAGGATGGCAAGCATCTTTTTTAAGTCTCCATCTAGGTACTTCATAAGAAATGGCTTCTTTTCACATAGAAATATCTAAAAGACAAAGTGTCTCCTCAAAAGAAAAAGCAAACAGAGAAAACAAATTCCCAAAAGTTTACAGACAGAAGCCAAGCATTCTGTAGGTATCCAGTAAAAAGAAGAGGAAATAAGTAGAAAAGGGCAACAGGCAGGACTGAAGAGCTTACATATGTTGTTTTATTGTGTTTGGGAGGTACTTCTGTTAAAAATAAAAGGAAGGGGCACTCCTCGAAGTCGAAAAATGGCAAAGGCTTGCAGCAGTAATGGAGCACAGAAGTCTGGCTTGCACATCCAAGGCTAAGTGAGACTGTTCCCATCACATTTCAAGGAACAACTTCCACCTTGTGTTGAAAAAGGTGCAGCCAAGAGGGAGAAAGCCTTTCCTTGCAGGTCTCCTACTAGTGGAAGGAAAAGACTTTTAAAATTTGGATTTACCGGTGGATGAAGAAACAGAATTCGGCTTTAGAGTGATCCGCACGTCTAAAAAGACTGTATATTTTAAAATATCTCATGTGATCTGAGAGGGGAGTTCCCATAACACCAAGCCCTGGGAAAGCTGTTCTGAGTAGGAGAGTGGCTGAGGAGGAGAAGGAGGAATAGTCCGGGGAGGGCACGGAGGGGACATGGCTCACACCACTGGGGCAACACTGCCTTGATCTGAGTTTTGCTGCCCTGCAGGACTGGTGACATTGCCCCAGAGCCTGACTATAGTCCTCTGTTCATAAGTCTTGCTCTGGGAGGGAAGAAAAATCCATCTGACCATGCAGGTATCTCAGGATCAGGGAAAAAAGAGCACTGTAAAATTGTTACTGGTCTTCCAGCCATTGAGTACCAGATATTACTCCAACTTGTTGATGGGCTTGCTTTCCCTTTAAGAAAAAATTTTAATGATATTTTGACAATTTCCCTCATCCTGTCCTCCCTTTCCCCCTTTGCCCCTTTCTCCCTTTTCCTCCTTTTCCTCCTTTCCCCCTTTCCCTTTCCCTCTTCCCCTTCATCTTTCTTTTCCTATTTTCCCCTTCTCCCCTTTTCTCCTTTCCTCTTTTCCTCTTTCTCTTTCTCATTCCATCTTTCCCTTTTTCTTTGTCTTTTCCTTTTTCTTTCCCCAAGTGGAGGAAATTACCTTCCTGACATCGGGGTAGCTCAAGCTTTCCCAAGAAAAGGTAAGTACATTCTCGAGGCACTCACTTTGTCAATGACCTACTTAGGATTTGAACTGCGACCTTGTGGTTCCTGATTAAGCCCTGGAAAAGGGATTGCACACGGAGGGAGAGAGAGTGCATATCCTTACTGAGAAAAGCAGATTGCTGAGATCTGCCTCTGGAAAAAAAAAAAAAAAAGGCTTTTTAATAATTTAGAAGTGAAGACGTCTGTATCCGTCACCCACCTCGGTTTTATCTGAGTCAGTCTTGTGCAGAGATAAGACTATCTGCCCTGGCACACAAAACAATGGCTGCTTTAATGTCCTGGCCGTGGATTGCACTGCAATTCCAGCTGTGCTGTGGCAGGATCAGAACAGACGTCATAGGTATTATCTCAGGAGGAAGTTTTCAAAAGCAGCTATCGGGTGTGCTCTATTGATCAACAGACCTAAGATCCCAGCCTCTTAGGAAACCCTTGTGTCTCAAAACTCCTACCACTCAAGTGCTTGGGAAACTCTTCTCCCAGTGTGTGGGTCAGCCATGTGGTAGGGAGAGCTTGCAGATGATGTTTCTACCCACAGGAAAAAAAAAGGAATTGCTTGAGTCTCTCAGTTGATGAAGGTGATATGTGCTGTGGGTTTGGAGAAGAATGAAAACAGGTTTTCTGGCTGATAACCTTTGTTTTGATTTTGTTTTTCTTTAATAGGAATCATGGGATCTTTAGTTAAATGGAGCTGATTTTCTCCATTTCAGAACAAAGTAACGCTGGTAAGTGTAAATTTCCTCACATTTTTGTGAGCCTAGATGACTCTCTTTCACGGTGCAAAGCTAACTCTGTCCTCCTTCAGTCTTGAGTAAAATCTGGCTGTCAAAATGTTGTTCAAGAGGCACTTCCAGCAGATGACCTCAGATGATGAGCTATTTTCACATAACCATGTAAATAATGTAAACTTCCCGTAAACAGTAGGAAATGGGTACCACAGCCAAAGAGGGGAATATCTCTGATGTTCCTTGACTTGAGGAGGAAGTTCTTGGGTGCAAATTTCTTTTAACATGCTTGGACTCAGGTGGAAATTAAAAGCAATATTTGCATACAAACCTGGTATCTGAGAGGCAAAGTGAACCTCCACATTATGGGGGCCTGCACTGAATCTCTGGTAGAGACCACGTCCTCTGTGAGAAAAAGGGACATCTTCACAGACCTCATGATGCTGGGGGCAACCATGGAGCCTTCCACTTTCTCTTCTACCACTTTGTGGAGAAATGCTCCTGAGGAACTGTGGTGAGGCACTCAGAAAATGTGCGCTGCCATATACAGCCCTATGAGATTATGATCTTTACTCAGTAAGCTCAGATACAGCTTTCAGTCTCTTTGCATATTCCTTGAAATCCATGAATGATTGCACAAGCTCTTGTACTGCTACTGATTACTTTTATAGAGTTGATTTGCAGAATTCTGATTTTATGAACAGTCAAATCCCAAGTATGTAAATTCTTCCTATGATTGTCTGTGTAACTCCACTGTATTCAAAATAAAGATAATAAATCAGTATTTTTTGCTTAATATGAACATTGTAACTACTACATGTGAGTGCTTTAGGAAAAAAAAAGTGAAACACCTTTGCTACAAATACACAATGGCAATAAAATGAATGAAGCTTCAAGTTTTTTCTCCAGACTGTACATACTGCTCCACAACGCATGGGAATTGAAAGGGGAAAAAAAAAAAAGTATAGGAGCTGCAGGCATAGATTTGAGAACAGAGTTTGGAAGAAAGAGAAGATATTTGATCAGAATAGCGATCTCTGAAGGTAGAGCCAAACAGCTGGCAAAACCAACTAAAGAGCTGGCAGAGATTAACTCAGCCGCTGTTTCATGCTGATCATGCAGTGCCGGGGTGCATGTTCTCAGTGATTTCACAGGTGCTGCCTTTGCTTCCCACAGAAGCCCGGGATCCTCATCCCTGCTTGTCACAGGCCAGTTTTCTCCAAAGAGCCACTAACTCTACACATCTGTGGAGGGGAGGCTGCCTGCAATTCATGTGGGCCGTGGGAATACTCTTCTCAGCAGAGCACACTGAGCTCTTGTGTGTGAGCAGCAGAGTCTTCATTTGGCCTCCGCTTTCAAAGCGTTTCAATGGCCTGCTTCGCCATAATCCCCATAAAATAACGCAGGCCAAGGCAGAGCAATTAATTTTAATTGGTAACTCAGCCTACTGACTTCAAAGGGAATTTGGAGATTGAGTTAAAATTTGAAAAATACAAGTGTGAATATCACCGCTCCTTAAAAGGAAAAAGAAGTGCAAAGGACTAAGTAGAAATGCTCCTGCTGGGTGACCTCTGAAAAAGTCGTTGTGCCTTAATTTGCCTGATCAATAATGGTGGAATAATACTACCAAATCCCTTGGCAGCACTGGAATATTTGCAAATAAAGGTTTATCAGTGTTAAACAAATCAAGCTGTTTTCACACAACTTTTGTTTTAAATTTGTTCACAACGTCAGGCAGGAGAGCATTCAGCTTTGTGATGAGGGACTAGCTCTAAGGATCCCCAATATCATCCTTTGAAAACTTGCAGATAGACTTAGAATTTTGGCTTCTTCCAGGACCTTCATCTAAATCAGATCATGGTATACTCCCAGCAGGCATAAAGTACTAAATGGCTTTGTATTTCTGCCCTTTCTCAAGCAGAATGTATGTATTTGAAAACAGGAATCTGTGCAAAAGGGGAAAGGCTCTAAGCAGAGAAAAACATGATTGGGTTTGGAAATATTAGTGTTGAGGACTTTTTGTGAAGAAACTTCTCAAGCTTTTGTTAATCACAGTCAGAAAACAGTTTAGATTTCCCTAAATTTCCAAATAGTCACCTTGGTTTATTTGCTGCCTATTAGGGATTTTCTAGGCACTAACTAGAGCAGTGTTCCAGTCTTTTCCTGGCTGTCTTTTCCCAGATCATTATGCTGTGCTTACAAAGCTGTTTGCCATCTTTGTCTTCAGCCTGGCCTCTGTAGGAAAGCAGAATCAATTAACATATTACTTAAAATAAATGTTTTAATGCTTTTCAACATCAGCTGTATAAAAGATGTTCACACAACTTCCCACCCTGAGCCCCTGTCCCCAGTGGAGAGATCTGAAGAAAGACACCTATGAAAACAAACAAATAGAATCCCAAAACTGAAACAAGGAGCCCCTAAGAGAACCCCACCACAGTTTTAAATGTGGGATCTTGGAATCTGGCCCAAGTTTTCTCACACTTTGAGTGAATTCAGTTGGCAAACACTGTGAGTGAAGATACCTGATATTTCATGTGATATGGATTTTTGGTATTGATGTGGGCGGGGAAGCAGATATTGTTTCTGAGTGGATCTTTATGCCAAACAACCCAAAAAACTTCTTTAGAAGAAAATTCATAGGTAAAAATATGTTTTAGTGTCACATTAAATCTAGGACTTTTAAAATTTCATGCCCTGATTCCTAGGAACAAACCTCCACTGCAGACTGATGTATTGTGTGAATGTTAATTAACTGCACACACGGATTTTAGAAGTACGAATCTTGGAGTTTAAATCCTGCACAGCACCAGGTCCCTTGGCCTGTTCTGGCAATAAACACTTACACATATGATTCACTGCTTCTCTTCAAAGCTAGAACACTGAACAGGCTACACAGACGTGACCAAGGGAAAAAAAAATCAGAGAAATTCGGAAGGAAAATGTCAGGTCTCTGGTCATAAGGTATGTCTATGACAGGAATAAAATGAAAAGCCAAAGCACCTCTGTTCAGATCAGTGATCACCAGTCCTACGAGCCACCTTGGTTATTAACCTTTGTCTTGGCTGCTGAGATCTGGTCTCAAGATGAAGACACGTGGGATCGAAACTTTTGAGCATTTGGTTATAATCTAAAGTGAGTAACTATTGCTCCCCCAGGGCCTGACTGAAAAATGAACATGCAACCTTGAAGTGTAATGACCAGCCAACGAACACCATCAAATAAATAATATCAATTAAGGCATTGTGATGCCTTATTGTGATATAATTAGGGATTTTCCCCCATGTAAACTTGATGATAGATTTAATTGCAAAAGATCTATCACTGTGGAAAAGAAGTATTAGATTGCTTCTATTATAGAAAAGAGAGGTGGCTTTCCATTCAAATATTTATCTGCTATCCATAACCTCTCTTTTTGCCTTTGTTCCCACATCTGTGAATTGGTGGTTTTGCATATTTCCCTTTATTCAAGCATGGAGCCTCACAGAACAGAAATATTTTCCCTGGGTTATTGCTCTGTTTGGTCTATTTGATACCGTTTGACTTTTAGAGTTATGTTATTGCTTATTTAGTATTAAGAAACTATCATAAAATGAAGCTTATAGTTGTGAAATTTGCAAGTGCTAAATTCAAGCTCAGTTGTTTTTGGTTGTTCCAATACTTAGTAATTTCTACAGAACTAAATGTACCTTTTTTGCTCAATATTTTTTCTTGACATTAGGAGCTCCCTTGAGTAACATCTAATAAAAGTGTGTGAAAATAAATCTGCTGAAAAAAGAGTATATTCGTATAGTCAGAGGGTTTTCATATGATCAATCGTTTGCAGCACCAAGGTTTTAAATGAGGGATCTTGGAATTTGGCCCAAGTTTTTTCACACTTTGAGTGAATTCAGTTGGCAAACACTGTGAGTGAAGATAACTGATATTTCATGTGATATGGATTTTTGGTATTGACGTGGGCAGGGAAACAGATACTGTTTCTGAATGGATCTTCATGCCAAAAAACCCAAAAAACTTCTTTAGGAGAAAAATCATAGGTAAAAATATGTTTTAGCGTGACATTATGTTAAAATTTAGGACTTTTAAAATTTCTTTCAAACATTACTGTACAATTAGTTAACAACGGAGTAGAGAAGAAACACAAAACACTCTAATGTAATCCAAACCAAAAACTATTTACGGTTAATTTAAAAATAATGAATTACCAACTTCTGATCCAGCCACCTCTCTCTCTCTCCCTCCACTGAACCCAAATGTGTGCAATGTGAGACCATGTAAAGTAAAAGAAAAATGTTATCATAGTTCCCTGATTGCTTATTTTTTTCTCTCAGCATCAGCTCTGAAGCTGAGATGGTTTTGTAGGTGATGTTGTTGATCCTGATGTACCTGGAGAGAGGAGCAGCATGTAATTGTGCTGCTTTGAAAAGAGAAATTGTCTCTGTGACCATTTCTTTCTCTGCAGCTGTTTACCTGAGTTTTTCCAGGGATGGGAAGGATGAGGGCTAAATCTCCCTTCCCCATCTCCCCTGTTTAATTTCCTCCCCTGTCACAAGAATGTTTTGCCCATGGAGAGGAAGAAATCTCCGCCACTCACAATGCAGAGAGCTCATACTCGTTTAGTGCTTCTTAGTTAACTCCAAAGAAATTGCCTCACTAGCCATTATTGCAAGAGTTTTTCAGTCAAATGTTGGCACATTTCGTATTGTCATGATTTTCTACTGCTCTGGAGCTTTCAGATCACAGGGTTGAAACTGACTCACTTCTTACCCACTGTTCTTCTTTAAATTTCAGCCTCTGGAGACAGGTGAATAAGTGAGAGACATTGTTTTTTGTTTTAAGTACGACTTGTTTTATCTTAAGTGACAAAATAAAGTTTCTTACTTACTTTTTTTATGGAAAAGGAAAAAGAAAAAGCTAGAACACATAACACAACTGCATCCTATGCCTTCAGAAGTTAAGGAAACACTAAGACTTCAAGCCGCTCTTCAAAATCATGCTTGTTTCAAGGTATTTAAGGAAGCAGCCAACATAATACACAATATCTGAACACTTGGTGGGATGAAATGGAGGTAGACTATTATTTTTTCCAATTAACCCCAGATTTTAGGACAGAATAAATGCGAGGTGTTTATGAGCTGGAGACAAAATGTTGTTTTTTAGATGAAGAGCAAAATAAGGGAAGGTAGAATGGAAACTCCAAAGAGTTCTTTTTTTTTAGTTTATAGACATTAACCAAACATTACTTACCACTATCTATTTGGACCATACTAGAGAGTGATAAAAGTCTTTGAATTTCTATGTAGCTCCTGGCATTCACATGGGAACTCACAATAGGTTTTTATCAAATTTGAAAAGGTCGCTTTTCTCTCCAGGAATGTGGTCATAAACAGTTGCTAGGCAAGAGGGAGGGATGGTTGTCAACATTGAAAAAAAAAAGAAGAGATTTTTCACCTTTTGTGTGTTGACACACAAAGTTACGAGCACATCACAGGGGGCTGAAGGGAAATCTCTGCTGTGTGTCACATGCAGTCCTGAAATGAACCTGTCCATACCTGAGCTGTGGGATGAGCTCAGTGCACCAGAAAAGCAGTCAAATTACCACAACTCATTTCCTTCATTCTTTCCTTCCTATTATTTTTTTTTTTGTTTTTTTTGTCAGAAGCCAGCTTCTTTTACTTCTTTATTTGGTGATTCAGAGACTTAGCTGATACAGCTGATATCATGGCATGTTAATGTATGTATTCTGGATTTCCCTCTACCCAAGACACAATTTATTCTGCTTTAAGCACATTCCTAACATAACTACATTGTGATTCCTGCAGCTCCCCAATGTCCTGAAATATTTGCTTCTTGCCCCACATCACAAGGTAAATAAATACCCTCAATAAACTCACCGTCACTCATAAAACATCATCTTCCTGCTCCAAAGCCATAACTTGCCCAGGAGTTTTCATTTGGATCACAAACACACAAATAGTTCAGCAGCAGTCCATTAAATACCATGGTAACCTGCTGCTTTTAATTATCCTCCGCTGTGCCCTAACAGCTGCGAAGCGCAGGGTGACAAGCCAAATGTAATTTAAATACTGTGGCGTGCTCCAGATGTGGCAGCGATTTGCCAGGTGTTTATTTTTAACGTATAACTTGAGGTCTTACCCTGTTAGCTCACCTTTTGCCATAGTAAAAGATCACTAAAAGCACAAATACCTTTGTATAGTAATGACTGGGATTCCTTCAATTTTGGTGACGGGGGACAGCTTTTTTGCTTCCCCTCCAGGTCTAAATATTAATTAAGGACACTCTTGCTACTGTTTTGAACCAAGGCCACACCACACAAGACATGACACAAAAGCAACTGAAGTGCAGGGAGAAGTTTATGGCCTTGCTGGTTTTGATTGCCTGTGGGGTGCAGATTTAGCCCTTAGGGCAGCTACACATCACATGCCAATATTGCACATTTGCACACAACTTTCCCCACAATTCACTGACATGAACAATATTCAGCTTTGGATGTTTGGTTTTTTTGGTTTTGTTTTTTTTTAGCTTATCTGGGCTTTCGAAACCCTCTTTTTGAAGCCAATTAAAGCAAATGGTCAGGTTTGTCATGTAATAATGTGGTTTTTTCCACCTGAACTTGGAACTCCCTATGCACCTGGTGGGTGTCCTTTAAAATATTCAGTGAAAAGAGGAATTCTGCTGACTTAGACTTTATGATGATGAAGAATAAGAGGCAACTAGGCTGTTGCATTTTGCTGATCTTTTCCTTTTGTGCAAAAAATAATAGATTTTTCACGATGTTGGCAGAAAATGGCCTTTTCATGAGCACATTGTTGAAATGGGGAGAATGATCATTCATGGCAGGTATTGATTTGTCAGGACCAAACAGGCTATGTGAAGATTACGAAAAGCCAGGTCCCAACATGCCTAAAAGAATCTGTATTGTAGTGCATGCATCTGTAAAATAAAATGGTGGCTGTCTTTTATACTCTAAAAAAACCATTTTACATACAGATGTAAAATTGCATTGCCTTTCTGCCATTTAATCTTCCCAAATAAAAGAAATGCTGACCTTAAGGGCCTTGTGAACACCAAAGAGAAGCTGCAGCCATGCGTGGGCACCCAAAACTGGTGGAGGGAAACCAAAATGGGGCTTAGAGGGTTTATAGCCATGTTTTCTACAGAGTAGGATGGATGCTGAACACTTCTCAAAAGGCATTTCCTGTGAATGCAGCTATTTCCAAACAAAAGGTACTCCGTGGCCTAAAACAGGTGACTCAGGCCTGGGGAGTCCTTATTCCAGCCAAATCGGGAACAAAGCACTAACTCCTCCTTTTTGAGCCAAACTTGAGGTGGTCTTTACTTCCTTGCCTCTGCTCTAGGTGTTCCAGATGGGACGTGTCAGTATTTAAGTGGTTTTTTTTAATTTCAGGCCTGGAAAACATGGGGGTTTGGGCCTTCAGTTGGTCACATTTTTGTTTCGTGACTCATCACGGCAGCCCTGAGAAATGAGCACATTTGGCTCCAGGAATGTGGCTCAGGGAGCAACCCAGAAGAACCTGTGCTCACAGCTGTCACTGCAGAGCAAACAGCAGAAGGATTTTGGCAGAAAGTGAGGTCAAACCAGCTCCAGGGTAAGCAAGCTCTGTGGTGTCACTCAGGAGCCGCACGGCTTCCTAGCACTGCTCTCCAGAGATGGTTTCCAAAAAGGGCAAAGCAAACCCTTTCCCCCGGTTTTCCACGGAGTAAATGACCAGCCTGGATTCTGGGAATGGCAGGAAAACTCCAGTGCTGCTGAAGTTTTCCAGGTTGGGGCAGAAGCAGATTTGGGATAATGTGTTTTCTGAGAAATGGTCTGCACTTCTCAGCGTGTCTTTAATATGAGAGTTATTCCCACTTGCCAGTGAGCTTTACTTTTCCTCCAGATTTTCTTTGACAGTATTTATTAACATTTTGAACCTCATATTGTTTCCATTACTTTGTTATTTTAAGCTGGAGGTCTAAGCTTAGACAGTGCAATTCTCAAGTTTTAAAAGCAGAGGCACCATGTATTTCGTTTTCTTCCACAGGTCAAAGACACAACTTAGTCTGCCAGGTGATGTGATAAACATCAGGCAGTTCCCATTAGCTTTCATACTGACAATCAGAAATTCTGAGTCTTTTGGAAAAAATAGTCCATGCTTTGGACATTCAGTCTAATCTATTGCTTTACAATCCGAAGGTAATGGTAAATTAAAAAAAAAAAAAGAAAAAAAAAAGAAGTAATTATTGTCTTCACCAGCTGCAGAATTATTCATATAATTCTAAAATATATTTATTTTGGAAGTGAAAATGAAAAAGAGTGAATCAGAAACATCCTAATTTAACTATAAACACTCCCTGAAAGAGAAAATTTGGAAGCCTTCTCTCTACATGCAGATACAGCAGAACTTTATAGATTCAATTACTGATTTAACAAGAAGAGGATCTGCATGGGTTGTGCTCAAGGGACGAATGTTCTGATCATCCGTGTCTTGTTTATTTTTAATTAATTGAGGGATTTAATTGATGGGATCCTTTATATCTTTCTTCAGTGTTTCTGTCCCTGATGTTTTATTTTGTGAATGGTCACACCATTAGGACAATTATGCCTTCTGAAGAAGTGGCACAGCTTATTTACCTGAGTTATCTGAAGCTCTCTCACTACTGCTCAACATTGTCCAAGTGAAGTGATTTTAGCCATGCTCACCATCATGCAGTGGTACAAACACTTTGTAAGGGTTTATTAATCAGAGATAAACCAGCATTTTGCTGGTTGCTTCTTGGCCTGGACTGGATTTTGCACAACCTGCACAGGTTTTTCTGTGCTGTGACCGTCGGTTCCAGGGTGATTGTGGGCAAATCTAACCAGGGTGTCCCTGAGCCTGTGTGTGTCAGGTCAATTAACAGCAAACCTCAGCTCCTTGCACTTGTGGGAGCCACTTCTGAAAGGCACTACTGAAGAGGATTTCTGGCCCTTTTCTGTCATATGTTTAACCTTGGGCTTGCTTGTCACAGGCCTAGACAGAAAAGTGCAGGAAGTTGTCCCTCAGCCTCCTTTTCTTCAAGCTCAACGAACCTGAAGTCCACAGCTGCTCTTCACAAGACATCCATGCCAGCCCTTAAATGGCAAACACTCTAATTACAGCACATTAAGTTGGATCTAGTTGTGGAAAATAATAATAAAAAAAAAAAAATGCAGACACTATAATAAACTACAGCCTAGAAGACAAATTGTGGAGGCCAGGAAGACCAAGCAGTAATTGAACTTACATCTGGTGCATAGCAATGTTTTTACAAGCTTCCAACTTCAAGGAACATTTAATTATTCTAGGATTATAATTACTGCATGGAACAGCACTGAATCATTACATTTCCTTGAGGTTTTTTATATATATAGTTTACCTGAAATCTTATCACAGGAGAGTATAATGGAAACATACATCAAAATCCTTGTTTCCAGAAGTACGTGGAAATTGTCACACAAAATGAAAATACAAGGAAAATCAAGGATTTGCAGCAGATGGCTAATTTTGCCCCTGCTGGGATCTGATAAATGCATTCATCTGGACAAACAGCTGGCGTAAATAATTAGGGCCAAAAGAATTAACAGGGTGCACAGAGCTGCTCCGCAGAGAGGCTGAAGAACACCTTCAAAAGGGGGAATACCTTGACATTGCACTTTTTGTTGGTTTCAGTTTCCTTCTTCAGACACAGGGATCTAAAAGTATTTCTGAAAAGTAGGAGGCACAGTTTCTGTTTCATTCACAGGCTCAAGCAGACAAAGCTCAATTTTTGGACTTGGACTCAGCTTAGAATCCCAAACCAACAGCACTAATTCAAACTAGCCAATAATCATGTCATTATTCTTCTATTTTGCATAGAGACAAATTTTGATAATTCACAGTAGCATCACCTGGTAAACACACTGACATAAATTTGCCCCTTTTTGAGCTATACCCCTCAGTTAAGTGTGGGTTAATACAGTGCTTTGCTGTATATTAAAGAAAAAAAAAAGGGAAAAGAAAAAAATTGGCTGTGCAGAAAATAATCTTGTAGAAGACAAAAATCTCTAAGAAGGTTACATCTGAGACTGTCCTTAATTTCAAGTTATGCCAAGATGCAAAATTACTGAATCCCAGTAGCCTTTCACGAGTGGACAGGAACAGTGTGTGGGGTGTTGCCCAGCTGTTCTCATTCATTCCACCTTGGCCATTGCTTCTCTCCTTGGGAGCAAACATCAAATATTCAGTTCTAGTGGCTGCCAGTGCTCCTACCTGCACTTCTGCAGCCGAAGGCCACCTTCCTTCCTGTTCAAAGCCTTACTCACTGGTGGAATTATGCAAGCACAGCGTAATAAGAGAGATCTAATTATGTTGTTCCTTTTGGGTAGGGCTTCCCCCGTCTCCAGTCAGGGAATTTTTTTTACAAGATACCTTGTTTGTAGTTTTTGTGCCAGTAGAGTCACAAGTCCTTTCTTAGAGTACTGCTGAGTGCAGTTTACTGATGGGTTTATACAATTCCAATGGTTTACTAGCAGTTTGAGGAATGAGGTGGAAAACTACTGTCATAGCTATGAGTTAATATTAAATGACAACATACGAAGATTTTCTGCAAGTTTTACATGCTCCTTCCTAGTGGCAGGCTTTGTTTCATGGCCGTGGCTTCTTTCAGAAATCTTTGCAGCCAGCAGATGGTTCAGGGGATGCACCTACCAAAATCAGACCAGGTTTTGTTTAGATGATTATTTGGAAAGAGATCCTGCTAAAGCCACCCACAAGACACAATTAGTCCAGCTGATTTTCAGTCTCATTTTCTGTCTGTCCCCAGTATTCAGAGCAGAATCCACACATATGTGGAACTAATGCATTGGTCTGTTTGATATTTTGACCAAGCAAATGGAATTTAAAAACATTAGTACTAGCTGGAGAACAAGAGACCCAAGGAAATCTTGTCAAGAAAAAATTTCAGTTTTACCATGTCAAAATTTGTTTAATTTTTTTAATTTTAGATTAGTGACTGCTTTCCAGGTTGGATTTTCTCTTTGTTTTACCAAGAATTGAAATCAGCTTGCACGCATCTGACTACCCCAGGAGTGTTTGTGCTTAGATGAACAGTGTAGCGTGAAGAAAGGCCCTAAATGTAATCAGAGGAAAAGAAAAGAAGTAACTCTGCAAGCTCTGTTGAAAATAATTTTTCTTTTTTTTGGCTGTAACACAAAACTAACATAAAAATGACTGAAATCCATGCAAAGAATATTTATTTGGACATGCAAATCAGTAGAACAGCGTATACTCCATCATCAACAATTTGTTTTAAAGAACTTTGAAGACTTGGTTTCTGCGTTATGCAGCAAATATTTATCCACTATTCTGCTAAGTTACAAAAGGAAAAGAAAATCTACCTTTTTATTGCAGTAACCATGGTGATATTCAGCAAAACGATACAGCAAGGGACATAGCAACCTTATATTCTTCAAACAGATTCCATATATTTTTCAGATTCTATTGCTGTATTAAACTATTGAATGGTTAAATGGCCAGGATAGGGAAGGACAAAAAACCCCAAATAATCTCTTCTTCATTCAGACCGTAGTCCATATTAGGCCACCTTTCCTGATAGGTTCTTCTTGAGGAAATTGCAAACTGCCATAAGAATCTGCAACCAGAATGGCCTTTCCTGTGGTGTCTGTTTTCCCTCCTTCTTTATGAATTCAGCAATAACAGAGATAACAGAACAAGCATCTTTCCTTACCGTACCCTCGTGAGATAAGGTGGAGCTGTCATTACCATCTGACAGGGAGGGAGAAACGCCAGGGGTAATTCTGATGTAATAATGCAGAACATATTTCTCTGCTTGGTGTCTTACCTTCCAAGATAAGGGCCGCACTCCCACTGCAGTGTAGATTGGTAAGGGGTGATTAACTGTGCTGGAAATTTCTTAAGGTGGCTGAGAGTAAACAGAGAAGAGAAGGATGTTTCCTGAATCCACGTCAGCCACAACTAAATCCTCTTTACTCAGCTTTACAGAGGGAGGTCTTCCCTCCTGTGGAGAATTTAAAGGGGTTCTTTTGAGGTAAACACATTTTTTTCTCCCTTCTGGTCAAGAGCTTAGTCTTTTATTATTATTATTATTATTATTATTATTATTATTATTATTATTATTCCTTTTAAAAAAATACTTTAATTTTTATCATGTTGTGACTTTTTTGACTTCTAGCAGTGATAAGAAAGCTTCGTGTTCAACGCCATGCTTTTTCTGGTGGTTCTGCGTTGCCTGACCCACCACTTTCCATATCCATCCCCATTGCAATTAGTGCTATAAAGGACAAACTGTGAGATAAAACAGGGACGGGAAACCTGCTTTACAGGTGACCACTGTGTCTTTAATTGGGTGTACAGTCTATTTTTCTAGCCAGTACATGAACCAGTGAAGCTCTGGATGGAAATGATGTTACAGACAATGCTTTGAGCAGGGACTGTTTGGGTAGGAATGTGCTGAACACACCCTTTGGTCCAGCTCTACGGGTTGGATGGACAAAGACGTTTCTAACTCAGTGTTTTCAAGTGTGAGGCAGTCCTGGGCACGCCAAGCAGACCTTGAGAAGCCAGGAGATTTTGTGGCTCTCGTCTCCAGGGTGAGACCACAGCTGGACAAGGAGTTTAATAAGATCAGGTTTGGAATTTGTGGCACTAAATGTGTCAGTCGTGGACCTGGAACACAGATGTTCACCACGAGCACCCAGTCCAGGAAAAGCAAGGTCTTGCTAACACAGACGTGTGTGGACAGCCCCGAGCTCCTCTGAGCCATGTGTTGGAGAGGTGCCACGTGGTTGTGTTGCCATGACTTTATTTTCAGCCTAACAAACCCAGCCTGTGACACACAAGGCTTCTTAGGCCAAGCACAGCACCCTGCTAGCACAGGTCTCCACCTTTCCAGTAACATCCAGCCTCCTCCAAGAACAAACTGAGCTGGATCTGCAGTTGGATCTGCTTATTCACCTCCATGGACACGTGCCTAAATGACTTCCCAGAAACCACAGAGCAGTTGCTGGAACAGGAGAGGTTTATTCTCATTCTTCAGACTAAGAAAGTGCTCCGCATTAGGCAAAATGGAAGGCAAACAACTTCCTATCTTAATCCCACACCTTAATCAGTCTTTTAGCCTTTACAGTTGTAGTTTAAGTTTTCCTAACCTGCAGAGGTGCAGAGGAAAATACAGTTTCTGTAAATCCCAGTTTAAGCCTTATTTCTTTTTCAGAAATATAATCATGCTCTTGAAAGCCGACAAAACCACACTTTATATTAAAACTATATTATGTCGAAATGATCTTGGTACTCCAGGCAACCCTTCAGCAAGATTTTCTGATCCATATTTAAGATCAGACAAGGGCAGGCAGTGTCAGGTGAGAACAGTGTTCAGCCACATCAAAAAGCTTCAGTCACAGTGAATTTTGTTCACAAAAATAATTACACTAGCTTGTGTCCTGTACCTCAGAAAACTTACTCTCATACCAGTTTGCTCTGTCAATAATCAGAGCAAATAAGCTCATATGGCAATTCTTCACCCATGTTATACTTCCAGGTACACGTAACCTATTTGTTACATGCATTTCTCAGAGGTCAACGATTTATTGAGCATTTACCTCATGGCATTTTCCCAGTTTAACATCAATACCCCATAATAATGATGTGCAAGCACACTTTTACAAGACTTTCATGGGACACCACAAAAAATGTAATGGAATGAATCAAGCAAGTGATGACAATTAGTTAAGTAATGCAAGAATATCTGCTGTAACTTGCACTTCAAGCAAAATATGAGGTGGAAAAGGCCAGTAGCATTAGGTCATCTCATGGGACAAGAATGTTTGTAATACACTAATTGTGAAGTATTTCCTATAGATGTTACACAAATTCATCTGAAGAGCATCTCATCGCATAGCAAACTTTGCTGCCTTTGGAAGTTCTCACAGCTTTGCCTCCTGTTAAACCATCTTTGCTCATGTGATGTAATAGTCTATTCTCGGGAATTAAATGCATATTCTTTCCTTGAGGTAGGAAGATGAATAACTTTCCATGAATCAAGCTGATGAGAACATTTCCCTGAGGGAAAGCATTGTCCATTTACCGCAGGTTTATTTAAAAAAGAAAAAAAGAAACAGGTTACATCTACCCATTGCAATCCATCAGACAGTGCTCCTTCTTCCACGTTGATAGTGGACTAAAATGTCAACATGGACAGGGAGATGTGCTGGATTTAATCACAGACCCATGAGCAGTTCTTATTACTGCAGATTCAATTGCCAGTACGTGCAGAAGTTTTAGGCACAGGTCAGGGATTTCCAATGAAGTCTAGAGAGGAGTACAACTTTCTGTAATGCTCTCCCCTAGGGTTCATTCTTAAACCCAAAATATGTCACTTTCTACAATTTCATCTTTGCCACTCACCTGAGCACCGCAGAGAAAAAAGAGAATCCCAAACCCATGCCTCAAAGGAGAGATGATTAGCTCCATGGTTTCTAAAATACTTACTTGGTTTTTTATGTTTTTTTGGTTTTTTTTAATATTTTCTCTCTTTTTCAGTCTGATGATGCAAATATGCTTGACCTGACTGCTAGTGACACATCCCTGTGTGTTCCCATAGTCCCTAAGAAAGGCAACAGTGTGCTCAGGTGTTACCAACAGGTGACTGACCTTGTGAGACACAAAGGCAAAGATGACTCAGAAGTGTTGCCCGAGTGGAGAAGGGAGCAGGAACCTGCAGGTTCCACTGCTCCCACATGAGCACCTCGCAGCCAGAACCATCTGTGGATCTGCTCTGTGTCCCTGGCTCCTGAAGGTAAAGACCAGTCCTAAACACGCTCCTCTTACCCCCAGATTTTTCACAGCCGAAAGCACGCTGTTCCCTTGCTAGCGTAATAAATTGAATTAGTGTGACTAAGTTAACAAAATTTGGTTGGTTTCCTCGGGAGCTGGGTTCGTTTTCCGGCGCAGGATCCATGCCCTGGGTGGGCACAGCCCCTGGCTGTGTGTGCCCTTGGTGGGTCTCCATCAGCCGAGGTCACAGGCGCTCGCACGCCCGCGGGGCTGCGTGCAGCCACACGCTCTCCTCCGACCACGTAGGAGCTCCCATCCCATGGCAACGGGGCACAAACAGGAGTGTTCTGGGTGGCTGTTTGCCATGGTTGTGGCTGGCAGTTGCCATGGTGCCTGGCAGGCAGGTGAGAGAAGCCCTCCTGAGGGGCACTGCCAGCAGCTGGCTGCTCCTACCTGCCTGGCATGCAAGGTTTCCCTTCCCACCCTGTGCCCAGACAGCAAAGGAGGCTGAATGGACACACACACAGGTGTGTGTTTGGCCACGTGGCAGCAGCATCCTGCAGAGGCAGGTGCCAAAGGAAGGTGGCATTTCTCTTGGCTTGCATTTTGGATACGCTCTGCTGTCAGTCGAGCACGCACCTTCTGCCAGGAGGGCAATGGCAGCCCTGTTCCTCCCACGTGGTGGAAATGCTTCTGCACAGTAACAAGTGCTGCTTTCCTTATATCTCCTGCCAGTGCTTCTGAGAAAGCCTTGGCATCCCTCTTTACCCAGAAACATAGCATGGTCCCCACATCAAAATTAGATGCTCTTCGAATGCTGCTTTTTACAAGTACGTGTTGAAAAAAACCCCAGAGACAGCTTGTTTGCAAACCTGGGGTTTTTGCTTTCTTCTGAGTTTTAAGGACAGGACTGACACTGAAAGCCATCGTGTCCCAACCTGCAAATAAATTCCTTCCAAACTGAATAATCAGTATCACTAACCCCACTGAATTTCCATGGTGATGCCCACCACGGGGGTGTTGAGTAACCCATTTGCCTTATTTCAAAGTGACCCCTTTCAACACTACCCAACGACAAACCTGCCAAGGTACAGATTGTACTCCCCCTCTGAAGATCCTCTCACCACCTCTCTCTTCTTTTTTGTGTGCAGTTCTTCTCAGCCTAGATGGCCCTTGACTATTTCTGGGAGAAGGAATGAGAGAATTTTGGACGCCTCTTTGAATTTTATGAATCAGCCTGGCAAGTTACTGGGAAAAGCATTCTCCTTCAGATTGAATTAGACTTAACCACAGCAACAGGATATCTCAAAACATTTTTGTTTTTCTCAATTAAGAAAGGAGCAAAACACTTCAGATTAACCCAGACAATTTGCTTGACCTGAAACAAAACTATATTTTTTTATATTTGGATTTGTAAAACTTTTGATCCACTTGCCCTTCTTAAAGAAGTATAAAAGAGAGTATAAAAACAACGCCTTTCTAGGAAAGGAAATTTTCCTGCAGAAAAGTGTCCCAAGTTTAATTTTATAGATTAAACTGTTTTAAACTGTGAAAAAATTGATCCAACCTTAAAAGCACATGTGGTGTTCTCAGCATTTCTCAGCGTAAATAGAAAAGAAATTAAATAGTATTTCTACCTCTATATTCTCTGGATTACTTAAGAGCTCAAGAGGTAATGAGAACATTTTTCTGGCTGTGTTTTAGGGTCTAACCTGCAGCAAACTTTTGCTGAGGTGCCAGTGCTCTTGTCTCAACAACGTCCCATTTGAGTGAACTTATTCCAGGTTTACACCACCACACTTTGAAGAGTGTAAGGCCTTAAAATCAATGTCTGCTTTGTCTTCCTGTGACAATGGTTTACAGTTGCCAAAACCACAATTCTTTTCCACAATATAAATAAAAATTGGACATGGAGGGTTAAGATTAGATGCCATTCCCTTTTCCTTTGGCTCTTGTAAACAGCAGGCATTTGGAAAAAAAAAGGAGGAATCAGGAATCTAGGAATCAGGAAAAGAGATAACATGTCCTTAGTGGGGGAAGAAATACAAAACCTGGATTTCCAGTGTGATAGCAAGCAGCCTTCTGAATCAACAGTGTCAAAAATCACTGTGTTTCTCAAAGGGAAAAGGGCATTTCCCAGAAAGCCTTTCCAAAACATCAGGTTTTCCCGTGAAACTATGCCCCACAAGTCCAAACGCATTCGTGACGTTTGTCCAGTCACACTGAGCAGGTGCTCTCCTGGTGAGGTCAGAGGAGCTTCCCAATCATCAGATCCTCATTTCCACATGCTGGCGAGGCCAGAGCAGTGCTACCTCGGGAGGTGGTGACACTGGGGTGACACGGATTTCACCGCGTGATTAACGCAGCCGTCAGCTGTGCGAATAACCAGCGGCTCAGCACACACGTGTGCAATCAGACCCACCAAGGGGTTCCAGCCAGCAGGACTGGCTTGTCAAGGGGGAGTAAACCCACTGCTAGCAATAGGTTTACTCATGGCACTCCGTTGTAAAAGCTGCGGGTAATTGCTGACGTTATGCAACGAGTTTCGTCAGAGCCGCGAAACCGACCGCGCTCTGTGCCAATTCGCTTTTATCCCTGCTCATCAAAGGCAGAATGAGCTGTCATTATTTCCAGCATAGGACAGAGGTGAGAAAAGTGCCTTGGACAGAACTAACAAACAGGAAAATGCAGCTTCCTTTGTTCTTTTTTTGTTTTGGTTTGGTTTGGTTTGGTTTTTTGTTAGATAGTTACACCACAAAGCACTACGTAAGATTTATGTTTTCCAGTCAATAACATCTTAAAGCACAAAACCTACTGATTTTGTGGAAAACACAAGTTAAGGCACAACAGGATTTTTTGACCTATTTTTTAAAATAAAACGTTAATCAGCCGCGTCAACAAATCTTTAAACTACTAGAAATGGAAAAGAAACAGATTGAGGCTTTCTGCTGTTTTAAACCTTTAGGATTCTTAAAGTCACCGTGCCATCAAATTAAAAAATAAATTCGATTAGAAATTTTAAGGTATTTGCTCTGAATTTATTCACTGTTTTCTTTTTTCAAGAGAACCATTTCCTGTTGGCAGGATGGTTTGAAGCTCTGAGTTGCAGAATATTAAAGCAAATGTGGCCTCCCCTGGTTAATTCACTAGAAGCTCAGTTTGTGAAAACTTTCCTATTTGCTGCCTTTAATGCCTCTTTCAGCACACTCCTAATTATGGGGTAAAATAGCAGCTGTTATCATATAGATGTCTTCAAAATTTTGACAGAAACTAGAACAACTTAAACCACATTTTTCCAAATACACTGAACATAACTGTGAAGGGGTTTTCTGTGCTGTGAACTTTCTGGCTTTTGTGGGGTTAAATTTTTTTTAATTACTTTTAATCTGTTGCATTTTTATCTTTCCTTTACTGTATTGTTATGTTAGTCTTTAAAAGGTGGTGGTAACTCCAACAGTTTTCAACAAAAGAGAAAGAAGAAAATAAAGAAAAAAAAATTAAAAAATTGCACTGGTTCCAGATGACCAGAAGGCAAAAAATGTTGGTGGTCCTTTTCCCTTTGGTCCTACAAGGAAAGAAGAAGAGTTTTTATTTCTACTTAAATGCTTAGAAGGGGGGGATTAGTCTATCAAATACAGTCTCATTACACAGTTTTGGAAGGGGTTGTAAGGAAATTACATTTCCATTAATATTTGGGGGCTCCTAAAACCATGGATCATTACAGTAATATCTAAAATATATGTTTGAGAACTTCTAGATGTTTATTACTCACCTGAAGTACCACACCATAATACCAAAATGAGCATTTTTCATCATGGAAATTTGCATACTGTGGACTGTGCAGCACAGCACAACCAGACTTTCTCAGCATTAGATCTGTTTCTGTTTGGGCTTAGATATTCTTGGGAGGGAGGGAGAGAAAGAAGGGAGGAAGGGAGGAAGGGAGGAAGGGAGGAAGGGAGGAAGGGAGGAAGGAAGGGAGGAAGGAAGGGAGGAAGGAAGGGAGGAAGGAAGGAAGGAAGGAAGGAAGGAAGGAAGGAAGGAAGGAAGGAAGGAAGGAAGGAAGGAAGGAAGGAAGGAAGGAAGGAAGGAAGGAAGGAAGGAAGGAAGGAAGGAAGGAAGGAAGGAAGGAGTAGAAATGGTAAGGTCAAAAAAGCCCTCTAAGATCGAGTCCAACCATTAACCCAGCACTGAACCATTACAGATGACCATGGCTACTTGCAATATCAAGGAGGTTTATGGTGGTGTCCATTGTGAACACAGACTGACAGATCCAGCTGTCTGAAACACTCCACAGGTATAGTTGTATTCTTATATAAAGTATCTGTACAGATACGGGATGGGAAGTGTTTCCAAAAGAAGCTGCAAATCAACTTGGTGCCAAACCCATTCTCCCCAGAGAAGACACAGCTCCATTTTTGTACTTCAGACTCAATTGATTCAGATTGTGATCAATTACTACTCCTCCCCACAGCAGTCTAATTAAGTTTTTAATGGAATTCTGTGAATTCGAGGTGAGGGATCCTGTCATCCAAGTCAAAGGCTGACAGCTTAACTCCACCGATCTGATTATTATGGTGTTTACAATGGTTTAGAACCCACTTTTGCAACATAGGTACTCTCACTCTTATATTGCAACTACTGCCTTTGGCTTTAATGGCAGATTAATTTCTGATCTGTGAATACATTTGTGGATGTGGATGTACACATATACATCTGAAAACCCATTTTTTGAAGCACACTGGAAAGATGAGTGCGAAGATCACTCTCTTCCCAGGTACTGGGTCAGGGTTTTGTTCCAGAATCAAAACCTCCTGGTTCCTGGGAAGCAACAGTGAGGAATTGGTTCTGTTCAGGCAAGCTGACTCAGAGTCTGCACTTTTTTTTTTTTTTTTTTTGGTAATAGAATCTAAATTGCAGTGAATCAGAGGAGTTAGGTGGAATGAGACAAAGGGCATGCTGGAAAGACTTGAGTCAGTCAGATGCTGCAGTCAGTGTGGCTCACCTTGAGCTGGTACTTTACAAAAGACTTTAAAGCACTGGGAAGTTATTTTGTTCTTTGGTGACAGTGCAGTGCATCTTTTCCATTCTCTGGATGCTGTCTGTGCAGTAGGCTGTGGAGTCGATAATAGGAGTAGATGCTGAAAAGCCCATGCTTCTCCAAAAATGGGTTTGCTTGGGTAAAAAACGGCGTTCTTGCAACACATGTGGGCTTATTTATTGTTAGTGTTCCTAAAGATGCCAGTCAAGGTCACAAGATTCAGTTACTCATGTGCAAATGCATCTGGAATGACACATCCTCTGTCGAGCCACTTCCTGTGAAATTAGATGTGAGCAGCACTAAGGATCATGTCGGAGATGGGAAGAGATGAAATGACTCTCCCCGAGGCATGGAGTTGCCTGCCACTCTCCCTAACACCATGTCTGTTATGCAGCAGGTAAAAAAAGGAGTTTACCCCAACAGTGTTGGTGAGGCATCTCTTGACACTGAGGCCTGTGGCTGGACACTGCACATTACCCACCTGGATTAGACATCTTGGTGCTTTAAATTGCATTTACAAGGTGTTACCTTCACTGGATTCACATAAAATTGGTGTCTCTCCATCACTTCCAGAGCAATACTCCTGTAGCTGCATCTTGTGGCACACAGAGTCTGGGAGGGCTCTGCCTGCTCCGAGTGGCTCTGTGCTCAGCTCTATGCTCTGCTCTGTGCTCTGCTCAGACACGAGGCTGCTGAAATCAACCTTTAATGGGTCACACTGAACATGTGTTTGTCCCCTAATCACGCCCGTTTGTGGGTCACAGGAATCCTGGGCTGAATGCTGAGTAAAAACTCCTGTTGGTGTTTTGTATTTATCCTGTAGGATCACAGACACATTTACAGCTCGGTCCTTAAGACCTGGCTGGGCCACAAGTAAATTTTCAAAATCTGCTCTATGCTGAAAGCACCAAATAGATGACTTTTATCTTAAACATGGGACATTTTCATCTGCTGCTACCTAGACACTCTTTTCACTTTCACAGAACAAGACTCTGCTCTGAATTCCTAAGTAAAATTCTGGTTTTGCTGTGGCAAGCTTCCTTTTTTTCCTACACCAAGGGAAACACTGCATTAGGCCAAATGACTCAATGTTGTTTGGGAAAATGTATAACAACTAAGGGCACTTGTTATGAAAGTTCATCTGATTAAAGCTGGTTAGGAAGCAAATCTAAGGATGAAAGGAGGCTTTTGTGAACTTTTCTCTGAAAGCACATTAATCCCTAATAAGATATGGTGTGATACAGAGCATGTTGCTGGTTTGACCTGTGGTAACGCTTCTGAAATGATTCAAGGGATGAGTTTGTCAACAACAATCTGTAATCTTCTGTTTATAGGCAGAGTTCAAATGGATTTTATTGTGTTCATCCTCACTTTCCCTTCTCTAAAAGCCCATGGGCCAAAAAAGGAAAAACACTTGTGTGGCGTTAGTGGAACTTGCCGTGAGTGACAATTTCACTTTCTTTCCAAGTCATACCCCAAAGCAAACTCTGCAATCTGCCAAAGCCTAGTCCTTAGCAAACCACTGGTGGTACTGCTACAGAGGGAGGAAACACCAGTGGTGAAAATCCTAAGTCCAAATGGAAACTTTCCCCACCATGAAGGGAGCAATGGACAAAAATTTCTCTGAGCAGCTGAACATCTCATCTGAATTCTTCCTTTCCAGACCACTGAATCCATGCACAGATGGGCAAATGCCCCATTCCATTTAATGAACTCTTCCCTGCCTCTGTGTAGGATACAGAACCATCTGCATTGTTTATTAATACATCTTCCCTATTTTCTCTGTTTGCCAAATATTTTTTTTCCTCTGTCTTTTTGCCTTTACTGGTGTCATAATCCCAGCTCTTAGTTTGAACTCTATCTCTTTATCTAGTCAAGACAATTTTCTCTGCTTATAAATTTCATGGAAAGCTCATAGAAGGTTTTTTGCACTAGTCCTCCAACTGACTCAGTCTGGGGTCACCACAGAGCAAGAACAGGACCAGAATATTGTAGGTTTATATGTGAATTTTATCGTAATTTGCAGAGATGGGGCTCACGATATCATCTTCCAGATATAAATTTGATACAGACACTATGGACCCAGGTGGAACTGAAAAAGAAGACACTCTGGGTTTTTACATATTAAGTAATCTTTCATAGGTTCTCTCATTGCCCTTGCCTGTGGGCAAAAAGATGAGAGGAGTTGTAATTGGGTTAATCCTCTGTATTGTGCTAACAGGCATAGGCAAACACATCCTGCTCCAAGATACCTAAATAAACTCCATTCATGATGTTCTGACTCTGCAGCCAGATTTTTTAAAACCTTACACATCTTTGGGGATAATGCTATCAAAATAGCTCATCCTTCTCTCAAAAGGAGAAAATTCTGGCTGACTTGCTGCTAATCCGAGGTTTGCATGTACCTTTGCATGATTTATTTGGTATTGGGACCTGCCCTTTCCGAGTCACCTTCTCTTCACTTCACATTTTCATCCTTTTAGCCATATTTTGTGTCTTACAGACACTTCATACACCTTGGGATTAACTCACTATGAGGTCTTCCATCCCTAAATGCATTGCGACAGCTAATTTTGATCCAGAGCCTGTAGAGATTAAAGTTTCCTTGCTCTCCCCACTGCCAAATTCTCTTTACCACGAATTTATTCCAGCTTTGCCTTCTAAGAGGAGGCTTGACACTTCCTCGCCCATGAATCATCTTCCTTCATTGCATTTTTACTTTTGTTCTAAAGCCCTGTGTAAACACTTCCTCCACAGGTTATTCAGGAAATGTTAAACCAAGCCTGCAGAGCACTACCTGCTTCCTCCATAGAAATGTCATTAATTCCTAAACTCATTGCTGTTTCCCCCCAGAAAAAAATCATTCAAACTGATGTCTTTAAAGTATAATCATGGTGCTTCAGAACTGCAAAATAAGAATATGCAAATGTTGGATTTTCTCCCAATTTTGCATGCTGATTACATTATTACACCTAGAGATCCAATTCTTTATTTCTCGCCAGTGAATTGAGAAGTCTCCTCTCCTTTTACTGGGGAAAGAACAAAATTGTGGAGTGAGTTATGATAAATATTGAACTTGTATACGTAAAGACAGATTGAGGATGCCAAACACAAAATTACACCAAATGTCCTCTGTGAACACAACTGGCTTATTACACAAATCCAGAGCTCTTTCACTGCAGTTTTAAGAGATTATACTGAAATCTAAATTTCAGCAAAATTCCTTGTGTATATGAAAACTTGTGTGTAGAAACTGGTTCCAGGCAATTCCCAGTGTTGCATCCTTATTAGTCATTTGAGCTTTTCTTCAGAGGTGATGGGATAGGAGCAGTGGCTCGGATTTTGGATGCAACCTCTCAAGATTTTCCTCTGCTTCAGATCTCTTTTATCACTGTACTTTTATACATATTTGTGTACAAAACCAGTTGTATTTCCTGAGGCTTAGGCTGACCAGTAAATATTTAGCTGCAGAACAATTTAGCCTGTTTGGAAGACTTAAGCTGAAGGTTTGGGTACACATTTGACAGTGCTTACAGTCTTACAAGCTCTTTTGAGGGCTTACATCTCCAGTTTTAATGCCATTTACAAGTCTGGGAACCTTTGTAAGGTCTCATCCATCTCCAAATGGCATCTCAGCCAGAAAAGTGGTACTCTAGGCTCTGATAATTTCAGGGCAGCTCTGACAGCTTCCTGGTTCAGATTCAAGCTTAGTGGTGTTTGTTTCTGTGTCTCAATAGGAGTCTTTTGGCCAGGAAAATAAAAATCCTTCACCCCGCACTACTATTAAGGACACTGTTTTCAATCATTTTAGTTGATTTCATCTTTTCTGAGATATTTTTGCTTCCATTGCTGACTTTACTGGAAGCAGATTCCTGCTAGCTGATTCAGAGATGGGATTATTACAGCTTTAAGGGAAGACACGTGGTCCATCTCTTCTTTCTGAGGAAAAATCCTAGTGCAATCCCTAAATGCAAAGGTGATATTTTTGTTGGATTCACAGCTCTTGGTACTCTAAATTCAGGCCTTCTTTGAAAACAAGTTTATGTGTTGAAAAGCTAATTCTGAAAATCTAACCGTGAAATTACAGGGAAAATCTTTTTTTAGCCACTTATTTAATGGGTTTTGTTCTGACAGATTTCCTACATTTCCCCTATGAATTATTAGGTTTTATGGATACTCCAACTTTCAGACAAATCTGTCAGCTCTGCTCCTACAAGCTGAATCTCCGGGTTGAATCTCCCAAAACTGTTTGAATACCATCAGTCTTGTGATTAATACTCATTCTGACACGGGATTTTTTGACTCCTGCATCCATCTTTTCTTAACCCAGCTCTGTCTGTGTGCCTGCTTACTTGGTTCAACCTTTCTAAGAGCATCTTTTGCTGCTTCCCTGCTGTGGTGCCACGCCTTGACATGAGGTAAGGAGGGGAAAGGAACATCTTCCTATTGTGTGACCTCTTTCCTCCTCTGCAGTAGCCTGCCTTAATTGTGTGCCACGTTTGGCCTCTTGCATCCTCTGTGATTAACAGGAGTAAGTCCTGGCTTGAGCTTGTGCCTGTAGGGCCCCTTGCAATTATCATCAGGCACCCACAAGTCTTGCCAACTTTGCAAAAATGTATGTTACACAAATCTCAGGCCCCAAAAGAATCTTTCCTTCCTTGTTTTCCCTTTCATTTTTTTGGGAGCAATTCAGTTACCATTGTCTGTTTCTCCCAAAGAAACCCTACATTTTCACATCCTACACTCTGCTACTTTACAAAGTGGGCATTGTTAAGCAGAAGGAACAAAAAAAGTCCTTGAGCCGACATTGCAGAATGATTTCTGGTCTCCTTTTCTCTGTGCTCCCTTTCAAAATAATCTTTTCCAAGCTCTGTGTTTTCCGAAGTGCTTCTGGGCTGTTTTGCTTGCTTAGGCTGCTCCAGCAGATAAAACCTCCTTTCTTCAAGATTTCTGGTACTAGAACAGAATGGAAGCAGAATCCTCTCAAATATTTCACATTCACTGAGAAGAAATTCTGCTGGAGTTGAAGAAATTTGAGATATTTTGGTGAAATTACGTATGATTTGACTTGGGTCATAGACCTCTGAAGAGCTTCCTCTGCATACGTAAGTAAAATACAATTTTCTTGCTCATTTCCTCAAGGGCAGTGTGCAGTAAAACAGCATTTTTCACGTGGTTTTGACTTGAAGACACAGTGACTTGAGACACAACTGTGCTCCCCAGTCCCACAGCTGGAGAACAAAGTTTAAAAAAATTCCTGCTGAAAGGTTTAGTGATCCAAAACTTAGGTGCTAAAGTACCTGATCTCTAATGTGTCACCTTCATGACAGGACTCACAGAGGACTGTGTGAGGTATCCAGTCTTTCTGTAAATGGTTTGGGAAGAGATGATGGCTTCATAGGGAGTCCAAGACATGGAGTTACACTAAAAAAGGAGACACAATCATGGACAGTGAAAAAAGCTGATGTGAACAATGGAAACTAGGGGTCTATCTGAGACCTCACCATTCTCAGTCATCAACGTTTTACCCAGATTTTTTACTCAATTTTACTGACCTCTTGTCTCTGCAGAACTTACCCACAACACTGAAAAATCAGGTTCAGTACAGTCTCTTTTCTAGCATTCGTCTCCTTTCTGCCTTTCAAACTGTAGTAGCTATCAAATAATGGAATCACAACATTGATCAAGTTGGAAAAGGCCCTTAAGATCAGTGAGTCCAACCATTTACGCAGCCCAACACTAAACCCGAGTGCCACATCCACATCTTTTAAATCCCTCCAGGTCTGGTGAATAATCTACTTCCCTGAACAGCCTCTTTCAATGCTTGGCCACTCTTTCAGTGAAGAAATTTTTATTAATATCCAGTCTATACCTCCCCTGGCGCAGCCTGAGGCCGTTCCCTCTCCTCCTGTCCCTGTTCCCTGGGAGCAGAGCCCGACCCCCCCCGGCTGCCCCCGCCTGTCAGGGAGTTGTGCAGAGCCACAAGGTCCCCCCTGAGCCTCCTTTTCTCCAGGCTGAGCCCCTTTCCCAGCTCCCTCAGCCGCTCCTGCTGCTCCAGACCCTTCCCCAGCTCCATTCCCATCTCTGGACACGCTCCTGTCCCTCAATTCTTTGTCCTGAGGGGCCCAGAAGTGGACACAGCACTCGAGGTGGTCCCTCAGCAGTGCCCAGCACAGGGACGGTCACTGCCCTGGTCCTGCTGCCACACCATGGCTGGGACAGCCCAGGGGCCACTGGCCTTCTTGGCCACCTGGGCACCCCTGGGCTCGTGTCCAGCTGCTGTCACCAGCACCCCCAGGGCCCTTCTCAGACAGTTTTCCAGTGGCTCTGCCAGAGTCTGAGGCTTCCTTACCATTGCAGTTTCAGACTGCAATGTCACATGTCTATGACAGATCCAGTCCTGACATAATGGATTCCACCAGACCCCATAAATATGCTGAAAATAGATTGGTAAACATGGCTGCATGGTCTGATATGATCTTTTTATATATTTGCCCAGCAAAATACTGCACAGGTCTGACGAACTGCCTCTGTTCAGACAATAAGCTTTGCTGCACATACTTCCTACATGACCTTAAAGAGGAGTCACTGACCTGATGCACCTCATGTTGTTCTGGCCAGGATGTTCCCCAGTAATTTCAAGGGTAATCAGAAGCAGCCCAATATTAAAATCTTGAGAGTAAAATAAGGGGGAAGTACTAGCTATATGCCAACCCTTAGCAAAATGGCCCTCCCATTTAAACAGAGGTGGAAATTAAAATAAACTAAGTGTATTTTAAAAGTCTGTGTTGCTCTGTCCGTCACTCATCAGCATTGCTTTTTTGTAGAATTATCATTATTCAAATGAACAAAATGTTCCATGAACTAGAACTTTTTGGAAAGCCTCTGCTAGGAAATTAGGTGTTTATCCCCAGCCATACAGGGTGTATTTGTAACCTGGAATATACAAGCTGTCCTGAGGAATTCAGTGGTTCTGTGGATCTGCTGGCACAGGATTTAATCTACTCTAAGGTGATTACACCCAAAACTAAAGGAGGTTAGATAATGGCAGAAGCTAATGGACCAAACTGTGTTGTATACATCCTGTGCAATTCTGCTGAACTCACCTGACTGCACAAAGTATGGCAGAGGCAGAATTTATTCTGACAGCCCTCAACTCGAACACAGTCTTCAAAGTAGGTTTTGGAGTTTGATGCCCAGGTCAAGTTTTTTTTATGTAGGTTTTAGTATTCATCATTCTCCATTCACCTCTGCGACAAAGAGTTTTGGAGAAGGGTGTTCAGACATGGTCCAGGAAAGGAAGGACCTCGACATTCAGTATTTCAAAGTAAAAAAATATTAATAAATCAGTGCAAAAATTTAATATTAATTGTAGTTGTGTAGTTTGAAAGAGGTGGATTTTCTAGTCCTGGCATTTTTCCAGTGCAACTTGTCAAACCAGGTTACATATGAAATGTGCCCGCAGCCAAAAATGTGAGAACTCAGCGTGACGATGTGCAGAGGCTTGTTTGATTTGGGGTGATTTTCACTTTTCATCAAAGAAACTACATGATCCTCTTTCATGGGTAATATTTCCAAGGCTCATTATTATTCCCTTGTTTGCTTTGGTTACTGGGGCTCATTGGAGGAAACATTTAATTTCGTTTCTTCATTATGAGACACTTTTTGTCAAGGTGCAATGTTGTGCTTTGTCCTTTAGACTTCTAATCCATAAAACCCTCCCTGGCTTTGCCACGTTTATTGACACCCAAGGGAATCTGCATTGCATAACATGTCAGACTTGATTTGTTTGTTTTTCATTCCCAATTGTCTCTGTTTTTCTAGGGAAATATTCTCCAAAATTATTTTTTTTTTCCAGACACAACGACAAAAGCTTATGTTTGAAACATTACTGATTTCACAGTATGAAGAAATGTATTTCATATGACAACATCAACACAAGAGATAAATAATCAATTTACTCTGTTTCTGTTCAGAGGTGGTAGCACACAGGTCGAGGATTGTAATTTTTTTAAACATGCTAGCTCAACAGGCTGTGATTGTCCAAGCACATTTTAATTATTTTTGAAATAGAAGGAACTATCATAGTTTTTCTATTTGAATGAGAATCCTGTTTGCCAGCCAAAGTAGTTGCAGCAACTTAGGTATTATTTTAGTGATCCTGTTGATTGCCATGCACTACACTATTTTTATCTTTCACTAGTTCATGGCTACAAAGAGATACTTGCGCCAAAGAGAGAAAAGAAATCCAGAGGTCCGTGCCATGACAGGTTTTCAGAGTTTCTGTGTGTGAAAAAACAGTTCTGCATAGACTGTTTTACATTTTTATTTAAGTTCTTGCTTTCCAGTTAGTGGAAAGTTGTTACAACTTGTTAGGTGAGAAAGTAATGAATACATATTGAGTGTTAATTAAATAAATATTATGGTTTTGTAATGTGTCCTTTCCATCTGTTCTCGATTGTTCTTCATTGTCCAAACACATTTTCGCTTCCCTATCACACGCTACTTTTAGTCCTTCCAGTTTCAGTTTTCACTCCTCCTTACTCACACAAGCTTTATTGTTTCATCTGAAAGAATATTCCATCCTGCCCTGACTTCCAAAGACTATAACCAAAACCACTCTGCTTTTTTGCTCTGGAGGCTGGAATCACATCTCATTTGCGATTTAAAATTTCCCTTTTCACAGCCTTCCTTACTAAGTTTTCTTGCAGACTGTCCTCTTGTAATGACCTTTTTGCATCTTCTATCCCCAATTTGTTAATGGAATAAAAATGCAGCTTATTTCCCTTCCTTTGTGTATTGTTCAACCAAGTTTCTGCTTCCTAGAATATGTTGCTCATGGAAGTCACTTTAGCAAACTATTTTCCTGACAGTTTTGTTCTTCTCTTTGTCTGGTTAGGTGGGGCTGCTCATCTTTTAAAAATCATTTCTGCAAGATGCACAACTCCCAGTATTTGCTGTTTCTTCTGTTATAAGCATTCATCAGTGCCGACACTTCTCAGCGTCCCTATGCTGAATTTAACTGCAACTTGCAACAGCAGCGTGGAGATAAAACTAAACTGAGAAATGTCAGGTTACTTGTTTTGTAGAATAAGTGTGCTCTGCAAAACATGAAAAGCCTGGGGTCTTCCTAAAATCACTAGAGGTAACTGAAGGGGAAAAGATAACCATTTTTTGAGAGAGAGGAAGGACGAGAACAACCTGACAGCCGTAAATTGGGGGAGCAACCTTCCAGAACAGGTTGGAGCTGGTTGTTTTGCACCCAACAACAGCTGATGAAGCTGTGCCAACTGGCTGCAACCCTGGCAGCAGGTGAAGCTCATTTCTGTCAGACTTCTTGACTCTTGAGTGGTTCCAGCAACATACATACTGGTGATGGACCAAAGAGAGCGAGAGAGAGAGATAGGATCTGCTCCATTATTCTGCTCCGAGCAGCTGAGGCCCAATTTTTTAATTAGCGAAACATTAACTAGGGTCTGGGTATCCCTGACTGTTTGCTGTGCAGGAAGATTATTCAAATTGCCAGGCACATTCACTCACACTGGGTGAAACCACTGGAATTGTGTACTGTTGCCCCAGGTCAATGCAAATGAAGAAGGGACACTACCAACAAAAGGATTTAGATCAGGAAGTTATTTCTGTGGGGAAAGAGGAGGGAAACAGCATGCAGGGAATGGAAGATCCTCTTGAAGACAGCTCAGAAACACCACGCTACTTTCAAGAAGACCAATGGTCTAAACAGCCAAAATTAAAAAAAAAAAAATTAGAAATAAATATCTCCAATGACCAAGCTAGATTTGATCTCATCTGAGAAGATGGAGAAAATACATTAAAATGATAGCACGCCTTTCATCCAGGGGCAAATTGGCTTTTGGAAGCCAGTGAGATATTGACAACTTTTCACAATATTGTCCCAGACTGCAAACTGGTTGAAAACCCTCTCCAGTGAAAGGATTCTTGTCTCAACCCAAGTCCCACCCATTGTCCTCTGCAGAGTGAGTCAGAGCTTCCCAAACATCCACAATGTTGTGTCAACACTTTCTTGTATGAAAGGAAAAGTGTCCTCTACCCTGGAGTCTTGTAGCAGATAAAAATAATTTCAAATGCATGTTGAGCTGGGGTTCCTAAAACCCTAGTGTCCCAATAAATACTCAAGTTTAGGAAGCAGGTTCCTGGAGTGATCAAGGAGAAGGTAGAGGAACAGAGCTTCTGAGAAGTTCTTACTGGAAGCAAGTTCCTGGCTTTCTCATGTCTAGGAGAAATCCCTCCTTCCTTCTTCCTCACCCCTCCAGCATCACTGAGCAATGTGTTCCAATATTATTTCAATATATGACTAACATAATTAGTTTAATGTTTCACTCCTTCCTCACATAAACCGGAAAGTAAACTGTAATTCCACTGTAAGCAAACGAAGAATGGCATGTGAGGCCTCCCTTGAAAAATTCTGGTGCAAAAGAAAGTGCAGAATTTTGTGGAGGAAGCAAAAGCAGTAACAACTGTTCAGCTTAATACATTTCTCCTCCTCATCTTCAGTTCCAGTGGAAATACTCAGTTTCAATGAAGAGGTGTGCTGTGGGAAGGCCAGCAGACCCTCAGATCTTCCCTGTACGTCCCCTGAGAAACGTGCCAGAAAAAGTATCTTAGTGGCAGACACACAACTGTAATTTTCAAAGGCAGAAAACACCAGCTTCTCCTGAAAATTGAGGCACATAATGAGCTATTTTCCTTGGAAAATATTAAAGTATATGCATGAGTGTATAAATATCCATATAACACACGTCACACATGCACACACGTATGTATGCAGTACATACATAGGTTGCAACTATTATCCTTCATTTGCTTGTGCTTTCTCTCTTACCTCTGTAGAAGGGCCACTAAATTACACAGAAAATAGAGAAGTTTTTAAAATCTGTCCATTTAGCACTCTAGGAAATTCAAAAAGACTGAAAAAACCCAGTGTAATTTACAAACTTTACTTCAGCTAACTTCATTATTTGCATTCATGCATCTGCTTGATATAATATCTATTAAATATTAAGCTTAGGAAACAGACAGAAAATATTTCTAATGTAGTTGACTGGCTGACCACAGAGCACTACCACAATTTTGTAATAAACATTAAGACAATGCTTGAACACTATTAAAGACAAATGCTGTTTGAAGAAACCACACAGAATCATAGAACCATAGCATGGTTTGGGTTAGAAGAGACCTGTAGAGATCATCTAATCCAAACACCCTGCTGTGGGCAGGGATACCTTTCACTAGATTATTTTGCTCAAGGCCCATCCAAACAGGCCTTGAATATTTCCAAAAATGGTGATGTTGGTGTTGCACCATGAACGGCGCGAAAAACAACGACACAAAGTCTAAGTCCAGGAGCAATAATAGCTTTTAATGGCATATTTAATTAATTATACATCGGTTCATACAACTTGGGTCGCCAGCATGGCATGAGGTCATTGGTCACTGATCATCCACCTCCTAGAATGATTGGTGGAGGCTACAAAACATTCATTTGAAAATATTTTCTTCAGTATACCATAACAACCCTGCTGCCGAACAACAGCAGGTGCAAGATAAAAATTAGTTTACAGAACCCGTAGCAATGTTTTTCATAGTTTCTGTGAGAAACAGATATCTCAAAAAATGCTACAGAAAGCTGGAAAATTTCTCTGCTAAAGCTTTTCAGCGTCTACATGGTGAACCCATGACTTCTCTGGACAACATGTTCCAGTGCCCTCACCCCACTCATTCTAAAAAATTTCTTCCTTATATCCAGACTAAATCTGCCCTCTTTGCATTTTAAAATCACTGCACCTTGCCGTGTAAAAAGTCTTTCTCCATCTTTCTTATAAGCCCCTGTTACAAATTGAAAGGCTGGAGTATGTTCTTCCTGAACTCCTCTCGTGTCCAGGATGAACAGTGCCAATTCCCTCAGCCTGTCTTCACAGGAGAAAGGTTGCAGCCCTCTGGTCATTTTGGTGGCCCTTCCATGGTCCTTCTGCAATAGATCCATGCTTTCCTGTGCCGGAATTTCCTGTGCAAACTTGCTGAGAGTGCCCTTGATCCCACCATCTACACCTGTAGCGGGGTTATTAAACAGTATTGGTGCCAGTACGGGTTCTTTTGAAGCGCCACTCGTTGCTGGCCTCCACTTGGACCTTGAGACATGAACTGCCACTCTTAGGATGTGGCCATCCAGCCAATTCCTCGTCCATCCATCAGTCAAATCCATATCTCTCCAACGCAAAGGCAAGACTTTTGTGTTCTTTTCTCGCCCTTTTTGAAAAATGGGTGTGATATTCCCTTTCCCCCAGTCACTGGGCACTTTGCCTGACTGGCATAACTTTGCAAATACGACAGAGAGTGGAGTGACAACTACAGGGTGCCATGGACTATGTGTATTCAGGTTCCCCACGTGGTCTCAAATCTGGTTTTCTCAGGATACTCTCCTCTCTGATGAGACACTCTTTTCCAAGAAAGAATGGTCTCAGTTAAACCACTGCATTCCAAGCTTTCCTTAGAAGCCTTTTTAGGCATCTTAAAGGAAATAACTATTTTCTGATGCTGTGCTTCCTCACACCCTCTCTGACAAAGATAAAAAGAGAGGATCTAAGGAAATTTCTGCATTTATTTTTATGAATCACTGCATCTCTGGTTTTTTTATTGCACATATCCCTATGTATTTCTTTGAACAATTTTCTTTTTGTAATACTCTAAAGGTGGGTACAGTACAGTCATGTCTAATAATTTATTTACTGTGAGCTGGTTCATTCATCACATCCATTTCAGCTTTTAAGTTTAGGGACTCTGTACCGATATTGCGGTATTTCATAATTTTACAATTGCTGTTTCAGAGATGCAGTCAGTCAAAAAACGTGATTACACTTATGAGCATCCATCAACCTGTGTGTAGAATCATGGAACCATAGAATTATTTGGGTTGGAAAATACCCGTGGGATCATCAAGTCCAACCATTAACCCAGCACTGCCAAGGCCACCACTAACCCATGTCCCCAAGTGCCACATCCACACGTCTTTTAAATCCCTCCAGGAACAGTGACTCCACCACTTCCCTGAGAAGCCTTTTCCAATGCTTGACCAACCTTTCAGTGAAGAATCTTTTCCTGATGTCTAATCTAAACCTCCCCAGTCACAGCTTCAGCTCATTTCCTCTTGTCCTCTTACTTGCTGCTTGGGAAAAGAGTATATAAATTGATATAAGTTCCCCCAAATTTTAAAAGTATACATTTCACACACAATCTTTTATAAAATGTGAAATTCGCAACAATCATTTTCTAAATATCTTCCCAAGTTTTAGAAGTGAATAAAACACTAATTTTCTTCCTCATATGCTGAGGGCAGCTTACTGTCAGAACTTCCCCACAACAGACACCAGTCTGTCTAATGGCGCATAATCTGTGGGTTCCCTTCCCATGACTGTTTTATCCAACCAAACCAGCATTTTCTAGTCTGTCCTGAAAAGGTGATTTCACTCTTTTCCAGAAACAACAAATAAATGCTTCTTCTACCCACCTGCACTGTGATCTGGATCTGTGCAACATTCCCCTGAAATCACACCCCTTCTGCTAAGGCAGCTCCACTTCCAGTAGCCGCACTTGACAAACTTTGGCTAAACTTCCCCGAGAGGTTGTGCTCCCAGCGAGCTGAAAGCATAAAAAAATGTCATTGATAAGGTGTGAGTCAGGGGTGCTTCACCCTAACGTGCGTAGAACCCAGTGAGATCACCTGGCACCTTCCTACATAAACACATCAAAAAGCATGTGCTGAACAGGTTTGATTAGATAAATCCGTTGCACAATGATGATATTTGCTGGAGCTGAAAGAGGAACGAAAGGCTGGATTGCAGACGGATTCAAAAACGTGACGGTTGGGTTTCCATCCCTGCTTCAAGGACGTGGTGAAACCTGGAGTATTTGAATGATGCTCAAAATTACCTTCAGGTGAGGCCACTAGCAGAATTCTGAGTGTGGTATCACATTTCTAACAGCCTCAGGATTTTGCTGGATATTTCCAGCTTGCCATTACTCCCTGATATCCCAGCACACGGTTTGACGAATTATTTGAATTATCTTCAAAGCCCTTATAATTAGCTCGGTTTCTTTTGTCTCTGCAAATCTTGGCAAGTTATGTCTTGTAAATCAATCCCTTCATCTCCTCCAGCAAAGCATAAGGCAAGAACTGTGGAACATACAAAAGCCAGGTGAGAATAAAGCACTCCCTTTTCAACACATGACATAGAAAGCGACTGTAGATATTAATTTTCTTCAAGTATGCCCAAATGCAGTAGTCACTCTAAATTTCAGACATCATAAATGCTGAGAGCTGTTATTATCACTGGAATTAACTTTTATTTGCGCAACTCTAAACAAAATTACAATGATCAGTGTGTTTTTGCCTTATGACAATATTTTTTCCATTTCCCCCTCAAATATTTTATCTCCTGCATTTGACCCATCAGGCTTGAATGGCAGGAAGGACCTTGCTGTGGTCCATGACTCATTTCAGCTCTTCCCCAGCCACTCCCTGGGTGTGTTTTTTGTTTTGTTTTGTTTTTTTATTTTAATAGGAGCAGCTCTTCTGCAATCTGAGGCTGTACATCTCTGTAACCACGTGGCATCAACTTCCTCTTCCCCAGGGGAAGGGACCTTTGTCATTAGCAGTTTCAAGTGGAAAATGTAACACCCATTCACAAGGGTTCCTGGTACAATTTTGACACCGTAAAATTCTTTTAAAGCATCCATCCAGATGCTCTGAGAAGTGCCACTCCTACAAACTGAAGATGCCTGGCTTCTGTGTTTGGTAATTGTTTATTGCTGGAAAACACTGTCCTTTGAAGGATGTCATGTACACGAGAGTCACTCAGGGAGAAGTTTTTGCAGACTCAGCTCTGTTAGGCCATGATGAAGCATGTCATGAGCTACAGAACGTCCCTCTACATTTTGGGGGAGAGTTTTTGTTTCCTCAGCCTTTGCTCTCACAGGCAGACTTCTTGATACAGAAGTCGACTCTTTCTGATGGCATTTTGGAGCTCAGCGCATGTGGACAGGCTAATTTCTTAGTTGGTACCCCAAAGTTTTTTCATTGAGAAAAACTTAAGAAATAATGACATGATGCAGCATTCTTCTGGTCCCCAGGGTCAGTATTTCTTATTAATTGTAGCTGACATTTGACTCCTGACTGGAGGAGATGGTTCATAAAGGCCACAGATGTTTCAAGTGGCTGCAGTGGTCCAAAATGGAACTAAAAAGTCTACGCACATTTCTGGGGACTCACCTAATTTCCTAAAAAGGAACAATGTGAAGTGAATAAAGTACGTGAGAACAGAAAAAAAAGAGAAATGCCCAGCTCCAAAGCAGCTTGACACTTGAACATGAAATTGCAGACTTACCTTTTCTTCCCTGAAGTGTTCTCTGCTTCAGAGCCAGAGGAAAACGTGCATTTAATCTGCAAATTGTCAAGGGAAATACAACATTACGGTAAAAAACTGAAAAAAAACCCTCTTCATGGGAGCACAGAAGACTCAGATGGCACTTGCTGTAAGATATTAAGTCCTTACATTTGACTTCCTACCTGCAGCAAAATAAATGTTCAGTGCAGTGATGGCTGGGTGGTTCAGAAAGCAGATTTTCTACGTGAAAGGCAGTAAATGGCCAGTCACTTGACCAACAAACGAAAAGGAAACCCAACCCCTCAGGTCAAAATACTGTTCCAAGCCTAGAGCTCAGGCACTTTTTTTTTTGCCACTGCATTGCCATTAACCTTCAAAGGCTCCTCAGCCAACTGAAAAGGGGAGCATGAGTCAGAAAGGAGTTTTTCTTTCTAAAAATCTCCATAAATTGCAGAACTATAAGGTTTGTATCACCCATAATAATGGTCATTAATAAAAATCACCTAAGTTTTGTGTTCAGAGGAATGCATAATAAGCAATCAGCTTTGGTGGAAGCATGGCGAGGTACTCTGAAATTTTTTGATGATGGCAGATAAAATTTAGCCCATATGAAATGGCCCAAACACCAGCAGTGATTGAACATCATTTGGGGTCACCAGTCAGGTATGGGCACAAGTTTATCCACCATATCTGTTAACAGAGATCATGTCTCAGTCTTAAATTATATTTGCACAGCAACCCTCTGATGTCAACAGCTCACAGAGCAGCCTGGGAGATGAAAAGATTTTCAATGGATTATTTGTGTATTATCCAACAGCACCTTCAGCATCTTAGGGCAATCAAGATACCCCAATCTCAAACTTGCATCTTCCTTGATACGTCATTTGTGCCTGGCTGGGTAATTTATTCCCCACCATACAGCCTTGAGTCAGGGAGAGACGTCAGCACATGTGTAATCTCCAGCACGTTCGTTGTCCCATTGATTTCAGCAGGTGATTCATAAACCTGTGGAATTACAACCGTAGCTCTGTTGTTGTGTTTGCCAGTGAATGACCCCACGCAGTTCAAATTCCATTACATCCCCTAGAAGGCCCCTGGGAGCATTCTGTGCTTTCAAAATACTTAGTGGTGGAATCTTTGGGGACCACGCATTTACAGCTTGTGGGTCTTTGGGGAAGGAGGAGAATGCTAAACTAAGAGTCAGTCAGGCTGTTCACAAAGCACTTACTCCAACAGTTTTTTAATTGCTTTAGTGCATCCAGCTTTGCCCCCTTCCTAATCCAACCACTCTTTAATTGGCATTTGATTTTTGCTTTTGTATTTTTTTGTTTGTGTTTTGTTTGCTTGTTTTTTAAGGTGAAGATGGTGACTCATTGTTATTGTTTGTGTTCTGTTTGAAAAATACAGCTGGACTGTTGCCTTTGCAGGGGTAAACTTCCTTTTGGAAGTTCCCTAAGTCCATGTGTTTGCAGAATCCTTTTCTGCCCTAAATCTTCTTCCCACAGGCTTTGGCAGATGACCTAAGCACAGCCTGCTCACGCATCCAGGTAGGCATTTGGCAGGATCACAATTCAACAGCATAAACTATTCCTGCTGGGATTAGCAAACTCTTCCCCCTGGCTTTTTGCTGTCAAAGCAGAGCTGCAGCAGAGAGGACCACGAGATGGCAGTCCTGCATGAACAATCGGATGAAAAGCCAGCGTTTTTCAGAATTAATTTCTAGGGAAACGGGTTTTCTACTGGCACCTTCAGAGCTCGTTGCAAATTCAGTCTGCCCTCAGCCTGCTTTGCAAATCTGTACCTCCCAGATTATGGAGTGAGGTGGTTAATGCCTCAAATTCTTCTGCTGACAAAATACTGTTGTTCGTTTTAGCACGGTATGTACCAACATGAAGGATGACACGATATTTTAAGGCACCGCAGAAAGCCTGTAAACAGGAGATAGGATTTCCCCTTGTCCTCTGTCTTGAGGGTGGAAGTGTTTCAGAAGAAAAGCAGTGCAAAAGTGCCGAATTTCACTGCAGAGCAGAAGAGGAATGAGCTCTTTGCAAACATTTCTAGAGAACTGTTCTTGTCAGGTGAATGTTCTTCGGTGTCAGCACAGCAGAGTTAATTACAGAGGGGAAAATAACGTGCTAATGCAGCTGAATCGTTCTCAGCCTCCTGAGGCTGAAGAACCTGGTAATTTCTGCATAATGGTCAGTCCTGCATGGCAAAGTGGGTCTAAGGCTGACTCAGAAGGTGAGAGAAATATCTGAGCAATAAATGCTGAGCTTTAAATATCTGAGGAATTGGATCTGTCCTCTGGCCCTTCGCTCTGTAGTGGCACTAAGGAAAAATGCCTTTTATGAATGAAGCATTCACAGTGAGTTGTGGAATATCAGTGTAGGAGTGCCTTGTCTTCCCAAACCTTCTGCCTCCAGACTGTTTCCTTCCTTCCTCCAGGTCAGGCAAAACAGCCATCAGCTTTGAATAATCATAAATCACTTTGAATTATGACCATGTTCCACGCTGATGTGGCACCTCCAGCCAGCCTTCTTGTTTTCTGGTGCTCAACAGCCTTCTGTCTGTGAAAGCAGAGTGAGAAATAGCTCTTTCCTTCAGATACGAAGAGACAGATGTGCTGTGCAAAGCAGGAAAAAATGTGAAAAGGAAATAAATGAGGAATTATTCAAATGGGCAGGAGCTACCACCTATCCTGAAAGGAAACCCTGCCATTAAACCCTGGAGATTAATGCACTATGATCCAATGTAATATGACCTAGCAAACAGAAGACTGAAGGACTCAGCGAAGGTGGGTTTCCTTTCCTCAGTACGAAGAGACAGGAGGAGGAAAAAAATAGTGGTTTCTGTCTGCTTGGTATTTAACAAGTAGCAGACACCTTTCCTCATCTTTTCTCCTCAGGAGGATGCAAAGCAGCCATTTCACTGGCAGTGTTCGCTCTGGAGATATCCCACCGTCAGAGGAACAGCCAGCACTAAAGCACACACTAGAGGCTCCTGTCAGATCCATCACTTCATCCCCAGCATGCTTGAAGGCTCATTGAGAGAAAAGACATTCCTACGCAGTGGCTAATATGTACAGATCCATGCATGCATGTGTTTGTTTACAGAAACACACGTGCATTCGTTTTATTATTATATTTTGCCTGGAGAAATACGCTGAAGTAACCAAACTCGTGCTGGGAACAGTAACACCAGCTGTTGGAGGACACAGAAATTTACACCCTGTCACATAAATGGTTTGTTTAGTGTAGTTTCAGAAATACCATGAGGGGGAAATCAAGCAAGGCTGAGGACAAGTTTTAACTTTGCAGGTTGCCCTCCACTTGCACTGGAAATCTCCAACATTTGAAGATTTGTGTGAGCCCACCCAGATGGTGGTTTTCTGTCTTGTAGTGAACATTTAGTCTTAATTTTCTCTGCAAAGTCATTGGTACACAAAGACAAGGAAGGAAGAAATCTTAACACGACTGCCTTTGAAATCCTTCCACCACCAGGGCTCTGCCCATTTTTCATCTGAGGGAATACAAACGACAAACTGATTTAAATCTTGCAGCAATAGCCACAGAAGTGTGTTAGGACTGTAGCCCCCCTAACACCACGTGGAGGAGAGTGAGACAGCATGCAATAGCATTCCCTAATTGCCCATTTTCTGTTGATTGCCAAATCCTTCACATGGTACTTTCGCCCTTGTCTGGCAAAGATGAGGGGTTCTTGCTGTCTTTGCTTGCCCTGGTCATCACGTGTTGGACCTGCACCTCAGGAGATGTGTCTGTCCTCCATCAAAGCCAAGGTCCACTTCCAAGTGCAATTAAATTGTGGCCCAGGAAATCACAATTCAAAATGCAAGGGAACAACATTACCTTGGAGGAAATTATGTATTCAGCAGGTCCTCCTCACAAATCTTCCACAAAGCATTACTTCTCCTGGGTATTATAACTGGACTTGGTAAAAGCTGTGATCTCCTTCCTCTGCAGGACACTACATTCTTGAAAAAGTTTGCCTTTGCATTGTCTTCTGATTGTACATTTTCGAATATTGAATTCTTTAAACTGAAAACACATGGCTGCGTCTAATTACTATTCCTAATTCCTGCTAAGATAGCCTGAAGCTGATGTTTAAATGAGCTTCCTCACTGTGGAGAAAAAGCAATCAGCAGGTAATGACAGGCTGGGCATAATAATGTCCTTTTTTTGCTGTTGTCTAGGTCACTGCCAAACTGCTACTACCACCACGAATAATCAAAGAAACAACAACAAAACCCCCAATAACAGGGAATACTTGCAAATCTGCATTGTTGGTTCACATTAGAAGATTCAAGAATTCACACATGCCACTCATCCGCTATTTCCATGATACAAAGAATGCCATTAGTCAATAGAGAAAAAGAAGAACAGATTTCAAGCCACTTTAAAAATAAATATATTTGTGACTGAAAATTACTACCTGCCAAATATTGCTTAATAATTCACCATGGAAGCTCTCAATATTTTCTCTTCCCTTCTGCCAGTACATATCCCCCAACCAAAATTCCTGCATGGGGCTATGCCTTGGTTTTCATCAGCCTTGTCAAAAGATGACACAACAGATGTGTAAATCTTTGCAACGCGTTTTGCTTCTAGGAAGAGCTTTCAGGAAAGCACACATGCTTGCTCCACGCATACTCAAAACTCAGCAGATGTATCATGATGAGTTGCCTTGATTTGGCTCCAGAATTAAATTATAGCCATCAGCACACATCCTGCCAAGAACAGGGAATGAAACTCTGCTTAGCCCAATCATCCTGCTTTAGCTGCAGTCATGATTTCGTGCCCTTTGCAGAAATATTTCTTTCTAAAAGTGTTCCACTAACATTCGTTAATGTACGTATTTTAAAAATACTGACAGTAGTTGTTCTGTTCGCTTGCAGGGCTTTCATCTCTCTCTTTGTAGGTTATTACAGCTGATTGGAACTGAACTGACGAAAAACATTTCTCTGCAAAAGGCTGATTGATGAGCCCGAAGGATCTCACTGGAAATGTTTAGTCTTGAGCAGCCTCTACCAAATCCCAGAGCTGGCTCCAAAGTGACTGAGCAGGGATTCCTGACGAGCCCAATTCCAGAGTTGGGCATGTGGGAAACACAGGTCCATACATAGCCCAGGTGATCCTGACTCCTGCTTTTTTTCTAAATTTTATTTTAATTCTGAGTAATTTATTGCCAGCCCAATTGGTGCTTAAATTAAAGTTTTCTTTAAGGTGCAGGATGAAGGAACCCTGATCAGCTGGAAATGTTGATTTTTGTTTTTGGTGAATTCCAGTACTCCTCAATAGACTTCAAATCAATTACTGCAAAGTTTCCTGCTAGAACCCTCTTGAGTAGAAAAGAGTCTAAAAGTCATCTCCAGATTACATTCTTCCATTTTCTTCTATTGGTTTCTTTATGGAATACAGCTAGGTCAGTTTTGGAGAGATGCCATGTTGCAGGAATATGTTCTTCTTGTTCCAGTGTGGCAAACTCTTCTGAAAGACACAAGATTGTTCTCCATCTGGACTAAAATCTGAAAAAAAACCCCCCAAACATTTAAAGGGTAATTTAACAGTAAAATTTGACAGACTTTGGTGCACCAACTATCAATTGCAATAAAAAAATATTTCTCTATTTTTGCTCCCTTCTTTTGCTGTCTCTGTGTAGATGAAGCCTTTCAAACCTTTACTTTGGTACACATATCCAAAAATATATATTTTCGGTTTGGGATTTCCCCATTCATATAACTAGATTGTGACAGGTACAAATCAGCACAGATTTCCCCGGGAAGAATTTCATTCCCTCTCAGTCCTTTAATGCCCTTCTACAGCTGAAAGAAGGACTCAGCAGCATCATAATTATTCCAGCTCTCAGCACAGTTCAAGAGACTAATGAGGAAACTGAGTAGTGGAAAGATGAAACATAAGACAATGCCACAGTTCAAAAACTGTCTGAGAGGCAGAAAATAGGGCAAGAAGCTGTAATTGGTGTCAAATCACAGACAAAAGCAGTGGCTGTCTGTAAAGCTGCTGTCTTTGTCTCATGGACCTGTAATAAAGCTTTTGTTAGTGGCACATTTTGCAACAAAGCAAACTCCAGACAATACAGGAGATGGGAATTGTGGAGCTGCCTCCTGTCAGGCACACCAGCCTCAGCAGAGCTTCCAGATGCTGAAGGATTTGATGGCATCACATAACAACTGTTGAATCTTGTTTTTTTTTCATATTAGATGGCCAGATTTCTGTGCTACTGAGACCCCAGAAAGGCCCTTGCCAGGGCATCTGGACACACAGACCTATTAATAAATGCATGACCAAACGTGGCTCCAGAATTCTTGGCAAGGCCCTGGCTTCTGCTGAAATCATGGTTATTTCAGCCATCCAGCATTTTATGTGTTTTCTGTCTTTCTGACCCTTCAGACTGAGTGATTTTCAATGTATGTGGTTTTTAACTTTTTTTCTCAGTGTGGAGTGCCTGGTTGTAGGCAGGTATTGGTGTAATGTTGCGGCAGATAAAAAGAAAAAAGTCATTAAATGGAAGATGACTTCTATGAAAAAAAATATTCCCTGAAGAGGATATTTTACACTTTTTCAATAGGCTTTTCAAGACAAATTATTACATATTAGCAAAGAAGGTGCTGCCTAGCTTTCACTGGAAAAAGTGGGAGAGAGAGGCAGGAGACCATTTCTGTTTGGGCACCTTCTGTTCTGTTACCAGGCAAGGCCACAGATTTGTTTGGGAATTCTGCGATTTATTTTTGAGTTTTCGTTTTCAGGTCGAACGCAAGAGACAGCAGGAGAGGCGGGCACTTCTTTAAGGTGGAAATCAGACTACTGCCACATATCTAGCTAGAAACACAACGCTATCTGTTCGCTGCAGCCACAGTGCATTTTTCAATGGACTGTCTAGCCAGCATCCCAGCAGTGAGCAAACGACAGCAGTTTCATTTTGTGTGGCAATCGAAACCATTCAGTTTCAAAGAGCGATTGAAGTTTAATAAAGCGTTTCATTGCTAACCACCAAATGGTGTCAGATTTCCACTGGCAGGTTTAGGCAAAGAAACCTCCTGCCTTTTTTTTTTTTTTTCAGGACCAACTGAATCAGGGATGTGTCATCAAGAGCCAGCCTTTTTTTGTTTTAGCTTCGCAGTCTCTCCACAAACAGCTGGGAATGGCAGGCTGTGTGTTGGTGAAATGAGTATTTATTCAAATTCTGCAAGTCCTGGAAGCATCAGGTCAGGCTTCCCGGGGCACTGCCATAAAATGAACCTTTTTTTGTGACGGAATGTTGGAAATCAGTTGTGCACAAAACGCCAAGAAAAGGCAAAGCTGTGGAAGGTGACAATACATGCAGAGCCAAATGGCACGCGGTGGATTTGATCCACTGCTAGAGCAGATCCTAAATGGAAAACGCTGGCCATGCCCCATCCACAGCCAGACAGGCTTTAGGATGCTTTCAGGCAGTGAAAGCAGGATAAACTTGGAGCCTAATCCACACTTTAAACCCACTCACTGCTGCTCCACGTGGAACTGGCAGTGGGGCATGTGCCGCAGCTCCTCTGTCTGAGCTCTTTGCAGCTCACAGGCAGGAGCCTTCTCTCATTAACTCACTTCAGCATTGCAAATCAGGCTTCCAGGGCTGGGAGGACAGGTCCTCAAACTCGGGCTCACACGACGCGGTGAGAGCTTTATTTTATTTGAGTTTCTGTGCCCCAAGTCCTCAGCAGAGGAACAAAGCCGCGTTTAGTGTGTGGAGCTATCTACAAACGATTTGAGCACAGCTTAACCAGCTGGGCTTGCAAAGCAGAAAGGCTCCAGCTCTGTATTGATGAAAAAAGGGAAAAAAAAGCCAAAATCACTTTTCTCCCCACCAAAATAAGTCATCGCCAGAAGCTAATTCAGAGGCCGGGAAAACTAAGGTCCACTTCAAAGTTAATTCTGGGGTTGCCCAGTCTGTAAATCTTACGAAATGTACTGGAAAAAGTCAAGATATGAGTCATTCACACCAATCCATCAAGACATTGTGGGAATCTACTGCTATTACCCTTTGGGCTAAATGACTTTCCAAAGAAATTCCATTGAAAGCAAGTTACAGGGGACCACTTTGGCCCTCTATGTTTAGTTCTTCTTTCCTTTTATTTATTTCCTTCTTTCTTTCCTTCATTTTCTTCCTTGCTTGTGCTCTTGATTTGCCTTTCTTTCTTGCTGTCTCGCTTTTTTGCTTGTTCTTTCTCCCTTTTATTCATTCTTTCTCTCTCTTCCTCTGTTTTGTTCTGTATTCTTTCCTTCTCCCCTCCCTTGCACCTCAGTGCAACAGGAACAAAGGATCGAATCAAGGTTTGGACGCGGATCTGAGCGTCTGGTGTGACTTGGAGGGGGAGCTGTGGCAAATATAATCCGTGCAGAAATGCACAGGGAATGGCAGTGATGGACCCAGGGAGATCTCAACATGCCCTGCACCAGGCAAAAGATGGAAAAGAATTTCAGCATTATTCTCCTACCTTATTATGCATTACTCGAGCCAATTGACTGAGAGTTTGTTGTCACAAAATCAAGCTGTAAATGCAAATAATCATTTTCCCAGTCTCCTGTCTCTGCCACCAGTTCTATGCCACACACTCTTATTTTTTACCCCTCCAGTCTTTCTGTGTTTCTTCACCGTGAAGAAATGCATTTTAAGGACATCAAAGCAATGAAATCTGATAAAAGTGCACTATGAGGTGTCTTCAGCTTTTATGAGGACTGACAGAAAAATATTGATGGAAACTGTCTGAGAGGAAAATTTAACTTTGAAATCTCATTTCTGGTCCCTAGACAGCATGCTTACTTTCCACAGAAAATTTAGTATTTTTTTTCCCAAGAATTTAATCCTTTTAGAACAAAAGACAATTCCCATGACAGCTGAATAGGAGCCATTTTATGTTACTTTCCCTCTACCCAAAAGCATGAAAGCAGTGTTTTCTGGATTTTGTGGCCTAGAATTGGATCTAGACTCCATTGAAAATGGGAATGTCAAGGAAACAAATTCTTATGAAGGTTTCTGTAGGCACATTTCAGAACAAGATTTTTCATTTATTAGATTTTCAAGAAATCAAAGAAACAAGTAACAAAAAAAATTTGTTTTTACAATTTTTAACATTGATAAAAACATGGATATACTTATGGGCATGTTATATTTAATACATGATTTGCAAAAAAGTGAAGGCTGTTATCTCACTGGTTCTGCTTTGCCCTCTGAAACCCAACAGGATGAAAAGTCAATTAGTTTTCTACTCCTGTAAACAAACAGCTCTTGCATCACCAGCTTTGTGTACTAATTTACATTTGTGCTGCATGCAGCTGGAGATTACTACACATTAGGGCTAAATTAATTGCTAACTGTAATTAATTTGTCTGGGAGTTAAGGCCCTCCCTCCTGGCATTGGGAGTGACTCCTCCTTCAGCTGGAATCTGCGCTGGAAGTCCGAGTCCTCTTTGTCACACCAGCTGCTGCAACAAGCCAGCACTGCCTCTTTTCTAACCCCTCCTTGCACTCCCCTGCACCACAAAGACACCAAATCTCTTTAGGATGCGATTGAATTCTACTGGAATTCTTGAATAATGCCACTGAGAAACTTTTGGAGATTTTTTTTTCCCCCCTCTGCAGAAATCAGGAACCTCCTTTGCCTTCCCGCTTCTTTCTCAGCCAACTGGCAAAGTTTTAGAGGGAGAACTTTCCAGGGGAGTTTCAACATAATCTACGATGCTTTTTCTGCCTCTCACTTTTGGAACAGAGACCCTACAAGGGGTTTTCTCAGACAAACTCTCTCCAAGTGCTCCCCAAAGGCTCTGGTTTAAAGCCATGGTTGGTCTGCACCTACAAAGACAGGTTTTGTGGTCGTGTTTCAGTCACTTCCAAAGTGTCTGCCTCTTCACAGACAGTAGGCACCATCCTGCCAGGTTTATTATGAGACTCAGACAACCAGGTTTGCATTATAAATATAGTTTTTGTAAGCATGCAAAGCATTGTTGATGTTCAGCGCACGCCAATGCTAACAAACCACTGTCAATGAAATGTCACTGCTGAAGGTAGCAACAATCTGTAGTAGGAGAGGAGAAAAAGGTCATGGGTTGCTGAACAACTTTTTAAGTTACTCAAAAGTTCAAAAAGAGTAGTTCAAAAGAGTAATTATGAAATTAACATACTTTCCATTTCTTCCATTTTCAGAAATTAAATCATGCATACCAGCACATGGCTGGTTTACAAATGTAGAGTGAAAGAGGACCACGACCCTCTGCAGAAATTAAATCTCATGAGAGTTCAACTGCACACCCATTTGCAAGAGACAATTGTCATCCCAGGTCGAGAACACTTGGAGATGGACTTTCTGTGGTTGCAGAGCTTATTAGTGGCAGAATCTGGCTCCCTGAACACCATTATAGGTATAAGGCTGCCTGAACTACATTTTCTCTTAACCAGAAAATAAAAAATTGATAAAAATTATATCACCTAATATTATCAGAGATTTTTGTCCCTTTGTATCATCGTTATGAAAATTTCTTTACCACTAGAAATCTGGTATCTTCTAATAATTTGTGTTCTTTTCCACCTGCTGGAAAGACCATGTGCCTAATGCCTTTCTGATGTTCCAATAACTAAATGCACCCAAATTTAAGGGTATCTTTGCTAACATCAACTTCCACTTCTAACAATTGTCTAACAAGGTGTATTAGGGCAAACTTGATGTGAAACCTCGCTTTCCACTCCTCTCATGCCCATATTTGCAACACACAACCAATGCCACTTCTGCCAGATTTGATTTTTCTTCAGTCTCTTAGGGCTGAAAGCTCATTTGATTTCTAATAATCTGAAAAAGGCAGGCATGATGATACAAAAAAATTTCTATGCTGCCACCCCAATTGAGAGTTACAGGCAACATCTTCTCAACTGGTTCTCATTTTGTATGACAAGTAGTCAAGAACTCATTATTGTCGTGGTCTCCTGTGGTCACTTAAGAGGGGGGTTCATAACTGGAGTTTATCTTTGCTGTTACACCCTGCTTTGTGACAGAAGAATTAATAGGTCTTCATTTGAGCTTCACCCATTTACAAATGAACACATGAGTTTATATTTGTTAACGCAACAGCTTTTTTTTTGTCTTTTACCAGCATTACCCCAAATATTCCCAGCATGGTGGAAAACACTGGCGTCTAGTGAGAGAAATTTCAGGGAGGGGCTAGAGAAACTCACAGAAGGTAGCACATGGCTGGTTTATAAATATGGTCCCTGAGATGTGAAATTCATCTTAGGCAGCTCCTAATCCACTAAACCTGATGCACTGAAAGAGCAGGGCATCTGTAGGACTTTGCAGTGCTTGTCCTGGCTCTGACATCCTTTGTTCACACATTTTCTGGTGGCCAGTGAAAGACGCAGAGTTTCATTTAGCCCCTTCCAACTACTCCCCTGTGTAATTATCCTACTGAAGCCACTTTTCCTTGGTAACTGTGTTTGCACTTCTGATTCCGAATAAGTTAAACTTATCGTATTACCAGAAAAACACAATGCAGTTACAGAATTTCTTCTTCCTTCTGAAGTTATGTGCCAGGAGCGAGATTCTTGGTTTTGAGTCATAGCCATTGAATCTATTTTGAGTCAGGAGTGTTACTACATGACTTTTCACAAGTGACTGAGAACAGGACGCAGCACAATGAGCACAGTGAGCCAGCTCCTGTCTGTCCCTACAGAAAGCACAAGGAAAACATCGGCTGTGTGGCATTATCTTAAATCAACATAGGGCTGTGGCTGATTGTTTCGAGATGTCAGCTCCATGGTATCACGCAGTAGAGGTTTAATGACTCCCACGAGCACAGCGCCTCGTAACCATTGAGAGGGCTGGAGACACGACAGGTGACACACTGTCCTCTGCTGCACTAGGTGTGGAAACAACTACTTGCCACTGCAGAGGACAAACCCGAAATTGTGCAAGAGCAATTAACTAAATCCTGCCTTCAAAAGAATCTGTAGACACACCTTGCTCTCTGTAACGAGATCAAAGAGCCCCAGAAATATGTTTGCCAGGGCCTCTGCAGAGCATTATCCCCAGATCACCTGGAATGTGAGTGACATGGTGTTCTCTTTGCTGGCATTTCCAAGCTCGCATCTGGGACGTCATGCAACTCACATTTGTGTCTTTAGAGAAATCAATTAGGTAACATTAGAAAGCAACACGAGCAACCCGTTGCTGCTCAGTGGATTCAGGACTAAGCAGAGCCACAACATTTTGTGTTATCTGAGCAGTACTGCCTGTTACTTCATTATTCTCTTCACTGTCTCTCAAATTTACTTTACATTTATCGACCGACCTTTTGTTTGTCTGTTTGCTTGTTTGTTTGTTTTGAATTACAAAAGCACTTACAAAATCCTTGGCTAGGCACATACTGTTTGTGTCTCAAGACACAGCTGCCTTTTCAAAGATTCCCAGCAATTTGCCAAAAAGATGGGTCTGTATTATGTAGATTTTTATATGTGCTCCAAATGTAAAGGAATCAGCTTCTGATGTGCAGCAGTTACAAAATAAAACACAGATAACGTCACCTCTGGTAGAACAACGTGAATAAAATACTCCTAAGATTTGACAGGGTTTTACTTAAATATGTATTTTATTCCCCTGAAGATTCTACCAACAGTACAAGTTGAAAACACTGAGCACATTATCAAAAGACTGTGAGGGTATTAGTAGCCTTTTCTAACAATTCTAAGGAAAAAACAATTGTAATTGTCATTTTAGGCTCTAGGTGTCCATAATCAACCTCATATGATACCCCTGGGCACTGATGGCTCTGTTGTGTGGTACCCCTTTGGTTACACTTAACGGAGAACTCATGGAGGCATAGCTGGGTAGGCAAAACAGTGCTACAAGCTCAGGGTTTAATTTGGGGGTCAACTGTAAAACCAAAAATAAAATAAAATAAAATAAAATAAAAATTATTATTATTATTATTATTATTATTATTATTATTATTATTATTATTATTTTAAACCAAATGTTGTTAGCACTGGATAAGTTTGACTAGGAGGCCTTTAAACTCAGTTACAGAATCCACTCCTTTACAGAGCCAGCCACAACTCTTTCTAAATACTTTGGGCCACCCAGGGCACTCAATTCCCCATGCATGGGTTAGAATTTCCCTTTCTCATCAGGCACACGCAGCTCTGTTTTGCCTTTCGCTGACACAAATTTAAGCATTTACAGAAAATCTCCTTTCTGCCAAAAAACAAAAAAAAAAGAAAAAAACAAGGAAAAAAAAGAAGAAGAAGAAGAAGAAGAAGAAGAAGAAGAAGAAGAAGAAGAAGAAGAAGAAGAAGAAGAAGAAGAAGAAGAAGAAGAAGAAGAAGAAAAAAAGGGACACAAAAGGGACACTTTAATGAAGCAAAAACGAAACCCACTCTACACCCTCCGGGCTCATTTCCAAAGCAGGTCCTGTTCATCTGCTGAAAACTCACCTCTTTTTCAACCAGCAGTGGTCTATAGCATCATTTTCTTACCTGACCCTTTTATTTTCTTAATTTTCCTTTCACTTGTCCACAGATGCATCCAGGTTGTTCCAGACCTAGTCTTTTCCCTCTTCAACAGGTGTGGAATAGTCTCACCTTGCAAGCTGCTGGTTCACTTTCCTCATGGGAATCGATGGTGCTGTTGGAAATGCCAGTGGACAGAAAAAAATTGAGTGGTAAAATTCTCTAAATTCTCTACAATTTACTCTTGCTTTGACAAAAATTTACATGGAAAATGCTATCAGGTTTTCTCCTCTATCTGTGCTTCTCTCTAGGAGGGAGATCCTTACTTTCTTAAAATATTCTTGCTTGAATGTCAGCAAATTAGAGATTTATCTACAATCAATCCGCAACATCCCATTTAGTACAAAGTGACATTTAAAGAGCTAGTTATTTAAGGAGTTAAGCACAGGTATTAACCTAGATAATTGTCTCATTGAAGTGTAAATGGACCAAAGTCACACTACAATAGTCATGATTATCAAAGCAGATCACCACATTAACATTAGAAAGGGAAAGTGACACTGTCAGAAATCGTGTGCCCTCAGAACAAATCAAGTGACTTCTGACTGTGTGCTGATAAGAAATGGGATTCAGGATTCTTTAGGACAGACTTTTAAAGAGAAAGGGAATATAAAAGTACCAAATCTCTGCAAATTTTTACCGAAGAGGGCCTTCTGAAACAAAGAACAGCCGCTGAGTCAGCTATAGCAAAACACAGAAAGCGATGAAATGAACTCCCTAAATATCTCTGTTTGAGCCTAAAAACCACTGATCTAATGATTAGGGACCCACAGGACGGGAATGGGCTCCTGGTTCCAGTTTTCCCTCGAATGAGTGAACATTCTAGGCATCAGAAGATTTTGTGTGAAACCTTACTCCAGCACATCACGGACCTTCAGAGCAGGAACGGTACAGCAAAACTTTGCACTCTTCTGAATTAAAGCCTTCATGCCTGCTAATGTCTCGTTCAGTGAAGCCTTCACCACGAGGAATTAAAGTGTCCATGGCTTAAACTCACCTACAGTGTCCTAAAAGGGGGAGGATTTTTGTTGTTTAAAGACGTGTGACATACGGAACTGAAGGCAGCAGTAAAACAAGCGTCAAACATAGTCTGTAAAAATGTCTATTAACTGAGCCTTGAGTAAAATTAAGAAGACAATTGTGATCAAGCAGTTATTCTGCCACTCATCCTTCCCGTTCATATTCCTGCCTTCGTGGTATTCCATCCTTTGATGTGCGTGCAAACGTTTTCCAGCAGATTAAGCAAGATTTGGCTTAAAATCAATGCAATTTAACAGGGGGAGCCAACTGAGTTTAGGTGTACCAACACGAGAAGGCTTTGATGAAGTTTCAATATGGAGTAAGTAGCTTGAACACTGATTAATCCATCCTGTTTTGGAGGACAATACTAAATAAATAAATAAGAATTAAACAAAAAAAACCCCAACTAAAACAAAACAAAAAACCCCATAAAAATACCAACCTGAAACATAGACTGCTCATGAAAAACAACACAAGCACAGTGGAAAAGATAAAGAGCCATCCCCGAGACCAGAGCCAATTTGGGTAATCAGATCAAATTTTATAGTCCTCATGCATAGAAGACACTGACCCTAGCTTGTGCAAAACACTACCTACAGGTGCTACTTGCCCTACATTTACTTTAATCTCCACCTTAATTAGTCCAGATCACTAGCAAAAGGTATAATTTGTTCTTTGATTTAAAAAAAAAAAAAAACTCATAAAATTGTTAAAGGATCAGGCCTTTTTCCAAGCAAATAGGACTTCCTCGTGTCTTTCCTCTAATTTTCCTCACAATGCATTGGGCTTTTTCAATTCTTCCAAGGCCAAGAAACCCACACGGAGTGGTCAGATGTTCACAGTGCAGAAAAGGACACAGCTGTGCTGGTGAAGAGCAAATGGGATGCCTTCAAGAGTGCCAGACAACCGAGATATGTCCACTAATATATATATTTTATAATTCGGGACACAGGCAGGAAAGTTGCTCAAAACTCAGTAATTTGCCTTAGGTTTTCTGCTGCCACTAAGAGCAGCATTTCCAAGCATTCCTATGGGCAACATGGCCTTTTCAAGAGCTCAGGACAACAATTACAGCTCTGAGAGTTTCCTGTGAGGTTTTTAATTCAGGTCAAACAGGATTGTAATTTTTTTCCATGTGTAGTTCCTCCAAAGACAAATAACATATGCACTGAAGAAAAAAGAGAGAGAAAGGAGAGAGAAAAGCCATCAAAATATATCACACAAAAAAATCTATTGCCAGGTTATTTCTTAAAAGAAATTGTCCATGGCAGCTTAGACACAACTTGTTGTATTTAGCAATTCCAAGTGCTAAGGAATGTGTAGCAGAAGATAGGGTAGCACGGAAATAAAAGTCTAAATCTTGTTCTGTAGCTTAGCCCCTAAGGAGCCAAGGAATTTCTACCTCAAATATCTGCAATATTGGTCAATCTTCAAGGGCCCACTGGATTTCATGATACTTCATCCAGCTCACAGAACTTCCTCGTGAAAGGGCTGTCTTTCTCCATCTTTTTCTTTAGTATGTTTATATTTAGCTAAGGCTGAAATTTGAAACATAAAGTTCCTTGGAAGTTTTTCCACCTTTGAAGGTAATCCGCATTCCGGAACATCTGCGGTAATAATGCAAGGTTATTATGCTAAAAGTCTTAATTTCTGAAAGTCAAATTTATCTGAAAACTCAAGTACATAAAAACATACCTGCGCATTTGGTCAGGGAAAAATTGTGCTTATGTTTAGTTTTATAATCAAAGAACTGCCAAAATACCAGCTCACCTGAGTTCTGATACTGTTCTAGTAACACACAGAAATACAACACCAAGATTTATCTTTTTCAGCTGCGTGGAAATGCATGAATGTGTCTTCCACCATACTCACTTCATCAAAGAGTTTCATCCTTTTGTTCCCATCTCAAATCTAAAAAATTTCAGTTGAACTGTATCCTGTGTTTTAAGAAGTGATCTGTCCTTGAGGTAACAATTCCAGGTGATTGAGATTACGGCTAGCTGGGGAAAAAAAAATCCCTTAGAAGAAAGCTCGAGTGAAATATCTGAGTTCAGATTTCTTCAGCTGAGATCGAGAACTGAAAGTTCAAATTACTGTATAAGAGGAAGTTTCAACCAATCTTAAATAAAATAGCATGGGGATTGGGTGTTAAGCACCTAATCTTTATCTGATTATATTTTTTTTGGCAAAAGAAGAATAATATTAAACATCCTCTTAAAGAAAGTTCAGATCTGGGGAAAGGAATTAATGTTTTCCAAAAGTCTTTCCATAAAGTTATCAATCCCTGCAAAAAACACAACTTTGAAGAAACCTTTGTTCTCTGTTGAAAATCCCCAAAAAACCCCTTTGACAGGTTTAGTAGTTAATTATTCTCATTTATAATTTACATTTAAATTTAATTTTTCTACTGCCAACTGCCAGACAATCATTTCTCTCTTTGCTTCAGAGGCAGGGAACCTCTTCTATCAGCCCCTGCATGTGCTGTTTCAGGTTGTAATCAAGTCATATTTAAGATTCTCTTGTTTTAGCAACCACAGTTCTCCAGTCTTTCACCAGAGAAAAGTTTAAAAAAATGTCAATTCTCCTCTTTAAAGGAGATTAAATGTGGTTTTGAGAATGTTATTCAAGGAATTATCGAACAATTCACCGAGGTTCTTTTGGCACCATTTCCCTAATATTTGTAGATAATTATCTTCACTTTTAAACCAAGCACTTCTCTGTGTAGAGAATGTAATAACATAATTCTTAATCTGCACTTAAAATATCTGTTTACACAGTCGCCAGAATGACGGTACCATGCTTAGAAGATGAACTAAGCCTTTCATTATCCTTAATAAAATACGAATCTTTATAAAGAAGACCTATTGTGGTGTCTCACTGTGCTTTGGAAGGAAACAAAAGAATACAAGATAATTTTTTAAAGTAAGTTTGACAGGAAAAACATGTTCAGCAAAGAAATGTCTCTTTTATTTAAAGAGCTCAAATTCTGAACAGACTGCTACTAGTATTTGCAGATTTCGTTTTCTGATGTTTCTCATTCTTCTATAAATGTCAAAGGTGTCTCCTTTAAGGGCTATTTCAAACTGGTTATAAGAAAAGCTTTGCTTCTTGCAACTCATGAGTTAGGGAAAAAACATTACTATAACATTTAATCAAAGTGCTCCTCGTCTGTTTTTTTGGGGTTTTTTTAGCTCCTGTTCCATGCTGGGATTACAGGGGAGATAAAAAAAGTAGAATTCCTTCCTGCATCATCATTTCTATGCTTTGCAGAAATACAGAGCTACACCTGTATAAAACTGAGATAGAAAAAACATCTTTGCTTGGCTTGTGTGTGCAGCTTTGCCTTGCTTGTTAAACTGTCTTTATTTTGATCCATCTTTCTTGATTTTGCTCTTCTCCTTCCATCCCACCGTGGGACAAGGGGCGGGTGGGGCTGGGAGTAAGAGAAGGGCTGGTATGTGGCTGGTTACTCCCATACGTGAAGAAAGGGCTCATGGAGACTGCTTAAAACCATCCTCTGACTCTGCAATTGGCCTTGCCACGTTCTGTGAGCCCACACAAGAAATGAAATCCATTAATAAATCAGATTTAACAGCACAAGCCCTCTCCCTGCGGAATGCCGAGACCCGGCCACTCCAGATTCCTGCCGCTCACCCTCATCTGGGCAGACACAGCAAATCGCCCTGAGCAGGTTTATCTCAGCTACTTGCATAAACCTGGCCAAAACTGCACCACCAAACAGCATGGACTGGTTTGATTCTTGGCAGGGTAGCCACAAACCTAAGGTACCTGGAATCCGAATGTGAGCCTCCGTGGAGGGTGCTGTGGTGGGGCAGAGAGCTTGGTCTGAAACAATGACCGAGGAGATTTGTGTTGCCTGAGGTGCACGGGGAAACTGAGGCACGTGCAAAGGAAATGGTTCACTGCAGGGTGTAAAAACGTCCAGCGGCAGTGCCAGAAGAACAGCAGCGCACACCAAGCGCGTTGCTTTTCCAAGACATTTGCTGCTCTCTCACATTACCTCACTGCCCTGAAATTCAGCTTGGCCCTTGGGACTGGGAAGGAGCTTTGCCAAGGGTAAAGCACTCCGAGTGCTGAGAGCACGGCCTCTCACTGTGACAGCACCCAGAGAAACACCAAGGACCAAAATCCCATTTCCTCCCCTTCTGCAATGCCTGTTACATGCCTTTCCCCCTCACCCCTTCTCTGGCTGCTGGAAGTGATGATATCCCACAAACTTTGCTGAATTTGCAGATTCCTGGGCTTGGCTGTTGGGGTTTTTTGGGGTTTTTTTGGGTCTTTTTCTTTTTTTTCCCCATGTCTCATTACATTCATAGCTTTGGAACATTGTTAGAAGCCTTGCAGCCTGTTTCTGGAGGACTCTGAACACACCTCTGGTGTGCCTCCCCCAGTTCTCATAAAGGACAGTTCATGACAAGGCTGCAATGCCCTCTGCCTCTGATGGACTCACCAGTTCTGGAAATGCACTCGTCCTTTCCCAAGAGATTATTTTGTATGGGTAATCTATCAGAATCTGTCCTTTCTTGCTTTATGCCTAAAAGACTTTTTGGTTCATCTGCTGAGTGCTGTATTCCTCTATATTCCTCTATAATTGTTTTCCTGGGAGCTAAACCATTCTGATACCATTCCAATTACCTGTGCCCTGGAAGAATTAGTGTGTAGAACAGTAAATAATCATTGGTCAATGGAAATTCCTAACAGGGAAGGAAATATGTATTCATGGCAGGGCAAAGAACAAAAATGACCTAGGGAGTATGGCAAATTGGCTGGAAGTGGATGGGAGTTTTCCAGGTTTTGAAGGCACTTTAGGTTTCATTTATCTCTTCTTTCTAGCCTTTTGTTTTGGTCTTAATTCCTTTTTTTTTTTTTTTGCTTTTAAAAAAGAATTTATTATTTATTCTTTTTATTAAATATACGCTAATTTACACATTATATTCACTTATTTATTTTTCTGAATCAAGTTCAAAACCCCTTTTTTCCTTCTTGAATGTGACTTTCCTCCTTTCCTCCTTTCCTTCCTTTCCTTCCTTTCCTTCCTTCCTTTCCTTCCTTCCTTCCTTCCTTCCTTCCTTCCTTCCTTCCTTCCTTTCTTCCTTCCTTCCTTCCTTCCTTCCTTCCTTCCTTCCTTCCTTCCTTCCTTCCTTCCTTCCTTCCCTCCCTCCCTCCCTCCCTCCCTCCCTTCTTTTTTCTCAACGGCAGCAAAAAACTTTGTTTTGTTGTTTTTTCCTTCTTATTCTTTTGCTTTTCATTCTTTTTCTTTCTTCTTCAGTTTTCCCTTTTCTATATTTTGTACACAACAGACCCCCAGGAAGCCCAACATATTTTACAATGCCTGCAAATTAGAGCCTATTTTGTGTCGAGAACAGAATAAAGGTGATTAGTATTGATTGTAAACTTCAAATACTGGTGATGATTTTACCTGTATTTACTTACTGTAGCTGATACTCATCTCCAAACAGAAACTGGTGGATGGAGTAGGAATGAGCATGAAGTAAGACACTATTTCTCCCAACTGCAAACAGACTTTTTGTCAACACATTTAAATTCTGTCCATGCTTGTGTTCCTGAGAGCAGACATGAATTATTTTATTTTTTTGCTTCTAAAGCAAAAAATACATCCCAAGGTAAATCATGAATGACAGCGGCTAAATGGGTTCAAAGCAAGTGAAGAAACATTAAGGATGTGAATAAACAAAGGCTTTATGCCAGGGGAAGCTGGGGAATGGAAGAATCTTCCAGGATAAAAGCAGCTGTACTATGGTTTGAGCTTTGATGAACTGCGTGGCATTTTCAGCATCACATCAGTTCTTCCTCTCAAATTCCACTCCTGCTTCCAGGCCATTACAGCTGTGGCAGACCTTAAACCTTCTAAAAAGAAGAAAACCCGGGAAACAATGAAAAATGAAAACATGCTGCACAGATTGGCATGACCCTAATGCACTTGCTGACCTGGAATTGGTGTCAAAGTTGGTCCAATTGAAGTTTTTGCTCAGGATTTTATAACCCACAGCTTGAAAACCACACGAACATGCTGTAAATTTCATAGGTCGTCTGATGATATTCAAGAGCTGAGCATCCTCGTGAGACCCTAACACAACCCACCCCCAAACACTGGGCTGAAAAGGCTGGCTTGCATCCTACAGAAATGAAATGCTAAGCACTTGACTTGAAATTGCATGCTGTGTCAGTAACTGGCTTAAGAAGAAAACACACTTTATCAAAGTCCAGCTGCCAAGAAAAAGAAATGCCTCCAAAGAGACATAATATATAGGGCAGGCCTGCACTGCAGACTGGTGTTCCCCCAAACAAGCTCTGTGATTATGATGCCCGAAAAAAATCTCCAGCTGTGCGTGTGAAGCATGCTGAGGGCTGAAAAATCTTCGTGAGAGGCCAGATAAAGCATTTCACAGAACACTTGATACTCCCTGAACCAGACTGTTAGCAAGACCCCTGCTTGAAATTATGAGGGTTCCTAAACTACTCTAGATCTGTTCACCCCGGGGAGGTTTCATTTTAGGTGAAAAGAAATATAAATATCCTCAACAATCCCCAGTAATATTTTTGGAGTTTCTAAGCCTCCTGCATATCTTTTTTTTGCTGTGTTAAAAAAGAAAGAAAGAAAAAAAAGAGTTCATGCAAAAACTGGCCAAGAGATACAGCTCAGCTGATGGACATCTTTGAGATCCTTTGAGGAGCAGCATTGGCAAAATTCCTACAGCTGCAAGGGACCACTGTGTGTGTTTTACTCTGGATCATGATAAACTGGTTTTGCTCTGGAGTGCTGGAGGAGTTCCATGTGCCAGCTTAGCCTAAGGGCTGTGGTGCTTGAAAGAGGGGAAGAAAGAAAGAAAAAAATCAACTGCATAAAGAGGCCCATGACAGGTTTGGAGCTTGGAAAGTTTTTAGTTTAGGAGTTTGTGTTCTGCACAGACCTGGGGGCAGAAAATGAGTCTGTCTTAAAGACATCTTTCCATCCTCAGAAGTCTGGGTACATGCAGCTTTAAAGTGACACAGGAGTTCGGATTAACCTGGGTGCATCAGAAGTCACTGAGAACAAAAGGCATGCTCTGAATTCTGCCTTCTGTTTTAACACTGATAATTTACTCTGACTTCTGGTTTGGCTGAGGCTATGAAGAGGTTTATAAACAGGCATTACCATTCCCCCAAGAGTTAAAATTAAAAAAAAAAAAAAAAAAAAGATTGTTCACTTATGTACATGTATATGTACTTATATTTAGTAACATACAGTATAATACATTCCTGAGTCTTCCTGCTCTTGATCCATTGTTTGTTCTTCATCCTTCAAACCATCTTCTGGGAAGGAAAAAAAGAAATTTTTGGCACGAAAAATCGTAGATAGCTCAAGAAATACTTTTGTATCCTGAAAAAAATTCCATGCTTTCCAAGGTTTCACAGATGAACACAGAGAATTTACGCCTCATGCTTTGAAGTTGAAGCTGCCCTGACTGAATTTTTCACACTTTGTACACAGAAAGCGTATACAGTTTTATTCAATAAATTATTTGGCTTTAAAAATATTCCAAAATATATCCTTGTCATACCACAATACACTTTGGGAGGACAATAAAGTGCCCTACCAAAGTTCTTTTAAATAATCAAGATCTGACAGCATAGCAAAAGTTGCATATTACAGCATTTCTATGCACAGAGGAACAAGTGGGACATATTTAGCTAAGCCAAAACCAACATTTTCAATTAAATAGATTGCCATGTCTCTTCTCTTTATATATATATTTATGTATATAGATGTATATATATTTATAAACATAAATATATAGATACACACACATATATATGTATATGTACACACATATATATACACATATACACACATTTAAAAAAAACCCCAAACACTCAAAGGAATAAAATACAGTCCAAAATAAGTAGTTATTTTTTGGTAACTATTTAGATTCACCACAGTATGGCTTCACCTTCATGCTGTGGTTCTTGCTGGCTATTTACCACAGATGTATTGTTGAAAACCTCTTATGTCTGCGAAACTGAATTTGAAATTTGACAGGAGAATCCTCCTTTTGCAATGCTGCACCACTTTCATTTTGGTTACAGCTGGAAAAGCCAAGAATTGTGGCCCTGGCAAGAAAATGTCTGCCCAGATGCCTGTAGGAACCACTTAACTCGGGGCTCACTATCACTTGAAAGGCAAAATTAAGTTGACTTTTCCTTCCTTCCCGTGGTCTCTGCCTTGCCTGTTCTTGCCAGGGGCACAGCAAGGCTCCGCTCAGCTTGGCTCCTGTTCTGCTCTGTTGCACTTACCCAACAAAGGCATCTCAGCCATCACACTGGCTGAATCACTGCCTGCCTGGATGTTGGCATGGACATGTCTCCTTGAGCAGGTGCTGACAGACCTCAGCTCATTCTGCCTGCCTTCCTCACCGCCTGGGTGAGAGCCAGGTCCAGTCTAGAAACTATTTCACAGCACCATTTTTAAATTTTTTCTTCCTTTTTTTTTTTTTTGTTCTCTAGACACTAGAAACTGCCTTCAGGTTTTGGCATGGAAAGCTGCCCTAAGGTCGAAACATTCTCTAAACAGCAGACAAAACCAGCTGTCACACAGATGGGACATCTTCTGAGCTTAAACTACGGCAGGACAGAGGTGCTCCCAACGCCAGGAATTCCTGACAGCCACTCCAGAGTTCGCGGCTCCTGCAGTTTCTCTCAGCTCGCATACCACACAAACCATAGCAAAAATCTCATTAGGTCAAGCTTTCTTCAGAGCTGTGTGGCACCCAAAAGTGCACTGAAAGCTGCTGGGGCTTTGTGGTTTTGAATTCCCAGGAGACAGTGTCTCCTTGTCACCTCCCACTGTCACAACCCGTCGCCTTTCTCATCTCTGCCTGGCACAGGCACTTTTGGGAAGGGTATTTTGTTTTGCAGGTGGCACACAGGCTGTCGTAAAAGCACACCCAGGCGTTTTCAGCCTGTAGGTGTAAAGAGAAACCATTAGATGGGTTTGCAGTGGACCATAAGAGAGTCCTTGGCTGTCCCCTGAGCACCCTGGCATGTGGTGGGGGGAGGCAAAGGCACCTACTTGTTAAAACACGGTGACAGTCCTGCCTTTTATGTTATTTGGTTGTTGTCTCTCATAATTTATTTTTTTTTCTCTCTGTGCCACTGGACAATTGTAGAAAATACAAACCAGAAGGAAAAGAATCTTGTGCCCTTATTTGACCACCCACAGCATGCTTTCAGTTTTGAACTAAATGAATGCTTTTTGTTATGTCCAGAAGCAAGTGGGAAAGCCAATGGTTTTGAAACAACTTGAGATGAAGGTGGCAGCTCACCCCTGACTCCAGGAATTCAACTTTTTAAAACCACTTTAAAATATTATCCATTTTAACTGCAATATCTCTCAGGTGTCTTGGGTTGTGGCCCTTCTACAGCTTGTACATGGAGCAGTTTAACACATGACAGCAACGCAGTGGAAATTACACATCTCCAAGTATATTCAAGCCTACTGGCCTGTTGCTGTCACACAATGCCTGCTCATGCAACAGAGGAAAAACCCCCAAAACTTGTGTTTTGTGTAAAATTCAGGCGTTATGGTGAGGTATACTTTATGTGAATGGGATGAAATTCAGATCTCTTTTGTCAACACTTCATTGCAGGAGGTTAAGGATGAGTGTTAGAGGCACCAGGCTTTGCCTTACCCCAAAACAAGGCAGGTGTTCAGCTGTACTCTACAGGATAAGGTTTTCCTGTCTGCCTTGACTCTGCTTTGGTCCAGCAGCAGCTCAGCTGGAGATGATTCTGCAGCACGCGTTTCCCACAGGAGAGACGTGACCCCAAGAGTGGTGCATTTTTAGAGACGGGCACATGCAAGCACTCTGCCCTACACCAGAGAAGGGTCACAGGAAATTCACAGGGCCAAGAACTCCGCCTTGAGCCAGTGCAGGTCTGTGCTGGAGCTGATAAGCTCAGCTGCACCTGGGTTGTGTAGTTGGCTCGGAGAATCTCACAAACTGTGAACAACTGCTGCCTTCCCTTTTTTGTCTGAACTCAAGGTGGGTCTTCCCTGTGTGGCAGTGCAGTCTGGAAGAGAGGAGAGGGGAATGCACCACCACAGGGAGGCAGAGGATGTTGGCCAGTGCTGTTTTTAAAGCAGACTCTGTTTCCACTCCACAGGTCCCTGCTTTGATGTACTCCAAGACTTGACCCTGACTGGGCTCTTCTTGTGTGTTCTGCATTCACAGAAATAGGAAAACTTCAACAGGAGAAGTGGCAGAAGCTGGGGCCTCAGGCAAACCCATTATGTTGATAACCAAGATTTTTTTTTTTTTTTGCTGCTTTAATTCATGTATTCAAGCGTATTTGTGCATAAATTCTCTCAGACACACACTCAATATGTGGTTATTTATCTCTGTGGGTCACTGTGACTAGGAAAGTGACTTTCATACATCTCCTTTGATTAAATACACAATTTTGGCTTGTACACACTGAGAAACAGAAAAATACAATGAAATATGAAATACTTTTTGAAAAAAGTTTCTAAATTACTAATTTTTCATCTTTTCACACGTACATAAAGAAAGAGTGAGGATTGTCCAAGTTCTTAATCTGAAGTCTTAATGAGACTCTTTCAAGTGCTCGATATGAGGTGCTGGGCAGTTTTTCCTGCATAAGTGGTCGCCAGCCTTCCACAGAAAACAATATCTGTGGATGTTCATGAGCTTCCCTTCTCTGGAAAGCTATTCCAACATTTGTTTGAATAATGTTTAATCTTTTTTCCCCCCTAAATTGTGTTTTCACTGCCTATTTATTCATCACTTCCATGTTTTTAACAATCTCACAGAAAGATAAATTCTCACAAATACGTGACTGTCAGAGATTTAAGAGGCTGTAGCTGCTTTTTTATGCTGAAGACACACGAGAAATCACCCAGGTTTTTTAGGATGTCAGTCAGGCACACCATCCTGTTTTGGCTGTGGCAGCCTATTTTCGTGAAAGGGCTCAGGAGGAGCTCTCTGGTGCCAGGCATGTTGTTTGATGTGCACAACGCCCCATGGCTTGTACGTTCTGAATGTTTTGATTATGAGTCCCCAGGCAGGGTGCCAGTGGCACAAGTGATGCTTGGATGGGTCTGGGCCATTCCTAGTGCTCCTGCATTCACCTGGGTCCACACAGCATCCCAAAAATAAAATCTCAATAAAGTTACAACTCAAAGAGCAAGCTCTCTAAATGTGTAAGCCTTTTTTTTTTTTTTTTTTGCATAAATGTTCTTTTGCTGCTACATTCTTTAGGTTTTGTAGTGGTTGCAACTCACTGAGTTGGTTTTCTCACTGGGTAACTTCTTCAAAGCTCCGTGTGAGGCAGTGCCAGGACTGTAGGGCGCACTGATGGAAGCAGGAGGAGACTCTGTCCCCTATTTTCACCTGTATTTACAAAAGACCTTGTCTTTCCCAGGAACAGCCAGACGTGCTATAAGTGAGCTTCCAGCAATGATTTACAGTGATAACACTGAACATATCGTAGCAAAGTAGCCTGTGCAAACATGATTAAACCATCCCACACTGCATGTTGTCACCGATTAGCACACCTGGTGATCTGGTTACTGTAAAACTTTTGCTTTCATTATCAATTATTTTAAAAAATGCTAATATATAAGGGTAACTGCAGATCTGTGCTTCCTTCACAGCTATTCCAGGTTCCTACCTCAGGATCTAATTTCAAGAAAAGCCTTGTGGTTCATGTTTCACCAATAATTACATATTTCTTACTGTGTCTTAGGATCAGCTCCGAAGAAAAATCCCTAGAAATAATCTATCCTGGAAGTCTGGAGTGCCCCTTACCTCACAATTAAACAGGATTTTTTTAAAAAAAACCCAAACCCTGTTTGAAAAAACAGTACATGGGATGGTTTTTGCCTTGTGTGGAGGGAGCCCCACTCTGCTCCGACACGGGCTGCCGTGGCCCCTGCTTGCACAGGTTGCTCCTCTTCAGATCAAGAATGTGTCATAGGAATCCGACTTTCCCACCAACGGGCGAAGCTCTTAGTCACCAACCCAAACAAAAGGAGAGGCAGCACTCTGACATTTTTTGAAGAGAAAACAGTGGCGTTAATCCTCAGATTGGCATTGAGTCCTTCTTACCAAGGTGTTAATTGTGTTTCAGTTCTGCGCCCTGGTTTGCTGTCGTTGCCTCACTTTCTTTCTTGCCCACTCTTGGGCAGAGATAGTGTGCACTATTATGTTCAGATAAATTAAACCAGCACAAGGACGAGCACTCCACAGGATTAGCCTTGAGAAAGAATGACTGAAGCCTGGCTTTGCTCCAGAAACTTGAAGTGCTTGCAGTGCCTCGGAGATACTGGCTCATACCTGTTACACGCCTGCAGCACAGGCTGCCTAACTGTCTCTTTCTGAGCTGTAAAATGCCACACAGTGGGCATTTAACCCATTGTGGATTAAATCAAGGATCTGTCACAAATGGTAAATTTTCGTATGATACAGGTAAGCGTGTACACACTCAGAGAGAACAGAGGGACTGAGGAGGTAAGAGTGTTTGTAGCGCCTCAGGTAGCCTGTGCAGAGGAGCCAGGGTCTTCATCAGGCTGGGCTGGGGGATGTCAAGAGTGGCCTGGATGGCATTTTGTGTCTAACCTCACTGATTTGTTCTGTGGCCTCTCCAAAACGAGGAGATGCCACGTGTGCACGCGCTGTGACAGCACCAACACACCTGGTAAGAGTTCAGACCATCAGCAGATACTGAGTAGCAGGATTCCAGTGAAGTCGCTGATTTTTTAAGAATTCTTTCTCGCAAGCCCCGTTGCATCTGTCCCTTTTTCCCCGAGCAGATTCTAGGTCAAAGAGCCACATCCATGAACTCTTTCTCCTTTTCCCTTCCCTTCTCCTCTGAATATCCCCTTCCACACAGACTGCTGCACTTGGAGCATGCTTGTGATCCTTTCCATGCAGAGTTTAATCCCTTTTTTGATTGTGATCAAGAGCTGTCATCAAAATGATCTCTCCTTTGTTCATGTTGGATTCAGGGTTATGTTTAGTGCTCTGAATTCGAGCTCTGACAGTGATGCACCAGAGAAAGCTTTGCTAAGTAAGAAACCCAGCTCATGTGGTCAGGGCTGTCTACTCAGAGAGCAGCAGCTACCTTCATTTAGACTGTGGAAAAGCTGCCCTTCTAGGTTTTTCTCCATGGTGGTAGTCTGGAGATGGGACAAAAACCTTAAGCCAAAGAATGGTTAAATCAGGTGTTCACAACAAGGCTTAAAAGCAATCTGAGGTCCTACGGGGGGACAATGCAGGTAGGCTTAAGAGGAATGTAAAATGTAAACACAAACACAAAAGGCAGCAGAGAAAAAAAACTTTCATAGCACAGGACTCAGTTTAAAGAAAGAAAAAAAAAAGTGCATCCACACAGGACGCAGAAATTTGCCACAGAAACCGTCTTCATGTATCCTCATCTCAGAAGGATATCTGAACCCAAAAAGGGACTATAAACAGGAAACAGGAACAACAAGAAGTGTGTAGATATTGTATCAGTTTACCCTTTCTTGTATTTCATCTATTGGTGAAACATGCAACTACATTGGGCAACCTCTCAAAGCCACGCATCTCGACAAGTTTGTTCTGCATTACACAGTAAATTCACAAAGCAGGAGCTCTAGGGCTTATGGCACTGCCACTGGCCTGGAGCAAGGAGATCGTGCATCTCATGAATAAGTGATTTTGAAGATGGAATTTCCTGGAAAAAGCATGCTAGAGTGGCAGGAAGGAGAGAAAACAGTGTGTCTTATGGCCTTTTTTGTTTTTTTTTTTTAAATTAAATTACACATCTCTGCCTTCAAGCCTGCTGTTTGACCCAAGGGAAATTTCTCCCATCGTATGTCCTCTGCCCATGTTGAGGCTGTGACTGTGGAACCTGATCTGGACAACTGACCCGTGTTTTGGAGGACATCAGCAAGGACAGTTCCCACTCATTCAGAGGGGACTGCAGCAACCCCAGAGCTGTAAAAGCCTGAATGCAGGGTCCAGTGGCAAAAGTGGGGCTGGGAGTTTTCTCACCGAGAAGAAACGCACGATACCTCATCACAGTGCCTTGCAAGACTTTGCTCCCTCTCTCTGCCTCATTCTGAAAGGGCTTCTGCAGAAAAAAATAAACTGTAAACGCTGCTTTTAAGCTCCTCCCTTCTCCACTGTCCTGTACATCCTACCTTACATATCTGCATATATATATATATATATATGTAATTATCTATCTGACACTTCATCTGATGCTTCGTATCTGCTCTTTCCGTGGAAACAATCTCACCAGTTACTCTGAAACTGGCTTTTACCACCTGAAAAAATCCCCAGGGTGCCACATTCCTGCTTTTAGACCTCACAACTAAAGAACAGACTTAATCCACGAGAAAAACAACGCATGTTTAAATGCAGACATTGCAAGGCAGCCCCTGTTCCAGCTCCAGGAATTTTTCATATGGCTGCTTGTTGGGAATAGGATCTTCCCACTGCCTGTCACTCAGGAGCATTGGGGAAGTACAACACAGGCACCTGGTCAGTCCTTACACCTTTCCCTCTCCAGAGAAGGGGCTTCCATGGAAACCTGATCTGTAGCCTCATATTGTAAAGCATGTATTTGATGAGCTGCCACATTTTTTGAGGTCTGTGGCCTTTTTAGCTGCTGTGACTCTAAACCTGTAACTCTGGTGTGTTTAAATCTGCCCTTCACCTCCCGGCCAACAGTTTCTACCATTCCATAAAAAAATGTAGAAGTCAATTCATCACTTCCATGATAAGCTGTGAAACCCCAATTTTTAGCTGGAAGCTCATTGCCCATCCTCAAGCCCCTTACTTTTCACAACTTCCTGAATTTCTTAAAAGCATGCAATCTTTAAACAGAGCACACACCAGCTAAGTGGAAGAATTCTCCTGCTTGCCTTCAACATGATGTTTTGGAGTGACAAACTCACCCTTTCGACACTTAAGGCAGCTGCAAGCCAAGATTGTGCCAAGGAAAAGGGGTAAAAGAGAGGCAATAAGTTGTGGCCACCTGTTAGAAGGCAAAATCATGTCCCAGGAAGGGGGATGCCCTCACGCATTCGTAGTTCCCACGAATTAGCAGGTTTCCACTCTCCCTTCCCCTCCCTCACCGAACTCAGGCGCCTTAGAGTCTGAAATTGTCTCTTTTGTCACAGGTGATCAAAACTCATTAAATTCAGGCTGAAATCCTGACCTTATCACAGTTTGTTTTTGTTTTCCTTTACGACCTTTGGCATGTCCTGTAATTTTCACTTCTTCTACCATGGCCGTGAGGCTTTCAGGACGCATTCAACTTCTTTGTGTCTTGGCCCTGATTTCAGTGCTTACATTAAAACACCCTGTCACAAAAGCAACAACCATATTCTGCCTTCTTCGCTGAACTACTAGTTTTCTGGCTTTCTTTTCTCTGAGGCTCACAGCATGAAGATTTGGCAGCAAACGACCATCTGTCAAACAGAAATAGCTTAATCAAGCAATCTGACCTGCTTCACAGGACAACACCACCAACGAGAAAGGTTTGCAGCTAAACTCGACTTTTGTTTAGAACAAACCCTCGTATTAAAACACCTAATTTTAAACATGAGCAATTAGTTCTGGAATCTTGTCAGGAAGGAGACCACACACTTTTTAAAGTTTAAAAACTGATTTATTAAACAAAAATGGCCAAATTGCTTAATTAAATGAAGTCTCACCCAGATCCACAGCGATTGGAGACACTTAGGGCCAAAAAGGCTATAAACCCAAAACAAAGACCCACGGTGCTGGGTCTTGCTTGGGCTAGCCCCAAGCAAAACAGTTTAACAGGCAGGCCTAGGGTTCCCAGCACCGGGCTCTGCGTGCGCTAGTTCCAAGCAAGGTAAAGCAGTCAAATGAGCACCCTCCCCGCTGTGTTTCGATGTTTTATACCCCTCTGGCTTCTCCCATTACAGCCCGCTGTCCCCTCTCCAAAGTAGGAGATGACTGGTGGAGTTCTTTTAGAGTCCAGTTCATTGGTCCTGGTTCAGGAGATGATGTAAGGCCTTTTGGCCAATGGCTCGCTGGTTACTAGGGCTGCAGTCTCTGGGTGGTGTCATCTGAGTTTTTGGAGGGAAACTTCCTCATTAAAATTCACGGTAACCATGGAGCTTGGTGACAGGTTACCCTCGGTTTTCTAAAAATAGCACTCTGGCCATGGGGTGAGGGGTTTTTCTCTCTGGAACACAGCTAAACTTGGAGATGATTTTAAAAGATATCATGGGATTTTTCAATGTAATTTGAACTCTGGAACTTTGTTTGGAACTTAGAAATACTACTTAACACTTAAACATTAAGAAACATGAACTACAAACTCTCTTAATCAATTAACAACTTAATTAACTCTCAACAACATTCATATTTTAAATTACTTACTTATCATTCCATACATGCGAAAGCCAAACCTTTTGTTTTGTGTGTGGCAAATCTCAAGTAAGAAAATCGGTTCTTGGCCAGAAGAGGGCATTTGACTTCAAGACTTGGGCTCAAGGCTGTGGGCTCCTCATCTTGAAATAAATAAAATCCAAAAAACAAGCAAACAAACAAACCCATTCTACATTACAAAAAATTCATGTCGTTAGTGGTTCCTTCCATGCTGCACCAGATGTTGAAACCTTTCAGTCAAAGCTCCCCCTGAAGCCAGCGGAGGCTGAGAACATGACAACGAAGTAAAGAATTTTTGATCCATCCTTCCCTGAATCACCCGCTTCCTACTTTCTAGCACGGAGATAAGCAGGAGCTTTACTCAGCCAACATTCAAGGAAAAGAACCACCTACAAATGGTCTTGCTTGTCCCAAGCTGCAGGGAGTTGCTTGGTACTCTGAGCCGGTGCAGTTACTCCTTTTTATTTCCTTTGCTGTTCGTTAAAACCTTTGAAGTGGTGAGCACACAGGGGTTTCATGTAATAATTAAGCTCAAAGTGGGGGATATCCACACCCTTGTAGTAGGCTCTTCTCCTTCTAAAACATTACAGGAATTAATAACCAGTACAAGACCCCAGCTGTGTGAATGTGGCATTCCACAGTGTTGACAGTGAGCCTACTGGAAATTGTGGGTTTTTGAGTTCCTAATTTAAAGCAATGGGAGGTACCAAACAGAGGAAATACCCTCCTGTAGCTGAAGGGCCAAGAGTGTGGGTAAATTGCAGATTTGGGTGAAACAGCTAATCCAAAGAGACCCTGGAGCTGCCAAAACTGTGTGTTTCATGATGTCACATTGACTTTCCTGTTTCTCTTCTTCCTTGAAGACACTGAAATTCTCAGCTTTGTTACTTTTTTTAAGGAAAAAAATCCCTTCCCTGGTTTTCAGTGCCAATAAGTATATCAGTATTACAAGAAATTTGAAACTTGGTTTGGGTCCTATTGGTGCAAACAAAACACAAAATAATTTCTGATCTCCTCCAAAGTTTTAACATTCTCTTTGCTCAACTTGTATGAATTGGAATCATCCCAGATAAAATTGGTAACAGTAAAAACAAATAAATCTGCTCCCACTTCCCTCAGTTACATATTTTCAATTTAAAGTTTTTTTTATGAATACTTACAGCTCAATTGTCCTTGACCTCAGCAAAGCCTCCAATTTTATGCCGTTCCCAGAAGAAATTCCAGCCTTGAATATGTTAGGATGTCCTGCATGGCTGAAACAGAGTCAGGTCAGCTGCAGCTCAGGCAGTGACAGCAAAAAGTAGATTAAGCCAAGAGCAGACCCAGGAGACCAAAAGGGGGAATGTGAAGGTGTTGGTAACATAAGGGTTTAGGATCAGGTTCCTTGCAAAAATTTGTTTTCCAAATGGGTTTAGGACAAGCTAGGTTACCTTTCTAGGTGATGCCTGAAGCAAAGAAAAGAAGATGTGATTTCAGCATTTTGTAACAGAACCATATTTTTCTCTTGAGGTTGCTATAGATACGCACGTGTGCCTGTGAATAATAGGAATTAAATGTTAGACATATGTTAGCACTGGAAACCAGAGCAGCAACGAGTGCACCAGCCCATCAAGGAGATCAACACTTTGGTTTCAATGTGACATGAAGAACTCCCTAAAATCCATGGAGCAAGTTTGCCAAGTGGAGCTGAGTAGGTGGAACTGGCAACTGACACAGCTTGACCTAAAGCACGACAGGCAATTTTGCAGATAAGGAAACTCAGTCACAGTAGAAGTAGAAGTAGAAGTAGAAGTAGAAGATGAAGAAGTAGAAGAAGAAGAAGATGAAGTAGAAGATGAAGAAGTAGAAGAAGAAGAAGTAGAAGAAGAAGAAGTAGAAGAAGTAGAAGAAAAAGTAGAAGAAGTAGAAGAAGAAGTAGAAGAAGTAGAAGTAGAAGAAGAAGCAGAAGTAGAAGTAGAAGTAGAAGTAGAAGAAGAAGAAGAAGATGATGATGTTGATGATGATTGATGATCATGATGATTGATGATCATGATGATTGATGACGATTGATGGCGATTGATGATTTTTGATGATGATGATGATGATGATGATGATGGTGTCAGGGCATGTTAAGCACTCCATCATGTGGTATTTCCAGCTGGAGCTGGCATGCCTTCCCCAGAAGAAAGCACTTGCTCAGTCACCAATGCACCAATGGCCAGAGAACAAGGTGGAGTCACTTGGAGAGACATCCGTTGTTTGCCTCCTGCAAGGAGCCAAAGTCCGTTTCTCTAATGGCTTTCTTCAGTCCCAGGTTCTTCTACAGCAACTTTTCCTCGAGAAAACCGAGCAGCACAAAAGCGTCTGGAAAGTTGTGGTGCCTCTTGGAATAACAGGGAAGTCAGCTCATTAGCAGATAAAGCAATGTGCTGGTTAGTCAGGACAAACAGTATTTGGGGAGTACTTTTTAAATGATTGTGGGCAAACAGATTACCCTTGCACACCATAGCACTGCTTCAGCCCTTGGCCATCGCTTTCATTATCAGGTATTTCACTTCTTTTAATTTATGGGTGTGGTGTGAAAAATCTACCACAGAGGTATCAGCTACACCTCCACATCCCTCGGTGTTTTTGGTATCACAGCAGGGCATCAGTGCACTGCCACACACCTGTGTTATGGAAATCACCTAAAAGCCCCAAAACACCATAAAAAATAGTGCTATAAAGCAGCTTCTGTCCTAAAATGGCTGTCAGTTACTACACTGGTGTGACACACCATGGAAGAACTAGAAAGAAAACAAAAACTAGAGAAGAGGCTAGTCAAAAAACCAAAAAAAAAAAAACCCATGAAGAAACTTTCATAAAAGCGGTGATACATGACTGCTTGAAACTTTGAAAAAAGTGATAGACCACAGTGGATATGATAGACATATCCAAAACCATGATGGATAAAGAAAAAGATTTCGTCATAGAGGGGTAATATTTTTCCATGCGTGTAATGAAGGTACCTGGACGTTAGACAAATTTACTGAGACATAAGAAAATTTTTGTTGATTTTAATTTCAAAGCTTTTGGGTTTTATATATTCACTAGTAGGATTTTGGGTCAAAAACATCTCATAGCTGTACTTGATAAACTGAAGGAGGCTGACCAGGCAGTATAAATGAGCAGGGACATACCTAATTTTCCTTTCTTTAGCTGCCTACATTGTGGAAAAGGTAAAGGACATAGAAAGCTCACCTTTCTGAAGTGCAGGAAGAGCAGCTCAGGAATGCTGAAAGAAGTGAAAATTAGTTAGGAGGCAATAGGGAAAGTGTTTTATCATTGGGTTTTTCTTTAATCTTCCCTAAATTGGTGCCGTTTCTCATGAATCACAAATGTGTAGGAGAAAGTGTGTGCTCTCTGCAAAGCCTTCGTGTGTTTCTGTATTCTCACACCATTCAAACAAGCCCCTCATGGACTGTGTAACCAGTCTGAGGGATTCCCCTCTCCCAGGTGTATAGGAGAAAATGCCCACTGGAGTGGCTGAACACTGAGGAGATGAGGTTGTGCTCGCTGACCGCCACAGCCACTCAAACTCCAGCACTGAGGGGAGAATCTTTGCATCCTCAGAGTGAGTTCAGGCACTGAAAAATGGATGGATACACTAGAAATGTCGTGTTCTGTTTGGTAAGATCTGTTCTCTCTGCTGCTTTCTAGGTGGTGTCTTCCTGACATGTTCCAGAGATCACCACTCTCTTCTCACAGAGTTGGTGGGTCCTGCTTATTTTGCATGTGGCAGGCTGGGTTTTTACAGAATGCAGCACGCCAACGCCATCTCTTTGTGTTTGTAAGTGGTATAAACAGTCATTAAAGGCCTCTCAAAAGCCACAAGTGATTCACGGTAACCTCTTCAGTCAAGAAGGTTCCTGCCTCTCACTATGTGAGTTACCTTTTTTGAGGGAATATTTTTCAGCTGAGGGTGTCTGTCAAGCTGCCAGCGAGGCAGGACTGAAGTATCTAGGTGGAGCTACAGTCAAAATACAAGTTTCAGTGAAGTTTAAGCTCACTCAGAGCAGTTGTGCCCCATGTCTTTTCTCCCAGGAAAACTCTTAGGTACATTACTGGGACCAAAGAGTTGGCCAGACATACAGTGAGAGTTACACTGAAAGCGTCGCTGGAAACGTTTCACTCTTTATTTCCAGTGACGCACTCAGTATCCCCCTCAGCAGGCGCGAGGTGTGAAATGTGAGATTCTGGTGTGCACACACACAATCCAGACTCGTCTTCAAAGAAGGAAGGAAGGAGGAGAAACAAATAAATTAAAATTCCGCAAACTTATTGAGTGGCAGATATACCCACCTCAAAATACCTCCCCATTGTGGTCATCCAATTCAGAAAGGAAAGAAACAAAACCAAAACCAAACCAAACCAAACCAAACCCAAAAAACTTTAAAGAAAAAAGACAACAGTAACAACAAGAACACATATCCAGGTCGATTTTACATACTTTAATTAGATTCACGGTGCTTTTAGAGCTTGGCCATGTCTGTGTGTGAGGGAACTAAACACACATTCAGGTACTTTTGCAAATAATTTAACTAAAGTCAAGAGCTCTGTAAATGTGAAAGGTCAGGGGGTGTTTTCAAGCTGTAGATTATTATTTCCAAAACACACTGCCCTTTTCAGCTTTCCTTAATGTATTTGAGTCCACTGATGGCTCCTTTTTATTTATTCCTTCAACATTTGGGCTTTACATACACAGAATATTTATGTGTGTATGTAAGTGTATTAATTCATAATGTTTAACACAAATTCTAATGAGTTGCTGCTCAATGAAGGCAGTGTACCTTGGAGTATAATGCATTTGACACAGAGTGGTTGCATAGATCTTTCCAAAACTGGATGCACAGTTGTTTTAAATAGATGAATAAATGACCAATTTCAATCTCCACTTTCTGCTGCTAAACCAAGACTTCTAAAACACAAGCACTCAAGAGTGAGAATTTTCTATGGGCAGCAAACTGTAAATCTAATGAGTAAAAAGCACTTTTTGTTGTCCAGTCAGGTTGCAGAGTCATGAGAATGCTTGATAACAAATAAGATAAATACCAAATACATCATGTGGCACATTAGTTTTTGCCCAAAATTATTTTAGGGGATGACAAGGGAAAAGATTCCGTTAGTTTTTTTCAGAATCCCTCATGAGTTGGAGAGGCAGGGTAGGAACATCCAACGCCCTACAAACAAAGGCTGTTGTTGTTTATGCATGGGCTATAAGATTCTGGGAGTTGACCCAGCATTCAGTTCCTGTGTCTACAAACCTACTTCCACAAGTTACTGAAATCTGAATGGGTTGACAACAGTCCTGAAAAAGGCTTTTTTTTCTTCCTCTCGCTGCAGGTACAAAATTCGTCCAACTTTGACATCTGCTGTGATTTTGGCACACCCATTTATCACCTAAAAATTTTACAGGAAAATCCACTTCCATCACAAAAAAACTAACCAATTACTTTTACTCCTCCAACATAACAAAGCCAGTAGTTTAAGCTCCTCAGAGAAGAATGAGATGCAGAAGGCCTGGCAAGAGTTTTTTCTACCACGAGTTTGAGAGTTCCAACCTTCTTTGTATCTCTACCTATAAAATGAAGTAATTTCCATTTCCAAAATGTAGTAAAGAAAGTATGTGCTGACTTTTGTAGCCTACACATCCCTGCCTTCCTCTCTGGCCACTAACTGTCCATAAAAAGAAAGTGTATATAAATATATATATATATATATATATATATATATATATATAAAAAGAAAGTCTTTCAAGATGTGTCTGTAGCACTCTGCAATGGAACATAGCTACATATTGTAGCCCTTACCAGTCTTGATAAAGAATTTTGAATTTTGTATTGCAAAAGCCAAAAGTGTCGAGAGTAGAAAATGTCTTTCCTGCCCCTGTGACAATTTGGTCCCCATGACATTGCCCACTACTCAAGAAAGCCCTCAAACTTCTCATTTTCAGAGTGTTCGTGATTTTCTAGTATACACTTCTGTAGATTTGCAGTTTAGAAAAAAACTGGGAGCTTTCAGATGCCTGTCAGAATTTACTCTCAATGAAAACAACAGAAGTTTCCACCCAATAATATATCATTTTGGCATTAGATCCTCAAGACCCAACCCACAGAAATTTAAGACAGTGCTGATTTACCCCAGCTGAAGTTCTGGCTTGCCTTATCTTCCTTTTCTTCCAAGCCATTTGTTGACTTTGCACGCACTTAAAAGAAAAGTTCAGACCCTGGCACATCCAGCACTCATGGACAGTGCAAAGCTTCTTTTATTTGACAATGCCGGAATTTCGGAAACGCTTTTCTCTAACCGCTTTTCTCCAACCACTTTTCTCCTTACAGTCTCTCCAGGAAATAGCATGTGCAGGGCACTCTATAAATTTCAAAGCATTTTTAGGCAATCCTGTTGTACAATTTGACTTAATATCAGAAATATTTTTGATCTCACACAATCATCTCCCTTGGGCATTTGGAGTCAAAGAAATATAAGGTGGTTCGTTTGGGTTTTTTTTCTTCTTCAGATGATGGACTTTTGCCCCTGTCCTTTTCCAAGGCGTAGAATGAGGCTTCTTTTCTCCATTCCATATTCAGAAGGGAGCACTGAAAGAAGCAGTTTGAGGGAATTTTATAGAAAAGTTTCAGGCCATGTCAGAGGTCTTAAGTTCTCATATCCAATAGAAATGTGCCACATGAACAAAGCAAAAAATACCCACCCCACCAACAAAAAAACCCAGAAGGGCAAAAATGTATTAATTAATAGCAAGTAATTTAGGATGAATTTAAATTGCCACCCAAAAACCTAATTTAAATTCAGATCCCCATTGTATCAGGGCTGTTTAGACACACGATGAGAGAAACATGCCTTGACCCACAGACCATTCTTTAGGGATTACGCAGAACTGCTGGACAAATTGGTGGGATGGATCTCCAGGGATGGAAATAGAAACCATGAATAAAAACCAATAAAAATGACCATAGCCAAAGCCAGCAATAAATCTCAGCCCACTGTTTGCCCAAGCAGTGTCAGAGAGAAGAGCCATGCTCTGTTTGGCACAGCTGGTGCAAACTTAGAAGCCTCATGGACACTGAAATTGCGTCATCCGAAAACCTTCCTGTCCTTTGTCTTCGAAGGTAGGGGAGTTCTATTTCCCTGATTTAGTTGCTGGGATAGAGCTGCAACAAAAATTGTCTAGGGGGCAGAAATCTTCTCTACCAGCTGACTTCACCCTGGCATTTTTCAGTACTGTGTTATGTCCCTGCATTTCTTTTTAGGACGGAGAAGACATGCACAGAGAGATGTGCTCCTACCAGTTCAAATGGTATAAACAGGTTTACCTGGGCAGCTTGTTCCACTACTGAAATGCATAAAACTGCACCCTACTCTCATATTTTCTTTTTTCTTTTTTTTTTTTTTGGTGCCTGGCAGAACTTAGCATAGTTAAAAAAAAAAAAAGAGATCTTCAGCTCTTTTTCTGCTGCACCATTTTATTCTGAAGGATCATATTCATTCTTAACATTTTTCAATTCCAAACCTGGTCTAGCACTCAGGACGAGCAGCACCACCAATTGCTAATATTAATCTTGTGCTTAAATATCTGGATATCACCACCATGCATTTTTCACATTATGATTTTACTCTGTGAAAGAACGAGGTAGAAAGAGCAGGCAGGGACATGGGAGTCAATGAAGGCAGAGTCAATGAAGAGTTGAGGTGAAAAGGGGGGAAATAAGCACAGTGAGAATTAATGTAGCAGAGCAGAATATTGAAGCACTGCCTCTGCCAGTGTACACATCTCCTGATGGCTGGGTAAGCTATATATGGATATTCAGTTTTCTACCACTAATAATTTTGGGGTAGGAATAATAAATAGTTTACAATAAAATGTCTTATGCTGGGTGTCAAACCAACACGACCTGAGTGCCCAGTCAGGCAACACTAAAAGCAGCAGATTCTGGTAGTGCTGCTCTTCCTGTGCGATGAATATGCCCTTGAGAATACTGAGTGTGAAGTGAGGTGAAAAACTTCAATGGACTTTCAATCACAATAGTAAGACCTGATCTCTGCTAAAAGAAATCAACCTGCAACACATGTTTTCTGGTCAAGAGGTTTATCCTACATTTTACCAATGAATAAGAAAACTCGGTGCGTCGGTTCCCATGTAAATCTGAGTTTTATTTGCCCAGTTCCCTGCAGTCACAACTGGTGCCACACCTAACTCCTGAAAAATGGCAGGAGGGAGTCCATTGGTCTTCTTGCTTTTTTTTATAGCTGTAGCACATGAGTGTGGCATAGAAGTTTAGATGGACAAGAAAACTGCAATCCTGCACAAATGTTACGCTCAGGGCAGGTATGGAATGTGCAGGGTGTGTGCTGGTGCTCTGACAGCTGCATCTATTTTTAATGAAAGCAAAATGTAAATTATGGAGCCAGTAAGGTGCGTGTGAAACAAAAATGCATCTAATTATAAATTTGTCCTTCTCCTAACCTATTATTTAGATAAATCTGACACGACCACACTGAGTGTTTTCCTTACTTTCTCCCGTCCTAATTTAGTCTTTGAACAGGAAGGCAAGTTGGTAACTCAGTTAATTGGGTTGGACACTGTGTTTACTTGTTCAGTTAAAAGCACTAGAGCTTAAATTGTGCTCCTCTATTCATAAAAGGAGGAAGATCAGTGGAGGAATTAAAGTTGACAGCCAGATGACAGGGTGAATAAGAAAGAGCCACGGAGGTTATTTAGGGTCCAGAACTACAGTGGAAATTCTAATTTTTTAATTTTTTTTTTATTAGAGATTTGAAAAATAAGTACTAAAATTCTGGAGATTCCCATATTTACAGGCTTTGAAACCCCTGCTGCAGGGGAGGACAGTGTCTGTCATTGCCCTGGGGGTGCCTGAGGAATTTCTGAGCAGTCACCTCTTTATCTTGCTTTGTAACAGGAGCCTGTGATGCAAGAACCGAGCAAAAGGTTTTCATGTAGCAAAGAAATTACGGGGTTAGTAACACATTTGGGAGCTATGGTGACTTGACGCCAGTTAGAGTAGGCAGCATTTTCCATATGTAAGTTGTAGTTCAAATTGCCAAAACACAGTGGGAGGTAAATAACTTCATTCAAGAGATGCAAATGCACAGACTGAAAGAAATGACATAATTATGTAAAATCTCCCCAGCGAGGCAGTGCCACAGGAATGGAACATCACAAACCCTTTGTCTAGGTACACAATTGCTTTTACAAAAATTGTCTGTTGTTTCATGGAAGGGATCCGAACCAGAGCCAATCAAACAAGAAAAACAAATTATTTAAATTTTTGCTTCTGTTACTTTGGTCAAAATAACCGGGAAAAAAGTGCCTACTTTCATTAAATTTAAAATTTTTCACTGGAAAAAATAAATATGTCCAAAACCGAATGGTTACCGTGAATGGTTACTGAGATTTGTTTTTTGGCAAAACCTTCTATCTGATTTAGAGAGTAAACCAAAAAGATTGGCTGTGAAGCCAGGACATTTGAACCAATGACTTCAAAAGATTTCACCATTAAAATGTTAGGAAAATGAAAAGGGAAACACAAGAAAGTTCTGGCTTAGTATAATATTAACTTCTACCATTTTTTGGCCCTCAGTTTTTTCTCTGAGTCTGAAAAAAAGGATGAAGTTTGCTGGGCATGAGGAGCTGGGTTTAGGGCTTTTTTTTTTCTTTTCTCAGTTTTTCTTCTAGTTGTTGCCTGAACTTCCCATGTAGCTTAGCATTTTCTACATTTTTGTTAGCTGGGCAGTTTTAAATTTATGGGAATTTGTCTCAAAACAAAGAAATAATGCTCCGTGTCACTCTCAAGAGAGAACCAAAAATAATAGAGATAACTTCCTATGGGCCAAATGTAGAAATTTGTATCTTTGTCTAAGAAATTTCTTGAAACCATTTAGATAGGGATCCAAAATACATTTCTCATTTCTAATGAGAGTTCACTCTGGAGGCATACACTAATTGCAGAGGGAATTTTGTCATGGGAAATTGAATGCTGGCTTCCCAAACGATTTCCAGCAGAAGTAAGACACAGATATTCATTGAATTTGAGTTTTCTCTTGTTGTTTCATCAAAGACTTTTGTCTTTCCTGCCTCCCTCTGTACCAGATGCTCAGCCATGGCCGAGAGTGTGGGGAACTCCTCTGTTGCTAACCAGAAAGAAGACACAGGCTGAAGGGCATTATCAATCCTGGGAAGGAAAGGAAACTAAGAAGGTGGTAAGAATTAGTAAAAAACCTGTGTTTCAGGTGTCAATCCTATTTTTCTTGGTAGAAAAACATTTTTTCCTGAGTCTCCGGCAAATCTTTCAACATTGTAAGTCTTCCATGTGGACAAGCATCTATTTAAAACAGTGAATATAATCTGGGTGGCCTGTAGCATGAAATATACTGATCTTCTGGACTGGCTCTGCATTGTTATTTAAAGAAAATAGATAAAAAACCAAGACAACATTAGGTTAGAAAGAGCAGTGGCCCCAAAAGGACTATGACAAATCAGATGGCCCAGTTTTCACGTGTTAAATTTCAGGTCCAACAGTGATGTAAGAACTTATATCTCACCAAAGGAGATTTCTATTTAAGCTGGTAGGTCACTGCCACATTTAAAAGCTGCCTTACATTTGAATAAGAATTTTCCCATCTTTGTGGAAAAAAATGATTAACCCACTGTTTAACATTACAAACAGCAACAGCAATTTACTACAAGGCCTGTGAGTCTAATTTATAGTCCAGCACTTCAGTCCCACCAGGTCCCAGATCACCTTTGTCTGTGAGAGATTACTTCTTATGTGCTCCAGTGGCTTCAGAGAGGTTCCTGTGTTTGCTGCTTCTTTTCTAAATCATTTATTTCACTTCACTGCTATTGGTTGCTCCTGCCCTAGAAGGGTTGCGTTAATTCCACTGTGCAAACTCAGATTATCTGTAGATTAATTAATTTGCTATAATACCAAATTGCAATGCTCTTTTCAGCATCAACTAGTGCTTAATTTCCCTTGGATACAGATCAGTAGATGATGCTGGTTTGGGGTTTAAATTTATATATAATGGGTGAAGTGATAGCACATCTTTTCCAAATGTTTCATTGCCATCTTAGGATAAACAAAACAAAACAAAACGAAATAAACAATCAACCCCCCCAAACTTTAGAGCCTCTATAAGCACATTAATTTTTTTTCTGCCATTGTTCCTCATAGAGCTGCACTCTGGTTATTGTTAAAGACTGAAACTTACTAAAGTTAAACACTGTGAAAGCAGCATGTCTTAATTGCCAGGTGTTTGAAGCCCTTACTATTTTCATGCTGCTTCACAGCACTCAGCAGTGGCAGGGAAATGACCTTATTTTATAGGCTGAGACCCAGAGACATCAAGAACTTCAGGATCACTTTAATACAGAGCAATTTAAGTTGGAAGGGACCCCAGGAGGCTCTAGTCTCTGCTCGACCAGCTCAGGTTGTTCCAGGACCACGTGAGTGTTGAGTAAGGCCAAGGATGGATGACCCCCAGCTTCTCCTGGCTCCTACTCTTGAGTTTGATCACATCTTGATGAAAAAGCCATTCTTGTTACCAAGTCAGAATTTCTGTTTTTGAAACTTGTGCCTTTTACCCCTGCCTGCTTTTGCTCTAAACCTCTCAGAAGAACCTTGCTCCATGTGTTAGTTTTCACTGGGACAGAGTTAATTTCCCTCACAGTCTCAGGTGTGTGGCCGTGTTTTGGATCTGTGCTGTAAACACAGCGCTGATAACACGGGGATGTTTTCGTTGTTGGAGAGCAGTGTTTGCACAACGCGGCTTTTCTGCCCCTCACAACGCCCTGCCAGCGAGGGGACACAAGGAGCTGGGAGGGGCCACAGCCAGGACAGCTGACCCCAGCTGACCCAAGGGACATTGCAGACCGTGTGGCGCTGGGCTCAGCACCCAGAGCTGGGGCACAAGGAAGAGGGTGGCGTTTGGAGTGATGGCGTTGGTCTTCCCAAGCCACCAGTGATGGGTCCCGGCTTTCCTGGGGATGGCTGAACACCTGCACGCCCATGGGGAGCAGGACAAGAGTTCTTTGTTTTCCTTTGCCTGCATGCATGGCTTTTGCTTTCCCTTTTAAACCACCTTTGTCTCAACCCGGGAGTTTTTTCACTTTCACCCTTCCAGTTCTCTCCCCCATCGCACGGCCAAGACTGAGTGAGTGGCTGCATGGTGCTGGATTCCTGGATGGGGTTAATCCACAGCACTCCACATTCTCCATATCCACCCACCTCATGGTGCTGGAAGACTTCCTCAAGATCCTCTCACTTTAGGTTGAACGAAGGCCATGCAGATAATTTGTGGAATACAGAGAGTTTCAGGAATAGCAGGAAATTGGATCTGCGTTCATTCTATCACAAAAACTGTGCCACACATACTTCTTTAAAATGCTTCTTCAGTGTAAGACAAAAACTATGGGTGTGACAGGGAGCTTCAGAGCAAACAAAGGGTGGCATGAGAGGCCACCATATTTGATTATCCCGTACAGCTCCACATCAGTGGATGCTGAAGGTGCCAAAAGATAATACCATGGATTGAGGGAGAGGTAGGACGGGTTTGCAATGTTGAGCATTACAGAGAATACACAACACTCTTCCAGTCTAGGGCTATCCTCAACTGGAAACTGTTGGAGACCAGAAAAAAGGTTATAGGAAAGTGCCATTTCTCTAGTAAGACCTTTTGGGCCTCTGCCAGGAGCAAGTTACTGGATGGACTCTGGTTGTGGGTCTGTATGGTCAACTCTTTAGCACTTTATGAGAAGAAGAAATATCCAAGACTGAAAATAAAAATAACAATGTAGTCGTGGCAACAAGCGTGTGGGGACAGAGGAGGTGTAATTCCTTACAGTGATATGATTTCACCAACATTCCAATTTTACAGTCTGGGAAAACCCATGGTCTCAGGTTCATTTCCATTATAATTTTATTTCTTTCTTCTACATGCTCTTGCTATGTATTTGCACAATACAAAGTTTCCTATCTTGGAGGCCACAGTAATGACGTATCTCCAGGTAAAGCACGATTTCCATCATGCTCAATTCAAAGACAGGCCTTAACTCAGCATTCTTGGTGGTTTTTCAGCCCTGTGACTTCCTCTGAATGTTTTCAAATATGAAAACAAAGTTGTTCAGCTCACTGGTATGACAAACATCCAAGAGCACCACATATTCAAAGAGAAAACAATCCTAGCCCATTCATTTTGATGAGTTGCAAACACAAAAATTCTGCAAAAAAGCAGCAAATAACTGACATCCAGACACAAACCTGGTTTGGTATCTGATACTCCAGTTACTTCTGAATGGATGGTAAAAAAATAATATTTTATGTATTCTGAAATATTTCAAGGAAGTTACTCTTGGTTAGCAAACACGTAAAAATTGTGGAACCGGCACAACCCATACCTTCTGTCATGATATTAGAGAATAAGGCTTAAAATAAGCTGTCATATCTTAAACTGAGGGATATTGCTGCCATAAAATCAATTGTGATTGAATTTTAAAGGGTTGACTAAAAACGACTTTAAAAAATATTTTTTATAGTGCCCCAAATGAGACTTTCCCCATCCTCAGTCAGGATAGAAGTGGAACTTCTCCAATTTCTTCTAAAAGGTTCAAAAATTTAAAATTCAATACAAATATTGCACTCGCAGAATTTAGGTTTAATATCTTGCAATAATTAGTACAGTTCGTAGAAAATAATATGGTTGTATATCTTCAGAAGATCTAGTCCCATATTTTTTTTTCAGGTGAAACAAATTGGAATCAGTTTCCTGTGGATACTTCCTGTGGATGCCTGCTTCTCAAAAAAAAAAACCAAAAACTCGCGGCCTCTTGCATTTGTAACCAAACACTGTTTTTTTTTTTCCTGTCAGACCACAGAATTCCATTTCTGTAACAGTGTCTGGTCAGGCAGCAAGAACTTTGAAACAGGAAGCATCTTTTTCTGACATGTTTTGCTGTGACCTAAAAAGCCAAACTCAGGCTTGTGGATACTGCAATAACATATATTCTTTGTACTGTGATACAGGAAAGAGGAAACACTTATAATCTAATAAATCAAGAGTACTGCAATGAGTGCTGGAATAACTGTAGCAAATTTTTTTAAAGCCATAGGAAACGTCCTATTTTTTTTCCTTTGCTGTTTCTCTTTGGCTCTTTCCAACCTGATGCATCTGAATCTTGTACAGCTATGTCTTGTTGAGCTGGTGCAAATTTTTCCCACCCCACCAGGTCTAGCCAGCCTCAGTTCTGAAGAAGAGAGGAACATATATTGGAAGAGTCCAGATAAATTAAAGCCAAAGTAAAATTAAATCTGGTGACTTGAAGGCCATTTTAAGCTGGAGCAAAGCTATTCAGTAGGTCCATGCAGGATTATTCCTGCTGAAACAGGATGAGGTGCTGCTTCAAGAGAAGCCAAAAAAAAAAAAAATCAGTGGATGTTTTGATGCAATACTATTTAGCATAAGTTGCTCAGCATGGCCTCTATTCTCACTACACCAGCAAATGGGCAGCAGCATTCTCTACAATAAAAGGGAAATCTAGAACAGGATGTGGACAGAAATGTGTTTTCTAGCACAAAAAGCAGGTATTCTCAGTGTCATTTCTCCCCAAAATGAAAGACAAAGGGTATATGTGGAACTTGCTTCAGAACTCATTTATAGGCTCGAAACGAAAGTCAGATTCTTCACCTACAATGGTTATATGTTGAAAAAAATCTTTATCACAGCACCTGAAATACATATTTATGGATCACAATAAATTACTCAGTGTAATATAGAATTCGGTGACAAAAAATGGTCTTCTTTTTTTTTTTTTTCTGCTTCTTTTGCCATCCTGATTAGTCACAGAAAATGGAGGGAAACTCCTCCTCTGCATCAAATGATACATCCCATTTTCACCCAGGGAGATGGCTCAGCCAGCTTTAACATCTCTCTCTTGTATGCCTTCCCTCACCTGGGGCTGAATCACAGCATGGGCTCACCAATAAAGCAGAGAGTGGTCCCAGTGACCAGCCCCTGAGGTCAGCTGGTCACCTTCCAACACCATTTTGAAGAACTGAGGACAGAATTTCCTGGGGAACAAGGTTTGGAGTGGGATATGAAGTGAGAAAGGAGTGCATTCAACCTGGAACTTTGGCACTGCTTTCCCTTCCCTCATTCACCTCACATTATATTCTCTGGTGCTCCAAAATGAAGCAACTAAATAGTGTTGGGCAGTGCCTGACCATGCATCAGTTTGCTTTGCTTTTGTCCCTATATCTTGGTCTCCACACCTTTCTGCTGGATCTGTGTTTCCCTGGTTTTCTGTTTCATTGCTATCCATTTGAAAGCGATTAGGATCTTAACTAGCAATATTTAAACATAAAAGGTACAGGGAGCCACTAGGGACGTATCAGCTGGTGGAAATCAGCCTAGTTACACCAAGTTAATTGAAATGCTTCCAAATTCACCTCTGTGGAGCATCTAGCCACATGAATTTGGGCTAACAACGTTCAGATACCGACCGACCCTGATAACTGATTGTGTGAGACTGACAGTCCACACAGAGCAGCTTTGGTCTGAGCTTTCACAAATCACCCCACCTGGGTCCCCCTGTTCTCCACATTAATGAATCACCTGGCTTTTTACCAAATCGGTGTCTATTTGCAGTAATCTAATATAATGTTAATTGCTTACTCATTGAAACCTAGTTGGCATTTTTCCCCCTGCAGAGATTTGGCAGGGGAGCACCCGCGCGTCGTTCCATTCTCAGTTGCCTGTGTTCCCCGTGCCAGCTGCTTTCCTATCAGCCAACTCCCACCCACCCCGCATTCCTGCTTTTCTTTGCTCTCCCTCTCGCTCTCTCTTTTTTTAATTTAGGCATAATTGTGTGGTTGGGTAAGCTCAGAGGGCGATATGTTGCCACATCCAAAGAGGAGGCAACAAGGGTGGTAGCTTTTCATTTACTGCCTGCTCCAGGAGCGGCATGAGGCAGCACACTGCACAAAATAGCCTGTTGTGGGGGAGGAAAAGGGAGAGTTTTTGAGACAAAATCTTCATCATTTCAAATGAGAAGATCTTGCCAAAACTCGTGGTGGGACTACGTGGGCCCCCACAGCTGGAGGGGTGATGAAGGATCCTGATTTATCAAAAGCTGCCTTAATTACAGCAGGACAAACCTTGCAGGAGGTACGCCAGCAAGTATTGCAAAACTTTAATTTCGTTTTTGAACACTTTGATTTCTTTGGATGAAAGGCAGTGCACAGGGATCCTACTATTAAGCAGAGTTTGCTGATATCTGGCAGAACTGTGGAGCCCAGGACAAAACCCAGTATTGGTAAAACTTGAACAGCCACATGTTCCTAAAGGTGTCAATAGGCAGTGGAATGACCCGTTGTCCCTAGCACACACATCAGTGGGAGGTCAGAGAAAACCAAACAAACCCTTGAGTGATTTTTTAACCTCCTAAAAATGAGAAACTTTTGGTTTTATTAAGACAATCTGAAAATACAAAATGCCGCCACCCCAAAGAGTTAGCCCATTGTTTTATGAAGCAGAAAAAATAGAAGTGAGATGAGATGAAAATCACAGGAAGAAGATGCATGAAATCAGTAAGTGCATGTTGGATTTGAAACAATAATGCCAGTTTTGAGGCTGGAGACGAGGTAGAAATTCCTCTCATGGAACCCAGCTCTTGGTTTTTTACAGTCATGTCCTTTTCCTGTCAGAAATCACTCCCTGCTTCTGAAGGTGTTTTCCTGTGTAAATTGTGATGTATTCAGGTATCTCCAAGTGATGATTCTCACTCAGCTTTAATTGAGGCAATGTTTTCTGCTTGTGTGACTCTGTATAAATCTTACAAGAGGAGATTTTAAACAAAAGACCATAAAAACCAGAAGAGAAACAGCTTGTGCTGTTTAGTCTGAACACTGAAAGTTTGACACTTTAAACACTGAGTTGGACTTGGTGATCCTGATGGGTCCCTTCCAACTCAGAATACTTTGTGATTCTGTGTGAAAAGTGCTTGCAACTGGGCACCAGTGCTTCTAGAGCAAGCTCATTTTTCAGACAACATGACTTCTTATAACTCATTAATGCAGAATTTTTTCATCACTTTACCTACTGTACTGCAGCTTAGCAATTAGTTTACAGTAGTTTATCTTTGTTCTCAGAAAGGAGCAATTCTCTTCAAAGTGTTATTCTTGCCTGTGGCACATGACAACAAGAAAACAGTACATGTAATAACCCTCTGGTAGCCATCTATCTCATGGTAATTCCAAGATTTTTTTTGAACAAAAAAGAAGATAAATTGCCATTAGTGTTGCACCTTCAGACATCTGGATTAATTAAACTCACAATGCTTTCGGTCTTAAATGTTAATTTAGACAGAGAGAGGCTTGGAGAACCGAAAGTTTTCAAGGCTTCTAAATTCCCAACATCACCCCATCACTTAGAGTTTCAGCATGTCAGAGCTCTCTTTCTCTGTTGGTGTGATACGGAGGGACAGTGCATAAAATATCCCACAGCAGGCTAGCCTAGAGGAGAATCTAGGCCTGTATCCTGCAATGGAATGGTTTGCACTGTAGCTTCAAAGGGAAAATGCTTCCCCTGGAGGAATACAGCAAAATTGGAGTTGGGTGAGCCTCAAAGGAATTGCAAGCTCGCAAGCCATTGCTTATGTTTGGATTTGGAACTGAAATTGACTCTGGTGGCTCAGATCCTCACCACAGACTGCGGATGGTACCAGCTACAGAGGGAAGAGGCTTGAGGGAAGAAGGCTGAGACGAGGAATGAAGTTTTTGCAGAACTTAATGTGCATGGTAATATGATTGTAAACCCATTTGCATTTTATTTGCTATTTGTTTTCCTAATGTAACAGAATCTCTCTCCTGCCTTTTCATGTGTCCTCTTGAATCATTCATTTTGGCAGTTACTTTCCTCTTGTCATTCTCACACATCTCTTTTCCTTCTTTTTTTTTTTTTTTTTCCCCTCTTAAATTTCTCTTTAAACTATTTCCTACTTGGGAGGTCCTACATCTCTGAAGGAAGTGAGGCCTGCCCCAAGTCTGGAGTATTCTTTGCCCCCTTCCAGTGACAGGCTGGTGAGAACAAAAGCTGAAAAAGCTTGTTTTCCACCATTGTTACATATTCCCCCAAGGACATTACCCGAGCAGTGCAAGGCAGAAACAACAGGGGACAAGTTGTCTGCTGGCAAGAAAATCTGTCTCACTGCTTTGACCCAATCTGGAAATCTTTTGTGGGTGGTGGTGCTCAGTGGAAGCTCCAGGCACGAAACTCTGGTGATCCTTGGCTCTCTGCACCTGTCTGGGGTGCTTTTCTGAGACAGTTATTCATCACTACACTACACACAAACGTAAACTCGCCTGTGAAGCGCTTAAAAGAGCTTTTTTCCCCCCCAGTTTCTTCCAGTGTTTCGTAAATGGTCTGTTTACTTTATGAAGTTTTGGAAAACCAGTTGTTTCTCTGCTGACAGAGTGGTAGCAGGGACATCATGTTACTAACCAGAATCTTGTCCTAGAGTTTGAGTTGCACCTCACAAATATCTCTAAGGAAACTGGCAGTACAAAAAAACCTGACTGGAAGAGCATGTCTATCCCACGACCCTTGCAAGGTCAGTCTGAATAAAATGGATTTTTTTTTGGTCATTGTTTTTTTTAAAATTCAATTACTCTTTGGAACAAACACTGAAGTCATAACAGTGCAAATGACAGCAGTGTCTTTGAAAGGATAAAGCAGCATAAACTGAGCCCAAGTAGTGAGCACATTCAGAGCATGAGAGTGCCAGCAGCAAGGAGACATTTGGACTGGACAGAAGTAAAAGGTAGGTAATACAAAGCAGCAAAAAATTAGGTTATGGACTTAAATTATTAAATTGTATGGAGGAAGGAGACATGAGCAGTGAGGCCTCGTTCCCATGAATCCAAGGAGCAACCTGCAACCAAACGCTGTCTCTGTATGAACAACTAATTTACATACCAAAAATGCACACATTTCCATAGCCAGCCTCGTTGCATGTTTCACTTGCAGCACCCTCATGATAGCACAAAATGCATACTGCTAAATGGAGCCACGAATTTATCTCTGGGATACCTGTAACACCTGTAGCAGCTCCAGTGAGGGCTCTCAGTTCTGGTTAGAGAGCTATTTTGAACAGGTGAAAACACTGTGTAATCTCAAGCCCAGCCACTGGGCAGGAGAGTTGTGGCCTCGAGATCTCCGGGGGTTAATTCTCACATCACTGCAAGCCCCTCCAAAGCCTGAAGGATGGAGCAACCTCCATCTCTGGGTCAGTCAGCAATTTTACTTCTCCTGTTGCACTGCTTGTGTTGCTACACCCTGGCCGGTGCTTTGTGAAGGCACCACCGATTCTTCTTTCGTGGGTGCACTTCCACCTGAAGAAAAGGTGGAAATTCTCCTGGACTCTCATGCACTTTCCATTCTAAACTAGGCAACGCAATTACAGTTTTTAATTTGCATTTTGTTATGGGCAGCTTTATAATCTCGCTCCTCAATATGTACACATTGAATACTAAAGTCTTCTTTCTTGAGATTTACTTACATTAACTCTTGTTCTGTTAGCTGCTTTGAGTTTCCACTCGTTCTAGTGGATCCCAGAGTTTCCACCACCACCTCCTTCACCTCCTTCCACCTCACCCCTGCCCTCCCATTCACGTGACACTGCCACGTATTATTTTGGGCTGAAAGGCCTTCTTTTATGCTATGAGTAGCAAAGAGAGCAGGCAACCCCCTGATAAGCACCGTGTGCCAGATCATGTGCCTCTTGATCAGGGTCCTGGAGCTGGAAAACCTTTGCAGGATGAGCAACCACAGTAGCACCGTGTGATTTCTCCATGCCACCTGCACCATCTGTGGGACAGGGAGCTGGAGACGCGTCGTGCAGCAACCTTTGTAAAGCCAGGGCAGCGCCAGGAAAAATGAGGAAGGGTTTAATGCGTTCTCTAAGAGAGTTGTGAAACTATTTGTGTTGGGTTGAGACGGGGACCTGCTTGTTCCAGCACCGCTGGCAGACAGACATCCCTGAGGATGTCCAAGAACAGAATCTGAGGAGTATAAGAGGGTAAAAGAACAGGGCATAACGCTGGGATATGTCCTGTGCTGGGAACACTGCCTGGGCTCAAAAGGCACATCTGTCACTTACACAGCTGTCTAAACATTTCATAGCATGTCTAGGTCGTGGTAGTTAATTTTGAGTTTATTATAGGAAAAGAAAAGTGATAAACAAAATGAGGCAGGTGATGGACGTGTCATTATTCACACCTTATTACAAAGGCCCCGTTCCAGTCCCCTCTAAGTTTATTCTGATTACGAAAGAAAAAGAAAAAGTTTCATTTTTCTTATGAAAAGAAAGCCAGTACGCCAAGACAGCCACACACTTACAGAGATGAAGCTCATCAGCTCTGAGCTTGCACAGTGTAACACTGGAATTGGGGAAAAATAGTGCAATATGGAAAACTCCTTCCCCACATTCTTGTTCTGTTACCAGCCTGATGAGACAGGAACCACACTTGTAAGCAAAACTGGGAGCAAATCTGCATGCAAGTTGTATAAACTTTTATTAACTTTTGGGGATCACCTATTTTCAGGTTTAAGCTCACTACTGAAGCTCGGCTAGTGTACCAGCTTTGGCTAATTAAGGATTTTCAGTTAATTTAGCTTGGGTAAAATTTAAGGTTTAAAGAATAAAGGGAATGCACAGTACAGACAAACTATAATTAAATGCTTCCATAGCTTCAGATGGGATTAATCTTTAATTTGAGCTAGCAATGCTGAATTAATAGGAGGCTTGTGAACATGCTCTAAACTCTAGTGCTGTGCTCTTCCTGTTGAACCTCCTTTTGCTTCCAAATGCTCAAAGCAGAGTCAATAGAGGTAAGTAAATAATTACAAAGCTGTAGGGATGTCAGAAGCAGCCTATGTCTCCTCTCTACAATATTTTGTTCCCTTCACTTGTAATAACTGCAAGTTTCAAACCCTTTGTCTCCAGCATCTCCCAAGTCTCCATTTGCCTAATCCGGTTATGAGGAAATAATATGGAAAACCTTACCTTTGTTTGAATAAAACCAGATTCTGCCAAAAAATTCCAACCTGAGGACTGATGAGCTAAGGACTTGGCTGAGGTACCTCCCTGCTAAGTGGAGCTGGTGCTAGCCTAGATGGACTCCCAGTATTGCCAATAAACAATGAGTTGGGCCAAGCATCTTCCATCGAGTTATTTTACATTCATTTTACGGCATATTTTACAGCATTTTTGTACTGCCATGGCTCTGTTTTCGCGTTGGTACAGCTGAATGAACTTCCAACATTCTAACTTATCCCAATTTTTCAGCCTAAAGGCAAGAACATAAAGTCAGCAATGGATAACTTACCCAGAGTCTTGGGACAAATTAATTGCTTCTTCATTCTGTCTGTGCAGAGGATGGATTTCCAAGGGACTGCTGAGAGCCAGGCTTCTGAAGCAGCAGTCTCAACTCCTGTGTTTTTATCACCGGTCTCTGGAGGTTTGTTTATTCTCCCTCAGGCCTCAGCTGCCAGTTCTAAACAGGAAAATCTCCACTTCCATTCTGAGGCAGATGTCGTTAACGTCTGCAGCTCCATCTTTTCGTTATTACGGATTCCTACAAGGCCTCTGCACGGGACTTCTTAGGCTTGTCAAGCAATGCTGAGAATGGAATTTTGGATTCAGAGGTTTGGGAGCTGTGACCTCAGGCTACGTGATTTAACACTGCTATTAATTTTTGAAAGGCAGAGACATCTATTTCTTTATTTCTTCACAATGGATTATTCCATCAGCTCTTACCCATCAGTTTGCTAAGCTGGAAAGAAAGCACTGAAACCCCAAAGAAAATACAAATGTTACATCATCACAGCATTAAGTGCCATTAAGTTCTTAATTACGTCAAATAATTAAAGTTCTCTTGCTGTTCTCCTGTACTTTTCATCAGTAAGTCTCAAAGTACTTTATAAAGGAGGTCAGTTTCAATATCTGCCCTTTGAAGGAGGGAAAATGAAGGATTAGGGAGGGGAAATTGCTCATCACAAGGCAAGTGGCAGGGTCTGGATTTGAAATGCAACATTTGAAAATTTTAATGTTTAAGTGCACTGCCTCCACCAGAACAAAATCACCTCCACAACACTTCGGATTATTGATGACAACTCAACATGATAATGTGCATTTGCAACCCAGAAAGCCATATGTGTCCTGGGCTCATCTCCACAGCGTGGGCAGCAGGGGAGTGGGGGTTCTGCCCCTCTGCCCCCCTCAGGTGAGACCCCACCTGCAGAGCTGCCCCAGCCCTGGGGTCTTCTGCGTTTTTTAGTAAGGCAAACAGGCTAGATCTTTACAGCATTGAACTGACATGTAGAAAAATAGGTTCAAATTCTATTTTGTTCACTGGATTCTGGTTAATCCCCCTGAAAAATATTTTTTCTGTATTTTAAAATGATTTCCCCTGCTGGGAAGTTGGGCCTGAGCTAATCTTCATTTCTGTGAAAACATTGTATAGGTCCCCTCAAGAATGAGTGCTTGGATATTCTTCTTGATGCTTGTTTCAGTAGAAAATTTAACAAGATCTATTTATGACTCTGCAGATTTGAGGAAAACAAAGCTGTAAACATTAAATCAGCTTCTTTAACGAGCCAATAAGCGGTTGCTATATCCTGCCTGTACTTTTGCTTTGCAAATCCCTTTTCAGTAGATGTGTGTGCATCTAGGATTACTGCTGGAGCTAGCATCAGCGCGTAAAAGGTTGCATCTCCTCCTATGACAAAGCCATAATATATATCCTAGTGAAGGAAATATGCTTTATGCATCCATTCAGGGGATGCTGAGACCTTTTCTGGGTGCTTTGCTAAGGGGGGCATTAGTTGCTTGCCACTTTAGACATCGTACTTTAAAGGACAGTGACACTTTTCCATGCCTTAATTATGCCTCCCTGGGTGGGGGAGAATTTTAGAGTCCTTTTTAGAATCCAGAAGACGAACGGGAGTTTTCCACGCCTCTTGCTTTCAGATAGTTGTTTATTAAAGTTTATCAGAGAAGCTGAGCCACGGATGTGACCCAGAGCACAGAATGCGAGATAAAAGGCGAATTATCAAGATTACACAGCCTTTCAAAGGTAAATCACCCAATGAAAACCCAAAACGAAAGATATTTGTACTTTTCTACCAATTCTATAAAACTCCTTGTCACGTAGAAGGAACTGCGGAATTTTTCACCCAACCATCTCAATCCACTTTTGCCGCAGAACATGGAGTAGTAGAAGAAGAAGAAGAAGGTCTGGAGAACAACAACAATCCTCCATTTTGAAGTTTTTGCTTTTTATCTATTTGCTATATTAACAAACCCAACACCTCTAAATTTTTCACCCTGTGACAATCTTACATAATGTTCTATCACCTAATTCACACCAGTGTAGATTCTGTTTCTTCCCAGAGGGTAGGCAATTTTCTCCACGGACGAAGGTCAAAGACAGCGCTGTCCAGGGGGGTAGAGCCCTTCAAAACAGGCAGAGAAATATTCCCTGCACTTTGGACTCCCACAGGACAGTATCTTTTACTGAATCATGTGCTGCTCTGGGAATTTCACGTTGCCTTAGTTACCCTGCCTGGCACCTGTGTGGCCCTCTGAGATTGCCCTGGTGTCCCTCCCATTCCTCCTGCTTCTCCTGCCTACCTGCAGAAGCTCTTCATGGTCAGAACTGTCCCACCCAGGTTTGTGGAACAGACATCTCAAGGAGGGCTTGGTCCTCCTGGAATGAAATCTGCTGCCCTGCAGGCAACCACTGAGGAGACACCTGGAGAGTCCACAGGATGCCCTGTCATGTACAGCAGGGCAAGATTGTAAAAACTAGGCAGAGCAGTGCAGGAAAACAGGATTTCCCATGGATATTGACACACTTTAATGCATATCCTGCTTTTATCTTTCAGAGACATTTCTGCACTCAGTCTCCCTCCTTCGCAGACAAGAAAATGCGAAGGGGTGGAGAGTGTTCATGAATGTTCTGTTAAGTGCAAACATTCAGCTGCAGTAGCATCTCATTCTGAAGTCCTGAGGGTCCGAAAAGGCCTGAGGTAGAATGGGAGAGCATTCCAGATGTGCCAGTTCGCAGCTTTCCAGGGGAAATGTGGCTTTTCCTACGACATTTTCTATCCTGGTTGTGCCCACTAGCAGCAGGATTTGGTTGCTGGGGGTGCTTTCTCTTCCTTAACCCTTCTCACGTGGCTCTTCTAAAGAAGCTGGAATCTGCAGTTCCTCCCAGCAGCAGCTACTGCTCACAGCAGACAAAGGGGAAAACCTTTTTTTTGTTGTTGTTCAGAATTCATCCTTGCTTTTACTCAGACACAGGGAAGTTCACAATGCCACGGACAGAGCTATATCAGGACTTCCTGACAGAGCTAAGAATAGCTATTCTTCAGCTGTAAATGTGAGTGAACGCTGGGCTGTGACAAATGAGCTTTTTCTCTTGCTGGAATGTAAATGCATGTGCCCGAGCCCACAGTCTTCTGATCCTTGGATTATAATTTCTCATTGCAGAGCTCCAGCAACACGCAGCACTCAGCAACCAGGAACAGCCACCTCCTTTTCTTTGGCTCCTCCCAGGGCTTGATTTATAGGGCTAATGCCCACCCTGCAGCCACAGCTGCTTGTAGGAGGTTAATGAGCCAATAATTGGATCCTGGTGTGTGGATCCTGGTCTTGAGTGAGAGTTTGGCTAGTGCATACCAACAGGGTTTAAATACATTATGCAACAAATGCGCCAATTTCTCTGAGGTTCTACGGGAGCACGTGGCTCCTCTCTGAACCTCTTGAAAGCCTCCACGCTCCACTGAAAAAACACAGACGTAACTGAGAGCTCCCAGAGAACGGCATTTTTATTTGCTCTGAGATCCTTCACCAAACCTTTGCAGTTAATGTGTGGCGGCCTCTTTTGCGCGCAGGGGAGGAAAAGGGAGCTCTGCTCGTCGTCCTGGTCTCATGGAAATTGGTTGCTTTGCTGGAAGACAACAACTCTGTGCCAGGTTTTTGAAATCAAGTGCCTGTCTTGTGTTTCCTCCAGAGGAGTCAAGGCATTGTGAAGTAAAGCCCAAATCGCAGGAAAAACTTGCAGAGATGCAGCACAAAGGGTAACTGAAAGATGCAGTGGTCCGAGAGAGAAAAATCTTTCAATACAGGAACATGTGAAATTCGTCATAATTTTGACTGGTTACTGCAATTCTGCAGCAAAGCCATTCTTTAGAACTCTATCTTTCTTTGAAAAGCTTTTTGTTGTTCGAAAGATATGGACAATGTAAATTTTTCTTTAGAGGGCCACACAATCAAATATTGACTAGTGGTTTTGATTCAGAGGCACAGAAAAAAATAAATATTTTTGATCTAAATGCTGTTTCTATTTAAAGTAATATTTCAATCAGAGTTTTGATTTCCATCTGGAGAAAAGGAAAAGCTACAAGCAAATTCACTATTATTTTTGATCTAAAAAGAACAGAAAAAATAAAGAGGAACCCAAACTTAAGTCCTGTTAATTTTCAATAGCACTCAATTTTATTATTCTTATTTAAAATGTTTGCCTGATTTGGTAGGATATTTTGGACAGAGGGAGTAAATCATGAACTAACTCTATCTCTCACAATTTTTGAATACAGTTTCCTGCAATGTAACTATTGATTTTAGCATTCATATGTGTCCTGGTGGTTTTCTAATTGAATATATGATGTATGTCCAGATTATATCTTACACAATCAATCATGAATCATAAAAAATAAATATAGACAGTGTTTCATAATTCTCTTTAACTTAGTCTATTTTGAAAAGTCACATAATGGGTCATGATTTATTATGGCCAGTGCCACCTGATGCTGATGAGATACAAATATTCTTACACGTTGCTAAAATTAATTTTCAGATAAACCTTCTCCCGATTTTTCTTTTTCATTGTTTATATTGGGCAAGGATTAGCAAAACCTTGGCAGTTAAAAGAGTAAAGACCTAAAATGTGGCACGAATGATATATTTGTTCCTGCCACTCTGTAATTTAAAAGCATACTGAAGTAATTTGGGCATTTAAACAGAAAAAGCACACTGAAAATCAGCATGCAGAATCCACCCACAGACCATGTGGTGTTACAGCTGGATATATATATGTATTGCTAAAATGAACTTTACACAATTTCTGGATATGTGTGCAAAAAAAAGCTCTAGCGTGGTGAGCAGGATTTGGTATTAAAAAAAAAAAAACCAACTCATGTCCTTTAAAAAGCCTGAGAAGTCCAAGCTTTAATTCAAGATAGGTACTGCGATGGAAGGGAAACACAAAGGAAACCAGCCCTGGGGTCAGCCAATTGCTTACCTTAGTATCTTTATTACTGAGTATCAAGATTTCTATTCTGGAATTTGAAAGTGTGTGTTACTCACAGATGTTTTTTTTGAAAAGAAGCAATCAAACACAAAAACTATTTTCTGAGAGAAATTTCTAGGTACAAATGTTTAGGACCAAGTATTTGATTAAAAACCCCACAAAAATCACGTCAAAAACCACCAACAAAAAGAAACAAACTAAAATCACCCATGAAATTCCTGGTGCATGCTATTTTATTCTCTGCTGTTCTAGCACAAAAAACAGTCAAGTGTAATGGGGGTGACAGATGCCAAATTTTATTTCTGCAAAAATAGTTCTGCAGATATTTTTTCCTTATTTTTCCTCCCCCACAATGCCCTTATCTGATGATACCAGAGAAGGCTGACATCTAAAGGTTACATAATCCATTTTTACTACCTTTCATGTTTTCCTGTATAAATATCATCATCTCTGCTTTCAGCGAGAAATAGTTTTCTACTGGTTTTACAATCATAGCTATTTAATATCGCATTAATTTTCTGAACGCTTTAAGATGTAGAAGCATACACATGGAATTAAGGAAGCTAAAAACTCAGAGATTATTTGAGAAATAATAAACTGCCTCATTCTCAAGTAACACCCTCTTACATTTTGAATGTGAATACAGTTAGAAAGGAGTCATGAGCCTCTGAGAGCAGGCAGTTTTCATTCTTATTTTTTATACAGCACACTGTAATATTCTGCAAGGGATATTTTTTCTCCCAACTCTAAGAGGAAAAAAAGAAAAATAATGTAAGGATTTTGGCAAGAAGCCATCCAGCTGGGGATGTACCTTCTCATCTGAGTAGGCAGTGTTTTCCTACTTGTCATTCATGCCCTGAAAAACCCAGCAAACATTATTGTACAAGTATTGTTTTGCTACTTTAAAGATCAAGAAAAGGTGGTATTTCATTGCAATCACGGGCATTTACAAAGATAATCTGAAGCTGCTTGCAAATGTTGAGAAAATAAACACATAAGCTGAATGTTTGTAAGGAAAAAAAATAAATTAACATCTTTTCAGGTAAAAAAATTCAAAGTCTTTTTTTACTTTCCTCTTTCTCCTTATCTATCCTCACAGGAGGAGGACATATTCTAAAATTTTAAATTATGACAATGAAAGCAGGACAACTATTATTGATAATTCGTTATTAGTAATGACTATTAGTTATTGGTATTATTATCTTGAAAGCTTTTAAACAACCCCAAAACACTGATAAATCTGGGAAGTGTGGCCATTATATTGTTGCTACACTCTCACAGGTTATGTGCTCTTCTTCCAAAAGCTCTGATGGGATTAAAGAATCCACCACTGCAGTTTAATAACACGTGTTTGATTTTGGTTTTGGTTTGGCTGTTTTGTTTAATATGACACAGTGAGTTATAAACTCCTGAAAGCTGACCTGTTAATATCCAGTTTATGGCTAGGAGCTGACTTGTTGGAGGAAGATAAATATGCTCAGGAACAAAGTCAAGGTGGACATTTGCTTCATCACTTGGAGCTCGGGCAGCTCCCTCAGCTCGTTAATGGAGGCACTCTCTGAAGCCGAGGGTTTTGTGTTGGCTCTGAAGCCAACCTGCATTTGATACAGATGCCCGTTTTTAGATGCTTTGTGTTCAACAAAGCCTTTTCCTCTCTGGCTTTCCACCAGGCTTGCAGGAGGCCATCTGGCACTGCCCGACAGCTTCGAGCTGTCTCTGAAAGGGTCTGGTCGCTCTTACAGTGCTCTTAATTCATTTTTTAAAAAATGAGATATATGACAGCAGCCACTCAACAATGGCAACTCCACATTAACTAGTAAAATATCTATTCAATTTCAGACTATGAGGGGTCACAAGAGACCTCACCTCCTGGACCCCATCTTGCAGTTTTCAGATAAAAGTTACACATGTAAAGACAACACAAGAGAACTGCTTGAGGACTGTTGTGTTTTGATTTCTTCTTTCTGAAAGAAAATTCAATTTCTCTCAGTGTTTACTTCTTAAATTAAATGAAGTCTCCAACTTTTTTCTAAGTAATTCAGGCCTGAAAATGCACAGGACACTGTAAGGTTTCATTAAAACCATTATTTGCTGCTAAAAGGACTATGTGGTCACAAAAGATTAAAAGAAAGTGCAAGTGCTGATCTCTTCGGACTCAGAAAGGATGCAAAGCAATCAACAGTGGCTGCACATGAGCCCAGGTGTGCCCAGGTGGCCAAGAAGGCCAGTGGCCCCTGGGCTGTCCCAGCCATGGTGTGGCAGCAGGACCAGGGCAGTGACCGTCCCTGTGCTGGGCACTGCTGAGGCCACACCTCAAGTGCTGTGTCCACTTCTGGGCCCCTCAGGACAAAAATTTGAGCATGTCCAGAGAAGGGAACGGAGCTGGGAAGGGTCAGGAGCCCCAGGAGCGGCTGAGGGAGCTGGGAAAGGGGCTCAACCTGGAGAAAAGGAGGCTCAGGGGGGACCTTGTGGCTCTGCACAACTCCCTGACAGGAGGGGCAGCCGGGGGGGGGTCGGGCTCTGCTCCCAGGGAACAGGGACAGGAGGAGAGGGAACGGCCTCAGGCTGGGCCAGGGGAGGTTTAGAGTGGACATCTGGAGGAATTTCTTTATGGAAATGGTGATTAAACACTGGAAGGGGCTGCCCAGGGAGTCGGGGGAGTCGCTGTTCCTGGAGGTGTCCAAGAAAAGACTGGACGTGGTACTCTGTGCTGTGGTCTGAGCTGGCAAGGTGTTGACCAGTGAAAGGTTGGACTCCATGATCTTAGAGGTCTTTTCCAAACTAAATATTTCGGTCATTCAATAGTAATAATAATAATAACAATAATAATAATAAAATGAAGACATTTACTGTTGAACTTGGGAATACAGCATTCATTTTTCTGCAGGTACCGTGCCTACAATGCATAGCAGCAGGAAAAACCTCTCTTTTGCTTGCCTGCCCACCCTTATCTGTGCTACCACCTAGCCAGGGCTTCAGAAGATGTGCTGGCTGCCACTCTCACAGGTAGGCTTCTTTCTGTGACAGCTGTGCTTTCTCTGGTAGCTGACATCACCAGAGGGTGTGGCATTTCAGGCCATCAGCAAGAAAAGGCTCAAAAAAAGCCCAGTAATTGAGATTTACCAGGAACTGGTCGCATAAATGACCTCTTAGAAATTCATGGTTCAGCATCAGTCCTGAAATGTTGTCAAGATGCGAAAGGTGCCAGCAGCTACACCACGGGCTTTGACCTTCATGCCTGAGTCGCTGCGCCAGCCCCAGAGCAGTCCGAGGCTGCAGAGGCTCTGTGGAAGGGGAAAGTGAGGCAGCCAGGGGAACTGGAGAGCGGGTTTGGCAAGGAGGGCAGCGAGGACGCCTGAGCAGATGCGGGAGAACACTCCGGGACCAGCGCTGGAGGTTTTGGTGCCTCACCCAGACCGCAGCACCTTCAGCGGTGCCCCGTGCGCTGACTCAGCCCTGACTCAGAGGGCAGAGACGCCTCTCTGAGTCACCTCCACCACCAAATGTTTTCCTCCGAGCCTCCCAAATAGGATATGCCACGCGTGCGCCTGTTTCTCCCCTGGGAAATCTGGTATCAGGCCCCAGCTGGAGCGACACATATGTTTAGAGAGGACTTTTCCCTCAAGTAACCTTGCTCAGGAAAGCATTCTCTCTGGAGAAGCAGCTGGGTTGAGACACCGTATGAGATCTTTCTCTTACACAGAGGAAATGTGTGTGTGATGCTATTATGGGAGTAGTTTATTCTCAACTAAAAGTTTAGAATGAAAAATTGCTTTTCTGTAGTGGAAAAAAAACCTCCCAAACTGTACTGAACTCCAGAAGAAAGACGGAAGGAATTTGGTTGTTTTGATATTGCCATCCGTCTGGAGTAATATTTGTGAGATCTCATTTATCAGACTGTTTCGACAGCACTCAAAACACGTGATAGAGGTGACCATGATTTTTCTGTCTGTGCTTACAATCGTATTTTGTCACGCTTGAGAGACAATTATTACCTCTCCGAAATAAGTCTTGCAGACTGTCCTTAAATTTAATCTGTCAGTTTTCAAAAGAATGTGTGTGCAGAAAACTCAAGTTGCGTGCACAAACTCATGCATTCACAATCCAGAATTACACACACACACACATATTTTTATATATATAATATGAATAAAGCAGTGAACATAGAAGCAAATTTACTGACACTTAATAAACTGTTAACCTATAGCATTAAAGGAGGCAAAACACGTAAATATAAAATGAGTATAAAGGTGAGAGAGAGTGTTTATAGTTACACATACACTAGTACAAGGTTCAAAGGAAGAGAAAAGAACCAAATGAAATCACTGGCATGCAATCCAAAGTAGCAAAACTCATTCATTTAATTATGCCAAAGCAAGAGTTAGTAGTATGTGGAGCTGTAACTGGAAAGGACTAAACCATGGAAGGCAATAACAATTTATAAATAACTTGAATTAAACTTATTAACCTTGCGTTAAATAACTTTAGGTAGTAGAGGGAACATGGTCGGGAGAAAAGAAAAAACCTTCTTAATTTGAAGACTGAAAGAATGTGGAAGTTATTACTTGGTAAGAATGAAAGAAAGGAGCCCCATGCAAGTGTGAAAGGCAAAAGCAAGGGCTCAGTCCTTCAGCAGGTCTTCAGAACATTAGACAAGGTCAACATATATGAAGAAACCCTTGGAACCACAAAAAAGCTGACTCGGTTTTCACCCTGACAGCTGCAAGCTCTTGGCCCAAGGCTGTTTTGAATCATCCCTAGACATTTTCTTTTATCCCCATAAATAAGCCCAGCCAAACAACAGCACATTAAACCTGGGGAGCAGAAGCCGTGACTTGCGACGCCGCTCACACGATGGAGCAGAAAACACCCCAAAAATTGGCACCTCCAGTTTTCTCTGTGTAGGAGAGCACCACCCTGAACTCTTTGACTACATCATAGCTACAGGGCAGTGACACAGCCCACCTCCTCCTCCTCCTCTGTGGCTTCACTGCCCTGTGGCTCCTGCCTGGGAGATGGAGAGTTCCACCCATTCCCAGGATTGAGCCTGAGGGCCAGTGGAGCTGGAGAGAACCTGCCATGAAGCCTTTCCAATGGACAAGTGGGAAAGCCAGGGGCAGGAAACCTTTGCAGGAGATTGGGAAGGGAAAGGCATAACCCTTGTGCATGAAGAAACCTGTTGGGTGAACAGTGGGGTGTGAAGATCAGTGCCTGCCACCATGCCAGCTGCTCCCAGGCCCCACCAGCAATCAGTGCAGCAGCCCTCATGGGCCAAAGCTACTTTACTGGGCCATTTCCAAGAGAAATTGGATGCCATAGGAAGTGGCTCTGCAGCTCTCTTCCCTCTGAATCAGTGCTGGAGCTGTCAGGCACCTCATAGCGGGACCTACCACAGAAGATGCTAAATCATTTGTGGTCAATTAGCAACCATGTGCCTTTTCCAGCCTGGAGCTCTGGCTGGGCTCCAGGAGCTGTCGTTTTTTACACCTAGTGCTTGCCCTAAAGAGCTGGTGCATTTTCTGTCTCATTTCTCTGTCCCGAAGCCTTCGCTGCCCCGGGATTCCAGCCACAGATGTAAATGCAAGGGGTGTAGTCGTGATTTATGCCAGAAACACAAACCCTGCCGTAAACAGCAGCAGCACAGCTACGCCCAGGAGAAATAAAGAGCTGCTCCACAATAAAAGCAGTGCTCTTTACTATTCCACAGCTATTGTTGTAGGAAAGGAGATAGGGATGGATTTTCTCTGCCATAGATCACGGAATGAATGAGGCAGTTTTGAAGTTAGCGCGGCTCCAGCGCCTTGCTGGAGAGAAGGGAAGGAACCCCACGTATAAATCACTGGCCCTGAGCTTTGGTTTGGAGCCCGTCCCAGATCTGATTCAGAAAATGTGAGAGTCTCCTGCAGGTTGCCTAATCTCTGAATGCTTCAGATCTCTGGAGCAGTAAAACATAACAGGTAGAGGAGTGGAAAAGCTGTAAGAGGTGTTTTGAAGAAATATCGGGCTTGTATAAATGAAGTAGTAGTCAGTAGAGGTTGCAGTAGTTATTCCCTTTTGCAACATGATGGTTTCCTTGGATTAGGACAAATTGACATATATTTAACATGTCAATTTTACTTAAGGTGGAGCATAGGGAAGAGGCAAGAGTGATAGTTTAATTTTTCCCGTCCAAACAAGGGTTGAAGCCTTTAAAAGCCATCAGCTGTGTGTGACACAGAGCCTTGGCTTCGACAAGGTGTACTTGCTTGCTAATTCATCTTATGAAAATGCTGTGGCCAAACTCAGACTAACACTAAACCCGTAGCATCACTGTGTCGTAAAGAAATATTGGGACAAAATTGAGGTGAATTTTTACTTGTGCATTGCCTTCACTTGTACAAATATGGCATGAATTTAAAATTAGTAGGTGATTTTTATCCCTAGACTCAGGATGTTGCCTTCAACTTGCATTAAAAGAGCTATTTCTAAACGAAAAAAAAAAAGACAAGAGTGTAATAGTAATGATGAAAATAATAATAATAAATTATTATTAATAATAATAAAAAATATTCTATCCATAAAATAGTAATTCTGTTCCTACACTTTAGAAGCACTGAACTACTTCGTTAATGCTGAATATCAAAAGTATATTAGTTTCATGCTGGAATCTGCTACACCCTGGACTGTTCCACGCTATTTTCGTGAAGTTTTGCATCTTTAGTAATATTTTGCATTTTGTGGCTTAAAATGCTTCACAACAAGCACATCACAGTTCACCATACTACGTAGGATCTGTGGATAAACACCCCACCATTTTTATCATCTCAGAAACGAACTCATACCTGTCTTAAAGAAAGAAGTCAGCGCTGTAAATTGCCACATGGAAAAAAAAAATCTTTAGAATAAAACTTCAAGCAATTTATCTCTCTAGGGATCCTTGAAAGTGGTCTCTGCTACTCGCAGAAATCCACCCTCTCCCAGCAGCACTGCTGGGGTGACAGCACGCAAGTGTCTCTGCATCTGTGCCTCAATTAATCCAAAATCCTCCCAGCCTGAGAGGGAGCTGGCACCTGATCCTGACACCTGATACAGAGCTCCCAAAGCCACTGCTGGGAACAGAAACTGATCTGCCAGTGTCCTCCAGTGCCTCTGTGGGGGGCAGAGGCAAATCAGGAGAAAAACTAGTGGTGGAGAGAAGGTGGTGGAGCTAAATTTTGCTTGAAGGAGAAAGTCTCTCCTGGAATGTGCAGCTACAAGGGTTGTATAAATAAAGAGTGACACGTTTTCCTTTTATACTGCTTTGGAAACTCAAGTCTTCACCCCAAAAGTTTAATTCCCCCTTCCAAGAATTCTGCTTATCAAGCTGCATCTTACAAACACTTGCATTCCTTGCCCTGTTTTGAAGACCTTTCCAGATCTCCACCATTTGGGCGGTTAGAAAACTTCTCTTAGAATTCCAGTCTAAACTTATACATGACCAACTTACGACTATTTGATGTGCTGCCAGTATTAAAGATAATTTTCCCCCTCTCTTGATGTGCAGCCAGCTTGAACATATTTATAAAAAGCTACTGTATTGCCTTTTTTTAGCAGATTGAACCAAGCCACACTTTCTAATTTGCTCTCTAATAAAGATGCTCCACTTTTATCATCATCTGCGTAACCTTACCCGACACTCACTGCACTTCAAGTTCACAGCCCTCCTCAAAGGACACAAGAACAGAAATAAGCACTTCTGAACAGTAGATTTATTGACACATAGCACAGATCTCTCTCCATTTTACATCAAATGACAAGACCCCATTTATCGGTAATTAATTGCACGGCTTTGCTCTCTTTACACTTCTCAAGGTAGACATCAGGCAGAGGTTTTGCCTAATTTTTTTCTTTTATGATCATCTAGTCTTGAACTGGGAATACCTATCAACTCCTTATTTTCATGATTGATAAAAAGAAAAATGTTTGTAAAACAAGAGTCACTTTCATTACTTTAATTTGATAAGAAGAGCTCCACCTTGCCTCTGAAGGTGAAAGATTCTTTGCTTTTGGTCAGCAAACCCACCAGCATTTCTGCCAGCTTAGATCTGTCCCATAATGCCAAGGAAAAATAAAAAAAACCCACCGAAATCCTTACCCCTTGCAAGGTATTTGGGTGCTCTGACAGTAGGGGAGGAAAGACAGGGGAAAGAAGGGTTGAGAGACAGACATTTCTGAAAACCAGCCTGTGACTTAAATTCTGAGGAACCTTAGCAGCTTACTTGTGCTCTGTGAAATCTTCAGTCCATCCCAAGCTGCCTTTTATGGACAAACTGTTGGTGAAGTCCGAAGTTTCACCATCAGTGGGTGTTCCTGGCACGTGAAAGTCTTATCCTGCCTGGGTCGCATTCCTGTGGCCTCTGCAAGGTTTGAGCACGGGCTTCAGGAAGGCAAGGCCTGTGAAATATGAAAAGTGCACCAGTGAGCAGCAGAAAAAAGGAATGACCTTTGGAATTTTAACAGTTTGTTTGAGGTGGACTTCTCTGACACTGCCATTGTCTTCATCTCCCTTCTCCTCAATTCAGCCACAGGTTAGCTCTCGTTTCCTTTAACAGTCAACTCTGCTTCAGGTGCTTCAGGTTGAGGTTAAAGCTCAGCTGGTTTCTTTTGGTGGTTGTGTTTTTTTTTTTTTGTCTGGTTGGTTTGTTTTTGTTTTGTTTTTGGGGGGTTTTTTGATGTGGTTTTTTTTTTTTTTTGTTATTTTAATTTTTTTTAAAATTTCTTTTAGCCAATTATCATTACTCAATCCTATTCCATAAAACTGGTTACCAGAAAATTTCACAAGTGCTCAGACAAAATTGAACAGGAACTGTAGTCCACTGCATTGAGCAAGGGATGCCTGGAATTGAGGGATAGCTGTGTTCTCTGGGAGAACAACTGTGCCAATGAATCCTTACCTTTTTTTGTTTCAAAGTATTTCTGTCTCTTCTTAAGAGTAAGCAGGATTTAGTTCGATTTTTGTCTTCCAGTAGAAATTATTACCATAAATACGTTTTTGACCTTTATGTCGCTTATAAATTGCCTCCAAGGGTCAGTCTGTTCTTTAGACCAGGTTTTGCACAAGGGAACTGTTGGAATGAAGACCTGTGAACCTGATAGGCAAAGGCAAAAAGCAAATTCTCCAGAGACTTCTCCCTTTGGGCATCACTTCAACTCTCTTCTGAGAGTCTTGTGGAGACATCCTTGCTGGTGCGTGTCTGAATAAATAATATTCCTTTCAACTGGGATCTCCAGAATAGGTGCAAATGCTGTTTGCCTCATACACTGAAACATAGAACAAGGGGAATGTATTGAATTAATTACTGTCTTTTTCCCTCTAGGAAATAAATTGGTTGCACCTAGTGAAAAAAACAACAGCCTGCACCAAGATTAGGTAGGAGAAGAGTTAGGGCAATATTTTATTCTTAGGAACAGGCTAAAAAATGAATGCAGGTGAACAGAAACCAAACAAGGAGACAGGCTTAAAATGAAATATTTATATTTCTACTGAAATTAAGATGTGAAATAAACCTGATGGCCACTTTCTTGAAGATGCCTTGTTTTTTCACCAGCAGTAGATTGGCAGGTGCTAGTCTGGCTGGGGGAGTGCAGCATAGCCAGCCACAAACCCCAGCACCAGAGTCCTCAACAGGACAAATTTACAAACTAACAAGTCATGGATTTTCCAATGAGTCAGCCCTAGGAACCTGTGAGGTCCACAGACCTTCCACATGGGCTGAGGCTTGCAACTGCTGTCCTTTGGCCTTTTCCACCTTTACTTTTTTTTCAATATTTATTGTAAAACAGCTTCAGAACAGCTGAACTCCATGGATTATGCAGCTCACAGCCAAGACAAGTAAAGACTCTTTTTATCACACTGAAGAAAAGTTGATGGCACAAAAAATGCAGCTTTCACAGGGTGATGCTGTGAAATCTATGGTACCTCCTGCTACACAACACCATTCATCATGCTGTTACTCTTCTAGCAAGGAAAGAACAAAGTATGAAGGGACTAAGCAATTTACTTGGAGTTAAATACAAATTCAGAACCAAAGCCAGGCTACTCCTTTTCACTCCCTCTTGACAATGCTCTTATCCAGTCCACGGCACCTTCAAAACACCATCAAACCTAGGAAAGTAAATGAAACGTTTCCTTGTCTCTGAACAAATAGCCAACACCCACAAGGACTGAGGACTGAGACAATTGGATTGGAATCTAAACTTGCATAATTCACTGGGAGCTAAAAACTACCCACCCTTACCAGCTGTGCCCATTTCTGCTCCTGCCTCTTTTCTTTTTTTTTTTTTTTTTTTTTTTTGACAACTGGAGAAGACAATCAGCTTCCTGGGGACTCCAGGCCAAAAGACAGGGTGCTCTGTGCAGAGAGTTTGAGTTCTTCCTGGTGCCTGGTGCCTGATTCTGATCTCAGGGCGATGAGTCTCTCCCATCTCTGTACTGAGCATTGAGCGAGAAATTTCCTGTCTCTGTAGAACCAGACCATTTCTCCCTCAAGTTCTTACATCATCTGAACATCAGAGTGTCTTGACAAAGTGTGGTCCTACCTCCATAATAGGTGGGGGAGAACAGAAAATCATCAGTCCTGTGCAATTAGTGGAAATCACTGCCCACAGTGATTTATTTTGATATTGAATCCTAGGTTCTGTCTACATGAGTGGTTGAGTCACAGTGGAGCACTCTTCATGCAACGGTGCTAACACGAGGTGCATAAGACTCTTTTCAGAGAGATATTTTGTATATTTTTATATAGGAATGCTGAATTTTGGCTTTCCTCTTTCATGTGAAATGGCAATAATGAATGAACATTGATGCTATAACTTCTTTGCAGGACTCCATCAGTAATTTCTGTGGGTACAACAACCCCTAAATACTCTGTTACCTTTCAAACAAGGTGTTCATGATTTTTATCCTCTCTCCCTGTTTTTTATACAGTGTTCTAATCTGAAGACTGTGGTACTCAAGATCACCGTGTGCTGTGGGCAGAGATTCTATTTATACTGTCAGTGCCTAAATCTGAGTTCTGTTTTTGCTGTTGCACAATGCTTCAGTCAATGCACCTGACACGGCTGCGTCTTTGTTGAAGAACGTGTTGCAATCCCCTTTTCAGCTCCACTTTTACAGCAGCAGGACACTCCTCTGTGAGACCTGAGCTGCTTGTGCACAGCTGGCTCCCTGCCTAAGGCACGTCCCGGGATTCTTGTTCCAGAACGTTTCGCTTTGCTTTCTTTTCTGCTCAAGCTGGCTTTGGGTGATTGCACTCGCATCCTTCCTCTCTCAAGTCTTTGTGTCCTCCAGTCTGAGAGCAGCCTGATGGATCCTCTTGGATGCTCCCTCTTCCCTTCTACCAGACTTTTGTCAAGGCTAGATGAGAGAAATAAGCCAAATGATCTTTTTTTCCTTTGGGAATTAAGGGAGAAAACACTAAACACCATGGGATTTCTCATGGACAGGCTACTCCAGCACCTCATCTCATGCGGTCACTGGCACAATGCTCCTCTGAGAAGAGACAAAAAGTCTGCAGAGAGCAAGGATGGGTTGTCAGCTCACAAAAATAAAGATCTTATTCATCTCCATTAGTCAAGTATTCACTGTGTAACCTCCCTGAAAGTTAGAACTTTTTGTTCGCCGTTCTATTTTAAGATGCATTCACTTCATGAATTGTGTACATTCTTGGGTTTTGGGGGTTTTTTATTATTTTTGTTTTGTCTTGGGAAGATAAATTAAGCACAATTATGGCTCCTCTGTGTTCTGTATTTGATATCTTTCACCCTTAAATTACGTCCATTTCACCATCTACGTTCAATGTGCTTCTCTTAGAAATACAAGAGGTAATACTCAGCAAATTTTTGAGTTTTGGTAATGAGACACATCTATTCTCTATTTATGTGCTCTGAAATGTAGTAGGGATTGAGTTGCTGCTTTCGCATCCACTCTTCATCTGTTCAAAATACCATTTTCATTTATGTAGACCCTCTTCTACCCTGCTGTTTGCTTTTTATAACACGTGCTGCCCCAGGGAAAAATGGCACTTGCTGATTGCAATGTCTAAATTGTCTTGTTGGCAGCTATTTTCTCTTGAGCAACGTATAGATTTAGTAAAAAGAGTGTGCCTTCAAATTCCAATACATTCCAGAAGCTCGTCTGAGTTACCTCTCGTGGGAGGGCACCCACCACAGTTCTTTAGAGAATTGTTCAGCTTTTCCTGTAAAAGAAATAGAAACTTACTTAAAACCAGTGTTTTCTCAGAGGAATGAGGAAAGACCACAGTGTTCAACAAGCTTGGGAAACGTTGAAGGAAGCCACATTATGCTCATTAAAATACCTGCCTGTCCCAAAACATTGGTTTTTCGAGACCAAAGAGTGCTAGGGCTGCCATCTGAAAGTCAGTGAATGGGGAGGGAGGAACTTCAGTGCCAATGAATAGCAGTCAACTTAATTAAAAACTTCCTTCTCTGGTGGAAAAATTAGAGTTTAACTAAACATAAATCCTCAAGGGAAAGTCTCTCCAATTTAAATTAGTGGCGAAAAATAGTCCTGGCATTTTTTTCAGCCCCAGAGGAAAAGTTTCAATTGTTTTGGGCTTGTTGTTCTCCCTTTTTAGTTTTTAACCTTGGAGATTTAAAAGACATCATTTTTTGCCAAAATGTTAATACTTCGAAACTAAAGTATTTCCTGTGGAAAAGCCTCCTTTCCTGGATTGTTCCACTTGTACACGTTCTTTCCCCCTTGCCTTTCCCTCTGCTTCAGAATTTTTAGTTTCTGTGTTCTTGTCTGTGTGAGACACTTCCACTTCAAAGGTATGAAATCACAGAGAAAGAGGATTATCTAAAACAGCAGGGTTTCTTCTTGAAATGTTTACAAGTACTGCAAATATCTCCAGTACCTCAGATATTCAATGTCGGTATCACTTTTCTTTTGAAATTAATTTTTTTTTTGTGTGCAACATCCTGAACTAAACCCCCTTAGCACTAAGTCTGGCCAGTTGAAGATGGTGTGAATGCTCTACAGGTGTAGAAGCTTCCCAACCCATGGCTCTGCTAGCTGGTAAAGAAAAAAAAAAACCAAGAACAAAACCAAACACATAAAACCCAGCAGCAGTCTAAACGCAACACAAAAGCTAAAACTGGGATTAAATTTAATTATTCATTTTAAACAAAGGGCAAAATCCTTCTGAGAACACACTAAATAATCCTCTCTCTCTCTGGAGTCTGCAGTAGCTCTGGATCTTTCACAGATTATTCCTATTAAATCAACTTAATGCCTCAGTTATATTGCAAGAAGACAAAAGGGAGTCGCATCCTCTAGTTAGAGGGCACAGGTGTTTCCCATTTGGGATAATCATCCTTTCCCAGTGAATCAGTACATTGTGCAGCCTTGAACATTGAGGTGAACAGCCAAGAACAAACACGGGCAAGGAAACCTCAAACCTGACCAATGGTGATATCCATAATTAAGCAGTCAGCTTACTTTTGATCCATAAAATCCCTTTGCTGCCTGCTAATTGAGGTTTTTGTTCTCCTCTGTGGAGTCAAGTAGCAAGGGAAAATGCTTCCTCCAAGGTGAACTGGGCTGGTAGTAGCCAGCCCCAGCTCCCCTCTATTTTCCTCTCCAAGAGGGTCTGGGAAGTTTCAGATTAGCAAAATTCCACTTGGATTTCTTTCTCAGCAGAACTTCATAAATGAATTAAAACCACTAGGCAGGAGAACTGAAATTAACAGCTCCTACCGTTCAGAGGTACATCTGCAACATCAAAAGGAGCTGTGAATTTTCACAGATTGAATCCCTGGTTTTGAGTATATTATTGCTCTTATTTTTATTTCCAAAATTTTGGGGTTTTTTTGGGTAGCTGATAGAGTACAGGTTATGTTTGAAATATGCAGCTCTGAAATGCTAGGAGCCTTCACAACAATTTCTAAACATGACAGTGAAGAAAACAGAGTAATGCCTGTTAGTATTGACTGGGAAAAATAATTGTTGCTTGCAAAAAGTTATTTCCACTTAAGATGGTTTTCTCTTGGCTGATCCAGGCCAAAAGCATTTATCCAGATGCTATCCAGGATTATCTCTGGAGTTATTTCTCTTTAGAATTAATTTTGGGGTTTTTTTGATGATGTTATTTTCCTAGTAATTTCATCACTAGAAATTGTTCTTCCTCAAAGACATTCTAGGGGGAAAGTCACATTTTTTGCCTATGGATTACATGTGCAAAGCTAATGGCTACAGAGACTGATGCTCAAGAAAATTTGTTAGCCTTGAACTCTGGCCAGAAAAACTTGCTGTTCTCTTGCATGAAGCAGAAGAATGGATAGCAAGAAGAGAAATTGAGTTGTACCAGGCTTACCAGGCTCATGCTTCAAGATGGCTCAGGTAATGGTAGTAGAAATTCCCTGACTAATTTCACTGAAAAGAGGGTGCTGCCCCAAGAAAATGGCTGCAAGGAAAATCAAACACACCTCTCAGAGACTGAGATATTTGGATGAATAATGGTGTCAGGAAACGAGCCTTATTTAGCAAGTCCAAAAAGGGAGAGGGAGGAGGGTATCTTTTGTTTTGTTCTGTTCTTGTTTTTCAAGGGAGTGAGAACAATTCTGTGGGTGAAGATAACAGCTATTTCCAGCTCAGGAACAGAACTATTGTGGGTATTTTGACATCAAAGCCTATTGAACTCCTGTCCCCCTTGAAGATCTTAATCATGCACACCAAACTGGTCAAAGAAGAGAAACATGATTCTTCAATTAATCACCTAAAGAAAAGGGTGATAGATACATGCAAGGCATAAACATTTTTGGATCTCACCTCCACGTATTTTCTTGTTGGATCTGTTGCCTTGGAGATTGAAAAAATACTGTTGATTTTGCCTTTTCCTTTTGAATAAATGTGTTTAAACCCAAAGGATTATATGCACATTATGTGGGTTATATTGCATGAGGCTTGTTTATATAGCTCTTATTTTATATAACGGAAATATTTCAGATGAGGAGAAAGATTAATGAATAGGACCTTTATTTATTTAATTGAGTTATGCTAGAAAAGTAAACTAAAGTTTGTGTAACTTTTGTCTTTATGCTTTATTCAGTGGGTCTGCTGGTCAAAAATGCATCTCTTCTCACTAGAAATGCAAAAAAAGACAGGTAATAAGTGATATTTTAGAGAGAGAAAAGTTAAAAGGAGTGATGTGTGCTCTTGTAATAAGATTCAGGTTCAGGAGGATATCAGGAGATCTCCTTTGTGACCCTGAATAACACAGGTCTGCTCCTACCAAAGACTCAGATATGACCCTTCCAACATCACCTGTGGCTTGGGTTTGGTTCAAGCTGCTCCAGTCAAAGCCTACAACTTTTCAAGTGTCGTTTTTGAAGATCAAATTCCTTTGAGACATAAATAATTGATGCAGAAAAGGCAAAAGTAGAAATAAACCATAGCCATGGAAATTCAGGAGTACTTAACCAAAACCTGTTTCAGTTGCAGTCATAACACAATTGGTTTTTTTTTTGCTTTCTTGCAAATTTAAGTGTCTTCAGTAAAACTCATAAGCCTGGTGCTGATGATAAATCGCCCAAGAATGCACAGCTGCACCAAGAGAAAAAAGGTCCCAAAATAAACACACTGTTTATTTTTGTAGCTATTGCTTGTTCCTAAGCTCTTTCAAAAATCACTCAAGTTGCCCAGCCAGCAGACTTTACCAGATTCTGCAGTAATTCCAAGGCAGAGAGGTGTTGGAGTCTAAGGTGCAGGGAATATTTCTCTGCCTGTTTTGGGGAGTTCTGCCCCCCTGGACAACCCTGTCTTTGACCTTTGTCCATGGAGAGGATTGCCTACCCTCTGGGGGGGAGCAGGGTCTGCACTGGTGTGGATTAGGTGATGGAGCATTGTGTGAGATTGTCGCAGGGTGAGAGTTTGGGGGTGTTGGGTTTGTTGGTGTAGCGAAATGGATGGGAGGCGGAACCTTCGAAGTGGAGGATTGTTGTTGTTTTACGCCTTCTTCTTTCTTCTTTCTCTACTCCATTTTCTGCGGCGGGGGTGGATTGAGGTGATTGGGTGGGGGGTGCCGCGGTTCTTTTCGTGTGGCGGGGCGATTTGTTGAGCATTGGTGGAGGAGTGGAGGTGTCTTTCGTTTCGGGCTTTCTTTGGATAGTTTACCTTTGGAAGAACAGCGTTATCTTGATAACTCGGCTTCTCCTTCACGCTTTCTAAGGGGAGTCATCTCGTGCCTCGGCTCCCTTCTCTGATAAGACTTAATAAACAACGACCTGAGAGCAAAAGCGTGGAAAAGTCCCGTTCGTCTGCAGAGCCCAGGCAAGGGCTCGGGGAATCCTCCCCCATCAAGGGAGGCTCAAATAAGACACGGTAAAATGTCAAGAGGAAAGGAAGCTGCCTTTTTTTGTCAAGGTAAAGACAGCAGGACGTTCTCTGAGCACCTTAGCTTCAACAGGATAATATTCAAGTCTTTGTCAGCCCACAACACATTTTATCATAAGAGAAAAAAAAAAGATTGAGCTTGACCTGTCAAATAGCCTCCATTATTTCTTAATTATGTGGTGGCTAATTCTAGAAACCCTTCTGTAGGCATACAGGTACCTAGTCTGAATTTCAGAAAGGTCCAGAACAATACTTCTCTTTAACCCAGGCCCCCACATCAATTAGGGGAGCATTCTCCATGTAGGACTGCACCTTCCATTGTTCATTTTCATTCCCGCCAGAAATTTTGGCCAAATTGGTTTGTTGCTCTCCTGGTGGCAAAATATAAACCTTTCCTGAAAGGTGTGGTGTGTTAATTTACAACCAGTTCTGGAACATGGTTTCTGAAGTTCTTGAAAATGTTACTGAGTGTACACAATTATGTAGATAATTTTGCTGGTCTGAGCTCCTTTTTCATGCACATAAGTTCCATATTGCTATAAAACTTGTTAAAAACAGCACATGATGCATTTCTTATTCTTGTTCAAAACCCTTATTTTCCCATCTATAAAGCTGAAGGCAAGAAACAGTGCTGAATTTCAGAAAAAAAGTGCACATTTGGAAATTACCATTTATCCAGGTAGCTTTGTAGAAAATTTAGATGGGCTGTAGTTTAATTGTGTGTCTCTTAACACATAAGATTATGTTATTTAATTAACTTTTGTGTGTCTTGCATGACCCCTGAAGGGAGCCAATCGTGGTTTGATCATGCATCTACTTCCAAAAGCCTCGACCTTGTTCCCTGGAATAGGAATTAGGTCTGAAAATAGCGTACATTAGTATTTAATGCTAAAATGATATTTAATCTGTACCTGTAGAGAAGCATTAACTAGCATAATTATAATGAGAAGACTGATCCATCACTCACATCAGCTTTACTAGATGCTGATAATTTCAGCCTGAGCAGTTCAAAGGTTCTGGAAGGGGTGAGTTGTGAGGTGGTGGAGGAGAGGGAAGCATGGAAGGAAAAGTAAACGGGAAAGAAGGTGCTGCCTGGCTGATGCCATTGAAAATGTCATGGTTTTATCTGTCTCAAGGAAACAGCTTTTCCTCCTCTCTAAGCAAGGATGGCAGGTGCCATCTTTTCTGTGCTGCACTGAGTGCTGAGGCCTTCTTAAAGAACAGCACGGAAGGGTCGGGTTTTCATTAAATGACATCTATCTAGTCAAGAAAAGGAGCTAATGCACTGCACACAGCTGTGAGGTTTGGACTGTTGTGCTCTCTCAATGACAGCATTCTGTTTCTCACTCTCTCTGTTGCTGCAGTACTGGAGCTGCCCTAAAAGCAGCTGTGCCCGGCCACCCATCCACAGTCCTGCTGCAGCCAGGCCTCCACCGCAGGCATTTCCCACATCTGCACAGACACCTCTCTACTTTGGGATTTCCTGTCAGCTCTGTGATGCCAGGGGAGACACAAGGGAGGGAGAAGGTAGTTTTAGGCAGAATTAACCTGCTGGGAATGCCTCTTGGCGTACAAGTTGGTGAAGAGGTTAGACCTACACGCACTCACAAAATCTCACCTGTGCACACTTTCACATGCTGTTCTCAAACCCAATCTACCTGTTTGCCTTAGGCTATCACTCTTCTGGCTTTAGGGACTCTAGTCAGTGGGTAGTAGTATTTTCAGAAGCGAAAATGAAAGGGTACTTCTCTCAGAAATGTGCTTCTCTTCGTCTCTCTCAGTTCTGGGGGTAACTTTTTTATTTTTGGGCACTTGAGCTCATGTGAAGAACCTCTCACATGCAGGGGTTCAAGCTGGGAAAGTGTAGATGTTTCCTCAGTGTCCTGGGACTGTGGACTGCCTACAAGGGAAACCTGTGCTGGATAGGGCTGCTGTCCCTGTCTGACACGAGCACACTCTGCCACCAGTTGAACAAAAGAAATCCCAAGGGAAGAGGCTCCAGCTGAACTGTTTGCAACTCTGCCCTTCAAACCAAAAAGAAACCACCTCCAGCTTTTCTGTAAATCCATCTCCCAGGAAAAAGCTTATGACAAATCCTCCCATTTATCTGAGAGCCCTGAAAGGAGCCAAGAGCTTTCACAGAGCTGTGGTGAAACAGGTCTCGTCATGACACGGATCTGTACATTTCCAGATTATCCTGTGCTTGTACTGGAGTGGAATCAGACATTAAGGACTCAGTCAGCATGTTTACCTGGACTCCATGGGAAACTTGTCATGACAAGACAAGCCATTATCAACCATTATTAGAGAAAGGACACTGTGTCCCATCCCTGGGTAGTTTTTTTTTTATTAACTCCTCCTTACTGGGTATTCTTAGTAACAGCATTTAAATCAACAATGAGCATCAACACACACAGCAAGGGCCAGATCATACACAGGTTTAAATTGGATTAGTGTCACTGAACTTGGAGTTTCTCCAAATGGCACCAGCTGAAACACAATGAATAAGCACTTGTGGAGCCAGTGATGGGATTTCCTGCAGAATGCAAAGCTATACCTGTGTCTTCCTTTGTCCTCTCTTTTGTTCCTCCTTTGAAAGTGACAGGAAGTGTCCTCTTACATTTAATGAAATCAGCAATGTGCTTTCATTATGGGTGGTAAAAGGAGTTTAGAAGTGTAATTCCTGTGTTTGGTAGAAACCCTAACACAGTCTCTGAAAGCTATCTACCATCTCCATTTCCAGCTGCTAATATTAATCAACATAGTGAAATCCTTGATCATTTAGTGCTCTGTAAACATCATAACCCTGTTTTAGAGAAATTTACACCTCACCTTAATAGCTGTCCAAAGTTTCCCTGACTCCCTGGCAGTGAGGGCAGGGAGTGATGTATCTGTCTGATGTGGGACAGCCCCAAACCCCTGGGACATGCAGGAGCCTCCACATCCCATAAATTCCAGGCACAGTGCACTTTTCACTTGGTGAAATTGTGGTTTTCATGTGAGCAGAGAGCAGTGTGGCATAATGACAGAATTTTTTTTGTCTGGGCAGGCACATCTTTAGACTAGGCTCTTGTCTCCACCTCTGGTAACACCATAATGGGAAAGCAAAAATTCTTTACATTTTGTATCAAATCTGAGCCCTTATTTTTGTTCTGAGAATGTCCACAGCAAATGCCATGTAAAGAATATTTGAAGGATTGCTTTCAATTTAAATTACCTTCAGTTTAAAATGAAAATATAGAAGTTATTACTATTTTTATTATTTGAATTGAAGAGAGCTACAGGACCAAAGTTTGTTGGAACTGCTGCCTTTGAAAGAGAGGCTTTCCTCTAGTGGGAGCACTAACTGCGATACCTGGCAGCAGCATTGTTCTTGTAGCAAAAGTTGCTGAACAAAAAAAGCCTCATGTCTTTTCTTAGCAACAGTGTCAAGAGTAGATCTAAACAATCAGTTAAAAACAAATGGTCCTAAACTACTAAAATTAGGAATGACTTTCTTTTGAGGGATGGGTTGGGTTTTCTTTTTCTCCTCGCTGTTTCTGTGGATCCAGAGTACATCCCGCCTCAATAAACGCCTTAAAAAGTCTCCATTTCTATGTAAATATCTTAATTCCCTGAAGAATGTAAAGGTTTAAGGTAAATGCTTCACCGTTTTTGTTTGCACAGTCCGTTTTTGGAGCAGGGGCTGTGCTTCTCTGTGTTTTACCCTTTTCTAGTGGGATGGAGGCAGGGGTGTGACGGGGCCTCCTGAATGTTACAGCAATAATATAATATATTATTATAGATATATTATAATAGAGTCATGTGCGTGAGGGAAGTGAGTATGTCTTGCAAAGACTTTTGGCGTTCAAAGCAAAAGGGACATTTGGGGGACAAGACAGAACCACCCATCCCGTGGCAGGCACTGCTTAGGGATGGATTTCCTCCAGTTTGGGTGCCTGTCTAGCTGGACCTAAACCCAGCCTTTGTGGGAAGTTCAGAGCCCAAGTGCAATTACGTCTGTTTCACGTTTGCCTTTAAACTTTTGAGAGCAATGAGAGCCCTTCCGCCCAAAGTGTCCGTGGTGCTCTCTCGTCGGCACAGTTTCCTGGTTTTCCTGACCTGGAGGTATGGTGAAATGCTATTTGGGCTGCTTTGTGGGTGTTTATTTATAGATACCTACCCTTATGGTTTACTTTCCGTCCAATTATGATCGCTGGTAACAGTGTTAGCTGTCATCTTAATTACCTGTTGATTGCCTCTGTGCTTCTGAGAGGCAGGGCCTCTGACTTTGGAATTAAGTTGTGGCTTTCTACTTTGGTGTTAATCTTCACTTGTGCTGGCCAAAAGTAGCAGGTTACTTTGCGTGAGAAGAGAACTGTACTTGATGTTTTCAGATTGAGTTTATGGACCCGCATTATAGGGAATTTGTGGTGATCCCATGGATCTCCGAAGGGTACCAGTATGGACACCAGGAAAAACTGTTTTCCCTTCTGGTGTATACAGGCTGTGCGTTTCAAAAGCTTGCAAATGTTAACTCAGGCTAGGTTTGAATGCAGTTCTCAGGTCTCTGAGAAGGCTTCAGTCTTTCAGTCTTTTTAATTCAGTCAACTAAATGTGTGCCTGTGTTCTTCAGGAGCTACAAGGGCATTCGGGCTCACAACAAATGAAGAAGGAGACACCTGGAGTTTGTGGCACCCACAGAACTCCCAGCAAGAAACAAAAGTTTTATTCTTGTTGAGGTTTATGGGGTATTTGCTGACCTGCAAGCCCACTCTCCCTTTTGGTTTGTTCACCATATGCTGCTGTGGTGCAAGGCATGTAACTTTTCATTCCCGGCTGTTCCTAGATAACATTAAATCACACATTTTTCAGTGGGAGTTTCTTCACAGTTTCATTCTTACTAGACCGGGCTCGGGGAAAAAAAAAGTTGGCATGCCTTGCTTGAGTGAAAAGCTAAAGATTTTTTTAAAATTACTTTCTTCCTCGCTTTATCATAATTTCCCTGTTATAATGAACAAGTAGGAACAGAATTATTATGGAAACGTTTTCGTCTTCCCTTTTTAAAAAAGATATCCCCTTCTTTGTTCTTCCACTCAAAGGCAGCAGGTTTATCTGATAGGATCATATCTATCAGACACATTCTCTGATGGAAAAAAGGGAACTGCAAAAGGGAAAAAAGAATTATACTTCCCTACTTTCTTGCAAGAGGAAGATATCCCTCTTCCTGACCACCTGACTAAAGCGTCCTCCAGAAATTCAGTGGGAGAATAAAAATCTGTTTTGCCTGTTTTATGGGAAAAGAAAGAAAATAATGTTTTGCAGTCTCTTTAGCACACAACAGAGACAAACTTCATCAGCTGTTCTGCCCATCAATCTAGGAGAGGATTTCCCTGCTTCCTGCACAGGTAGAAAAATTTTCCAAGCCTTCCCTTTATTAATTTTCGCTACAGGAACAGAGCTTTTCCAAATCCCAGCCCACAAAGAAAACCTCCTTTACAAGCAACAGAAAGGCAAGTGACAAGGCAGAATTCTGCTTAAACTTAGAAAAAAACCCCACCTTTGTCGTGATGGATTAATATATACCTGTGTATCTAAATGAAAAATGTGGTGTGGGAGGAAAAAAGAAGAAAATCCCTTTCAGTTTTGATTGTATCACTTTTAGTGAGGAAGTGCTGTCTTGGGGGATGCAGTTTTTGAACATTTTCTACATTGCGGGTGTAGAAAATGAATGGTCAAATTCACTCAGGCTGAGAAGCTGGACAAAGGACTCGAGCACAGAATTCCACCAGCTCACAGGCAGGAAAATTCCTAAATGTCCTGCCCTTCTGTGCAGACAAGAAGGGGCAAAATCCCATGTTCACTTTGTGAGGACAGGAGAGACAAAGCAGAGGAAGAAAACAACAAAACTGAAACTGAAATTGCCCATGAAGTAAGACATCTGAGAATCAATCGCCTGCGAAAAAGCTTACACATTTGCCATGTCTAAAGTTCCGTGTATTTTTGTTGCTTGATAACAGGGAAATGTCACCTTTCATGTTTTATTTTTGTCTTTATCCACTGCTTGTAGGGCATTTTTTGCTGTGACACCAGAATCCCATCACTGAACATCTGTCATGTGGTCTTTCTCAGAAATAAATGCTCTTTTACAATCCAAACTTCTCCTAAAAGAGGTCAACATTTGATTTGTACTCAGAAGTATCAGGATGTGGAGATGCCTTTTGAAAAGCCTCCTTATCTTCCAAGGGTGCAGACACACCTGAGAACACTGTAAGGAAAAACAAAATCATGGAGAGAATGAGGGACAAAATAAAGAAAACTGGGACACAAAAACGGAGAAAACCCCCTCATTTCAAAAGCTGCAAAATGTTCTTCACAAATGATTTCCCACTGAAAACTTGGATTAAAAAAGTAAAAAGAAAAGGCATTTTATATCTGCATTGTGGAAACTAAATGGCTCTTTGGAAAACACTACTTGCCTGAAATGCCTTCTCTGCCTTCTGACAGACTAAAAAAACATGTCGAGCTTGCAGCAACAGCACTTTCATGTGTCTTGGTCCTTCTAAAATTTCTTCTGAGTCGCTGTGAAAGGAATCTGGAAAAATCTTTTAGTTCGGTTGGGAAAAAAAATGTTCCTCCTAAACCTGGTGATTACCAGTCATAAAAATGTATTTTAAAAAGTTGTTGCTAAACATCTGGTGAATAAAAAAGCCTTTGCTGTTGGTGTGTTTTATCTTCCCAAGTAAATGCCGTCGTTTGCCACGGAGCTTTGTGTTTCCTCCAACTCATAGACTGCAAAGAGCAGCACCAAGTTGTGACTTGGGGCAGGAGAAGGGATTTGGTCAATTTTGATAAGCATATCATAAACCCAATATTGTTTCATGGTGCCTGTGATTTGAGTGGAAAATAATTCAGTGAAAAGTGGTTTGTTCCTCCTTAATCTTACTGTGGATTTCTTGCTAAGCGTTTGTGCTGCCAACAGCATCACCAAATTTATGGACCCTATGCTTTATATATTTTTGTTATTAAAACAATAACATTGGGCACTTCCCACTGTTGCACGTGGTGAGGATGAACCAGGGTCAGGTTGCAGAGGACCATGTCCAGGAGGATTTTGATTATCTCAGAGCATGGAGCCTCCACAACCTCTTTGGGCAGCTTGGTCTAGTAGCTGACCAACCTACAAACTCATCAGGAGCCTGGAAATGTTTCTGGAATCAGAAGCAGCCAGTGATGACAACGCAAATCCAGAGTCTTCTCCAGGGTTTCTTACACCAACAAGAGCCAAGCTGTCAGTAGCCTGACTCACCACATGTCAGCAGTGCCATTTCTCATCATATAATCTGCATTTCACCCGTGCTACTGAGGACAGAGACTGCATACATTAAAATTCTGCACGTAAATTAGAACTTCCAGGTAAAAAAATGCCAGGCTCCCAGCCCTTGATGCCAGCTACCTTCTCCATCAAGACAGTCACTGAATCAGCCTTTGGAGCCAGTCTGTGTATTTCCTCATGAAAGAAAACCCCAAAGGGTACACATTCAAGTGTTGACAGAAAAGATGAATAATGAGAGAAATGTTTCAAGAATGCGGAATTTTTCAACACGTTCTTAAGCCCTGCTGAGTTATTAGCACCTCCTAGAGAATTTGGGATTGCATCTACAATCTTTGTCTCCCTGGCAACAAAAGTTTAGTGTAACAGCACTGTTAAAATATGATGTATTTTGTTTCCTCCATGCCTTAATGAGAGACATTAACTAGAAAGAATCATGCTGGAATGGTGACTTCACTGCAAATAATTTCAAAGCCATTTCCTTTGAATCTCTAGGCTCACTCAGCTTTCAATAAATTTTACAAGAAATTTCACGTTGCAAAGAAGTGATAATTATGTGTATGGTATATGCATGAAACTAACAACAGAGGATTAGGAGATATAAAATTCTTACAAAAGAATACATTTTGGAGTTGATATCTGTCTTCTAGAAAAAGAAACCAAAGCAAAAAACAAACCACTTTTGAATGAAATACCAGAGCTACAGTTAAGAGGTTCTGGGTCAGGATTTCCAATTATAACTTTTACAGCAGCACTGAAATCAGTCTGCTCTGCTGACTTCCACTTGCCAGCCATCTGTTGTTTTGCCTGTTAAAATGCCTTTCTGGAATTTTATCAGATTTTCTCTTATGTATGAGCACTGGGAAAGCCAATGACCTCCCCTGTATTTGCAGAGCCCTGTGCACAGAAAGGTGCAGTTGTCACTGCAAGTGAAAAGGAATGTGGAAGCATTAAGTGTTTGTAATAGCACTGTTAAACTCTCTGGAAAACCGTGGAGTTATAGAGGTTTGGGGTTTTTTTTTTGCACACACAATTAATTGGCCACAAAATCACAACATGCTATATACATATAAACATGGTTCGTTAAAAATTGTGTATGTTGTCACCATGTTAATCTCCTTCTTTCTTAATATGAGCATGTGCACTGCACAGATCTGTTTTGGCAGAGCAAAGGTCAACACTGAACGAACACCAAATCTCAGGAGTTTTGGTTGATTCCCAAGGTATCATCAATGACAAAAAGCAAGAGTGGAGCCAGTCTCTGGTCATCACATCTGGACTTCTCCCTTTACCTTCCTCTTCTGCGTCACTCTGTGTCAGGCACATGTGAAATATTAGGTATTCTCATGTCTTTGGTGTCCTCATCGAGCCCCACAGCCACTAAGGAATTAAGCAGAGATGGATATTGACATTTCCAGACATGTTTTACACACAAATCACACCCAGTGCTCTGACAAACTTCAGTGTGGAGATTTATAATCAGAGCTTCGCCACGGTCTCGCTGAAGGCTGCATGAGGTACCTCAAACCTTGCTGCTTCTTTCCCATTTCGGCAGTTTTTCAACTTAGCAGTCAGATGTTCCTGGCCACTCAGATTTCCTCACAAAAAGGCTACAGAATGTGATGTCAGCCTAACCCAGAGCTGCAAACTCCAGGTGGGGAGATGGACACCTAAAGTTTAAGTCTAGAATCTGGTCTCACAAGTGGTTTGTGAATTAATTGTGCCTGCCTTGCCTGCTGCCTGCCTTCTGTCACCAGTGTGGCCTCTGCATGCAGCCCTGCTAAATGAGAGTTGATTTCTCTGGCACAGGATGACAGAGAGACTGCAGAACTCTCAAAGTTTGGTCTATTTTCCATTCACACTTTTCCCAAGTGTTACTAGTGTACCCACCCAGCCCCTGGTTGGCACAAAGCTTCCAACAGTTCCTGCACGGCCTGTCTGTGCTGTATTGGCAGGTAGTGGAATATGAGGGGATGCATGAAGATCATTTTTTCAGAATATATCCTCCTTGAACAGTAATGATTAACAAAGAAACTGCATGATCCTAAGCACAGAGTGAAGAGAAGAGCAGGAATGTGGGGGTGAAAAGGGGTCTTTTAAGTTCTGGAGGCCACCTCTTCTGCCATAAAAGCAGCAAATCTCTTCCCCAGAATGAATCAATCTGAAAAAAAAAAGAGATTATGGAGACTGTATGGTTTATGATGGACATAAAATCCATTCCGTGACTCCAGTTCCTTTTTATGTGAAGCTAGAGGGTTCAAATGAAATCCATGTACTTTCACCAACTGAAACCCATGTACCTTAGCCTCCAAAACAGGGAAAAGGTGCTCAACACCACACAGTAAATCTGTGAAACCTCTTGCTCCAGCGCACTTGCAGTGACAACAGATTGCAGGGGCTCGAAAGGAGCGTCATTAAATTAATAGGAGAAAAATCTTTTAAGGATTGTTGAGCATAGATAAACAGCCTCTGGCTCAGGGGCATCCCTGAATTCCAATTTCACAGCCCAGCTGTTGTGGGATGTCCACCCCGTGCTCCTTCTGCTCTGTGTTCTTGTCTTGGCACCTGCTGCTGACCACTGCAAACCAGAAGATTTTACTGCTGAACCTCATGACTCATTTCCATCCTTATGAAACTTTTTTGAAATCACAACACTTGGACCAGGTTGGAAATTCTTCAGTCTCTGTGGAGAAAATCTGTCAGCATCCTAGGATCATGAATAATAGTACTTGCTGCCTAATTGCCGTGAATGGCCTGGCAATGTTTTCCTGCCAAAAACTTGTCAAGGTGAATTATTAAGTATGAGGAATATAATCTTGTCCTGGTTTTGTCTGGGATAAAGTGAGATGCTGTGAGATTTTGAAGCCAACCTAGTGTAGATCTAGCGCAGATGAACACAGCCAAATTAATCTCGAAGGACAGATACAGCTGAGGATTTCTTTTATCAGCAAATAATAATATTTTATGCCATATCCTAAGAAAAAAAAAAAACAACCAACATTGCACAATCTTTATTTTCCAGCCAACCTGGTGAAGCAATTTTCTTATCTATAGCATTGCATTTACTAGCTTGATTGATTGTTCATGTTCTTTGCCTCAATAAATACATTTTAAAATATGTATAAAACATGTTACAATATCCAGGATTTGGTGTTGCTATGGAAATGCAGAAGTCCAGCTGAAAAATATTTGGGTTTCTTTATTGGTGGATGAATTTTTTTTCTCTGCCTTTATTCATACTGCACTTGGGGAAGTTCGTATTTCTTACCTGAATGGGTCAGACTTTGGGAAAAGCTTTGTGAGTCCCTGGTAATTCTGAATCAGCTTTCTTTTAGAAATCTTTGCCATGTTAATAGTTCATTCTCTGTGCAATACTTCATTTTCTGAGTAGAAATCCTGTGCAGATCATATGAATATCTCTGCACTTTCTCAGATTCAACATACTTTTTAGTCACAATTTTCTTGAGAACCCAAAAAGATCTTTTTCTACATTTGTTAACTTTTGCAGGAAAAGAAATTCCAAGTGTTTCCAGATTTGAAACTTTGCAAGATTTAAAAAGAAATCCACCTAATCCATGTTTACCACCGCTGCTCTAAAAGTTTCCAATTGCAGAAATGAACAAAACTCTTACAAAATTTCAAAATAATGTTGTATTCTCACCATTCTCCCTGCCTTTGTGTTGCTTTGATTCCTGATGCTTCCATTCCCTTCCTCCCCATCGAAGAGACATCACCTGTGAGCTTCGAGGTAAAAACACAGGACTGCCTTGTGGGAAGCAACATGGGAAGCATTCCGGAAGAGTGAGTCCTTCAGCGAGGCCACAAAAATGAAAAACAGAGATAGAAGCAACAGCTGCCACGTGGCATTACACTGCTATGCTAATGTGGCACTGTGTTTCCACTCAGTGAGGAACCAGGAACGTCTAGGTCAGCTCTACAGGAGCAAAACTTCTATCAGCCTTACCCCAAGGACACGTAATGGAACTAACTAAAACCAAACTCACAGGTTAGCAACAGCTGCACGTGGTTTTTGTTGAAGCAAAGGAAACCCTCGAGACAAGACCCGTTTCCAGGCCTGCTGTGACACTGTGATTTAAGAAATGATTGTTTCCACGTTTTGGAGTTTGAATGTTTGAGGTTCAGCACAGCCAGCACAGCTGGGGGAGAGAAGCAGAACAGCGTCAGCCTTGCTGTGAGGATTTTTCTGAGCTGCACAGTCTGTTGTGTGGGGTGTTGGAGTCTAAAGGGCAGGGAATATTTTTCTGCTTGTTTTGAAGAGTTCTACTCCTCTGGACAACTCTGTCTTTGACCTTTGTCTATGGAGAAAATTACCTTCTGGGAGGAAGTAGAATCTACACTGGTGTGAATTAGGTGATAGAACATTACATAAGATTGTCACAGGGTGAAAATTTAGAGGTGTTGGGTTTGTTAATATAGCAAAATAGATAAGAAACAAAACCTCCAAAATGGAGGATTGTTGTTTTTTTAGGCTTTCTTCTTTCTTCTTTCTCTACTCCATTTTCTGCGGCAAAAGTGGATTGAGATGATTGGGTGAAAAATGCCGCAGTTCCTTTCATGTGACAGAACGATTTATTGAACATTGGTCAAAAAGTAAAAATATTTTTCGTTTCGGGCTTTCATTGGGTAATTTACCTTTAAAAGAACGGTGTAATCTTGATAATTCGACTTATCCTTTGCGCTTTCTAAGGGGAGTCATCTTGTGCCTTGGCTCCTTTTGATAAGACTTAATAAACAACTATCTGAGAGCAAAAGCGTGGAAAAGTCCCGTTCATCTGCAGAGCCCAGGCAAGGGCTTAAGACACAGTAAAGTGTCATGGGGGACCCTCCTCCGGTGGTTCTTCCATTCCTTTCTCTTTCCATCCCCTTCCTCTTCCATTTCCTGCTTTCCTCCTGTCTCTGCCCAGTCCCGGTGTGACACCTGTGTGAGTTCAGAGGCTGCTGCAAGGTCGTAGCAAAGTTCACAGAAGGTGTTTGCCCCACTGCTGCCAACGCTGGCAAATTGGTGACAGGGGATGGGGAGAAGGCTGAGGCACCCAGCAGCTTTTTTGCCTCAGTCTCCAGTGGCAGCCTCTCCTCCCACCCTCCCGAGGGGATGGAGAGCAGGGTGGGCGCTGGGGGAGCAAAGGCTCTGCCACGGAGAGGAAAGATCCTGTTCAGGGCCAGCTGAGGAACCTGGACGTGCACAAGCCTGGGGCACCTGATGGGATGGACCTCAGAGTGCCCGTTCACTTGAATTTTTTTCAAGTGAGTGTTCTAAAATTTGGGCAATTTTTTTTTTTTTTTTTTTTTTTTTGAGCCCAGAAGTTACTCTAAAGTTAGCCAGGCTTCAGCTGAAGAAAGAGATTCCAGCAGTAGTGGGCAACATCTTTGCTCACTCTGCTGGAAAGAGATGTGGTAAAACTTCCTGTACTTTTGCTCCATGAGAATTCCTTGGCTTGTTCTGAAATTCACTGCACTCACCACCTTATATCCCTCTTCTGTTTACGGAAAGGGAATTGCTAAACCACCAGTTTCCACCTAGAAAACAAAAGCTTTTAGAAAACATCAGGTTTTAGGCTTCACAGCCCACCCTGTCCTGTTCAGCTTATGTTTGTCATCTGTGAGCAGGATTTGAAAGTTGCATTTAAAACTCAAAAAACCAACAACAGCAACAACAACAACAAAAAAAATCAAGAACTCAGGGGCTTCCAAGCAGGAAATAGAAATATTTTGAAGTATGGTGAAAAGGAGTAGTTTATTTTATCATTATAAATGCTTGTTTTTTCAGTATTTCTAAATCATCCATAAATCGATGCATGGAATGAAAAGATGTGATTTTAAAACTAATTTGAAAATTAGAAAAAATAAGAATAATTTAGACCCAGAAGCTCCCAAGAAGTAATTTTATCATGTGGAAATTACAGTTGTGGTCTGAAGTTTTTGCAAAACTGTTTTTCCACAATTTGATTTGAATACGGTTGCACGTTTTATCACTATATAGAGCTCCTGTATTTTGCTAGGTTTTAAGTCATCATACCCACTTCCAATGGCAACTCACACAGTAATTTTCTACTGAAAACTGGAGAAGGTCAAAAGTTAATGTTAATATATTCTCTTGTCTAAATTTGTTTTAAAGGAGAGGTACTGAACTTCTAAAACTAATTCAATTTTCTCTTTATCCTACTAAACTCTGGTGAAATAAAAATCTATTATTCTCTATTCTTGGTATTTTTCCTTATTAGGAGTCTATTTTCAAGGGACAAATATTCAATGTGACTAAGGAGGAGAAAATTCAGTATTGCCACTCTTCTACTTTTCACAAACTTTTGGAAACAGAATTAGATATAAATTGTCAGGTCATAAATAACATTTATCTGCCTTTTATAACTGTTCAATTATCTAGCTGATGGATATTTCAGTGCATTTTGTATTCTGCTTTCATGTGTCTTCTGCAGTCCTAAAGGTAAGACTGTATGCTCTCATGATTATCTCTGCACACATATAAAAAATAATTCTCTTTATATTGGATTGCAGTTTTACATAAATATCAGTCTTTATTCCCCCAAGGTCACGAAAAAATGTATCTTCTGAGTATGAAATTAACCAGGTTTTCTGCAGGCTGCCCAAGCTATTTGTTAAGTTTGCACCCACTCACGTTGTAGGTAAATGTCATCAGAGTATGCAAAGTTTGAAAAGGTTGATAAGTTTAACACTTGTGAGATGTTTACGGGTAATACATTCCAGAAGAACCTCCCAAGTCTGCATTTTGGGGGAAAAATTTTTTATCAGTGTATTTTTACTACTTTTTTTACTTAAGACCATCATCTTGAAATGAAGATTCCTGTTCATCTGCCAAAAAAAAAAAAAAACCAAACAAAAAAAAACAACAAAACCCCAAACCTTTAATTGTATACCCCATCAGAATTATGCAACAGAAAAGAAATGCATAAATTTGGAGACCCAGCTTGAAGCCACGTTTGACCCAAATACAATGAGTAAGAGCTGAACTTAAAAGACAAACAAGAAAACAAACAACCTTCTCCTTATAAACCTTTATTGTACTTCTAAGTGGTTCCAACACAGAAATTCTGGAAATAGAGGGCATTTGGCAGGTTATATCCCCACCAAGAGCAAAGAAAAGTGTCACAATAACTTCAGTGAGCTTTTCAGTAATGCTTATCTCCCAGAGCACATGGTATCACGGCAAAATCAGTGAAAAAAGGGAAAATGGCATTTGAAAAGATAGGCAAGAAGCCAGAATGAACACTGGTGTTTTTACTTTTGTTTCTAAGAGCAGCTCCATATGTTCCACCCGCATAATGATAAGGGACAATTATAATTATTGACATTGATTATTGACCAATTAATCTGCTCTGCCTGGACCCAGCAAAATGAAACTTCTATAAACCCAGTGTAGATCTTTTCTGCCCACAGCTGCTGTATGCAGAAACAGACAAGTCCTTCTAACGAATCTGATTTAATTGAATTTTCTAGTTATTTGTTTTATAAACTTTACCATTTGTGTAGATCTTGAATTTCGGCAAAAATAAAGGAAAAAAAAATAAAATAATACGGTTACATGTGGAGATGTCTTCAACGCTTCTTGGCAACGTTTTATTCTTGGTTATATGATAATCCAAACCTTGGATTTTTCCTTCTGAGAAAAAGAAAAGGCTTTCTTGCATAAAAATAATAATCTTCGTTAAATTATATTTTTAATGCATTTTTTTTATAAAAGCACACCCAGTTGGTACAATTAGAGCAATAGTTGTCAAAATATCTAAAAATCATGTATTTTTTAAAAGAGCCTTCAAGTTTTAGATAATTTCTAGAGTCTTTTTTCTCCTTCTTTCATGTTAATAATTGCTTGTAAAGACGTGTAAGGTGAAATTCTGTACCTGTTGAAGCAATCCACAGGCTGCAGAAGCTAAGCGTGCCTCAGTTGATATATTTGCTTCTCAGGTGTCTTCCATATCAACAGTTTTAGAAGAGAGTTGAAAAAAGCATGGGGAGATCTGGTTTTCATCTCGTCAAGTTGAATCTTCACACAATAGCACTGTAATTTTTGACTGTTGTCTGAACAGGACACAGTGGATCCCGTGTCAGGTTAGCACAGCCCTGTGTAGGAGTTCATCCAGTTTTGGCTACAACTGCTAAGATATTCCCATAAGGATTTTTCCTCCCATTTCTTCTTTTATAATATCTTTATTTTCGTATTCCCAAGAAAGGGCGATCTATTAATCAGAAATAGTTTTCCCTTTATCCTATCCCTTTTTTTTTTTCCCGGTTAAAATATGGCCTATTTTCAGACAAGATCTCAAAACAAAAATTCTTCAAATCTGGTCTTCTCTTCTCTTCTCTTCTCTTCTCTTCTCTTCTCTTCTCTTCTCTTCTCTTCTCTTCTCTTCTCTTCTCTTCTCTTCTCTTCTCTTCTCTTCTCTTCTCTTCTCTTCTCTTCTCTTCTCTTCTCTTCTCTTCTCTTCTCTTCTCTTCTCTTCTCTTCTCTTCTCTTCTCTTTTCTCCTGAACATCTGATGCACCCTGGCAGTTTGAGGAAGTCCATCTTTTTCTTTCATACTTTGCCCACCTTCCATCAGTTTCCTTTTTTCCCTCTGTAGCTCCTCAGTGCTACCATGACACATCCGAATTTTGTAAAGATTTTATTCCCTAAGCTGTGCTTCAGGCTCCTGGAGGATTTGAAGACAATATCCCACCCAGGGAGTGCCTTGGTGCTCCTCTGCTTCTTTCCCTGCTGGAGATGGTTAAGGGAGCCAACACTGAGGGCAGACTTGAAATTTTTGTGAAATCAGGATGAACCCTTTCAGCAAAACCAAAGATTTTGTGTTGACCCTCTCTGCATAAGATCAGTGTTTAGGAGGCCCTGTCATGAAGGTGATAAGGAGCCACCCCATTGCTAAATTCTACAGTAGGCTACAGAGGCATCAGTGGAGTCCTTGAAGACAAAATAACCACAATTATAAAGAAAATGACAACATTATTGTTATGATTATTGTTGGTGTAAACAAATGAGTCTGACAGGCGGCCAAATAAAAGCACACAGTTACCCTGGATGTAAATGTCAAGCAGCTGCGGTGGCCAAAACAAGAGCCGCAGTAGCCAGGTTTCCACACCTTTCACAAACATCAGGGGCATGCTAAGAGTGAGTGCAACGAGGGTAAAAATAATAATTTCACCATGTCCAAAAAGCCTTGAGGCCATCAGGAAAAATTATCCACAGGAGCACATTTGGGAGAATGCAAAATCTTGCACTTCACTGTCTTTGAAAAGTTTTTTTTTCCCCACCAAAGGGACTTCCCAATTAAACAGCAACGTTAAACTTGTTACTTAAAACAGATTTAATAGGAAAAAGGGTTGTTAAAGGCCTTCTGAAGAAACAAAATTTTGAGGGTTTGGCCAAGAAATGTGGGTCAGCCTTGAATGAATGAGAAGGCACGTCCAGGCTCAGCTGCAGGCTAAACTGGAAACAAAAAAAAAAAAAAAATCCTCATTTAGCACCATAAAAAGTTTTCGCAATTTCGGCTTCGAGAAGAGCTTGTCCCTCTCGTAACTCCTCCAACATGAAAGCACACAATTCCTGCTCTGGGGCAGTGCCTTCCAGGCCGAGGGTGGAAGACACGGAGCGAGGAAGGCGGGCATGGAAAGTGTGTGTGCTTCAGAGGCGACAGATTAGCAGCTCTGAGCTCCAGAAGGGCACACGGCTCTTAAAAGCAGAGCCATGAGGGGGGAAAAAAAAGCGTTTCTCGGTAGTGTGATCAGAAAAACAAACAAAGAGTATGCAAAAGAGTTATTTTAGCATACTAAAAATTTATCCAGCTCGTCTATTAAGGCTTCCAAAAATATTGAAACTCCCTAAGAATAAGAAAATACATGGTTACCGATGAAAGAAATAATTCTGAAAAGGCCCATATTAACCCCTTCCATCAGCCTGGAATCACATCTTCGAAAGAGTCTGTGTGGCATGGGGATGGATGATGTCTTCAAACAAATGTAAAATTACTGGCAAGGCTTATTTTTTTATTGATGATGAAAAAAAGCTGAAATATCTAACAAAAATTAAGGGTGTCTGTGGAAAAAAAATCTGATGGGCTCTAGCAGCTCAGAGACCTCACACATTGCAAGGAACTAAAGTGTAATATCAGAATTAATATTAACATATATAAAAAAAACCCGCAGAATCCAAAAACACCCATATTACCTCTAATCCAGTCCAATCAAGTCTAATCAAGCCAATAGAGCAAAAGTTAAATCTGAGCTTAACATAATTTAAGAAATAAGATATTAAACTATAGAATATATTTATATATTTCATATATAAAATATATGTCAAAATATTCAATTATATTATTATGTGTTACATAAATAGTATATGTTATATCATATAACAAATAAAATAGAATAGAAAATTTAAATATATAAAATATATATTGTAATGCATATTGAAATTCAACAAGTAAGAAGCCTAAACCCATCTTCCAAACCCAATATTTTCAGTTAATCTATTATATAAAATTATTTGTATATTTTTTAAATATACATATTATGTAAAATTATTATAGATTTTCATGTTCTATGTAAAAAATTTAACGTGATATATAAAAATAATAAAATAATTTATAAAACTCGTAATTTTAAAACAAGATTTATAGAGGTGGAGCCTGTGCCACCTGTCAGAGAGAAAGCCCTGTGACGAGGCAGGTGGGAGGAAGGAAAGGTGAAATATTCCAGCTGAAACACATCTGACTCTTCAGAGTGGCTGAAAACAAAGCTGATCTATTCTCTTCTGAGAACTTTTCAGTTCCCTGAAAAAGCACGATTCCTTCAGAGAGGCGTGGAGAGATGAACGCGTCACTGCAATTTTAGGGGCTGCAGGGTTTGGTCTCGCCCAGCCTCATGTTCCTCAGGAGCTGCCGGCTCCAAAACCATCCCTGCGGAAAGGGAGGGACAAATATCAACGAGCCCCAGGGGGCTCTGCCAAAAAACCTGGGACCTGCGGAGGGAGGCAGCCACGGGCAAACTGAGCAGCCACCAAACCCAGCCTTTTATTGGTGGCACCACTAGGTGGTATCCATTCTCTAACTTTCCCCACTTTTTTTCTCTTTTTCCTTTTTTTTTTCCCCTATTCTGTCAGGTGCTTCGTCAGCCTGCACTGGCACAGGAGTGTTTATACTGAGTAAACTGAAGTACTTAGGGAGTCGGAACAAGTGAATAATTTATTAATTTTATTAAGAATTTTTTTTTTTTTTTTGCTTTTGTTAGCCTTCATCCTCACCACAATTCTTGCAAGAGGAGTCAGATGAGCACGTCTTCTGCCTCTATCTCACCTGCTTGGAGCAGAGATCCCCAGCCAGGAACAGAAATGTTGTTTTTTTCAGCCAGCTCTGCTCCCAGAACCTTTCATCCTCTGAGCACCTCGCCACAGACACCCAGTGAGGCTGCCAGAGGAGCACAAAGTTCTGCTCCCAGCACAGCCAGGGCTGTGAACAAGCCAGAATTCCATCAGGAAGCCTGAAACCATCCTCTGAACCATTAAGTACAACATAGGCAACACCAGGAAAAAAGAAATCTTTGCTCCCTTGGCCACGTGTCAGCTCATGGAGTGATTGAGGAGTTATCACTCAGCTGGTTTAGATTTAGATCACACTGCCTAGCTTGTGCTTTTTGGCTGATCTAGCAACAGGTGGAATCTGTTTATTTTTGCATTCTTTAAGGGGAGATGCTGTTTGGAATTAACTGCAAATTGCATTAATGTGTTCAGCTTCTTCGGCTTTAATGGTTTTTGCTTGGAAAGCAGCTCTTCAAAGCCCCTCACCACGAGCAGCACGAGGAAAGGCTCCGTGTTTCTCAGGGATTACAGAAGTCTGCTTCCACTCCCAGCGTGTTTCTTCAGAGCTGTATCACACAAGAGCAGCTGCCCACAAAATGATGGAGTGCACATTTCCTGCAAAATGCTAACCCCCAGTTCCAGTAGCTCTTTTATCCTCTCGTAGCTGTATTTCTGATCTTCCTCTTTCCCATGCCTAGGATTGATTTTAACCTGTGCTTTGCTTTCCCTTCGCTAAAGGGGCCCTGCAGTCAGGCAGTAGTTTGCTCCAGAAATGTGTGTTCCTCATAACAGACGCGATGGCAGGAGTTAATCTGTCAGGTGTTCAGGTGATGAGACACAGGACTGTTACATCTTCATTGCCTCTTCAGCTCTGTCATTCTCACCTGAGCTTTAGCAAGGCAAAAGGAAAACTAACTTTGGCACAAAAAAATTGGTGCAGCACTGCTACAGCCCCCCAATTCTGAGGACTGTACAGTCAACCACACTTCTATCTGCTTCTTTTTTTTTTTTTTTGTTTTCAAATACAGTTGCTCAGTGGAAGCATTTTTTTTTTAATTCCTGAGAGCCAGTGTCACAGCCTACACAGTACTTCTCTTGATCTCACTTGCTTAAGTTTCTCTCCTGGATAATCAGCTTTTCCCAATGGATCTGTAAAACAATAAATGAAGCAAAGATTACTTGTCTGGTTTCAGGGTTCTAGCATAATCAGGTGTATGGGAGGTGTGCAAACAGGCACAGGGTTGGGGTTTTTTTAACTTCTTGCTAATGGGAGAGAAAATGAATAGTAAAACCATTCACCTGTTGTATCAAAAAGTAGATGTCAGTTACAAGGAGGTTTTGCAAATTACTTGTACCAGAAATTTGCCTTGAGATTTTTCATGGTTTTAGAGTTCGATAAACAATCAGAAATCCATTTCTAGTGTGAGGTGTCCAGGACTCTCTGAAAATAGCCCGTGTCCTCGTGAATGCAAAGAGAAAAATGTCAGGCCATGTGCTGAATTATGTGACATTAACTGATTTATTAGTAATTTTATATTACCTTTATTTTAGCTTCAGAACAGTTATGAAAACATGCAAAACAGGGAGGAAAGTAGAGGCTGTAAAGAGCAGGCTGAGATGATGTTTGGAAGGCTAAACTGCTCTGAAAATTTGTTTGGCTTGTGATAATCTGCCTCAAGTTTTCTCTGTCAGTGTAGTAGAACAAAAGCCTAAGAACAAAGCCTTGAATGAAAGTCATGGAACAAAGGTGCTTTCCAGCAAATTTATGTCTTTGTACCACCAAACCAGGTAGAAAATGGTGACAAAAGTGCAGCTGGTGCAACTGGACAGGAGTGCAAGTGCCTTCATCAAACATCCATCAGTCTCAGTTGAATTGGTCCGGCTTTGGAGCAAGCTGTGAGAGCACTCGATGATGACAACCACGTCATATTTCAATTAGACAAAGTTCTTCTTCTGAATCTAAACCAAACTCATTTAAAGGGAACTTGTTCAACAAAGAACCTGGTTTGGTTTGGTTTGGTTTGGTTTGGTTTGGTTTGGTTTGGTTTGGTTTGGTTTGTTTAACAGAGGGCTAGCTGAAATCATCCTCTGGACTCCTTTGCAGGATATATACACCACATCTCAGCCTGGGACCCACAGGGGGAAAAAATAAGTAAAAATTAGACTGAAACAAATCAATATAAGGTGACATATTCTAAGCAGTTCTGATGAAATCTGGCTTTCTCTGTGTTTGCAAGCCTCAGCTGATTTCCCACTGTCCAGTAACATGTAGGCTGCAACTAGACCTTTTCCTGCAGTTGTATTACATATGGAAAATGTTTTCTTGGTTTGGTTTTTTTTTTTTTTCCTGACACCTAAGAAGTGCAACTAACTTACTTTTGGAGGTAATATTTGTCACACTTGATTGCTCCCTCCAGCTGCCCAGCTTCATAAAATTTTAAGTACTCTGCATCTGCGAGACTTTCTTCTCTTCTTGTCAAGTCGGCCTGAAATTGGCCAGTGGGTCCTGAAAGTCGTGAAAGTGTAAACTGACACACAGCGAGACAGACAGACACACACAGCACATGGCAATTTTCCCACTGGTTTCAGGATGAAATGATGAGGCCAGACAGCAACTAGGGAGAAAATTGCAAGTAAACCCCAAGTTTTAAAATTTTGGAGCATAACTAAGACCCCAAAGGACAGAGAACTGCATGGCTATGGTGACTGGGAGCTGGCTGCTGGGGAAGTGTAAATATTTCCTTGGCATGTGGGGCCAGGCTTTGGTGAAAATGTAGCCCAGGTGATGCAGAGTCAGATATAACAAGCTGAAGTTGATGCAAGGCAAGGAACAGTCCTGCCAAAATTTTTTTTCTTACAGGAGGAGAGGAACAAGAAGGAAGTCAGGCATTCCTTGTCTCCTGCACAGGAGGACAGCTATGCCCATGTCTTTGTGTTAAACCACAGCTGCTGTCCTTGTGTTTCTCTAAGCTCTGATTACCAACATACCTCAGCTTCTACAAAAATCATATTCATCTGGACAATTGAGGATTTTAAGCTCTGAGTTCAATGCAAGTCACTCCAGAATCTAACTAAGCAACTTCTTGGATACCAATGGAAATTACAGGATTTAAGAAAAGATGATATACAAGATTCTGCAACTTGGGATTAATTTTAGAGACCATTAAAAAATAATAAATTAGAGAACTGTTCATTACTTAGAAGTGGGGTTTGGGGTTAGCTATACTTCAAAGTAACCAAGTTATTTCCTGCATCTGTAGAAGCTAAGCTCATTCCTTTGGCATTAATCTGACCTGTGGATTGCATGCTTCCATACAGTATATTTGCATCAAACCCAGCAGAAAGAACAAAAAAACTATGGTATCTGCTACTGCTTGGAATCCTCTCTCAGTTCCTTTTCCACCAGCAAGCTATGGCTAAAGAAAATAGAATCATGCACAAGAAAAGGGAATTATGTAAGTAATTTCCGATCCTTTAGTCCATATTTGCATCGTGTGAAGATTCACTGACTTGCTCCAAAATTACAGGTTCCAGTGTCTTTTATGGATTTCCAAAAGTTTTTGTTCAAAGCCAAAAGATCAAAGTGCCCAGAGGAAGTCCTTGGCCACTCACCACTTGCATTTCTTGAGGACAAATAATACTGCTGGGTGATCCAGGGCTTCCAACAAGGAAACAATTTGTATTTTGTGCTTTATAAGGGAGCTGAGTGCACGCCAGAAACAAGTAATCTGTACTTATCTGGTGTGTTACTCCTCCAATGGATAACCTGACACAGCTCAAAAAGATGAGTAAGATGGACCACACAGGCTTTAAAAAGTCAGTCTGTACTCTCCTTGTCTCTGAACAGAGGTGGGATGTCTCACCTCAGAACATTTCAGCCCTTTGCCAAAATGTTTTACTTGGCCATATTTGCCCTGAACATCTTGGGGTAGTCAGCTGTGGGTCTCACTGCGAGTATCCTCTCAGTGCTCACTTAGGTTTGTCATTATTCCTGGGATGGAATGTCTAGCCCAGCCACAGTCGAGGTCAGAGGCCAAACAGCCTGGGAAAGGTACAGTTTGAGAAGGTGGCAATGCCAGAGCAGTATCAGTTCCAAACTCTGGTTGTGGTGTGTGACTCAGCCGACACGAAGAGAGGGAAGAGCTCTGATACATGTCATGCAATAAAAAGAAGAATGAGAGGTGATTTGAACCACTTTTGTGAAGGAGGACATGGCTTCTAATACAAGAGATCTACTTAACAGAGTCAGTACAGGCCTAACAAGAGTAACATTCAATCAAGATATATTAATTGCGTTATTGAGAGGAGATGGTTAACCACTGGGGTCACATATGCTGTGCCTGTGCAAGACAAACCCTTATTTGATGATTCAGGGTAAAATCCTGTCTCCAGTAAGAGTCTTCAAAAGGCTTGGGACACCTGCTGGATGTGTGCCTAAAGGGTGTGCTCTGACCCGAAAAGAAATTTGAGAAAAAGAGAAATCACCAGCATGTGATTCATTTTTCAGGATGTGAGATCCAGCCATCACAATGATCTTGTGCTGTCTCAAAATCCTGGGATAGAAAACAGCCTTTGCTGGCTGTTACAGCTGGGGAACACTTGAGGGAAGTTCTTAGGAGAGACAGAAAGAGAAAATAGCTTTTGTGTAACCAAAAATACAGCATCGCCATGGCTAGAGCTCTTCTCTCTCTGCTCTCAGAGTGGATATTCTCAAGTAGACCATGTCAGCTCCACCTGTGGTCGGTTGCAGAAGTCTACTTGTGGAACATCTGACTTGTATTAAATCTTCTTCCCCTCCTACTACATAGGTTCCGACAGAATTTTATTCAGAAACTGGTCAGGATCTGATTTTAACTCCCTTCCGTGCTGCTCATACAACTCCATGTAACCCAGGTCTGTATTTTATTCACACATATTTCTATATCTGTTCATTCATGTTTTCCTGAAGCTTCAGCACCTTGTTGTTTTTAGGCACTTTTGGAACCATTAGACTTTAATTTTGTGTCAGGAAACATAAAGCTCACTAGAGTGCTCCATGAAGCCTGGTGATCTAAGTGGTAATGTAATGTACTCGTGCTAAAAAGAACTTAGATTCAGGGTTTGGTATGCCCTGGGCCATGGTGGCTTGCCTTGGACATGTGACACAATCCCCCTTTCTCTGAATTCTCCTTGCATTTTCACGTTAAGGTGTTTATGAACATTGCAAATATGCTCTTCTTAGTAGCTGTGACAGTTTAAAATAGAAAAAAAAACAAAAGAAGCTCACACCTGAACGCAATCTGCAAAAGCGGTGGTGTCTTTCACTTGCCAGCTCTCATCACTGGAAGCAAACAAATGGATTTTCAGGCACAGAAATCTTTTGCCTCCCCTGTGTAAATGATATGAATGAGACCATTTTCCAGCGCTGAAAGAGATCTAGATACGATGTCTCACACAAAGTCCCTCTTGAGCGCTTTTTCTGAACACCGCAGAACGGTTGGGAAAGTAATGTTTTGTGGAAGTGGTGGACTTGACAGGAAGGACCAGACCCTCAGTGGGCCTCACCCTCACCCTTAACTTGTGTTACCAGACACTGCCTCCAACATATTTACTCAGAGCTGCTTCGTCAGGCTTTCCGACACTGCCAGATGCACGTGGATGTGTTTACGTGACACTGTCCTAGTCTCTCCAAGGGAATGTTCCAAATGAACAGCGCAGGCTTGGCCCAACAGAGCCCTGTAAAAGCTCCAGGAAAGGTTTCCTGAAGAAGCACCACACAGTATTTCAGCCAGGCAGATTTTCATTCTGTTGGAGGTATGTTCCACTTTTTTTTCCTGCTAAGTCTTTCCTTTTCAGACTCTTGGCATTGTTGGAATTAAATCTTTAAGTGTCACGTTTATAAGCTTGACTTTCATGGAGGCAACAGAACTTCTCTGTGGATTAAACTCCATTTAAAGAAACACCACACTAGAAGAGAAGCCTAAAAACTGAAGCAGACACCCTTCATCATTGTTACAATGCAAGAACAGAGGTGATAGAAGTTCTGTGGGCAGTGTACTGGTTCTTTGTGCATGGAAGGGAAGAGACAGCAAAAAGGAAACCAAAAGTCACTTTTTTTTTGGTCATATATGAGTATTTTATGGGGATCCAACCCAACCTCTACTCCAAACAGCTGTAGTGTCTCAGTAGCGTAGAGTCGTGTAATTTTTTAATTTCTCCCTGTGGAGAGCTCATCCTTAATTTTTCCTACTGGAATTTGCCCTGCAGCAAGAGGTATGTCCTTCATCACAACCCAAAAGGAACCTGAGTTCATTCATTCACTCATGCTTTCCCTCCTGGATTTCATGAATGCACTTGTAGTATTCTGTAAATGCAGCAGTTCTGTGTGGGTGAATTCCTACACTTGTATCCCGTTAGGATGAATCATCACCACGGGGATGAATGGAGCTCTGGGGGAGCACCGCTCTGGTTTTCCACCCACTGTGTTATAGCACATGATGGTGTCTCACTGAACAGCTGGGCTGATGAGGATGGTCTGTGCAGAGCCTGAGCAACAGGGTTCAGCAAAGCTGAGAGCTCGGTGCTTGCATCTGTGTCCATAAAAGGGTCACTCACAACTGACTACGTTATCTCATTTTTGCCATCACAACAGATATTTATTTTCGTCTGGCATCACTCTTGACTGTCGTTGCAGCAGTTGTGGCAGACTTGTTCTGCAAATTTAAAACTGGTCAATCCATGTCCTGCCTTCCCTGGAATTCCTTAATAAAACTCTTAATAAAACTCTCTACTACTACATTTCTTCTTGGCTTTCTCTCCAACCCTACTTTCTTCCTCAAGACTTTTCTCTAAAATCTATGGGCAACCATCAAGGAGAAAACTCCAGTACACAAAACTTAAGCAATTTTTGCTGGAGAATTTCAGTGCTTCAATTCTTCTTTGCCTCTGGAGCTCTTCCTCTCTCTGTTCTCCTTTCAAATGCTGACCCCTCAGCAGCAGGAATGAAAGTTCTTGTTCTTATCTTCGTGCTGCACTGCTCCCCCTCTCAGCCCTGGGTGTTTCAAACAGCTCAGTTACGTCCCGTCTTCCGAGCACTGCCACAAGAACAAACAGAGCCTCAGGGCCACAAAGGCCAAGGTGAGGTTTGTGCTCCGCTTCCCAGCCCTGGAAAGGCTTCTGATGTCGTTATTGCTGCAACTCTTTCAAAAGAAGGGATGGAATTGGGAGTGGCTGTGGCTGTAGTTCTCAGTCTGAATCCAGCCCTCTATTACAGAACTAGAAGATGATTCCCTTGAGATTTTTTGCTGTTTCTTCTGTCTTCCCTTCCCGTTCAGAGGTGTGTATTCTAGGAATGTAGACAGCCTCGGTGGCAGCCAGGAGGGCTGCATTTTTATGTGTGTTTCTCCCATCAAGCTAACCTGGTTCAAAACACCCTGCATGGGTGTGTGCTTCACGTGTACACCCTAAATGTCCTCAGGACATGCTGAGCACTCACCACTGCTTCATAAAATAAAGTTGTTTCACTTAGAGCACTGAAGATAGAATATTTTCCATACGGCTTTTTCTTCCTCACCAGAGGAACCTCTGCCATCTTCCCAGTGTGCATCCATTCCTTTGTGTCTGCACTGCGAAATGAAGCCAGAATATATTGTCAGCTCCTCTCCAATAATGAGAGCTTGTTTTTTGTTGTGTTGGGGGTTTTTTTGTGGTTGATGTTGTTTCTTTTGGGGTTTTTTGTATGTTCGTTTGTTTTGTTGTTTGGTTTTGGTTTTTTTTTTCTTTTTCTGGTTTTTTTAAACATGAAATATGTTCCTCTTGTACCTAAACCAGTTAACCATTAAGCACTGACAAAAACTTCTAAGATGTGCCTCCATTCTTTTTTTCTTAGCACAGGTATGAGCTCCTCCAGAGACTCAGAGTATTCTTTCACCTGTCTGGAAGACATGGATATAGGAATTAAGGCCAGCTCCAGAGCTTGGTGGAGAGGAGAAATCACACACCTGCATATCTTAGTGGAATCCTAACCATTTGCTTTTGCATTTGGGTAGATAGAGCCTGGCCCACCCACAGATGGATTTTCAGCTTTTCTCTAGCAGAATGTGAAGTCTTTGTGCCAGAAAAACAGGTAAAACTCTGAAGTGAAATATGTGGGGGTGAAGGACTTGTCTGGAGGCTCCTGGCAACATGTGGGCTTGTGTGTGCTTTTATCCACTTTCCTTTGCCACCTGAGGCAAAACTCACAGTGCCTTGCAGCAGCTGCTCTGGCCCTACACTGCTTTTCCTGATGTTTTGTCTTCATTTAGGCTTTTTTTTTTTTTCATTTTATGTAGGGTTTGTGTCATGAGTAGAAGTATGGGGAAAAAAGGGGCAATATATGTGTCAGGAACAAGTGTGGCAAGAGTTTATTGACCTTGGACCATCCATTCACTCCGGTTGCTGTTGGGATGTATGGAGGCAGTCAGCTCTAAGACACAGCAGGTGATGATCTGGCTCCTGAGAGAAATAAAGAAAATTAACATGGACCTACACATAATTTTTCTATTGTTGGCATTCCTCAAGCCACAGGGGTGAATTTAGGCTCTTCTGCAGTCCAGAGGCACTGCTTAAAGCTCACATGAGACCCCAGTGAGCACAGTCACACCCTGAAGGGCAGCCCCCAGCATAAAATGCTCTATTTCACTCACGAAATTCACAACACTCAGGGTCTAACACTGTGCATTCGTGGAACCCAGAACAACAGGCTGGGACTGTGCAGCACAGGAAGGAAAGGCACATTGAGACGTCAGCTCTGCTCAGAAGGAAAGGCACAGTTCTGTCGAAGAAAGAGAGGTCAGGGCTTGTTTTCTAGCAGAGCACAAAATAGAGAGGTGTGGGACCAGTGTGTGTTATCCTGAAGAGCAGTCTGTCAAATCTCCACAGTGAATCAAATAATTTTTCAAAAAGAGGGCTTTTACTAATATTCAAAGCCATCTAAGATCTTAGACTAATTTCCAGTTCCCTCATTGCCAAATAATTCCATGATTGACTGAGACTCTAAATCCTAACCCCAGTTCAGAAAAGGAACGAGGAGTGCGAGGTTTGTTCTGTCTTGCACAAAACACAAAACAGAGCCTCAAGTGTTACTTTGTTCAATGGTAAAATTCAATTCCTAGGCTTTTTTTCTCCTTCTTTTCTTTTTTTTTATTTGTTTATTTTTATGGCATTCCACTGTTTCAGAAACAGTTGTAAATTGCCGTGCCCCAAAACCATGCCTGTGGCTGATTCCAGCCACAGAACATGAAAGCCCACTTCTCCAAGTGCTGGGATTTCTCAGGAATGCTGCTCTTGTACTGGTCAGCTATGGCCATAGGGGAAAAATAAAAAAAAAAGACAAATTATAACCCAGAAGGACCCAAGCCTGGAAAAGCTAAATCTTTCATTCTTTCAAGCAAACGAATTATTTCCTTCCATGATGTTGACTTGTGTTGATTGCAACAGCCACCCAGACCATCCTCAAATATTTTTGGACAAATTATACTTGGTAATGATGAAACAGTTGTAAAAAAAAAAAAAAGTAGTGATATAATACACAGAAATAAATTAAAATCTAACATTTACTCCCCTGGGATACAGTGCTAACTTTTGGTCACATGGATATCGCAAAAATACATTTGATGTTAACAATACACTTTGGGTAAAGGATGTGATGATAGATAAAAAAGCATAATGCAGCAGGAAGGAAACACGAGTGCGCTGGCTAGTGTGAGAACAGCATCTATCACAGGACTCACAGCTTAGCCAAGATATTTGTGCCAGCTATTCTGCTGCTTTATAATTAACAAAGGAAGAAAGAGATTGAGGGTTTGGCTCAGAGCTGTTTATCTCTCGTATGTTAACAATTTCAGGGATTCTCTACTTTTTCTTCTCTCCTCTCTAGGGGATGGAGAGGGAAGGGGTGCTAGAGCATAGAGGAGGAAGCACTGTTCTCTGGACCAGCTGAAACCCCTGGAATCCATCCCAACAATATGAGTTTGGATCAGTGGGCGGCTTTTCAAAAAGCAGAGCCTTGACGGAATTTGGCAGGAACAAAATGCGTTCAGCAGGGAACTTCTGGAGCATTTTGCCATTCCGTCCTTGACGCCTAAGCCCCGTCTCAGCGAAATGCCAAATAACGGCAAGGTGTTCATGGTCACTAAGGCTGGCTTATGGCATTCGGGAATGTCATGGAGAAGAGCACAACTTTGCACCCTCAAGGTCACTGAAGGAATTTTGACACTTTTCCGTGCCTTAATTATGCCTCCCCGGATGGGGGAGATTTTTTAGAGTCCTTGCCAGAAGTCCAAGAGACGAACAGGACCTTCAGTGTTCTCTGCTTTCTGATAGTTGTTTGTTAAGTCTTATCAGAGAAACAGAGTCACTGACGTGACGCAGGCACAGCACAGAGCAGAGAATGCAAGAGAAAGCCAAATTATCAAGATTACACAGTCTTTTAAAGGTAAATCACCCAACGAAAACTTAAAACGAAAAATATTTTTACTTTTCCACCAATGTTCAATAAATCACCTTGTCACGTAAAGAGGAACTGTGGAATTCTTTATCCAATCACCCCAAACTACTTCTACTGCAGAATATGGAGTAGGAGAAGAAGAAGAAGAAGGTCTGGAGAACAACAACAACAATCCTCCATTTTGAAGTTTTTGCTTTTTTATCTATTTACTATATTAACAAACCCAAAACTCTAAATTTTTCACCCTGTGACAATCTCACATAATGTTCTATCACCTAATTCACACCAGTGTAGATTCTGCTTCTTCCCAGAGGGTAGGCAATTTTCTCCACGGACAAAGGTCAAAGACAGGGCTGTCCAGGAGGGTAGAACCCTTCAAAACAGGCAGAGAAATACTCTCTGCAATTTGGATTCCCACGGAATTTCACACTAAATTATGACATTTTTTAAAATTTTTGTTTTGTGAGCACAAAGGAAAAGTACACCTAAGTCCTTAGCGGCCAGCGAAGTGTTCAGAGCATGCTTGTCTTTAAGCACAAATCGCTTAACTGATTTTAAAATGACCAGTTTACAAGAGTGATTTCCTGAGGAGGAGCCTATATTTTCTGAAATTTCAGATCTCAGTGCAAGGTAAAATTTTCACAAAGTTTGTTAGGAAAGTGGATCTAGGAAATGCAGGTGCCTGCATCAAGTAAGTGTCCAGCTTGCTCAAATATAACACCCCAAAAAAAGCACCTAACCTACAGAGTATAATGAATAATAAGATACACTGAAAATTACCATCATCCTAACAAACAAACCATTTCCGTTTACTGTAACCATTTCCAATGAAAAGCAAAGAAATAACAGGATTAGTTAGTGACAGTTAACCACAAAAAATCTTTCATGCATGCACTGAGGATAATTTTTTCACTGATGAAAGTCATCTGTAGAATAAACAATGAGATTATTAAAAATATAATTCTCCCTTTACCCAAATAAAGTAGAATTGTATCAAAATTCGAACCCTGTGGATCTCCCCACCCTCTGTTGCTTCACAGCCTCATGGATTTGTTGCCACAATGCTACCTGCCTACCAAAAGAAAGAATTTCACAGTTTTCAGGGAAAGGGGAAAATCTTAATGGGGGTTTTGTACACAAAAATAGTTGGACTCAGATGCAAGCTAAAATACCTGCTGATAAACAGACCCTGCTTTCTTGGGCTGACTAAACCATACATAGAAATGGTAAAAAACAACGTTCTGTGTAAAATTGACAGACCATTCTTCGATGCACATTGCATCTCTTTTGGAAACACCCATATATTTATCCATGGGGACAAAACTCCACAATTTTGGGGAAAAAAAGCCCCAAACCCACAGTAGGTGTAATATAGTTTTTAAATAAGCAGCCTGATATTTATAGCTTTTGAACTTTTGATACCAGGCAAAGTAAGTTTGATGTTATCTTCATTTCCTATTATTTCCTGAGACTGATCTGCTTATTTAAGTCCATACAGTAAGAAAGAACAAAACATGTATTATTAGTTTTTCAAGTTGTAGTCATCTGATTTCACCAGTTGTTGGGTGTTTTGGTTTTGGGTGGGTTTTTTCGTGTGTGTTGGAGCTGTTTTTTTGTTTGTTTGCAGGTTTTCTTGGTGGGTTTTTTGGGGTTTTTTTTTTTTTTTTTGGTTTGGGATGAGGTTTCTTCAGTGAGGTGTGGAAGGGGGCTGGTTATCATGTTTTCTCAAATTGCCAGCAACTTCATTAACACTACTGTAAAATGTCATACAGCTGAGGAATGAAGTATGTTTATTTGCCTGTCTTGAAAGAGATGGTTTTTCCTTACTGAGGGATGGAAACCTCTGCCCTGTTCTCAAAAAGCTGTCTCTCTGAAAAGTGCTGAAAGTTTCATGTCTCAGAGAACTGATAGCCTGGTGCCCTTGAGCCG